>CM059582.1:63680000-64427500 GCA_030407085.1 Trichopria drosophilae | reverse complement strand
TATTTATTTGCTCGAGACCGTGCCCTCTGTCGATGCACCCCCAAAATTTTGTCAGATTTCGCTTATCTCATATCTCCTTACGTTCTCGAGATATTTTAGAATTTATAATATTCGCTTGCACATCGATATTAACTAACTCGTCATCCTCCTCCGCCGCGAGTTCCGAAATTCATTTGTTTAATTTAATTTGAACCTATTATTCTATCCTTTGCAAAATACGTTCAATTTAATGTGCAAAAAATATAATACAATATTAACAGACGCTTCTAAGATTAAAACAAAATTAGTGCAAGCGATGATCTAAAAGAATGACACACTGAACTGTACATTAATTATTATGATAATAGCATTTGTATATAGATTTTCTTGGTATGTATCGGTCTGTTTCCAAGCATTAATTTGAATGAAAAATAAATAAATTTATATATTATAATAAAAAAATGTATATATTTTCATTCAAATTAATACTTAGAAATAGACCGATACATACGAAGAATATCTATATATATTTGATTAATTCAATAAGCGGTCGGAAAATAAACCAATAATTGTTTCATATTGGTTCTTATTTCTTTTACCCTTTACCTTCCACCTCGATCGAGGTATCCCAAAAGCTCTCACTCAAGGAGCTTGTCCGGGTAGAGGTGAGTACAAATGCGAGAGCTGCAGGTCGACTTAGATGGCGCCATACTCACATATGTCGAGAATATAGTAAACTGCAGAAACCCACATTAAGGGGTCCTCTTCAAAATCCCTACAAATCAATAAACAGACACTTCAAAAAACAGGCATTCAAAAGCCAGAGATTTAAAAAAACAGACATTCCATAACCAGATATGTCAAAAAACAGACATTCAAGAACCCGACGTTTCGTCATCTCCCATTGGTCCGTTTAAGACATAAAAAAATGATCTCGGGTACGCCGTCTTTGAGGTCTCACTGTAAGGTCATTTCAAAAATGTTTGACCAAGAGATTCATTTTGTGGGCTACTTGAAGGTCAAGTCAATTTTTGACCTGTCTGTTTTTTGAATGTCTGTTTTTTGAAATGTCTGGTTTTTTAATGTCTGTTTTTTGAAGTGTCTGTTTTTTATTTGTCGGAATTTTAAGGTGCACTCACATTAAGTACAGCATCGGCCATGGCTCGATCTCCCCCTGAAGACAATACCTCGGATATGCCAAATAGACAGCGGGGACAATAGTTCAAGTTTTAGCGCTAGAGGGATATTTTCTATTTTTATGTTTTTCTTTTTTACACCAAAACCCAATAGCTATCGTATCATACACTTTTCATATAAGAAGATAAATAAGTCATGCGCTCGACGTGCACTGATATCCGAGTGACGTCTATACATTTATGTATTTATTTATTTATTTTTCATTCAAATTATTACTTAGAAATAGACTGTTGCATACCAAGAATACTATACATATTTGATTAATTCAATAAGCAGTCGAAAAATAAACAAATAATTATAATAGTATTTATTGATTTATTTTTTTCGAAAATGTAAATTTGTAAATAAATTGGAAGGTCTGTCGCTTAATTTTAAATGTATTGTTTTATAATATTGTCCGTGTGAAATTCTTTTAGACCATTGCATTCTTATTATAAGCATATTATTAAACATTACGCAAAAAAATCGTTGCGTTCCTAACATCACTTCTCCTAACCTTCCGAACGCTCCGTTAAAATTGACAGTCAAATGATGTTTAGTTTTATTTTCAGTTTGCCTATATTTATTGATAATATTAAGGGGCTAGTCCAGTGGTTTCTTCAGGTTTAGAAAATAATTTTTATTTCATGATGGAGACTTTTAATCCATACACATCTTTTCGCACTTTGAAACTGACATATTTTAGTTGCAAAAAAAAAATGTATATATATATATACATGTCATACTTTCTCCGCTGTAGCTGCGTGAACTCGGTCCGATCTTAAAACGGCATTCAAGATATCTCGGGTCTGAATCATTTGAAATACAGAAATCAACATTTTTCTTAAAATATAAGTTAGTAGCTATGTTGTGAACTAGAATAAACATTGTACGATGAAAAATAACGACGTGGTTAACTTTTGAATTTTTAAGCGTGTTTTTTGCAACTTCAATTGTTTATAAAATTGCTGAATATTTATAAAAAATTAAGATTCTAGTTCAGATGATAGCCAGACATGCGTATAACATCCCCTTCAAATTTCGGAGCGATCGGATGAGTAGTTTTATTTTAATCTTGAATGCCAGCTCAAAAAATACTGTTTCGAGAAAAACGCGTTTAAAGTTTTAGGTCTGACATAGTGACTAAAAAGCGACTTACCTCAATCAGCAATGCCAGGACCGTAGAATCCAATGAAGACATTGAAATGCTTACTAAAAGAAAACAAAACAAAATAGCATGCATGCCTAAACAGGACCCAGCCTGATAACAGGACAGAGCACGCGGCGAGTACGCAAGTACGGCGTTTTTGATATATCAACTTTTTATTCGGATTCTGAGTAGGACAAAAAGGACAAAGGACAGGAAATTTTCCCCCGCGTTAATGACGAATATGTCTGTTTGCGGGTCGGCTCTCGGGTGGAGAGGTACAGGACAGAGACAGACATTACAAGACAGAACTATAGGCACACACAACACCCACCCAGAGCCAGTCCCGCCTACCCCAATATCGGTACCACCAGCAGATTCGACGGTCTGTGCCTTAGCGAGTACGACGCGCGGCTTATCCCATCTTTATCCGAGATAAGACCCACGACGTACCGACCGCGGATAGGACGCTGACGGTACCGATAACTGCCGACGGGGGTCGGCAGCGGTCCCAAATTCGTACCCTCGCCCAGCAAGGTTCCCCGGTTATTCCACACTGGACATAAGCAGAGAAAATTGCAGGACGGGGATTCGAACTCGGGCCCTTCGCGACGTTCAGTTCGGGCGGACTAAGACTGACGCCTTAGCCCGCACGACCATCACGCCGATTTGGATTCTGAGTAATTTTCGAAACAAAATCATTTCTAGCCACTTTCAGCGTATTTCTGAATGTATATTCTATACAAAAATCATGTTCTTGAAAAAACGATTTTTTTTTGAAAAACCACTGGACTAGCCCCGTAATTCATATGCTTTGTGATAAAGTTCATACGTCGAGGAATAATAAGTATCGGATTTCGGTATCAACTGTTCGGTATGCTTAACAGAATTTGCAACATCGGCCATGGTCATGTGGTTTATAGGGTGCGTGCTTTGCGAGTGAGGGTCTCGGGTTCGAATCCCGTCGAAGTAGTTTAGATTTTTTTAATTTCTTTGAGAGCTTGAAAATAAATAATTTATTAAATTAATTAAAAATAATTTAATTTTAGCAATATATTGACAATATATTGGAAATGTTGGTTTTCCACTCTATTTCCCATATATTGGCAATAGTATGTTCAATATATGGCCAATTGCCATGGCCAATATACTACCAATATATTGCCCATGGTTTTGGCTATATATTGGACATTGCCATTGGAAATATATTGCCAATCCTATTGCCAATATATGTGCAATATAGTGGAAAACCACATAAATAAAATTAATATTGAAAAAATAAAAATAAATTATTCTCAATTATTCAACGGTTTTTGCTATTTTTACCTGTAAATTAATTATTTTCGCGATCGCAAATAAATTTAAAAAACCTAAACTACCCCGACGAGATTCGAACCAGGGTCTTACGCTCGCTACGCACGCACCCTACCATTCGACCGCGCCCGACTTTGCACATTCTGTCAAAAATAACGAATAGTTGGTACAGTCGTTCTACAATCATTGTTCCTGGATATATATTATACACTAACATAATGCGTATGAATTCATTAATATTATGAACCGAATAAATAATGGTATAATTGCAATAAAAATGAGTCTCTATTGTCACTTTTCAGGAAGCATTTGGGAGGTTATGACGAGGGCGGTTGGGAAAACAACGATATTTTTGTAGAATTTTTAATAAAGTGATTATGTTCACAGCCGTAGGATGATCTTCAATTCAGTTTCTGACTATAATTAAAACCGGCACAACGAATTTCCAAGTTCGTCACGCATACCAATCAATATTATCGATTTCTGTCATTATAGTTTAAATTATATGTATTTTTTTTATATTTTTACCCTCAACCATCCACCTCCATCGAGGTGTCCCAAAAGCGCTCAGGGAGCTTGTCCGGGTACAGGTGAGCACCATTGCGAGAGCTGCAGGTCGTCTTAGATGGCGTCATACTCACATTTGTCGAGAATATAGGAAACTGCAGAAACCCACATTAAGTACAGCATCGGCCATGGCTGGATTTCCGCCTGAAGACAATACCTCGAAAATTGTTAGATAATATAATAGGTTAATTAGTAAACTATTAGATTTTCATAACTTAACGAAAAAATCTTACAAAAAAATCTTACAAAAAGACGAATACAGTGTTACAGAATAATATATAATAATAGAAGTAAAACAATTCTGAAGAAATTATATTATTACTATTCGAACTATCATTTTTAGTATAATGTAAATAATAATGCTTATCAAAATAATCTCAATTGCCGTAGATTTATTTACCTCTTTGATACACTTGTAAGAAGCATTCTGGAGGTAATGAGAAGTGCGGTGAGGATCATTTTAAACAATATGATTATAATACCAGTTATACCCTAGACAGCATTTATCGTTCCACCTATATACCAGGAACATAACAACTGAAATGTTGTTATGAAGGTTGTTATATACCTGGAACGTTACTGGATTATAAAATGTCCCGAGGCGTTTGTATATATGTTACATAGCCAGGAATGTACCAGGAATATAACCGGATATCATTCCAGTAATATAACTGGAACATGTCTATTGAAGTGTTCCCTCCATTTTCTCCGCGGACGCATTTTATAGACAAATCTAAAATCGTGGCAGATTTAGCCTGAAATTGAACGCGTTTTGTTCGCACAACATTGAATTTGAATCCAGAATATTACATTCGCTGAAGGAATATTTTGGCAAAAACATTTAAAATATTCCTAATAGGAAATTTTCCGGCCAAATAAAAAAAAAAACTAAACAAATTTTGAGGATTATCGTCATATTTTTTTAAAATTATGTAAATTCGCTGTTATATGTATATTATAAGATTATATGTAATTTCATGTGAAAATGAAGTTTAGTTATCTTTTGCTACTTTTGTTGCTTAAATAACAACGATCGCAAATAAGTTAGTAACGCTCAAAAACAAATTAGAAAAACGCTCGCCCCGGTGGGGAATCGAACCCGGGTCCTTCGCTTACTACGCTAACGCCTTAACCACTACGCTACGCTCGCTATTATCTAATTTCGTATAACGAAGGATGGTTACTATCCGTAAAGCCTCCATGATGCAATTACCCACCTGTCACATTCCCAGTGTATAACATTTGCAATGATCTCGTAATGTTATACAAATCCACACACGGACAAAACAGTGGCATAAGCCATCGTGAGCTTGTTATTTTTATTTTAAATGAATGAATTATATACCAATTGTGTGTGAATAGGTGTTATTTATGCCTTTTTCCAGGTTAGTACATCTCAAATTAAGGTTTGAGGTTAACTGACCTGTCAAATAAAAAACCCATATTTTCTAAATCCTTCTTCCCATTCTCATTATTGCAATCTACAGTCATGGTGTAATTTTACACCATATGTGTACACTGTGAGAGCCCAAAATTAATTAGATTAATTAGATTTAGGACAGCAATATTGTGGTACCTCTACGGCTATGACACGAGTTACTTAAAAAACATAGAAGCAAAGGTAAAGTTTGAAAGAGTTTTGTCGACGAATGGGCCTATTTACTTAATGTTGTTATATACTTGCATGGTGTATATCTTATCCTTGTCAATACCACATACATTTCCTTCATATTTTGTGCAAATATATAATGTAAAAGAAATAGAATTGATACTTCAAAATAGGTGCGTAAAAAACTTAGAAGCGTAGGAAACGTATCACTGAATTTTGTCGACGGATTGGAGAATTTGCTTATTTATTTATATAAAACTGCATGGTAGATATCTTATACGTATAAATACATATTAAAATCTTTTATGTTTAATGTAAATAAATAAAGTAATAGAATTTGAATTGAATTTACAGGATATGCATTTAAAAAAGTCAGAAACAGGGAAAATGTTTCAAAGAGGTTGGTCGTCGGATTTGAGAATTTAGTTTTTTTTTAACATAAACCTGCATGATAGATATATCATACATATAAATACATATTAAAAATAGTAAATGAAATTGAATTGAATGTACAGGACAGGCATTTAAAAATCTTAGAAGCATAGAAACCGTATCAATGAATTTTGTCGACGGATTGGAGAATTTGCTTATTTATTTATATAAACCAGCATAGTAGATATATCATACATATAAATACATACATATACATATCAAATTAAATAGCAAATAGTGAATGTGCAAGTTATTTTACTTTACAAGAAGTTTTACCGATACAAATAGATATAATTGAAATTTAAATATGCAATATCCTAAATTAATTTCAATACATACATTTCACTTGCATATCTACAAGAAATATCGATATCTCTTTTATTGCAAGAAATTTGAACACGTTTCTATAAGCATAAAAAAGTAGCATTACAAATAGGAATCTTTTCATTGAAACAAGAATATCAGAAAGTATCAGAAAATACGTATTTCATTTAGCACCACCATTCCTATACATTAACAAAATTAAGTAAATTAGTCCATCTGTCGACAAACCTCTTTGAAACATTTTCTTTGTTTTTAAGTTTTTTAAATCCATATCCTGTAAATTCAATTCCAATTCTATTACTTTATTTATTTACAATAAACATAAAAGGTTTTAATATGTATTTATATGTATGTTATATCTACCATGATGGTTTATATAAATAAATAAGTAAATTCTCCAATCCGTCGACAAAATTCATTGATACGGTTTCTATGCTTCTAAGATTTTTAAATGCCTGTCCTGTATATTCAATTCAATTGCATTTACTATATTTATTTACATTAAATATGAAAGATTTTAATATGTATTTGTATGTATGATATATTTATCATGCAGGTTTATGTTAAAAAAAAACTAAATTCTCAAATCCGACGACCAACCTCTTTGAAACATTTTCCTTGTTTCTGACTTTTTTAAATGCATATCCTGTAAATTTAATTCAAATTCTATTACTTTATTTATTTACATTAAACATAAAAGATTTTAATATGTATTTATACGTATAAGATATCTACCGTGCAGTTTTATATAAATAAATAAGAAAATTCTCCAATCCGTCGACAAAATTCAGTGATACGTTTCCAACGCTTCTAAGTTTTTTATGCACCTATTTTGAAGTATCAATTCTATTTCTTTTACATTATATATTTGCACAAAATATGAAGGAAATGTATGTGGTATTGACAAGGATAAGATATACACCATGCAAGTATATAACAACATTAAGTAAATAGGCCCATTCGTCGACAAAACTCTTTCACCTATTGTTCTTTATTTAAGGTTCGAGTCGAAAAGGCAATTCTAGGACATGTACCCAGACAGCATTTATCGTTCCACCTATATTCCAGGAATATAACAATGTTATATTTGATATCCATTTCGAATGGTATATAACAGGAACATACCAGATGTTATCATTTCGAGCGTTACATACCAGGAATATGTTAGGAATATTACAAAAATTTCTTCACTTTCATTATTATATATTATTCTGTAATCCTATATTTGATTATTTGTAAAAATGTTATAATATTTTTTCGTCAAATGTTGATAATCTATTAGATCAACTACATTTTTTAATAATTAAACCAGGAATTTATACTTCTATAATGACAGAAAACGATAATATTGCTTGGTATGCATGACGAACTTGGAAATTCGTCGAGCCTGTTTTAATTATGTCAGAAACAGAATTGAAGCGCATCCTACATAATCACTTTATTAAAAATGTTCCTAACCGCCCTTATAATAACCTTCCGAACGCTTCATGAAATGTCATAATCAAATAGTGACTAATTTTTATTGCAATTATACCATTATTTATACCGTTCATAATATTAATAAATTCATTCGCACTATGTTAATGTATATTTATCGAGGAACAATTGTTGTAGAACGGTGGTATCAACTATTCGTTAGGAGCGGCGGTGGCTCAGTTGGTAGAGTTTCGGCTTCGTAATTAGAAAACCCTGGTTCGATCCCGGCCTCTGCCATCTGCCATTGGGACACCTCTGTATTTGTTTGTAAGTGTCTAATAACGCCAAAGCTCAGGGGTTGGAGTCCACCTTCATAAACTGTAGGTCCTGTCGCGATTTAGTCCCACGTGGGTTCACAAAAGTCGACGTAAAATAATATAAAAAAAAAGAACTATTCGTTATTTTTGACAGACTTTATGCAACGTCGGGCGCGGTCGAGTGGTTAGGGTTCGTGCGTAGCGTGCGAAAGACCTGGGTTCGAATCTCGTCGGGGTAGTTTAGGCTTTTTAAATTTATTTGCGTGCGTGAAAATTATTACTTTAGAGGTAGAAATAGCGAAAACCGTTGCAAAATTGAGATTAATTTTTTATATATTTTTCCAATATTAATTTTATATAAATTAGCAATATATTGGCAATGGGATTAGCAATATATTGCCAGTTGCAATGGTCAATATATGGCCAATATATTACCCACGTTTTTTATTTTTACGAGGGAAATTAGACAATTTGTTTTTACAGTGTTGTACTACTATAGATATCCTTAGGATGATTACGAAGTCTATTAAAGTGATAAAGAACAGATTGCTCAATGATTTAATGCCTAAAAAGGTTGACATTTTTTTAAATGTTAAACGTTTAGTATTACCATAATTCCATAACTTCTGTACGACGCTGTACATAACCGATACATTGCCAAATTTTAAATTAAGATAGTTTTGTAATAGTATAACGTCGAAACAAAGATTACTAGACTGACATAGATCTGCTATTTGAGCTAGATGCTATCAAAAAGTTTTATGTCCTAATGGAAAAAAGCAACTAATTTTATGTTATATGTGCAATATCTATAAGAATACCACAAACCGAATAATTGTAAAAATAATTTGTAATGATTGTAATGTTATAGGTGAATGTTATAGGATCGAATTACACTACTTCTTTCGATCAAATTAACGTAACTTAATATTTTTCTTAAAAAAAAATAAAAATAAATTTTGGGCACACAAACTTATATTTAAATTGCGGCAGGATTGGGTGCAGCTCTTTACAGCTACTACTGCGATACTTGTCAGATGTAATCATGTGCATTACATACAAAAAATTTAAGGCTGCCACAGAATTTTTTAAATTTTCAATACTTTTTCAATGTTTGGCTATCAATAAAAATTTGGAAAATATTCTAATACAACTCATTCTGAAATCAGAACCGAAATATTACGTTTTCAATTCTTTTGATGCCCTAAAATCTTTCCGCATACATGAATCGGTACAAAATTGAGTAAAATTTATTTGCATCCTTTTCATCATTTCATTAATTTTTACTTTAACGATTTCGTTTTATTCACAGTACGGGATAAAATTTATTAATTAAATTTGTTCATGCAAATTTGTTCTAATTCTCTGCAGTGGATTATCAATTCTTAATGTTTATTATTTTAATCCCAAAAGGATGTAATTCATTTTTATTGATAAAATGATATTTAAAATGGTTTTCAAAATATAACCATTCTTTACGTTTTGTTACTTTTCGATTATTTTATCGTTATTTTATTAAGCGCCCCTCTCTCAACTCTTCCCTAATGAAATTCTTCATATTTTGCATGCTGTTTCGAAAGAAAATTATACATATGGTGTTTGAAATTTTCCTTACTTTCCAATTTCTTTCAATTTCATACAGAAATTGTATTTTTTAGTACCATGCAATTTATTGTGGATATTTTGATTTGAGATGGATTCGGTCTTCACTTTATTTTAATAATTTTTATCATTAAATCTTTTTGTATGGGTAAAAAAATTTTTTTTTTCGGAAATATGGTATTTTTCAAAATTTGTCCGTAGTTATTTAGAAAATGTATTCGTAAATGTATACGTTCACCCTACTTTTTTAAAATTTTTAAATTTATTTCGAAAAATATAGAAGCATTTTTTCGAGAAAACAAATTTTTTCGCGCTAAAATTTAGGAGTCGAAAAAATTATTTCTACAGTAATTTTTAACGTGGAATTCAGTGGTGCTAGAAGAAAAAATGAAAACTAGAAAATTAATTTAGAAAAAAATTTCCAGTTTATAATATCTGTTGATTTATTATGGACAACGTAAAATATTTAATGATAAAAATTATTAAAATAAAGTGAAGACCGAATCCATCTCAAATCAAAATATCCACAATAAATTGCATGGTACTAAAAAATACAATTTTTATTCTAGCACCACTGAATTCCACGGCAAAAATTACTAAAGAAATCATTTTGTTATATTTTTTAAAGGTGTATTTCATAGAGGTGATTTTGTGGGTGTACCCTCCCCTTAAGCCACTTTCACTTATAGTGATCGATGCTACGGATAAGTATGTACATAAAAATTGTTATCAGAAAGAAATACGTCCCATAAATAAAGTTTAAAAAATATAAATTAAAAATTGAGAGATGTAAGTTCCTGTATATACAACGATAATTAATAGACATTATTTTATAATAATTAAATAATTTAAATATAATCAGACATTGCAGCTCCATTAATCGATTATTTTATAATAAATATTAAACGCAAAACCTGGCATATTTTTCTCAAATTTTTATTTTATAGTTTCAGG
Organism: Trichopria drosophilae; assembly: GCA_030407085.1. Taxonomy (NCBI): domain Eukaryota; kingdom Metazoa; phylum Arthropoda; class Insecta; order Hymenoptera; family Diapriidae; genus Trichopria; species Trichopria drosophilae. The sequence goes on along the minus strand of CM059582.1, from coordinate 64,416,663 downwards.
AATAAACAATTATCTAAAGTAAAGAATTTGAACTTCTTATTTACAAATTTAATATGTTAGGCAATACATCATAAAAGTATGATAAAATTATCCAAAATCTATATGTACATATCTAAAACTAACATGTAGTCGGAGCTAACGGATTCTCTCTCTAAAACTATTTCCCCATTTAAATCGAAACTCGCTATTTTATTTCGTCATTCTAATATTGGACAATGCCACTAATTTCAGCATACTGGTAACTTTTTCAACCTAATATAATAATACTCTGTCAACAACGTTCTGAATCGCGAAATCATATAAATTCTTATAGGCGTTTATTGTATATTTTAGGGATTTGATCAAAACAAGTTTTACAGAATTACAGTTGAATGGATCGCAAAAAAATACCTCCCTATAAACTTATTCGACGATGATACTACACAAGAATATTTCGGCTACTTGAACAAAACCGCAAAATTACCGCGTAGAAATCATTTACATTCGCTATATATGGATGGACTTCCATAGCTACGACATGCTATTATGGCATTACTGGTAAATTTTATATTGTTATTATATTGTAACGAATTACATTCATTATTTCAAAGCACTACTTTGTAACAAAGACTATGTAAAGTATATAAAATATCTTGAGCTTTCGACGGAAAGGAAACTGTACTATGATGGCTCAGTAGAAGCGATATGATAAAAATTGCAAAGCATATTTTAGAAGGAGTGAGACCTTTAAATAGCAAAATTAACTGTACAAATAATTTATTATTTCACTTTTAATTGTTGGTATATATGCTTTTACCCATTAACGACAGGACTGACGCATTTTCAGCATCAGTTTGAATGTAGATAATTCTTATATATATAAACACCTTGTTGCCAACACTGTTTCTAATGTAAAATTTTATGCTCTTTCAGAATCTTTCAATGAAATATCGATAAAGGGCACCGCAAAAAAGTTATACACGTTTCTATCTAAATAAACATGAATTTTTACATTTCGCGTCGATGGAATCTCAAGATTAAAATGTACCATGTCGTATTTCCTAATTCAAAATGACGGCTTTCAAAATGGCGATAGAGCCAAGAGCAGGGAAAACTATAATCATATTTTTGTCAGAGTGTCAGAACGAAATTTTCGCATTCGATGTTCGCTATTTTGAATCGATTATTTTGAGTTTTGAAATTCAGAACTCATATTCGTAATCAGCTACCAGAAAAATCCTTGTATACCTAGTTTCGGACACATCGAATAATTGGGATGAAATTTTCGCTTTCAATGTCCGCTATTTTGATTTTTGAACTTTTCACCTCATATCATCTTGAATTTAGGAATGAGGCACGGTTATTTTTAATCCTGAACTTTTATTTATTTTTATTATTAATTTTTGTGTTATTTATTATTATGCTAAATCTCGTTATTACTACGAAATGTAGAAAAAAATATGTAGGCATGAAACCAATTTTAGAAAAATTGGTTTGATGAAAGTTTCAAAAATCTATCTAGTTTTTTTTTAATATTAATATTTTCGGCTAGGCATTGATGCCATCAACCGAGCCATTTTAGAAGCCCTTTAAAATAGTTATTAGTGTACAGGAATTCCAATCCTTCTTACTATTACTATATTAAGACAGGTCATATGTTATAACACTGGTCTACAAATTTAAAACAATATTTTGCTTCGGAGATGAAATGAGCTAATTTTTGTTAATTTGGGGTTGCTGAATCCGAATCCGATAATGAAAAATTTTTATTAGCTCTGGCTTCCAAGAAATATGGGGTCAATGTTCGAAAGATACCATCTGAAATATAGGACAATATGGCGGTTCTTCGAACTTTTACCGGAAGCCAGAGCTAATAAAAAATGTTCATTGTTGGATTCCGATTCAGCGACCCCGAATTAACAAAGATTAGCTCATTTCATCTCCGAAACATCTTCACTGATGATAATTGTTTGAAATTTTATTAACTGCTGTTCAATGAATGTGTCAATAGGCCATTACATAGACGAAGACTGGAAGTTGCAATTCTTAACGTTGGATTTTTTACCGTCCAACGGTCACCACGCTGGCAAGGATATAGCTGTACTTTTCCACAATTTTTTACAAAAGTTTACATTAGAAAAAAAGTAGAAGGAATTACTTTGGATAACGCGTACAATAACTCAACTTTTATACAAGAGCTCGGAGCGTTGATGGCATTCACTGGAATAGACTTCGATACCGAGGATCAACATTTCAGGTGTATGTCGCGAGAATTTAGGCGCACAAGTTTTTCTTTCAAAATTGACAATCGTGAACGAGAACGACGAGGACTCGAGGGGCGACGATGAAGACAGCGAATCGAATGAAGTGTTGAAGGTCGAAGAGACAAATGACCTATATCCTGTCGGAAAACTTAAAAAGCTCTTCATAAAAATAAAATACTCTGAGCAGTTGCAGAAGAAATTACAGTGTTGTTGTGTATCCACTGACACTGTATACATAACTCATGTAGTGGACAGCAAGACAAGGTGGTACTCAACACACGACATGATTGAGAAAGGGATCAAATTAAAAAATTCACTGCACTTAATTTGAATTTCAAATTCGGAACTGCGTTACTACGATTTATCGGAAGATGACTGGAAACTTTTGGAGGTTGCCTATAAACATTTGAAGCTGCATAAATCCTTCTCCAAAGCATTATCAGGCGATAAGTATGTCTCATTACCGCTCGTCATTGTCGGTTTTAATTTTTTGCTTGACCAAATTCTAAGAAAGATCGAAAAAATAGACAAACGTTCCACTATGTCCTCGAAAGACTACAAAATTCAAGAAGCACTTATTGCATCGCATGAAAAAATGATCACGCACTACCGAAAATGCAATTGGGTTTACTGTGTTGTACTTATACTCGATCCACGACATAGAATCATCACGTTTGACAAAACTGAGCGAGGAAGAGCAATGAAAAGAGAATCGATCACAAAATTTGAAGAAATTTTTAAAAATAAATATTATAAGCCTCAAATAGGTCAAAATCAGGAGGAAGAACCTGCGGACTGTCTAGATACGGATTATAACTGCTCGAGTGATGAAGACATTGATTTTTTGATGCTGTACAAACCCCCCAATCCAAACAAAAAATTTAAAAGGTTAGAAAGTGGTGTAAACGTGAATACAACGAATTGGATGCACGAAATTGATATCTACTGCAATTCAAAACTAAGCAGTGCCGATACAGACATTTTGAAATGGTGGCAGCAACTGTCTTTTAACAGTTATTGGAGTCTTAGGAAAGCCAGGAACAAAAAAACCGCATTGAAATCGAGAACTATCTGTTCAAAAACCTTAAAAAATCGAGAGCATCTAGGTGGAACACTGGTGTCCACCTGTGACTGAAAGGGTTAAATTCACTCATCTGATAGCCATAATAATAAGGAATTTTTTTTCGAAAAGAAATCATCAGAAAATTTATTATGGAAATCTAGAACTTGTAGCAAAGGTTTTCTCGTTTTGTTCCTCAACCACCCACATACTTGAGGGCCCTTAAATGGATTTTAATATTTCTTCAACGCGCACTTAATAATAATAACATCGAGCAATTTGCAGTAATTATAAAAAATGGTACTCTCTAAAGTTGAATCAGCGGTCGGGTATGGGAAAGTACTCGTTGCCTGAATGTAATATAGTTGATACAACTATTTCTACTGACTACTATAACTAGACTCAACCATAAAATAGCTGTTCCAACTGTTACATTCTTTCGCACATACACTCTAAGAAAAATTTACTGGAAACTTCCAGCATTTTATTGGAAGTATTTAACCCATACCTGGTATGGGGAAATTGCCATAGAATATATGGAAAATTCCCATACAAATTGAATTTTTTTCACTGCATTTATGGGATACTTTCACACCTTTACTAGAAAATTCCAATACAAGTATAGTATTTATCGAATATGGTAAAATTCCATTACATTTGTTTGGGGATTTTCCAATTATTTTTTGCAGTGTATGTAAGTTCAATAAAACCGTAGTTTTCGACCAAATCGATTCCCATATCTACCTTTCTTTTATGGATTAATTTGAACATGTTTTTATGGTTGCGTTCAGATTGCGTCTGCTCGATTTAATGTTACTTACAGTTACTAAAATTAGAAAAATAAAACTATTAAAAATCGTGATTCATTTTTAAAAAACTATATAACACCGAATATGTAATTCGTCTTTCGAAACACTGTACTCTCTAAATTTGAATTAGATAAAATTGACTAATGAAAAATCGACAAATGGATTATTATTTCAAATGGAAATAATTTTAATATATAATCAGCAACTACTAATTACGTTTTAACCAAATTTCATTTTCTTGCATAATATACTTTTGAGAAATTTAGTTATTAGTTTTAGAAATATATAATCCTTGTTGATAGGAATCGACTTTCAATATATTCACATCAGTAATTTTTTATTAATCCAAATTTATAGATACGCTACTTAAATTTACTAAATTTTACGAATTCTTGTATGTATTGCCTTTGAAGATGGAATGTTACGAATTTAATTGCAAAGTTTCAAATTTATAAAAGTTGTTATTATTTTTAACTGTAACTGAGACGCTGGACAGCAAAACTCTTGGATCGCACGGAATCGTAAGTAGTAATACGCCTGTTACTTTAGATGTGCGCTGTGTCGATTTTTATAATTATATAAATGTTATACGTTATAATGTAAAATTAGTATAAAATTTATAATGTAAATATAAATTTTATATTATAATAAGAATCATATCCAATTTATAAATAAAATTTTTATATAAATTTAAAATATCTATACATTTCCTAATGCAAATAATACTAGAATTCGATTTTTTCAGTGAATATTAATACATTAAAAATTATAGTTAAAAATATGAGAGTCTATTCTTTGTTATCGTTACTTACATGAAGTGAGCTTCTGTATACGTGATAGTGTTATGTCAGAAAATTGTTTGAAACCGAGAATCTCGGGATGACTTCTCGGTTATTTGAGAAACTCACTTCATGTAAGTAACATAAACTCAAATCTCGCCTGTCAACATAAAAAACAATAGATTTTCTCGCTCGTTTCTCGGATCGCATCGCTCGAATGCATCACTACGAATCAGTGATTTCTACGTTTGCAATATTGTTAACGTATTTGGGAAGAACTACATTTTTTGAAATATTGTGAAGTAAATTAGAACTTGAATATGACAATTGGTGAACTATTAATTCGGTTGACTGGAATTTGGCATTGCATGAATTAAAATAATTTAAAGCATATTTCAGGAAGAGTAATAGAGCTTTTGTAAAGGGATTATTTATAAGATCAAAGATTTTTTAGCTTTGTTATTTTTGGGGTTTTCTACTGTTTCAAGAAGAAAAAGATCGCGTACGGTGCTCAATTGTCTAACAACCGCACGACGCAATTGTACCGGCATAACCACCGAGTCGCAGAAAGTTTAAAAAGTCGATTTTTTTTACATTATACAATGTTTGGATTTCACGAAGTTGTGCAGTTCTCTTTGAACTACTATTTATGTAAGTTGAAACTCCGCTGATTAATTCATCACAATCTACCGGTAATTTATTGCACGCATGATTCGCGATAAGTGATAAAGAATGACAAATGCATTTCATTATTATTACGTGCGGCACGCGTTCTTTAAGAAGGGTTGCAAACGATTTTTTATAGCCTACCATAACGCTCGCATTATCAGAAGCTACTGCAACTATATTCCGTAAAGGGATTTCTTTCTGCTCAAAACACGATTTGAACGCATCAAATATTTTTTGAGCAGAATAGTCCCTTGGATCTTGTTCAAATAGATCTAATAATGTTATGGTAGGCAAACCATTATCATTTACGTATTGGACCGATATGCACAATTGTTTTTTAAGACCGATATCCGTACTTTCATCAATAAACACGGAAAAATTAGATCGTTTTAATTTTGCGATTAATGACTCTTTAATTTCTTGCGCGATTACGTTTGATACGAATTTTGTGCATTTAGTGACTCCGACATGAATACTTTTCATTGTATTAGAATCCGAAAGTGCAGCTTGAACTGCTTTAACAAAATTTTCTCCGGATGAAAACGAAATATTATGTTCGGCCATAAACGCGGAAAAAATAAGTTCGGTTTTTTACTGAGGTTTCGTATTCGTTTAAATTGCTATTATTTGTGCAATTGATATTACTGGGTTGAATATTTTCTTTATGTAAATCCGTATTTAGGTGTTTAATAATTTGAGATCTACCGCAATTTAGAGTTTTCTCGCAAATTGTACAGACAAATTTAGTGTCGTCATTTAAAGCGGGTTGCAACCATTCACCAAATTCCACTACCCATTTATGAGAAAATTTCTTCTTTTTACTCGGGGGTTCTTCACTGCTTCGATTACTCATTGCTATTTTAAGAAATAAGCAATGTGCTTATTGTTGAGAGCAAGAGAAAACGCGAAGGGATTCGGAAGCAATTAAGACAATCGGCGAGAACGGTTATGCACGTCACGAAAAAATAGGTAAATTAGAAAAAAAATTTTTGTAATAAATTAAGTAATGATATATTAATAACTTTCCAAAATGTAAAATTCCAAGAGAGCTCACACAATTCTGATGAGGAACCGGCATCGGAATGTTTATGTGTAACATTATAACCTAACAAAAGCGCGGTAAATTGCAGTAACTAATTAAAGCGCGTTAAAAATTCATGCTACATAAATTAAACAAAAAGTAATGTAAAATCAAATCTGATTTTTGCAACAAGCCAACGGTAGATTGTGGTGAAAATTCATTGCAGAATTGAGTAAAAAATTAATGAAATGAAAATTCACGTTCAAAATTCAGCGAAATTATTCAAAATCAGCAAAAGCAAAAATAATTCGACGATCGATAGGAATTGGTAAACTGTTTAAATTATCTAATTTTTATATATTTTCTCAAACGTGAACTTCCATTTCCTTTTGTTGAATTTTGATGAACTTCGATGAATTGTACCGAACGTCAATTTCCACTTAATCGTATTAGTGCCTAAACGCTAGGTATTACACAGTTTTTCTCTGAAATACAAACTTGTCTTACAACAAAATATCCTTTCGATAATATATTATATTCTTTGCTATGTTTACGAAGCATGTATTGTTATCATGTCTTTATTAATTTTTGTAGTGCATCGCACTTTTGTTACCTACGTTAAAATATAAAACTATAAACTTTCTGCCGCGGATTCTTGACAATTTCGTGAGTCTTGAAATTTTACGGCTCAACAAACTAAAGGTTTGAATTTGCTGAATTTCGCTCATTTTCGCTGAACAACTGTTTATATTCAATTCTGCTCAATTTCATTGTTCTTAATAAAAATTTACAAAAAATAGAATATTTTTTAAAATTTTAAACCGTATTTTATTTAATTTCACGCAAAGCATCTTCAATATACCCGCACTGAGAGAAGTGTCTTTTACCCCGTATTAGAATTCTTATACCCCGTAAAAGACAGTCTTCTACGTATTGGGCAGCCATATTTTCTTTTACCGGTTAAAAGACGAAGATTTTTGGTTATTCTAACCCACATGTCAGTTTATTCAGAGTTTTCTACTTCAATTAAAAGACATATTATTTATTGAAAATCATCTTAAAATTGAAAATATTAAAAATACTTTCTTTTAATCGTAAAGAAATATTCTTTTAAAATAGGAAAGTTCAATAGAAATGCACTGAACTGTCAATAAACGAACGCTAAAAGACGAGGATTTTAATAGGTATAATATATTTCTTTTAAAGGGTATAAGAACCGTTTAAAAGATACTGGATATTAACCGGTAAAAGACACTTTTCTAAGTACGATAATCGTATTAAAAATGCACTGCTACAATCGTCGGTAAGAGGGTGTTTCATAACGGAAGACTTTGTATATAAATTTTGCTTCCCGAGTAAAAAAGATATCGTTTGTGATAACTTTGGCACAATTCAAAGTCAACAAAGTTTGTTACATCTTTGTATCAAGTTTGGCAATTAAGACTTTACCAAACTTCAATTAAGGACATATATGTTTGGTGTAAATTTGGCACAAATTTGCAGCAAATTTCTTTCGATATTTTTGCAAGAAAAGACAAAATAAATTTGGGACATGTTTGGAACAAATCAACATTTAAAATATTGCTTAAACTTTGTACTACCTGTATGTAGGACTTGTGATAGGTTAGGCATGGGACTCTACTAAACGGATATTAATATTTGCCCGCGAGTTTCTTAAAAATTTACATAGAACATGTTTTCCAACTTTTGCGCAAGGAAAAGCAAAATCAATTTTTGATAAATTTGGCCTAAACCAATCTCAACAAAGTTTTCTACAACTCTACACCACGTTTGGCGTGAAACTTTGACTATATAAACGTTTGGCATTAATTTGGAAAAAATTTTCGTAAAATATAATTTGCGATTTTTGCAAAAAAGTGCAAAATAATGTGGCAGACAACAAATCAAAGTAAACAAAATTGTTTAAAACATTGTATCACGTTATTCATGAGTCTTAATAAACTTAAATGAATGATATAAATAGAAATATAAATAAGACGTAGTAGAAAAATAGCTAGCAATATATTGTATACATGCTACATACTTTTAGCTTATTTACTAGATAATAAACCCAACAATTTAATTTTTTCCATGCAAAACTTCAATTAAGGATGTACATGTTTGGTGTAAATTTTGCAAAAATTTGCGGCGAATTTCTTTCGATATTGTGGCAAGAAAAGGCAAAATAAATTTGGGACGAGTTTGGTACAAATCAAAATTTTAAAAATTGTCAAACTTTGTACTGCATTTGGTATGTTACTGTAAATGACGGATATAAATATTTGGCGTAAGTTTTTATATGGATTTCCGGACTTTTGAATTTAGATTTGAGGACTTAGAACGCACACGCACATGCGCGCGCGTTTATAGCACAAAGTAAATATATACCAATTACTTTGACTATATAAACGTTTGGCATTAGTTAGGAAACAATTTTCGTAAAATACAATTTGCGATTTTTGCAAAAAAGTGTTTCTTATCACGCAGGTATATTTTTATGATTTTTTTTTTATTTTAAAGGTATTTAGTATTTTTCTAAAAGTGTAATAATATCATTTGTATTTTTTTATATAATAATAATTTATTGTCCTATAGCAAACAAGCTATACTTACGTATTACAAACGAAAAATTTCGTTAAATGAAAATTAACGAACCTTGTGATGTTTAGAACATAAGAAATTTCCTGTGTTTTTTTTTTACTGAACGCACAGAAAACCATAAGAACATTTCCTACATTTTTCAGAAAAAAATGATATACTACAAAACTGCGTAAAATTAAAAAACTTATTGCTGAAATGTTCGAATGTTTTCGAGAACGTTAGGTAATTTTCACTGAACAAAATTTGGTCGAAAAACCGACAAATCAAAAAGCCGACAGGTCAAAATAGCGACAGTAATTTTCCCAAAATTTTCCCGTGCATATTTACAGGTTCACTATACACATATGTTTTCCCTCCCCTTATGCATTTCTGCAATATTTATTATGATTTTTGTGTATACATATTTTGTCTCAGCAGTACATTTTGAGTTGATATTTCTTTTTGCAACATAAATTATCAATTACAGTAAATTAAAATTTTATTTTTACCCTACTGAAAATGATGGTAAAATCATATGATAAATCATATGATCTTTTTATAATTTCAGCTAATCCATTAGTATTTCATGTGCTTTCTTATGCTACTACGAAACATAATATTAATATGACAATTTGCATGCAAATTATCTTGAATTATGTGTGATATTAAAGAAATTATAAAAAGATCATATGATTAATCATATGATTTATCATATGATTTTACCGACATTTTCAGTAGGGTAACTTTAAAACTGAACATGCTAGTTCATCTATGCCTTCTTTTTGTTTGGCGATGTTTGTTGATGCATTATTTTTTTTCTTTTTCTAATCTCATTTCGTCCTTATATATTTCCTCTACTTGATATTTATTCATTTTATCCGTATCCTCTTCCAGTATCATGCCAGAAGGTTTGGGTATCTCCGTTTTCTTTTGTAGATGAAACATTTCATTTTCTTTAAGTAACTTATTTTCTGTTACCCTTACTTTACATATTTCATGTGTTTTTCTGCTGTCGTTTTTTTGTTTCAAATTTTTTTCTGACGCTTTTTGATCCCGTTTATTTTCCGTTTTTTTTACCAGGAGCTTGTCTTGACTTTTATGGTCGTGTAGATTATTTTTTTTATTCTCTTCTGAGTCCGTTCCTTTATTCTTTATTTTTTCTTCTTGACGCAACGCGTTGAATTTAACTATCTTCTGCAAAAATAAACATTTTTTAATTGTGTGCGTTAAAGACAAACGACCATTTTTCCATTTTAACCCTTTGCGGCATACATTTTTCTTTATACTGAAATCAGCTGAAATTTGCTACTCGGGGGCTTTTGAGGTCGCTGATTACGAATCTGAACTCAGATTTTCAAAATTTAAAATGGCGGATCCAATATGGCCGTTTTTTGAAATTTTGGTCGGCCATATTGTATCCGCCATTTTGAATTTTCCAAAACTGACTTCAAATTCGTAATCAGCGACCCCAAAAACCGACGTGTACCGACTTTGGATCTAATTCACCCTAAAGTTCGTTCAAAAATGATATATTTCTTAAAAATCAATGATTTTTTAAATTTATTTATTTATAATTGTAAATAATTTTGCGTTATTTTGAAGCTTCATCTAACAATGTGAAAAGACTTTTTGAATATTACTTAGAAAGCATTTAAACTAGAGATACAAGTTGTGAATAAAAAAGGTGGTAATCTGGGCTACCACTATGCCGCAAAGGGTTAAATCATACAAAGAAAATAAGTTTGAAATTCAAAATTGGGCTTTATACCAATTTGATGGTTCGATTGCTTAAAGAAAGAGATACGTAGTTTTTCGCAAAGTCACGAGCATTAGAAAGTTTAAAGTATTCTATTAATTGTAGTCGAAAAGACTGGACATTTTGTTCCAAATCTCTCTATTTTTGTTAAAAAACATTATTATAATATTCTGTTTTTTCAATTCAGTAGGATTTTACAATTTATTTTTGCAATTCTTACATTTCGCAAAATTTGGAAAATCACCAAATAGCAGCTGTTTTTTAACAAATTAAAAACAAATTGCTTTTTTGTTACAGCGTGGGAAAAATGCTATTTTTTACACTTTTGACATTTTTCTTTCGCATTTTACCCACACTTGTAACAAAAACTACATTTCGGCACATGTGAAAAAATGTTTTTTGTACGAACGTGCTTGCGACACTCGCCTTCGGCTCGTGCCACAACCCTCACGTTCGTTCGAAAACACTTTTTCCCACTTGTATCCAAAACTACTATTTCTGTTTGTGAATTCATTTGTGACTAGATGATATAAAAAGGATAGATTTCCAAGAAGTTTGATGAGCGCGAAAATGATGTGTGCAAATGATCCGCGAAGAAAAATTATATTTCTGGAACTTTTATTTGATCGTTTAACTATGGGGACTCCGCACATGAAACAAGACCCGTGCAGAAATTGAAATGTCAGTGTGGTGGCCCTTGCCAGGCCCTTATCAGCGCCTCACTTGCGTGACGTTCCAAGCGAGGCGCTGATCAGGGGATAGCAAGGGCCGCCCCACTGATATTTAGATTTCTGTACGGGGAGGGACATGGTGCTAAAACTGAGTTTTACATTGGGTACATTCGTTTTGGTACACATGCTTTTCTTTTTAACAGTATTTATTTGAAAAATTACACACGAGTCATTAATTATAAACGACATCCGCATCATAGAAACAATTTTTTTTTACTGGACTTTTTGTCTTATTAACATAGCATCATTCTTTACTTACAAAAAAATAAAAGGAAATTTGTTATATACTTATTATAAGTGGAAACTTTCAAATGTAGACATAAATAAAGAATTTTGTATCCATTACGAGCAAACTCGTGATAACGTTGAATGCTTTTGAAGACGACGGGACACGCACGTCCGACCTATTTAGAAAATCGCAACTTCTATAAAAATAAATATCGAAATCGTTAGAGTCTCATTTTGAAGATGAAAGATGCATGTAAGTATTAAAAAAACTCAGCAAATGCAAGGACTTGCAACCCTTCTATTATTTTTATTGCACGATTTGAAATGCAAATGTTCCTTCAAAAATGCCAAACAAAACTGCTGTTCTACATATTAAAAGAGGTATAAGGCTTTGTTATCTGTTACCTTATTTGCATTTTTTTCTTGTAAGATTCCTCTTTCGATTTTTGTGTTATTACCCACAGTTTTTTTAATAGGTTGATTTTTTCTGTTTTCACCTAACGTTCCGTATTTCTTTTTTCCCTCGTCACCTTCTGAACTTTTTAAGTAAGCTCTTGGATTTCGTAATGTTGCACATAAATCCGTTATAACTTTGGTATATCTTCTTCTAGACAAGTTTTTCCCCTTCTTAACATGCGAGTTAACATATTCTATAAAAAATTAAATATTTATTTATTATTAATTCATTTTAATCCCACAAAAAAGTTGGATAAAGTTAACTAAACGGGATCTGAATAGATCTAAAGCAGATCTAGGCATATCTGAACTGCTTTTCAGAGATCAAGTATTATGGATAATTCATAAATTACGTAACGCTGAAGGGGCCGGGGGTATGGGACACTGTGACGTCATGCAAACAATGACCACCCGAGTAGAAATTTGATACGGCCTTGATCAGGCCCTGATCAGGCTGCGTGAATATAATTCAGGGAATTATCGGGCATGTATCGGGCTTAATCGTATCCGGGCCTGATGAGACAGCCTGTTATCAGCCGTGTATCTCAGGGCCTGATCAGGCCCTAATGTGAGCAAGTACTAATCACAAATGATATTAGCCGCTTATCGATATGCTGATTTGTCGAAGTGACAGGTTTCTGACAATCGGCTTTTTGAAGTGTCGGTTTTCTGAATATCGCCTTTTTTACCAGCATCCTAAATTTCTACTCGGGCATTTTAATATTTTCCTTATGTGAGCGGTACACCACCCTCTACCGTACTATATAAGGGAGCGGGGTTTATGATGATGTGACCGAATGTCAAGGGGGGAAGGGTTAGTAAAAAATTGTCAAAATTAGCAATAAGTCCTTTATAAATGTCTCCTTAGTTCTTATTTGATCTTGGTTGTAGAAGTAAGTAACTAAATCTCGACTTCATAAGATCAATGCAGATCAAATGATATATGATTGACGATTTCATTTGAGCTTCGAAAATAATGATGTTCTTAATATGTTTCCACAGATGCAATAAGATCTACACAGAGAATAAAAGCTTAACAACCATGAAAAACAGATAGAAATTGTTCTATCACGTGAAATATTAGAATCAACAATCAAAATGTTATATTATGTACAATTCAGAATTTTCAGTCGTAACATATAATGATTATTTTTACATTGGAAAAGACAAGCTTATAATTTTATTTTAAAAAAAAATAGTTGACCCTCTAACGTCCAGAATGCCCCCCATTCTCTCATGTACAAGTTTCACCGTATATTACATGCAGAAATCTACGTAAAATTGCTTTGAAATGTACCTTATCTACTATTCGAGGGTACTTTTTCCGATGGCAACATTGAAATGACGAAAAATTGTATATTTACATAAGAGTTTGATAAAAAGGTTAAAAAATAAATAATTTTTTTTATACCCTGGTAAAAATTTCCTCGTCATCGTCTCGGCACAAGTCTAGCCCCTGTCTAGTGAATCTCGCTAGTGCCATTACAGAATCGTCACGTTCTGCCCAGAAGCGCCACGCCTCTACCATAGCCCTTGCATGGCGCTCTCGAGTTTTTTCGTAAGCCGTCATAGAATCATAATCTATAAACATAACCTATAACATTGCAGTTCTTCGACAGAAGATAGGTTATGATTCTATGGCGGCTTGCAAAAAACTCGAGAGCGCCATGTAAGGCCCATGGTAGAGACGTGGCAATGCTGGGCAGAACGTGACGATTCTGTAATGGCGCTAGCGAGTTTAACTAGCGAGTGCCTCGTCTACTGGGAACATACTCCTTGTAAGTGCCTTACCAGCTCCCCATCAAAATTTTTACCAGGGTATTGATTTTTCTTAAATTCAGATTTTCACGTAGATACAGGGGTTAGTTAACTAGAGAGTGCGTAGTTCCAGGATCCAGAAATAAAATCAGTAATAGGTTAGATTTAAATAGGTTCTGCAAGGGTTAAGTTAGACTAGTATAAAAGAGTGGTCCGAAAGGGGGGAGGCCCTCCAGTTCTGCATTGCGAGATAAATGCATAATAAATGCCCACCAAGAAGATTCCGAAATCTTACACTTTTATCCACAAATTGCCTTGTTTTGTTGCCTAGTGTTATTGTTTGTTTTGTGTACATTTCACAATAATATAAGGAATTAAATAAATTTCTGAATTTCTACCAGAGTATGCAGGAGAGAATTTATATTCTGGGCGTTAAAGGATCAATTCTATTATTTGTAAACTTGGTTGTCTCGACTAATTTAGCTATTTTTTGTCTCGTTGTGTAAATAGGTTTCAGTATATCTCCCTAGATCTCAATAGATACAAATCAAACTAAATTAGATATGCAGTTATATATCTTTTGATTCAATTCTTTTCGCGGTTCATAGCACTACCTGAAGTGACAACTAAAGATATTTCGCCAGTTTTTGGGCAAGACAAATTCGTTTATTTTCTATAGATTTGAACTTACGCTCAACTGCCGAGAAAATATTTCTTGGAATTGGTTCGCGGTTGTTTTTCCCTTTTGCTGAAGACACTTTTAATTTTTCGATTCCAAGAATAAGTTTTAGCAATTTTCGCACCATTTCTTTTGGATTTGAATAGCATGACGTCGTGACATCATATAAACCGAGTTTGGAGACTATGATACCACTTCCATTTATTAGTTCTACCTGTAGAATGAACAATAGAATCATTTAATAGAATCATATACGGTCAATTCCCAGGTTAAATTATATTTCTATAATAATTCGATTTAAGGGGAGGCACCACCCTCAAAATAAAATCTATAAAATACATGTTTAAAAAATTTGAAAACATTATTTCTTTAATAATTTATATCCAGGAATACAATGATGCTAGAATGAAAAGTGTAAGAAATTTTTTTTACCCATAAATTTTAGCGCCAAAGGAAAATTGTTTGTTTTTTTTTTAAATAATTCTTCTACATTTTTCTAAATTAATTTAAAAATTAAAAAAAATGAGGGTGAAGATAAAAACATATTTTCTAAATAATTACGTATGCATTATATATGTTTTGTTGAAAGGGTATAAAATCTTTTTTACATTTTTGTTCTAACACCGCTGAATTCCACGTAAAAAATTACTCGAAATATAATTTTTTTGACCCCTACATTTTAGCGAGAAAGAAAAATTTGTTTTTTTTCTAAAAAAAATGCTTCTACATTTTTTGTAAATTAATCTAAAAATTAAAAAAAATTAGGGTGAACATAAAAACATATTTTCTAAATATGTTTTCTTTTGGGCCAAAAAAAAAATTACACTTATTCTAGTACCACTGAATCCAGATAAAAAATTACTAAAGAAATAATCTTCTCAAATTTTTTGAATGTTTATTTCACAGAGCTGATTTTGAGGGTGGTGCCTCTCATTAAGACTTGTCAGATTTCCAAACTAAGATTTCGTTTGCAAGTTCTAAATTACTAACATTATAGTATTTAATGTTGATACTTTAAAAAAATTAGTACTTTAGTTTCTTAATCATTTGCGGCGTAGTGGTAACCCAGCTTATATCCTTCTTTTACACAGTTTTTTTTACATTCAAAGTAGTTTTTATTCGATTTAACAGATATAGTTTGTAATTTTTTAATCAAAGCGTGGTACAAAATCAAAATTATTGTGTAAATGTGTTTTAATTAATGTTTTTAATTGAATGATATTTGTGAACAAATTCTAAAAACAACCCTTTTTAAAGATAAATTAATTATTTTAGAAGCTTTTATGGATATTCGACCTCGAATATAGGACCTCGAAAATCCTAGAATAATAACTTGAATAAAAAACCGTTCATCTTAAAAAATGGATGCCGGGTAGTGTTAGTTAATTTCACACAAATCCCGCTCTACACACTGATAATCTGACCTTTCAATTATAATTTACCTCGTCTTCATCCATAGAAATGCTGTGTTTTGACGCTGATGGTTGCTGGGTATCTAGGCTTAGGTGATGTTGATCGGCATGGATTAATTTGGCGAGTGATAAAACATCACTGAGTCGATGAAGATCGTCTTTGGAAACTAAAAAATTTACATTGTTATATAAATTAAAAATGGTTTTTCATTACAAGAAGGTCGGTTTTAATAACCCCCGAAAGGTCATCGTTATCATTACGACATATTTTTAATCATCATGTTGTCAATGTCAAAGCTATTACGAATTTGCATTGATTAATTCTGTGCACTGAGGTTAATTTATAATTTTTAAATGTTGAACTATTTCAGACAAATTGTCAACGATTCATTTGTCGAACAAAATTTCGGCAAAGTCCGATATAATTTAAAAAACCCTCGTCTTTCACAATGTCGGTAATCCCAAATCTGAGGGTATAAAAATTTGTTAACGAGCTTATAATTATTTTATTTTTGAACTTTGATCCGTTTAAAAGATTACTCGTAAAAAGAATTATAAGCGGCAATTTTTTGCCCCAAATGACGTATATGGATAATATTCAAAATAATAAACAGTAAAAAATGCCCATGTTTTTTTAGTTAAGATTGTTAACCTCCTTAGAGAAATTGTTCACGTTTGATTTGATTATACAAAAAGATTTAAATAAATTGATGCGAATTGAAAGAAGTATATCTGAAATCAATTTCTTCAAAAGATTATCGGTAAAATTGATACTTTAAGGGCAAATTAAAGTCGTTTTTAACTGGTCAGTCGATAATGTAGTAATCTACGCTAAAGATCTAAATTAAAAATGACTGAACACATTTTTCAAAACTTGGCCCCCGTGTACGTGATTCTTATCGTTATATACGACTCCTAATAAATTAATTGAGAATTGAACGAGTTTTTGGAAATTGATGATTATCCATATTTTCGAAAATTCTCGGTCAATTCTCAATTACTTTCTTTGGTATTTTTTAAGAGATCGTATATAATGCTTGCAATTTAACCCGCATTTCGTAAGGTCGGTTTAGTAATTTTTAATTCAGAGTTTTCAACGTTGATCACTTTACATTAAAACCCCCATGGACCCATAACGAACAAAGTAAGTAATAAATATATACTTTCGGGAAATGTTCTACAAATACACGGTTTTTCCTGGGTCACATTATTCTCGGTTGGTTGACTTCTCTGTACCGCATTATTCTCGAAGGATGGTTCACTAGTAATTTCATCTAGAACTTTGTCATAATTATCATTACCATCTTCTTGAACACTACCATTGCTCGAAAACATGAGATCTCGCTTTCCAGTGTCATATTGGTAATAGACTCTTCCTTTTCCAAATCATCTGAATTATCAGAAGATTCATCAGTATTTGCACCTTCTTCATCTTTGTCAGCAGCCTCCTCATTGCATTCTTCATCAGAATTATCGCTGCCTTCTTGTTTACTGATATTTCAAAATAGTAAATATATATTACAACCGTACTGAGTCCCGACGACACGGGGACTCTGGTTTTTACTCTAAAAAAAGGGAGGGAATAAAAAAAATAAAAATTATCAAAGGGGAATGTTGGTAAAGATATATATTTTAAAGGGGAAATTACAAAATTGTAGGGGAGGACGTTATTAATTCTAATATAAAAAATATAATAAAAATAACTCGCCGCGCACTGTGCACAGTACTTACTCTAATCTGCAGTATCTCGAGATTCACCAAAAAATGATATACGCTTCGCAACAATACAATATAATTTTCCGCAATATAATAGTTTTATACGCAAAAGATTTAATAGAGTTTGCTCGCCTTAACGGTTTACAACAAAGTGATCTTGAAGATGGTCTGACCCGTTACCATCACGCCACAGCGTCAGTCCTGGATACTAACTTTCAGGGGACAAACAAAAAGGAAAGACAATTATGAATAAGGACGAATTTAAGACAACGTAAGGACAAAGACGGGGAACAGAATTTTGGCAATGCTGGGAATAGTAGGGCAAGTCTAAATTTTCAAAAAGGGGTGGGCGACTGAATGAGTTTTCTGCACGAGTGCGACGAGCATTCACTCGGCACTGGAAGGGGTAATGATATATGTAACGAGTGCGACAAGCGCAGACAATATTGATAACGAATTAGTAATTGTACATTGGGCCATGAGTGCGACGAACGTCGACTGGATGAGCGCGACAGCAATAGTCTATTCCATGCATGAGTGCGACGAACGTCGACTACGCGAATATGGAAGGTAGACAGAGATGCTGTACAAATGAATTGACCAATAGGGACTGAGTTTGATCAAGATGGCCGACGAGTTGCGCGTAAAACTGCGCGATAGCCAGTCCACGGTGAACGACGACTGAAGTGACAAGTCGTCTCGGTTTTCGGGATTTTCGAGTGTTTTGAAGTAAATAAATTAAAGTTTGTGCGGGTTTTCTTGTGTGGTTCACTCCGGGATCGAGTGCCAAAGGATCGGGTACAGGGAAGATGCAATCGGAGTCATCCTCTCGACGGCAACGGGAAAAGGAGTTTGGAGTTTTGGAGGAAGGCGAAAAGGAGCAGCAGTTACGGTAAGTTTAAACTTTAATTATTAAGGACTATTTCTTTGTGTAAGGATGGGTAAATTTATGTTTCAGGAACAGGACGTCAGCCAGCAGCGATTCCGGCACGAGGAAGCAGACCATCGGAACAGCTGAGTGCAAATGTAAGTATAGTGTTTACATTTCTTTAATATATTTTTCCTCTTCCACATATGCCTCTTCCTTGGACGATGACTTTATTACTTCACGACACTGACAGATTCTTTATTTAAAACATAATAATTAATAATTTCTATGTTTACAGGTATATCGAGTTCTTGGACAGCTGGACGAGACGGGACGATGACACCAACGAGTTGACAGGACGAGCACCAACATTGGGGAACGGTTCCTGGGGATTGTTACTGGAATTCTGATGGGACGATGCACCAATCTTCGTTCTTCTTTCTTCAGGTAAGTATTTTAGTTGGGAACGCAAGTAGACAGACGTCTACTTTGTGTTACAATATATATTAATATTAACACACCAAAGTGATTGAAATTATTTTAAAAAATATATTTTTCAAATTTTTTGATGAATATTTTGTGTAAGATTTATTTATGATAATTTGAACGATTTCGATGGCCATAATATATTGATAATATAAAATAACATTTTACTACTGGCAAAATACAATCAGTGACAAATCGCCGTAATAAAATCTGCCAACAATAGTTTAATTCTTAATTCATAGGAATTAATTTCTTTCAATTTTTGGTAAAATATTAAATTGAATACAAGTGCCATTAAAAAATGTTGCTGCAATTAATTTTATAATTTAATTTAAGGTAAAAAATTGCTTTTTACATACTTTGACTTTTCCCAACTTGTGTTTGCGCCATCAGTCTCAAAAATGCTTTTTTCTTGTATTATTTCCTTTTCGACATCATGCATGATATTCTTTTTTACGGTACTAACAAATTTGTTTTCGTTAAATGCTTTTTTTTTGGGCAATAGGTCTGGTGATATGGATTGTTCTTTTGCTGGTGGTAAAATTTCGCCGTTTGTTGTTACTTCCAGTGCATCTAACCAGTCCTTATCTTCTGTAAAAAAAGAAAATTAAATTTATAAAATTCGAAAATTCTAATTGAAAAAAACATTTAAAGTCACATATCCAGAAACATTAATGGGCAACAGGAAAAAGGTAAGTTAATACCCATAATTATATAATGAAATGATGTGTAAAACATATGAAGTGATATAGTAGATGATAAAATGAAAAGTACACAGAAGAAAACATTGAAGAGGTTAAGAAAAGAAAAAGATAAAGCATAAAAAGAACAAATAGTAAAATTGTATGGACTATGGATGTATATTAAGAGGTTATGTGAGTATATTATAGATGGAATTTGTTAAACAATACATTTGTCAAAACAAGTAGAAAATGGAAGGAAATCTTACATTGGGTCACATAGAAAAGGGAAGAATAAGGAAAAATGTATAATCTAAGTAAAAGATTGAAGGTTATATATGAAAATATATGTAACTTTAATAAATATTATGTAAAAACATGAAAATAAAAAATAATTATTTTTATATTTTAGATATATGTTAGCAATTAATATTATTAAGTTTATAATTTTATTCACTAGTATTTGTACGTACCGCTTTTACGTAAAATTTTCGCTGGATACCAGTTTCTTCCATATTTTACATGTGATGTCTCCTTATCCTGATTTTTTATGTCACATAAATTAACTACGCTTATTTCATGACTTTTAGTCCAAAATACTAACGCGTACATTTTAAATTTTAATTATCAATTGCACTTGTCCTATACTATATATTGATAACTAGAATTACCTTGACAACCATATACATATACATACAAGTTTTAAAATTCGAATTTCATTGCTTATTTCGTTTGTTAAGTAACCTCACATCCCTAAATGTTAGTTTTGACAATTCAATGTTAAAATGTCAAAAAGAACATTGTTCACTCGTAATCACTCTAAGTCTAATAGAGCAAAAATGTTAAAAAAATTTCGTGCTGATGTCCTAGAGAATAATTTAGAGGAACGACTGCATTTTCGGAGGGCTGAAAGCTCATCCTCCAGTAGCAGCAATGATGATAGTGATGAAGATACTACCTCAAGTTTCAGTGGTAATAGAGACGAACATTCCATAAATAGCGTTGGAAGTAATGGTATATTTTAATTTTCATACTATTACGGGAACTCAGAAATGACAAATTTTTACCAATAAATGCATTAGACGAACATATGATTTAACATCTATACCTTCGTACATTTGTGATGCACACAAATAAAAAATAATATGTTTAATAAACAATTATATATGCCTTTCGTTTTCTGTGAATCCAACATTATATGACTCGGTTTATGGAAATTATGTTTTCAATGGAGAAAGTATAGAATAAAAAACATTATTTTCCTTAAAAGAAATGTTTGTAAGTCGCAAACATTTAAATAGATAAAAATGATGATACCGTATTTTCCCCATACTTATTAAAGATTTTCGAAAACCTTTATAAAACACATTCGAAGTTACTTTTTCACTAATGATTGCAATAAATATACGCCAAATTTGTACCAAATACGATTTTAAATTTTGCAGACATTTTTTCTAAATTCACTCCATGTTTATAACCATTTTTTGTTATAAAATACTGAAATAGACTATCCCAGACAAGTATATTTACAAATTACTACCTTTTTAATAAATAATTATTCATTTTAGATATAAGGAACATATAAATCGGTCTCTTTGATGAAGGTATTCCTTAACCTAAAAAGTTTAAATTAAAATTTATCTGATGAGTAGTTTTCAAAACTTTGAACTCAGGCACGGCTGCACTTGTGATTCGCATTTCATATCGTATAAGACAAAAGTGATTTTGAATTTTGTTCATATTTTTTATATATTTTTGCAAATATTAGGAAACATATAATTTATAAATATTTATACAACGTATGATAAATTTTAAATTTAATTTTTGTTACGATCGGTAGATCGTAGCCTCCTTAAATATCAATGTAATTCTCAAAGTCCACCGTGAGAATATGCACGGCTTGCGAATTCACATAGAAGTCAAGAGTGCAAGCTCAGCATAGTCCCACGGTTGGAAATAAATGCGATGACGAACTTCGCTGCGCTCTCGAATCGAGGCGGCATCGAAAGAGGGAGTCGCGGAAGGACATCCAAACGAACTTCGCGGCTCCTCATTATTTGTAACCTTCCCCACCCACCGCTCGCGCTGTTACGAACCGCGTGTTCGTAACATATAAATTGGTGGCAGCGTCGGAGCTCCGCGCGCGATTTTTTGTTTGGCAATAAATTGAATCGTGTGGGGTGTCGACCCCCTTTACGCGGAGTGTTCGAACCCCCCTCACAACGCTACCGAGGGGTAAAAATACCGGGATACGCAAAAGTGAAGAAAAATCGCGCGCGTCGCGCGTTACTCTTAATAATAACGTGTATCCCGAGGGAGGATGAATCTTTCCCTCCCCAAGAATTTTCAAGAAAATACTTGGAAATCCGCGAGTGAGTGTGTGAGCGATTGAGGGAAGAACAAAATTATTTTGGAAGAATACGTGAGTGGAAGAATGATGGAATTCCACGAAAGAAATATCGACAAACATATTCCGGAGTACTACGGAGATGAGTGCAATTATTTATCATTCGCATCTAAGGTACGTCAATGTCTAGATGAATTCCCAGAAAAGTATTCGCCGCTTATAAGAAAAGTATTAAAGCGAAAACTAAAGGGCGAAGCAGAAAAGTTCAGTCATCTCATGCAACTCTATTCACATTTAGACCATTGGATAAATGCAGTGGATTTTGAACATGGTGTCAGATGCATTAGGCACTTTAGGCACGAAGTTGATTCCACTATCACGAACGAAATATATATATCGGACGGCGAAGAAACTGATAATGAAGATGACAGAACGTACGAACAAGACGAATGTGATGACGGCTACGAAGCCGACACAAACTCCAGCGATGATGAGGACTCCGATGAATGGACCGACATTGAAACGGACAGCGAAGAACCTGATAACAATCCTTCCGAGGACAATGACGAGGTAGAAGGTACAAGAAATCAACGAGGATATAAGTTCCAAAAAGGCCCGGTTGAATCTTCGCCGGAAGAAGACGTGGAAGTACCCACGCAAACATACAGAGCGCGAGTACAGACACCGCAGAAGCCGATCCACGTAAGTGCCAATCAAAGCCAGTACGGATCCGCTGCAACAATAAACAAATTCGAAATTCCTGAAAATATGAAGTTTTCAGAAAATTTGGAAACTTCGACAAATGTCCCTACTCAGTTACCCGGAAATAATGTTGGAAATCTTGACAAAAATCATGCCATTCTTGTTGGAAACACTGTTAAAAGTCTCATCGGAAAAGTAGTCGAAGGAAAAGTAGAGAATATAAAAGTAAAGGTACAAGAAAACGAAGATATCGAAAATTGTGAAGTGGCAAATCAAAACCAAGTACCGTCCAAATTGCATGAACGCGAAAGAATTAATGTAGAACAAGTTTGGGATAAAACGGGTGAAGACATCCAAAAGTCTTCATTAAAAAGAAACTTCGATGAATTACCAAACAACCAAGACAGTCAAGATATAGTGCAAATAGTGACCGGAAAATTAAAAAATGACAAAAAGCAAAAAGTGATAAATCTTACTGAACATAAGATTGACAGAGCGAGAACATTAATTGGAAAAGGTTTAAAAACGAAAACAGTGACGAAAATAATAAATAATGAAGAAGATAATGAGAAAAACACAGTGACTGAACTCGGAGAGAAAAATCAGTGAAATTAGTGGAGGAATTCGAAAAAGAAAAATCAGTGTCAGGATACAAAGAGAATAAAATAGAACCCGAAGAGACATTATCAGTGAAATCAGTGATCGAACTTAATGAGAAAAACGCGACTGAAAATAAAATTGAAAAAGTTCAAAAAATGGAAATGATACATAGGGCATTTTACAGGCCTCCGCCTGAGCCACCGCCGAGTGAGCAAGGCGAGGAGAGGAAGAGGTAATCGCTTCTCCTCTTTGTGCGGCTATCCGTACTCGCGCGGATAACTGCATCCCACCAACGGGCAAGGAAGTAAGCCGAGAATTCGAGATGCTCCGGCCTATCCCTCTCCAAGGAACTTATGCAAATGACTGAATTTAAACAACGGGCCCGAGTCCCAAACCTTCGGAACCAAAGGGTTCCCCATCTTCACCGAACACCCGACAGAGAATCAGGTTGTGTTTGTGCGCCGTTTCGATGTGTATATAGATTAAAAAAAAGTGCCAAAGTGCGCGAGTGAGCATAAATCTAACACACAATTTGGACATATTAGAGACTCTAAATATTATATATATTTATATACTTCATTGTAAATGAAGCTCATGAAAATTGTTTTTTTTTTTCAAAATGGGGGAGTGTTACGATCGGTAGATCGTAGCCTCCTTAAATATCAATGTAATTCTCAAAGTCCACTGTGAGAATATGCCCCCGCAGGGGACTTGTGGAAGAGAGCGGAGCGGGTTATCTCCGTCCACAATTTTTGTGGAAGAGTGAGGGGTCGAAGTGCCCGAGCTCGAAGAGGAGCAATGCTTTTGAAAGATCCGCTTCTCTTAGCAAGTTTTGAGAATTGACGACCTCACGGACCCGATCGTTCGGCTGGTCTGTGCCGACGAATGCCTGATCGTGAAACGACTCGAGAGACCCACCGTACTGGGGAGCTAGGGTGCGGTGTCAAGCCCCTGCCGGCGGGTTCCACACGGGGGAGCGCTACGGCGTGCCGTGTCCGTGCAGGCAGTAACCGCAGAAAGGGTTGGCCTCTAGCGGGCCGTGGCAACGTTAGAAAGGTTCTCTGAACCAACAGAAGCATCAAGGCAGGCAGCTTGTTGCTAATAAATGTGGTAGCTGACTTGTTGTATATCTTTTTTAAGTGTGCACAACCAGCGGTGCTGGCGCATCACTAAAATTTGGCCCCATTCCCCCGTGGGGGGGGGGGGGTGCCTTAAACCCGAAAGGGAGGGAAGACACCTTAAATAACCTACACTCAAGTGTGAGAATATGCACGGCTTGCGAATTCACATAGAAGTCAAGAGTGCAAGCTCAGCATAGTCCCACGGTTGGAAATAAATGCGATGACGAACTTCGCTGCGCTCTCGAATCGAGGCGGCATCGAAGGAGTGAGTCGCGGAAGGACATCCAAACGAACTTCGCGGCTCCTCATTATTTGTAACCTTCCCCACCCACCGCTCGCGCTGTTACGAACCGCGTGTTCGTAACAATTTTAATTTTAAAAATCAAGAGTGAACAATTCTATAGTAAAATCAACTTGGAAGCAGTTTTTTCACAAATTTGATAGTTATTCTATAAAAGAAAGATAAACATTTTTGCCGAGTTCAGTTTCTGTCTGTGCTTCCGTCCTAAATACATTGTAATAAAAGAAACAACCCAAATTTTACATGGGTTAGATTCTTAGAACATATATAAATGGAAGGGAAATAGCCTACACTGCAGCATACTTAACTTGATGCCAACATGTGTGCGAGAGAGAAAGGTAATAAGGAATAAAAGTACCTTGTGCGCATGCTCGGTACCGGTGTTTCTTGTTCAAAAAGTCGCGGAAAATTTAAATGCCTGTATCTATACTATGATTAATTATGAAACTAATAAACTGGTACCTTTTAATGTAACCAATTGCAATAATGATTAATTAATGGGTTTCTTTAAAATATGTACAATTGCTCGAAGTAATAATAAACTGACTTTGAAAAGGGTTAAAGTTAACAGAATGATAAAAAATTACTTGCGTATGGTGAAGTATAAGTGTGACAAAGTGTAATTGTCATAATTACAAATATCTAAATGTTTTAACAAGTGTCAGAGTTAAAGCAGGTAATTGAGTGTCTTAAAAATGAATAATTTTTTTTCATAGTATAGAAAACTTCAAATTTGTAAAAAAATGAAATAAGAAACAAACACTGCTTCTAACAACAGGCGTTTTGTCAACATTACTTATAAAGTACTTAATTGTCAATTTACAATGATTTTGGTAAGCAATATTTCTTAATAAAAAGTTTTACTTTTATGTAACTTAATATCTTTTATGTGTAATAGTCTTATGCAAAAGAATAACAATTATAATAGTACCTCAAATTTAAGGTAATGTATTTAAAATTGTTTAGTACATTTTTGGAAAACGTCCAATGAAGAAAATTTCATAAGACTCCAGTTAAAGATAGAAATATAGATAGAAATTGTATATATCTTTACAAGATAGAGGAATATTCGAAAACACTGTATTGTTTGTTTTTTAATATTTTGTTTGAATTTATATTTATAGACCTGCAAATCCTGAATTAATGTTAAATTTTCTTTCTTCATTGAAGTGTCAATTACTTTAAACATTTTCACATATCTGTTAATAGACAAACACATACATCAAGCAGTGTTTATTGAAATTTGTTGGTGTTTCTATTTTATTTAAAAATAATAATGTTGATTAATTATAATATTTTATGCAAAAAGTAATATATTTATTAAAATATATAAATATTTATCAAGAATTATACACTTATTTTTATTTTTCTGTTGTTTTTTAATTAAATATTTATTTCGACATTTACATTAAATCGAGAAATGATTTGAATTAGGAAAGAAACGTGTTTCGTATTTTTCCTATCATAAGCTATACGCAACATTTTGTTATTTTATTTTGAATTTTTTGTGTCATTACAGAAAAAAATGAACTGAAATTAGAAAACTAAAAACTGACATTTACTGCAGATGATTATTATATACGATTTGTAAGAAAGTATAAAATTTCCTTATATTAACTTATGTTATGCCTTATGTTGTCAAATTTTCAGCTTACCTGATTTTAATTGAATAGAGAAATGGATTCACAATAAATAAACTAGTATGTTTGTATTTAAAATTACACTAAAATATACTACTACTAAAACTAATTTTTGTCTCACGCGTTGAAACAATGATCACAGTAATTAAAAACCTCATTTATTGATATTATTTCACATAATAATAAATATATATGTAATATTTCAATGCCTATTATCTAAGGGTAATACATACAAATGGAAAAAATAAAAATAATAATTCTTATTATAAGATGAAAACATAGTTACTGGTGTTTAAAGTGTATCAGTTTTGTGTACATATGTCGCAAATTTTCATTCTTCTGTGCAGCCGATTTACCTTCGTGAAACAATCTAATATTTATATATGTCTCTATAATTCTATTAATTAAAGCTGTCTTATGGTCATTCATAAATTCTTGGTCTAAGATATGATTTATCATTTCCTCATCATTAAAAACGACATCAAAAACTCTTCGAAATGCTATAACGCGCAACACATTTTTCACATTCTTAGCCGTGAAGATGATATTCTTATTTTCACGTATGACGGCTTCACATGTTTTCGTAATTTTTATGACATCATTTGACGCAAACATTAGTTTACCTCTATTTTTTAATTTTATCAAATTTGATTTCGCGACAATAAAAGTCGAACAGATTTCGCACATTTTTTGCATAATTTTTTTCACAACGAATCCACTGATATATTTTACGACTTCCTCAACATACGTTGAAAGTGACCATATGGTCGATAAATAGTCATGATCAAATACAACAGTGGACTCGTGATTGCTATCTTCGGTTAATCCATATCGGTTAATTTACTAGTTTTGACAGACGAGACGAATAAGATCTGAACATCATTTATAGCACAATTTCCACTTTCTGATGCTTGTATTTCATGACGGACGAGTAATTTTTTGTAACTAGACTGAAATTCCCTTGCATCTGGGTTATCGTTAAAGCCTCCTCTACTTCTTAGCGCACTAAAAAATGTCTCCAGATGGTTTTGGTTTAACTTATATGTTAGTAAGTATGATAAGCCTTTCGCTTTTAATACGTTAAACAATTCAAAGACATTTGTCAAACATACAATAAATCCAAGAAACCCAGTTTTTCGGGGACCATCTATAACAGGTACATTCGAACAGTCTCGCACATCTTTGATATATGCAATGATTCTCTCGGCATGCAGTTTTAACGTGTCCATAGTTTCATTCGATAGAGCCATGTTGCATTTCTTAGGCTTGACGAATTTACTTCGAACGTTTATGATGTCAAAAGCGTCATTGAATGTTTGGCAATATAATGCAGTTTCATTAGGATCTTTAAAGCAGTCATGAACATGGTGTTGGCAAAATTTTAATGCTGCGCTTACACTTTCACTGAGGGTTTAAGACGCTAATCTTACGTTCGTGCGCGACTTCTGGTACAATATGTGGGCTTTCTTTAATTTTGTGGCACACCGTAAACCTTCCTCATCCTCGAGCTTCTGTAGAGTTACTATATTTTCCCACAAAATACTTTTTCTTTTATATCGGAGCTCGCCTTTGTCACCTAATGTGTTTCGCACTAATTTCAACATGTGGCATGGATCCTAAAAACAAAAAACTTTTTCTTTCGTGACAGGATGAAGAAAGTACGGTTGAAAAGATTTACCTACTTTAAATTTTGCACCTAAAGTAGTGCACATGGTAATATTGACGGATGTGCCATCGAACGTAATAGAATATACCAGCACGCCAGTTTCATGGACGAGTCGCAAACACTGCTCTAATATGCTCGCTCTTTCTTTTCCGCTTAATGAATCGATAAGGAAGTAAGCAATGGGAAGTTTCCAGTCATCATTTAAAGCCACCAACATAAAGACCAATGCGTGCTTCGCTGTTCGCGGAACAGCTGAATCTCCTATACCCAGACCAACATCGACGAACCCGTGAAACTCATTTCCATCATAACTTTAACTTTTGTACTTTGCAGTTTAAGGCTTCTAATGCTTCTTTAGTGAACCCTGGTTGACCATTCAACGTTGCATACCATTTTCTAATCGTTGACGGCGCAGGTAAACAGTTGCAAAAAGTTTTACGAACATATCTGTATGCCTTAGCCGAATAAAAATTCAATGTGAGAGCAAATGTTCTAAGCTGCGCACTATATTTCTTCCTTGCACCCTTCCTTCGATTGAAAATATCATTCATAACTGGAGAAAAATCAGCCTGAATAAAAAAATGCAACCAATTAGTCATTATACACTCGTTTTGGCATTTCGTGCTTAAAATGCGATTTTATGAATTTTTTACTTTTGTACACCGCATTTTACACACATTGCATGAAATTCTCTCAAGAGTCGAGTTTACGTGAACTTTTCACGTAATGGATTTTCCCTCACCAATTCACAGAAATCAATTTTGCACCAAAAAATAAGTGCGCGCATTACAGTACGCAAAATCGAATTTTGCAGTTAGACAATAGTACTTTTTGTTAGTGTATGAAAAGTGCGACTTAACGGTTTATTGTGCGGCAGAGTACAAACACGTTTTCACATTTCTATAGAAAATTACCAATTCGGGTTGCGTGTCCGCATACTCATTGAAATAATATATTGTGAAGTTTGAAAGAATCTGTTTATTGAAATTTATAATTTTAGGTTTATACCATCGTTCCCTAAAATTATAAATATATATATACACATATATTGGAAGTGAATTACATTACAGTTCATTAAATTAATAACTATTTTATAACAATAAATGGTCCTATATAGTGCTATTGTACACAATCAATTGCAAAAAATCTAGTTGGCATAATAATTACGTATTCTCGACTCAGGGCTTTAAAAATAGTGCAAATTGGCTACTTGCGTCAAAACTTTATTTTTGGCTTTTAAAGAATTGTTAAATGTGGTTAAATTATTACAAATTTATACATAAACATTTCTCTACGTATTTTGGAAGAGTGATGTGACTTATTTCCTTATATTCGATCTTATCTTATTGTCACTTGCATAACAAAGAAATTAATTAATTCATTACATTAAATGTTATTATATTAATCTATACTATTATATTGTTTAACTCATTATATCCATCAATTGTGAATTTTGAAAATCTGACGACGGTTTCGTAATCAGCGGAAAAGAAACATTCGCGCCGCAAAAGGTGAAGTCATTATCCAAATTCGCTTACGCAAAGGGACCCAATTTGAAATATTCATGAAATACGTAGAAAAATATGTTTATTGCAGGAAAGAAATTTAATTTTAATTCGATGACGTGGAATAACAAATAACATATTTTTGAAGAAAAACTGACATTTTGACATTTTTCAAAAAAAAAAGTAACAAAAAATTCTATGACATATATAGAATCAAAGGTGAAACTTGGAAAACACTGGAGGATAATCGGGCATATCTGCCATATGCAAATATTTTTGTATCCGATTATCTATAAAAAAAAAAGTTTTTTGATGCAAGTAGTCCATTAATCGTATCAGGTGTGCTTCATATTTTGTGCGTTTACCATTACCAGTAAGTTGTCTGTGGTGCTTTCATCCAGAAGTTGCTTTTTCATTAAATGCTGTATCAATCCTTCCATATTCTTGATGCGATTCAACAATCTCCTTTTAGTTTGCTGTAAACTTTTAATTGTCTCTTGCTGCTTTTGCACTGTACGTTTTACAATACAGAAAGCTCTTCTAGCTCTTCTGGGTGTAGCAAAGTGTGGACTTCGAATATCTCAAATGTATCGAGGGTTCCGGTAGGTTTTACTCTGCAAATGTCCATTCGTAGATCGATAACTGGTCAAGTGCTGCAATGCCATCTGTAAAAGAGTCCATTATACATTGTTAATAACACACTTAGACGAAAGGTTAGCGATAATAACTAATTGACATAAGTGTCGCAAGGAAGCCTGATAGATTTGATCAAATGTTTGAAGCTTAATAGATACTTTTTGCTTCCTCATAGTAATGTCTTCTTTTTTAAAATGATTGGAACATAGTTTTGTAGCGGTGTTTAAAACTGTGCTATTAATACCACAGAAATTCATCCATTCCTGGCAAAGGGTTGCACTTTTCGGAAACCTGTATACAAATTAAATTTACAACTAGGAAAATGTTAACACATCAACTCCCTACAAATGATGATTTTGAGAAAATTTTTAAAACTACAGTTTTATATATTTTAAATCTTTTATTTTAAACAATCATTAAAATAACGAGTATATCATCATATTATTTAGTATATATCTTAGACTGTACAGAAATGGCAGTGTTTGTAAGTTACAAAAATTATTGATTTTGGAGTTAAGGGACGGCTAAATCCACTTGAATTGAATGTGCTTTTATCAATGTCGTATTTTTATTAAAAAGCACATCAGAATTCACAATAATTTTTCTGTTAAAGCTATTTTAGGAGTTACTTGCGAATGCACTCCAAATTTCAGCACGATCACGATGGAAATTTATTCTTACAAATTCTCGCAAACTTCTCAACTGACTTCAAATTTGGAGTATATCCATTAAAAACACGTAAAGTAGCTGCAACACAAATTTAGACTTGAAAATATAACTTGTTTCTTTTTAATTTAGATTTTTTAAGTTGGTAAGTGAAGCTATTGACAGAGTCGCTTTAGCCACCACTTAAGAGATTAATATTCTACAAAATAGAAATTATGATGTATTCATAGAAAAATTCAATGTTTCCAGCTATCAACATTCGACAATTTAGGATGGAATTTTTAGTGGTGTTTGCGTATGTCTGACCTGCGCCGTCAAAATAGTACACGTCGCGCCATCTCTGTGTGAGATGTGGTACCGCTTCGCTCATGCTCTGTATATACCGATCGTTTAGCGCTGTAATTTCATTAATTAGTATTTAAACTTCGCGCAATTTTGTTATCAAAGTGCCTTTTTCGCCCACGAGCGGCAGAGTGGTTTCGCCAATTGTGTGAACCAGGTTCCGGTATCCGGTTAGATCAGATACAACGTGGTAGGCATACCTTCAACGTCGTTTTTCGCAAAGTGAAATAATTTCGAAATTTATCTCCGCGAAATTTCGCAATCGAGCGAAATTCCTCCGCGATTTCGTATCCGCACCATCGCCGCTTTACTCGTCGCTGTAGATCTTTTTGTATTTCACGAACACGCGCCTACGGCTTCACTGGTCTTATTGTAAAGTGAACGACAATAAATACAGTTTATATTAACATCTGTGTTCGTGCTTAACTGCTTCCTCCACTCCTGGACCACCAACCCGCTGGTTAGCTGCCGATGAACCAAATTGCTGCGTTCACGTCTCAAACCGAACATTTGGCGATCCTGCCAGGATTTGGAGTGTTCTACGCCAGTTTTTTTGTGCAAATCTTTAAGTGGACCTGTATAAACTTTCAAATCACGGACTTAAGAACAGTTAACTGTTGGATTACACTGAAGCCGCGAGTGACTCTGCGCTAAATTCAAGTTCAAATTTAGTGCCTCAAAGTGCAATAGTGCGCGTGTGCATTCAAGTTGCATACTTTGCTCTTACGCAAATCGGGTGCTTTCGGCTCACGTCGGTGGTTCTCGACTTTAATTTCTCACCGGTAAAGTCTCGTTGCCACAGCAACTGCTTGGGCCAGTCTCTGCGCATCTCGCGAATTCGGCCCCGCCTACCACGACCCCGGATTGGCATTCAGCTCGGGACTTCTCCGACTAGTCATCCCTACTTCGCTTCAATACTTCGAAGCCGATTTCAACACCGTGCTCCCCGTACAACGACAGTACCGAGCACCAAAAAGTTCATTCTTCGCATACGCAGTTTTGCGAAACCAACAATCTTTCAAAATCTATTTGATTGATTTGCCTACTGCCACGCTTCATCGCTTATGTCAATTTAGTAATATTCTAAAATGACGAAAAATCACAGCCGCTCCGAGCCCATGAGCGAGTACCACGATTTTGTGCAGCTTGATGCGCTTCAGCGCGATGCATTCGCCGCTATTCAGCGCACTGCCGCAGTGTTCCAGACAAGCGAACTGTCGTACGACCAAGCGCAGACGCGCCGCAAGCTCATTGAAAATAAATGGAGCCAGATATCAGAGCGGCATGAGCAAATGTTGCCGTTTCAACACGTACCGGCTTGTGCGACTATGGAGTATTTCGCCAACAATTTCATGGACTCCGCCGAAATGGTTTACATAAATACCGTTTCTGGTGTTTCTACCATAATTCGACTCAGTAATCCAACGCCATCTACGTCGTCAACCAACAACGACCCTGTAGCTGCAGTCAACGGGACAACGCCTCGGCACATGCAAGTACCGAAAATTGAATTGCGGAGATTTTCCGGTGCGCTCGCGGATTGGATCGAGTTACGCGATCACTTTACGGCGCTCATTATTAACGATCCGGCTTTCGATTCGTTTACACGCTTATTTTATTTGAAATCGTGCCTTAAAGGCGACGCGATAAAATTAATTTCGAACTTGTCCGTCACGGAAAATAATTTTGGAACTGCGTGGAAAAACCTAACAGATCGTTTCAAAAATCGTCGCCGATTATTATTAACTTATCAAACGAAATTGTTTACGGTAAAGTCGATCGGTCGCGATCCGACGGCTAACGAACTTCGCAAATTGCTCGATGACATCCAATCGGCCGCGGACATGTTAGTAAAAATCTGTCGTCCCGTCGGAGATGACACACTAGTGTATTTAATGCTTTCCAAGCTTGATAGCGGAACGCGTTCGGCTTGGGACTTTTCACTCCCAGATGACAATTATGCGACCTTTGCTCAACTAACTTCGTTCCTCAACACAAAAATTCGTTCACTAGAAGCCGGAAAAGATTTTCAAAAATCGACTCAGGCATCGACCTCTCAACCGCGAGTTAAGCAACTCTCCGCGTTCCCCGCCCAAGCTTCGCCAAAAAATGCGAACCAGCGCTCAAATGCTTGTCCTTTATGTAATGACGACCACGCAATATTAAACTGTTCGGAATTTAATAAATTATCTACTTCACATTGGTGGGAACTGGTCGAGACACGTAAGTTATGCCATAATTGCTTGTCCACTTTCCACCACAATAACACTTGTAAGAGTACATGCTCTTGTAAGCACTGTGGTAAGCGTCACCACTCTCTTCTGCACTCGTCTGCGAATACGAATGCAGCGCCAATGGCAAGTACTGCGAACGTTGATGCAAGTACGTCTAGAGCTAACGATTTTAATGTTGAAATTAGTCGTGTTCAATCGCATTTAAGCACACCGCAAATACCTGCTCACATGATACTTGCAACTGCGTGGGTACTCGTCACCGCTCCTTCTCAAAGGATTGTAAAGGTACGCGCCCTTCTGGATCAAGGTTCAACGCATACCCTGATCTCGCGAACCCTCGCTAATGATCTACGTACGAAAACGTATCCGACGTCTGCATTAGTGAGCGGCATAGTACAGGGAGTGTCCACCAATGTCACACGTGTTGTACCAATTTCCGTCAGTTCCACCAAAGATATGTCAGTGGCACTTTCAACAGACGCGCTCATACTAGAGTCGCTCAATGATTATGTGCCAAACTTTCGGTACCCTCTCGAGCACTGGCCTCATCTACGCGGTATAGAATTTGCCGACGGCTGTCCGACGAATGACACGCCGATTCACGTGATTATCGGTACCGATTTATATGTATATGCCATGTGCGACGGCATTATACGCGGCAAACCCGATGAACCGGTGGCAATGAACACCATTTTTGGGTGGGTCCTTTCAGGTAACACCAATTCTGCCGGCGATAGCAATGCACATGCATCGCCAACTGTGCACATGCACCATGCAGTTTCACACGATGAACTGCACGCGTCAATTTCCCGATTCTGGGATATTGAAGAGATCGATGAGCGATGCGAACAACATTTTCGTGAAACGCATTTAAGGACCTCAGCCGGTCAATATGTCGTTCGCATCCCATTCAAACAATCTTCCGCTATTGACATTGGCAATACATTGCCTCGCGCTATCCAATGCCTTCATTCGATCGAACGGCGTCTCTCGACGCGCCAACTCGAGCGAGAAGCGTACACCGCGTTCATGCGCGAATATGAAGCGCTTCGACACATGCGCGTTGCCCCTGCGCAACCTGATCCGGTACCGTCGGTGTACTTACCTCATCACCCGATTACTAAGCTAAGTAGCACCACGACCAAAACGCGAGTTGTGTTTAATGCGTCCTCCACATCATCTAATGGCAAATCCCTGAATGACCTACAATTGGTTGGCCCGAGTCTTCAGGCCGATCTGCCCATGCTGCACATGCAGTGGCGCACGCATCGGTATGTATACGCCGCTGACATTGAAAAGATGTATCGGCAGATTCTGGTTGATGACCGCGACATCGATTGTCAACGCATCCCATGGCGAAACAGTCCGTTAGAGGCGATTGTCCCGTATCAGTTGTTAACGGTAACGTACGGGACTGCTAGCGCCCCCTTTCTAGCTCTTCGGGTGTTAAAGCAGCTCGCTGCTGATGATGGGGATGTTTTTCCTCTGGGCAAAGCAGCGTTGCTGTCGAACTTTTTCGTCGATGACGCTCTTTTCGGAGCTGATTCTAGTGAAGCCATCAAGGCAATTCGTGACGAGCTAAACGAGTTGCTAAAACGCGGCCATTTTACGCTTCGAAAATGGGTAAGCCATTCTGCGACCTTACTTGCCGACATTGACGATAGTAATGTTGGACTGGCTTGCGACAAAACGCTTCAAGCCGACGACAGCGTCAAAATACTAGGAATCGCTTGGCACCCCTCCTCCGATTCATATCGCTTCACGCTATCGGCATCTACACCACCTTCTGAATTAACTAAGCGCCATATCTTGTCGCAGATTGCTCGAATCTTTGATCCGCTTGGATGGATTGCTCCAGTCGTTGTCGTTGCAAAGATGATTATGCAACGCCTGTGGCAATGTCCCGTCGATTGGGATTCGACACTTCCGGCTGGCATTATCACAGAATGGCATGAGTTTTACGACGCTCTGCCACTTCTCACGCGTATCGTTATTCCACGATGGCTAGGCACCTTGCCTGCCACTATCATCGAATTGCATGGCTTCTCTGATGCATCAGAAAAGGCCTATGCAGCGGTCGTTTATATGCGACTTGTAAACGCTACAGGGCAATGCCGTACAGAGCTTCTCATAGCCAAAACACGCGTCGCCCCGTTGAAACGGATCTCCATTCCACGTTTGGAAATATGCGGTGCAGTACTGCTCGCACGCCTCCTCTGCAAACTGCAGCAACTACCTGCATTTTCGAACTGTCCCATATACCCATGGACAGACGCCACAATCGTGATAGCGTGGTTAAACGCGCAATCTTTGCAATGGAAGACTTTCGTGGCGAATCGCGTCGCCGAAGTCCACTCACGGCTGCCAAGTATTCCATGGCGCCACGTTCCCGGGAAGGACAACCCTGCTGACATGGCTTCCCGTGGTGTCTCTGCTGGTGACATCATTGAATCATTGTTCTGGTGGCACAAGCCTGCGTGGCTTCAAGCGCCTCCATCTGAGTGGCCAAGTATCGTCCCAGAGATCGTGGACACATCCTGGGAACGCAAGCTTGATGCACACAAAAGTCACCTTGGCTCCGTAGAGACTGACGCTGTAGAAGACATCTTCAGGAGATTCTCCTCTTGGAAGAAACTCCGTCGCGTCATCGCTCGTGTTCTAAGTCTCTCTAAACACTGGAGAGATACCAGTCACTTTAAGAAGTCACACCTTCTCGATGCAAATTCACTGCAAAATGCATCTATTCGCGTATTTTCGCTTCTACAAGCGAAATCATTCGAACTTGAGCTAGAGTTGCTCAAATTGAATCGCCCCAACTCTGATGGCTCACGTCATCTACAACCAGGCCAAAGCCTACACAAAGGTAGCCCGTTACGACGGCTTAATCCCTTTCTAAACTCCGACGGATTATTGCGCGTCGGAGGTCGCTTAGCGCTATCAGATCGCTCTCATACATCGAAACATCCTATCATCCTCCCTTCCGGATATGTATCGCGGTTGCTTGCGACTGACGCTCACCAACGTTGTTTACATGGGGGTATCACGTTAACGCTTAGCACAATGCGCGACCAAATTTGGGTGCTCCAGGCACGAAAAACTGTGAGATCTGTCGTCGCTCAGTGTGTGCCATGCGCACGTCAACGCACAGAGGTGCCTACTCAGTTAATGGGTTCTTTGCCACCGTTTCGTGTCAATCGACCACAACGCGCGTTCGCTGAAACCGGCGTCGACTATGCCGGACCTGTCAAGATGCGCTTGGCGGGCGGTCGCGGCTCACGCTCTCATCCGGCGTATATCGCTGTATTTATTTGTATGGCGTCTCGAGCGATTCACGTGGAGGTTGTCTGCGAATACTCAACTCCAGCGTTTTTAGCAGCTTTCGCAAGATTCTACTCGCGTCGCGGCCTTCCTAGCGTCGTTCACAGCGACTGCGGCACTAATTTTGTGGGTGCCGATAAGGAACTACGTGCAGCTTATCGCGCCGCGATCAAATCAGATGAGCTTCGCGTTCGCGTGGCTGAAGATGGCGTCGATTGGCGATTCATCCCACCTGCTGCCCCTCACTTCGGTGGGCTGTGGGAGGCTGGAGTACGCTCCATGAAGCGTCATCTGAAGCGTGTGTTAGATCCACACACACCAACACACGAAGAACTAAGTACGCTGTTATGTCGAATTGAGGCATGCCTCAATTCTCGACCGCTTGCACCTCTCACCGATGACGCTGAGAGTCTTGAAACGTTAACGCCTGCGCACTTCCTTATCGGTGGGCCACTAGCGTCTGCACCAACTCCGCTAAGCATTGATTATTCCGCGAATCGCCTAACCCGCTGGCGAATATATGAGCAGCTCTGGGAGCAATTCTGGTTTCGGTGGTCTCGCGACTATGTCACCTCATGCCAGCATCGCTCTAAATAGCAGCAATCAACTTCGTCACTAACACCGGGGCAAATCGTATTATTGCGTAACGATAATTTGCCACCGGCTAAATAGGACCTGGCTCGTATCGTCGAATGCCATCCTGGTCATGACGGTTTAGTCCGCGTCGTTACAGTACGCACTGCGTCGACTACGCTCAAACGGCCGATCACGAAGCTGGCCTTGTTACCGATCGCGATCGAAAATGCGTCGAACTAGGTCGCCATTAATCGTTCCTTATTTGTAACTTTAACTTAAAGACTAATTGTACGTAATTTTGTGTTTGTTGCGGTATAGCTACCGCAAGGCGGGCGGTAATGTTTGCGTATGTCTGACCTGCGCCGTCAAAATAGTACACGTCGCGCCATCTCTGTGTGAGATGTGGTACCGCTTCGCTCGTGCTCTGTATATACCGATCGTTTAGCGCTGTAATTTCATTAATTAGTATTTAAACTTCGCGCAATTTTGTTATCAAAGTGCCTTTTTCGCCCACGCGCGGCAGAGTGGTTTCGCCAATTGTGTGAACCAGGTTCCGGTATCCGGTTAGATCAAATACAACGTGGTAGGCAGACCTTCAAGGTCGTTTTTCGCAAAGTGAAATAATTTCGAAATTTATCTCTGCGAAATTTCGCAATCGAGCGAAGTTCCTCCGCGATTTCGTATCCGCACCATCGCCGCTTTACTCGTCGCTGTAGATCTTTTTGTATTTCGCGAATACGCGCCTAGGGCTTCACTGGTCTTATTGTAAAGTGAACGACAATAAATACAGTTTATATTAACATCTGTGTTCGTGCTTAACTGCTTCCTCCACTCCTGGACCACCAACCCGCTGGTTAGCTGCCGATGAACCAAATTGCTGCGTTCACGTCTCAAACCGAACATTTGACGATCCTGCCAGGATTTGGAGTGTTCTACGCCAGTTTTTTTGTGCAAATCTTTAAGTGGACCTGTATAAACTTTCAAATCACGGACTTAAGAACAGTTAACTGTTGGATTACACTGAAGCCGCGAGTGACTCTGCGCTAAATTCAAGTTCAAATTTAGTGCCTCAAAGTGCAATAGTGCGCGTGTGCATTCAAGTTGCATACTTTGCTCTTACGCAAATCGGGTGCTTTCGGCTCACGTCGGTGGTTCTCGACTTTAATTTCTCACCGGTAAAGTCTCGTTGCCACAGCAACTGCTTGGGCCAGTCTCTGCGCATCTCGCGAATTCGATTATAATTATACGAGAAAAACAATTCAATAGAAAAATAGTAAAACCCTTCAAACCAGCAGCTTCAATGTCATGAATAAATAAAAAATAATTAAACAATGAAGTACTTTTCACACTTATAATAAAAATTTTTATAATTATTGACGAGTTAAATATTTTGTACCAAATTATTCTTCAATAGCACTGCAGTAAATGAACTATGTACACAACTAAAAATTAAAAATTTAAGGTTAAGAGACGGTACAAACGTACAACGAATAAAATAATCTCAATAAATGTCATTAAATATTAATTATTATTAATATTATTTACATTTTGAATAATATAATCAGTTTTCATTGTCCGAGTAATCTGTGATTTTGTAAGTTATCACGAAAAATTTCAGAAAATTTGTTAGGTTAGGTATAGATATTATACTTCGTATACTTACGAAAAATAGGAAACCGATTTACTTCGGTTACCGCACGGAACACAGTAGACACATGGCAAGTTTTCCATTTATTATATCACAATACACAGTAATAAACAACACCGTAATAAACTTCTCACATAATCATCGATGTTCAATGTTTACATTTTTTTTTTCTACGGACAGCGGAATGAGGAACAACGAATGACGCATGCGCTTTATGAACATTTATTCCTTACTACCTTTCTCTCTCGCACACATGTTGGCATCAACCTTAGCGTTCAATTCTCCTTCCATTTATATATGTTCTAAGGTTCGATTATTAGCCACATTCCAGACTTCCATAGAGGTTAGGTTAGAGGTTAGGTTGAAGTATGAAAAAGGGAGTCTAGGGGGCGGAACCTGTAGCATGCAGGTGGTTCATGCTTTTATAATTTAATATTTCCTTCAGTTTGAATGATGTTGTAACTGACTGGAACTCGTGTGTCCAGGAGGTGCAAACATCGTTTTGCCCTAACCTCCAACACTCTAAAAAATGTCGGTATAAAACTTCCGAAACATGTGACTGAAGTGTTGATTTAGTTACCGTTACTGAAAATTCTGATAAATGTTTCGGAATTTTCAGAGACAATTTCGTAATTTTCAGAGACGGTTTCTGAAAATTACGAAACCGTTTTTCAAAACCGCAATTCTGTTGGATACCTTATCAATCATGTTATTTTGAACACGATGAGTGTAAAAATAGACATTTTCGAAACATAGATAAGAAAAAATACTTTAAGGGTGCTCTGCCTTTTTCGATTGGCCAATCAAGAACGAGAAAATAGATCAATTCATATTTTACTTCTCATATTTTCCATTTTTCTCACTGAAAATTAATTGTAGTATATTTGGAAAGCTTAGTTTTCAAGGAATACGGGGTGCTATGTCATTTTTATGAAGGAATTTTTGGAAGCTCAGAAAAAATGTTAAATATCAGCAGATTTCTATAGACTTGGATTCATCGTCATGGTTACCGTAAACAGTTGTAACGACTAGACTAACATTCAGAATCATTTTCTAAATTTACAAAATTTTCTACATAAAAATGAAATAGCATCCCGGAATCCCTGAAAACTAAGCTTTCCAAATGTATCACTGTCAGTTACCTACGATAGAAATAAAAAATGGGATAAATAAAATACAAAGTGATCTATTTCCCTCTTTCCTGATTGGTCAAGCTAAAAAGGCAGAGCACCCTTAATTCCATCAGAGTAGCATATGTCTGTCTAATACAGTCATACATTTTTTCCGTGAATGTACAAAGTATGGCGTAGATCTGGAACATACTTCCCTTAGACTTCCTTTTCGTTTGTCGCTAAAATATCTACAAAGTATGTACAAAGTCTGGGATAGCCTTGGGAAAAGACTACATTTTCCTGATTTTGGGAGCTACGTTGCCCCAAAAGTGGAAACCATTTGCACCGACTTTCTTCTCCCGACCCTCCGGTCGAATATTAACCTATTTTAGGGACATAGCTAAAAAAATCGGGAGAACTTTCTCTCCGTGACATTATTTCGATGATTACAAGATTCCAAGTATCACGTGTGTTCAGTTATTAACCATACCAGCATGGTTCACTGTAAACAAAATTTCGGTATAAAACCAATAGAATAAAAACAACGTATTCAGCGTCCGACGCCATGTTTATCTTTTGTTTTAAAAACTCGATGTTCTTCGTTCTATCGTTTCCGTATCGAAAACGGTGCAAGATAGAGCAAAAATTTACTAAACCTTTTTTGTAGAGGAGGAAATTTCCTACAAAAAAGTCCAGAGAGCCCTAGTCTAAAAAGTAAAACTTAGGCGGGAGAAAACCTCGAAGAAAGCATCGCAGTTTTGCAGTCTCATCCTAAGCGATTTCACAGTCTGAGACTGTGGGTTTCTTACATTGATATCACGCGATACATGGTGCAGAACCAGCACCAAATCTTAGTACAGTGGCGGAAGGAATGCCTACAGTTTCATCCTTTCAGATTTCTCTCCGTGTATTAGATAGACATATGCTACTCTAATTGAATTAAAGTATTTTTTCTGATCTCTGTTTCGAAAATGGATATTTTTACACTCATCATGTTCAAAATAACATTATTCATAAGGTATCCAATAGAATTGCGTTTTTGTTATAAAATCATAATCGAAAAGTATCTTTATATTTTCATTTCCTCGTAACGATATTAATATCTAATTATGAATCATATTTGGCAGATTCTAATGAAAATAACAGAGTACGTTCAATTTTTGAAAATTTCGACGTCAATGCAGTTAATTTACCAATGCATGAGGTATATAACGATCTTACTAATACGGACAATACGGACGGGAATGAGGAAAGAATACCTATGAATTCAGACAGTGAAATATCCAATGATTCTGACGACGGTAGTGGATTAGATGAGGAGGTTAGCAACGAAGAAGATGATGTAAATGAAGACGAAATGAATCTCCCGATATATGAAGATGCATCAATTACAGTTGCAGAAAGTGTGATAGCAATAATGATGTTAGCTTTACGTCACACAATTACGGGGGCGCTCTTATCCGATATTTTAAGATTGATCCTCTTACATTGCAAAACACCAAATCGATGTAAGAAATCGGTATATAAATTGAAACAATGTTTTCAAAACTTGAATCTCGCGATGAAGCCGAATTATTATTGTTTCATATGTTACAACCAACTAACAGATGACAAATCAACATGTGAAATATGTAACGTTAATAACAGTGTCACTTATTTTCTAAGCATGTCGATTATATCTCAGTTGCAAATATTGTACAGTAGAGACAAATTTATTGAAGAATTGAAATATCGATTCAGACGGGAGAAACAAAATAATGAAAATTTGGAAGATATATATGATGGGGAAATTTACAAAAGTTTATCACCGGGAAATAATTTTTTGTCAGATCCAAATAACATCTCATTAATGTGGAATACTGATGGTTTACCAATTTTAAAATCGTCTAGGTTTTCTATATGGCCATTTTATTTCGCTATTAATGAATTACCGTACTCACTACGAATTCGGAAGGAATATACAATTTTCGGTGGTTTGTGGTTCGGACCAAGCAAACCGATGCAAATTTATATTTAAAAGCCTTTAGTAGTGATGCGATCTCCCAGCAAAGGCTTTATTTTTAAGTATAAAGCAATTTAACGGAGAATATGGTTGCCCGAAATGTAAACATCCAGAATGCGTGATCGGTAAGGTTCGAGTATATCCGTACTCAAATGAAATTATTGAAGATCGTACTACACAAGAAACTATTAATTTTGCAAAAAATGCACATTCGCTTAATAAAAGTGTGTACGGAGTTAAAGGGCCGACGCGATTGTCTAAATTTGTTCATGATTTTGTAAGAACTACTGTAGTAGATGTCATGCATTGCATATATTTAGGCACTGTTAAAAAATTATTAACCCTCTGGTTTGATTCAGCATATCACGATCAAGTATTCTCACTTTCAAAATTTACAAGGTTAGTTAACGAAAGAATAAAATCGATAAAACCTCCGAATTTTGTTAAACGCCTACCACGCATTTTAGATGATTTACCTTTTTGGAAAGCAACCGACTTTAAAACATGGTTTTATTATTTTTCAATACCTGCTCTTTGCGACATTATGACCCAAGAATATTTCGAATACTATAAATTATTTGTATTCGGAATTTACATATAAAATCAAAATAGCATTTCACCCACTGAAATAGATAAAGCCAGACAACTTCTGACCGAGTTTGTAGGGAGATTTGAAGATTTATATTCTATTAGGCAAATGTCTTGTAATGTTCACTCAATTTTACATTTGCCAGACATCGTAAAGGATTTTGGCCCATTATGGGTTTCTTCATGTTTTTCTTATGAAACGTTAAATGGAACATTAAAAAAATTCGTACACGGTACATCGCATGCTCAATTGCAAATTTATAATACTCTAACGACTTATTTCAACTTTGCTAATTTGAGAGAAAAAATATTATTACCAAACAGCGAGACTTATAATTTTTGTAGACAATTAGAGATGAAAGGCAATAGAAAACTTTTTTACTTCAGCAAACTTTCATATATCATTGGAAAAACAAAAATAGAAACCATACACAAATTTCCATCAGAACTCCAGTTAGTTTTATGTCAACACGGATTGCAAGGCGCAAATTACAGAATAAGTCATAGGCTGTTAAAAAACAATTATATTATAACCACGAAAGCATATAAAAGATCAAAAAGAACAAATTTATCTTGTATAAAATATATTAAAAACGATGTTAAATATTTTGGTGTTGTCGAATATTTTTTACAAATTTATAAGTGTGAGAATAACTGTGACTGTCAATTTTGTGATACAAATATTTATGCCATTGTAAATAAGTGTAATGTACAAAATACGTTCACAACAGCATTTTTTGGCGAATTACACTTCATACATGAATGTACGGAAAGTGTGCAGATAATCCCAACACACGTTAATAATATTCATTCTGTATGTTTTGTAAGTGAGAATGTATCAAGTAGTGAAAGCTTTGTAGCGATCGAAACTGTAAATAATTTACATAATGTAGAATAAGTCTATATGTTCAAACTCATTGTATATGATTCCATTAACATAGTTAATAAAATCGCCAAAGGAAAATACAATATATGTTCGACTTTTCGGTGCCTAAAGTAAACTCGTGCGTAAACTAAACTGTACACACTCGTTTTTACTTCACGCACGGAAAAGTCGTGCATAAACAATATAATCCATGCAATGTGGACGAAGAATCGGGGACGACGAGTTTTTCATTATTTGTTAATAGATCCCAAAATTTTACCGTCTTTGTAGCATCACATAATATTTCAGTAACTACCCTTTCCAAAATTCTGAAAAACATGCTGCTATATGATTTAATATGAACTCACAAAATATTTGTGTAATGGATAATGTATTAACTGCTGACAATATTCCTAATACCGATCAAAATGCAATTTCGTAAGAACACTGTCAAAAATATGTGCTTAAAACTTCAGTTAACTGTAACTGGGAGCGTTCGCGATGGCCGGATCGTACCCCTATCGTCCCCATCGAATGTCGAT
The DNA here is from genome assembly GCA_030407085.1 of Trichopria drosophilae. Taxonomy (NCBI): domain Eukaryota; kingdom Metazoa; phylum Arthropoda; class Insecta; order Hymenoptera; family Diapriidae; genus Trichopria; species Trichopria drosophilae. Next base: position 64,372,321 of record CM059582.1, on the reverse strand, counting down.
TCGATATATCGCTTGAGAAATAGGAACGATAGGTCTTTTTATTTCAATTACGAATATGTATGTACCATGATGGTCGGCCTTTTTCCGTTTCGAATGTATGTGAAAAAAAGAGATGGTAAACTCGCAACATCTCTTTCTTTCATATACATTCAGAACAGAAAAAGACCGACCAGCATGCACGAAAGAGAACTTCGATACATCGAATCAACATTCGATGGGAACGATGGGGGTACGATAAGGGTACGATCCGGCCATCGGAACGCTCCCACTGAAATTTTACGCAGTTACGGTTACTGAAAATTTTGATACCATTTTATAATTTTCAAAGGCGGATTCGTAAATTTCAGAGACGGTTTCGTAATTTTCAGCGATGGTTTTCCGTTACAGTTTAGTAATTTTAAGAAATTTTTCGTAATATCAAGAGAAATTTCGTAAAATTAAGAAACATGTACTGAATGTAATTTGCAGTAACCTGATTTCGTAAAATTAAGTTGCTCTACACTGTAAAAACAGTCCAGACAAACGTCTCAATTTAAGACATATTTCATGTGTCTCAATTTGAAATATTTCAATGCTTAAGCTATTTAAAACATCTTAAAAGTCTCGAAAATGAGGACAGAAACGTCTCAAAATAGAACATTTGTTTTTACAGTGTACACTCAAAAGAGAGTTTGGTTGCTGGAACTAGAATTCTGGTTGCAGAAACTAAACAGTTCGGTTGTTATTGACTCAACCGAAAAGTTCGTGGGAACCGGTTGTGGGAACCGAACTTTTAGTTGCGCCAACCAAACGTTTAGTTGTTGCAACCCAATAATTTAGTTGTAAAAGCCGATCAAGTTCAGTTGAAAACCGATGTTTTCCGTGTAGTAACCGAAAAGTTTCGTAATTTCCCAAAATTTTTTCCAGCGAATAATACATGTATCCACATTAATATATTCTCATCAGCATTAGGTCATGTCAATCGCAGTAATTGGTACATATTTACTTTGTGCTATAAGCGCGCACATGTGCGTGTGCGTTCTAAGTCCTCAAATCTAAATTCAAAGTCCGGAAATCCATATAAAAACTTACGCCAAATATTTATATCCGTCATTTACGTTTGGTGCAGTAACATACCAAATGCAGTACAAAGTTTGACAATTTTTAAAATTTTGATTTGTACCAAACTCGTCCCAAATTTATTTTGCCTTTTCTTGCCACAATATTGAAAGAAATTCGCCGCAAATTTTTGTAAAATTTACACCAAACATGTACATCCTTAATTGAAGTTTTGCATGGAAAAAATTAAATTGTTGGGTTTATTATCTAGTAAATAAGCTAAAAGTATGTAGCATGTATACAATATATTGCTATTTTTCTACTACGTCTTATTTATATTTCTATTTATGTCATATGAATAACGTGATACAATGTTTTAAGCAATTTTGTTTACTTTTATTTGTTGTCTGCCACATTATTTTGCACTTTTTTGCAAAAATCGCAAATTATATTTTACGAAAATTTTTTCCAAACTAATACCAAACGTTTATATAGTCAAAGTTTCACGCCAAACGTGGTGTAGAGTTGTAGAAAACTTTGTTGAGATTGGTTTAGGCCAAATTTATCAAAAATTGATTTTGCTTTTCCTTGCGCAAAAGTTGGAAAACATGTTCTATGTAAATTTTTAACAAAATCGCGGGCAAATATGAATATGCGTTTGGTAAAGTCGCATGCCTAACCTATCACAAGTCCTACGTACAGGTAGTACAAAGTTTAAGCAATATATTTAATGTTGATTTGTTCCAAACTTGTCCCAAATTTATTTTGTCTTTTCTTGAAAAAATATCGAAAGAAATTTGCTGCAAATTTGTGCCAAATTTACACCAAACATATATGTCCTTAATTGAAGTTTGGTAAAGTCTTAATTGCCAAACTTGATACAAAGATGTAACAAACTTTGTTGACTTTGATTTGTGCCAAAGTTATCACAAACGATATCTTTTTTACTCGGGTTATTACAAAATACAATTTTTTGACAGGGACACAAGAATGCGGCAAGCATACTATGAAATTCTACGTTTACTAGGCTTTAAGGTATTTGCAAATGTGAAATATCTTTTTTGCAAATATCGTAATAAATGAGAAATTTATAAAAACAAACATTTTAATTGATGTCCCGCGTGGAAATTGAAAGTACCGGAAGAGTATGGCAAATATCTGGCTAATGATACTGGAGCAGTCTATTATAAGTATGGGAGATGTATTGGTCGAAAGTATGGCAAAGCTGTGGCCTATGATCGTTTCCCATACTATTTCCCACACTCCTGAATTCTGAATTTCAGTACGGGTTTCGTACGGCATGCGTATGGGAAAAATCTCGACTGAAAACGCTAAATAGTATACGAGAAGTATGGAAAGAGTATGCCCAGAGTACATTTTCCAATACATATTTTTAGGAACGAAATTGCAATCGGTATGGCAGAAGTATGGCAGTGATCTCGCATTAATGGAGAAGTTTAAGTACTATGTGAAAAGTATCGATAAAATATTAGATCTGTATATCGTCCATCTAGCAGAGGTATAGGGAAAGTATTGGTCAAAGAAAGCCTATGTGGAATTATACCAGACTGTTCCCATATTCATACGATGCTACTGGCGAGTATGGCGTCAGTATGGGTACAATCCAGGGAATAAAAGCTAAATAGTGTAGAATAAGTATGTGGAAAGTATGCCTCGAGTATATTTTCTTTTATATATTTTGATAAAAACACTGCAACGAGTGTGGCACAAGTATGGCAGAGATCTCGGGTTTACAGACTAGTTGAAATAGTATGGGAAAGGTATGGATAAAGTATTATTTCTGTATTTCAGCCATATACTCGATTGATAAGTAAAGTATGTGTCAATAATAACTTATATGAAATAATCCCATACCGTTCCCAAACTTTAACTGACGAATATAGCTTCGGTACGGGTACAACCGGGTGAAGAAACACTAAATATAGTATAGGGTAAGTATGAAAGGAATATCACGGTGGTCCTCGATTGAATTCAACCCTAACCTTTTTGCACCTCTGATTTTCTTTCTGGAATTGATTCTGGGATACTTCAGGACCATTTTACAATAAATATTAAAATCGAAGAATGAGCACTTTTTTTTTAATCAAGATTTTAATTTTTAATCCATAGTTTCAATATAATAATTTCAAGCGTACATCTGAAAGGGAATCAAATATTGAACTCTATATTTTCTTAGAATTAAATATATATATAATCAATAACAAATAGTTGATTAAAACTATAATATAACATGTAGCACTTATCATCAAACATTTTATTTATAAACGTATATAACATGTAACCACGGATTCTTCAAACATGTTGCGAATTATATTCGCAGACAGCTCGTAATAGTTTTTCTGGATAATTAGCACTGTTTTTTGAGATTTTATATTTGGCCCATGTCCTTGAAAAATCGTAGTGAACTGCTTCCACAGATTGTTCACTGAAAAATCATAAGCCTTTTTGATGATTCGTACAAAATTGCTTTATATGAAAAAATACCGCTTGCTCTTTTAGTGTAACTGAAATCTTTAAACTTAGATACGTTTCTTTGAACTTATCTATATACTCAGTGAATTTTGGATCTACAGTTACAGTGTAGTTGCAGCGCACTACGATTTTTCAAGGACATGGGCCAAATATAAAATCTCAAAAAACAGTGCTAATTATCCAGAAAAACTATTACGAACTGTCTGCGAATATAATTCGCAACATGTTTGAAGAATCCGTCGTTACATGTTATATACGTTTATATATATATATATATATATATATATATATATATATATATATATATATATATATTCATATATAGAATATATATACATATAGAACATAATTTCGCACCAAAGGGGATGGGGGAGGGGGTAAATTTAATTATCACTGGATGCCCCCCTTCGTGTCGAACAACTGTCATCCGACAACTATTTTGATTCTGTGCATAGTTCTCGAGATATTTCGATGTCTTCAGATAAATCGGCCACCCTGTATATATATTTAATTCTAAGAAAATATAGAGTTCAATATTGGTTTACTTTTCAGATGTACGCTTGAAATTATTATATTGAAACTATGGATTAAAAATTAAAATCTTGATTAAAAAAAAAGTGCTCACTCTTCGATTTTAATATTTATTGCAAAATGGTCCTGAAGTATCCCATAATCAATTCCAGAAAGAACATCAGAGGTGCAAGAAAGTCAGGGTTGATTCAATCGAGGACCACCGTGATATGCTAAGCAATTGTAACCTACCTGAGTAGTATGGGTTACAGTAGTGGAATAGTCTGGCAAAAATAAGATGATATGGATCAAATATGGATATCATCTGATCAACGTATAGCTCGCGTATAAAGCAGAATATATAGGCACCGTGTGATCAGAAACGAGAATGATAAACAACCCACATAGAAGAGAAATATCCCGACAACATTTCCATAATATTACTTTTGAGACATTAATATTCTGGAGATGTTATCAGGAATATTCTAGAGACATCCCCAGAACATCTTAAGTCCGCTTTTTTTGATATTCTGGTGACATCTGGAATATTCTAGAGACATTGTAGAGACGTTCTGAGTTTATTCTGTGATACAACATATATATTCTGGAGTTGTTCTGCAGATATTCTTTTGACATTCTAAAGACATTTCGGCCATAAAGAAAGCTTAAAAAATAGAACGAATTATTATAGATATTTAATTTGATTTTTATTATTATGTATGTTTCGTTATATATGATATTACGGAATATAGTTATACAATTTCGCTCGCAAATAAATCTATTATGAATCTGAAAATAATTTACTCCGACGGAGAATCGAACCCGGGTCTTCCGTTTACTACGCTGACGTCTTAACCACTACGCTATGGTCGCATGTATATTATTATAGCGTGAACAAGATTATATCTAGAAATGCACTGCATTATCTCCAGAATATTCTAAGAACCATATGTGTAGAATATCGCGAATTAAATATTTCCAGAATGTCTCATCTGCAATGTTCTGCAACATTTCCTGAGCAACGTTCGGTTGACATCAAGTTTGAAATGTCGTGAGACATTTCGAATACTACATCTCTAGAATATTCTGAGAATTATACATATAGAAATATCCAATATATATCCAACATCTATATCTGCAATAGCTCTAGATATAAGAAATTTATATGCTTCATATATCTTTATTCGATAAGTATAATATAAGTATACGAGCATCGTTTTCTTCTAAGTAACATGTACATTTATTCTGTTTGTTATTATTTCCGTGAGTTAGTATTTAGTAAAGTAAACTTTACGCACTCGTTTTTACTTTACGCACCGAAAACCGTTGCGTAAGTAATATGTCGATACTGGTAAAGTTCTTTACGCACACGCACTTGTATCGACAACTATATATAGAAACGTAATTTGTCGTACGCATTGTGTAGACATTTCTTCGTTAGTTGCAAAATAAATAATTTTGTTATACTGCCAGACGTTGCATTATAAAGACACGAAAATTATATGCCGAATACCAGGATGGTGACAAGTCAGAACAGGGGTTCCCAACCTTTTCAGCTAGTCGTTCTCTTGGCAATTCCTGTGGCTTGTTCTCGGTTTCGTCGTCGTCCTCGTCATCGCCGTTCTCAGTGTCGACGACGACGACGACGACGACGACGACCACGACGACGACGACCACGACGACCACGACGACCACGACGACGGCGACCACGACGACGATCACGACGACGACGACCACGACGACCACGACGACGACAACGATCACGACGACGACAACGACCACAGGGTCATTCGACCAGTCGATCCTCGTCCTCCTTCACCTTCAACGGACCCATTTTCTCCAATACCTCTCGATATACCACTTACCCCGCAAGAGCTATTCGCCCCGCCGGTACATTTTGTCGCGAGCGAGCCCGTAGCTCCAGTACTATTGTCTTCCATGGGGGACCTAATCCTCCGTTTTTGTAAAAACAGGTTTAATAAAAAATAAACGTTCCTAGTATCTTTACCCAACTGTCTTTATATATTTTTATCTTCAACGAAGAACTTCTACTCCCTTGCATCGAAAACTACTATTTTGTCATAACGTGTGTAAAATGCGGTACTTCACATTTTTTTTTACTTTTTTTTTTAACAATTTTAGGGCCTTGAGTCGAAGAAGAGAGGCAATATTATTGTTGGGTGTCTCCGTCCCCGTGTTGCATACGATATTTTACGAGATGGAATCAGCGATTAATCGGGCCATGTTAGCCCCCACAGGAAAGGACAAGGACCTGTAGCGGAATAACGGACTCGCAATAAACCGTTATTACGAAACTTTTTAATCTGGTCCGTTAAACGTTCTCTTAATTTAAAATAAAAGTTTTAAAAAAATAAGTTTTAATTTAAAAGTAAATAAACGAAGAGTTTCGAATTCGATATTTCTTGGAAAAAGTATATTTATTACGAAGTTGTTTATACAAATCGCAGAGCACACTGATTGACGCGGCGCGGAACCGATTAGACAAGGACAGTGTTAGTGCAAAATTCGAGCGCGAAGATTGACGCGGCGAAACGCGAACTAAAAGCTATAAAAGACCGCGAGTTTCGCAAACAAACATTCATACTATCCCGACCTGGCGAAGCGAACGGACCTCCAGACGAACGAGTGGGGTAACAGCATTCCCTCCAGGAGTACTTCCACAACACCGGCATCGGATAAGAGAGCTTCATCCACTTGACGGCGGCGGATGAATTACCAACCAGACAACGCTACCATTTCCTGAGGCTCCAGCAATCGAACGTCTCTCGGCGTGCAAGGACGTAGCACACAATCGATAAACTCAAACGAACGAACAAACTCAACCGTCCTTTTTAGGACTTAGAGAACGAAGCTCCTGCAATACGAGCGGTCTGCTGACCGGCACATCACCAGTGATGCGTATGTCGAAGGAATTTTAAGAGGTTGCTGCCTTTTGAAATTTCCGGAGGACTCTCGTGCAACGCCATCGCGATTCGGAAATAAGCTCCTTTCCTTGTTCGGTACGCCGCGCATTCGACGCACGAAATTTCAAGTTGGGTTTAACGCACAAATTTCGCGTCCGTTCTCCTTACTAATTGGTCGGTACAGTTTTCACTAAAGTCTAATTTCCTTTATACTTGAGCGCGCGAATCATCAAACTCGGGGTTTCGAAGTAGCTAGCGATTGGTAGCATCACGCGCGGGCAAAAAGTTTATAAACTCGCGAAATGGCGGGTGACACGGCATTCTCATTATAATTTAAGTTACTTTTAAGGAATCCAAACAGAGGTGTAACATGCGCAATGATTACGAGGAGTTTCCTATTCATAGTTTTATAAAAAACCTTCTAAGTTAAAATAAACCTTACATTTATGATATTTTCTGAGTTATCTTACTTATTCCTGAACACGTAGTTAGTCGTATTTTTGTAAGATTCCATCGTCGTAGGTTATTTGAAGGCTATTTGGCACTCTACGTTGGTTGTTCGAATTTTTCCGTTTCCACAGTCGTAAATCATAATTTTCGTAACCTTGTAATCGACATAACATACAACTTCGACAGAACAAAAGGAAAGAAGACCGCCTACAATTTTTGAGGATGAGGAAAGTCGTCTTCCCCAATATTCTCAAACCCAAGAGCGAAGTTCCCTATATTTACGCAGTTTCCACGGAGCGGAAGACCTTCAGTTCTAATTCCCATTTTTCAAACCAATTTAAAAATATGTGTTATATCATCGTACTGAGTCGCTTCAAATTTATTTGTCAAAAAAATGAACACTTTGTAGCGATTATTCTCACAGTTTACTTTTGAAAATTTCTATAAAAAAAATGCTATTTTATAAGATTCATTACCAGAATGGAATTTGGCAGATGAATCTTATAAAATAGTAGTTTTCGATACAAGTGCGTGTGCGTAAAGTACAAATATCGAAATATTATTTACGCATCGGTTTTCGGTGTGTAAAGTAAAAACGAGTGTGTAAAGGTTACGGATGGGTTGGCGGTCGAATAATCAACTCCTCAGACTTGAATTTATAGTCGTTTCTTAAGATCTGTGCAATACTTATCTTTGCCTCTCCTTTTATAAAAAGATACGGCTAATGATTAGTGACTACGGAATTCTGTATAAGTCTTCCTATAACGTAAAAAGGAAAATGGTATGCGTGAAGGTAGGTATTGCTTCATCGTCAGATATATTTTACGAATGCAGAAAAGTCGCCCAGGAAAAATTCAGAAAAGTTGTCTGCACATAGGGACAATACACCTAAGATATAAAAATAGATACAATAAAATGCTACTACTATTATACACAAGACACATGAGTGCATTTGGACAATATTCTCAAACAGCTGCTGGAAAACTGTTTATTTCTTCTATATGGGATATAAGTGGGATATATCTCACATACAGTAGACTCCCGCGTTAGTGGCGTCCCGCGTTAGTGACGCTGTAACGTTGTGGTTCATGCTTCTCTTAATCGGAGGTAGAAAAAATGAAATAACTCAGTTCTTTCTAACAACAATTATATTTAACTTAAAATTTAATATATAAAAGATATAAAAATAGTAACGAAAATATATTAATCACACTGATTTGTTGTTCGAATGATTCGGCTGGAAGTAAGGGTCCTGTAACAAAAAAAAGACCAATTCTTGGAGGAGCGCCTCGAAAGAACACTTATAATTAAAAATCTAAAATCTACTTGTATTCGCCTAGGAGCGCCTAGAGCGAGAGTAAGGTAGAGGAGCGCCTCAAACCTTAATCGTCAAAAAAAAGTGTAGGAGCGCCTACAACTTTTTACAGTGACGGGAATTTAAAGTCGGGTCGTGTGGTTTTTGTCAGGACGGAAGTGTTTCTGATCCAGCCGAGAAGCACCTCGAGCAGGATGCGGATTTTTAGTAGTCTGGGGGCACCCAGAACTACTTCGGGTACAGGTTCAGGTTCAGGTACTGGTCGGGTAATTGTCTGGTCTTTTTAGTACATTAGAGGAGCACCTCCAAATGTACCTGGCGGTAAAAGATGGTAGTGCGAGGAGCACCTCGACGCTACGTCTTTCTTAGTTTTGCGTGATAAAGGGAGCAACTTTATATCACACAAAACGACGTTTCACAGTTGGGATAGAGAGGAGCACCTCTACTAGACCGACTGTCAAACCGGTCTGTCTCATTGTCGAAAAAGCGGTCTATTTATATGCATACATTTCATGCATTCATAATTAGGGGTGGGGATAATTATTCGCGCGACTAATTACCGGCCGCCGTGACAGTTCTATGTCCGACTACTTGCGACTCGCGCCGAATCCTGCCGAGTCTCGGAGCCAGTGTCGTAACGCGAATATTCCCGACTTCGACTCGCTCTTTTTCGGTTTCCGATCATCGGGTATTCTTATCGCGACTGTCTTCGCGCCGCCCCTTCTCGATGTCGATTTGCTTCCAGATAAGCGATGAGTCGAGTCGAACCGATTTGTACCGAACGGTTCCGGATTCTTTGTTACTCGCGTAACCGTGGTTGCTTTCATACCGTACTCTTATCTGTCAGTTACGTATGAATATATATGTGTTTAGTAACGGAGCACGTGCTATCGTTATAACGTGTTGGAACGCCGTGTTAGTGGCACTTCTCGGAATCTTTCCATCCCCACCATGTCGCCAGCCGCCTGAGGGGCGTGGCCTAATAAGGTACGGGCTCCATTTCTACATTCAAATCTAGTATTTTATTTTTGTTTAGTGCGAGACGTAGTATTGTTATTGTAATTATACCCCTGCGTAATTGTTATTGCAAAAGGACGTGATCTATGTTGGATGAATTATTTCGATTACAGTTTTACTACCGCACAGTAATGTTAGATCTAAAATCTTCTTGTTTCATGATTCAAAATCTTCACATGTACGTGTAAGGAACTTAACATTTGCTGGCAAGCACTTCAGCGAAGGGATCCTTTATTCGTTGACTAAATTCTTTTACTCCCAGCCATTGGGTACAAATTTGTTAAATGCGTTTCATATATGTTCGAATCTATTTGTTTTAATTGAAATTATAAACTTTAAAAGTGAAAGAACCGGATATATTCTTTTAGGAATCACACCTGTAGCAAGCGCCACTTATAATTTATACGAATGAGCCTTCGCTTCGGTTAATAGTTAAAATTAATGTTTTTGGGTTCTTAGCATGCAACTGTCTTGAACATAGGCAGGAATTCTCATATCTACTTCTTTTTCTTTATTCATTCATATAGAGAGTAAATTAAATATTATGTGTACGTATAAGGAAATTTTTAACAAGTAAAATAAAAAAATGTGAATAAGTGTAATGTTGTAAATGTGTTGTTTAAAGCTGCGATGCGAAATTATGTTTAGAATTTTTAGTTTTTAAATTATTTTTATGAGATATTGTTAACTATTTTTTTCTTTATTTTCAATTGTTCATGCTATTTTATTAAATAAATAAATAAATAAATTTTCATTATGTGGAAGAACTGAAATAATACATATTTACATGTGTAACGAATTATATTTATTTACATCAACATTTATTTATTTTACATCTTATCATGAGGACATCAATTTAAACTATATAATTTATGGCGAGAATAATTTTTGGGCGGCAATGATTTCACCAACTTTATTTCGGAGTCTTCCTGCCGACAGAAGCTCTTCTGCAGTAACATCCCAACGAGTTTGCAGCCATTTGTACAGCTTATCGCTTCCTCTGTACGCCTCCATCTCGGAAACTTGATTAGTACTGACTGTTTCCATCACCCATGGGTCGTCTTCGGTGCCACAATCTTCTTCAACTTCTTCTTCTTCTTCTTCTTCAGCCACTTCTTCCGTCTCAAGTTCAAAGTCCTGACCTGTGATAGTAGAGGCAATTTCTTCTAAACTCTGCACAATCCAGCCGCAATCGTCGTGGTCACTATTTAGCCATGTCGTTGTCTCGTGTAATTCTAAGGGCATTTGCATAGCACGATTTGCTAAGTGACAAATGTCCTCAACGTTAACATCATCTTGGGATATTTCTCATGGCTGATTGCTCTAAAGATTAGACCATGCATTCGCTAATGTCCGTTTTTTTACACAATCCCATGCTGAAGCAATAGTCCTAATACAATTGAGGAGATTCCATTTTTTAAAAAACCTCTTGTATTTTTCTTGGCCTTCTGTCTCTTCATCCAATAAAATATCTCTAAGATATATCCGCTTGTAATGTCTTTTCTTTGCGATAATTACTCCCTGATCCATCGGTTGGATGAGAGAAGTCATATTAGGAGGAAAATATTTCACCACACAACAAGGATCTATTGCATTCAGTTCTTCTGCTTTTGGATGAGAGGGATCATTATCCAAAAGCACATTTTGTCCTTAATTGCGGGCAAGTAAACAGTAGTATACCAATTACGGAATACTATGACATCCATCCAGCTACTTCTTTGGTGGGTGTATTCAAGGGGAAGCTTTTCAACACCCTTGAAACACCGAGGCTTTTTGTATTTACCGATAACTGATAGGGGGAATTTGTGATTTCCCGGTGGGTTTGAACAAGCCATCACTGTCACACGGTCTTTTGCCAGTTTAAACCCAGCTGCATTTTTTTCATTTGTTGAAGCTAGTGTTTTCCTAGGCAATTCCTTCCACTGTAGCCCAGTTTCGTCAACATTATAAATGTGATCTTGATCAAATCCTTCGGCTTCGATGAAAGCACACTCCCTTCAAAACCAGCTGATAATTTTTCCCCCTGTACAGAAAGCTGTCGAATGTCGAATGTCGAATTTTCCTTAAAGCGAGAAAGCCAGCCAGAACTTGCGACGAAATTTGAATGTATATTCAAACTTTCGTTTATAATCAAGGCTTTTTCCTTTAATAAAGTTCCTCCTACAGGAATGTTAAAAGTGCTACGCATGTAAACATATGTAAACTACCTGTCAAAGGATAGAAATATAACAAAAAAAACGTTGGTCGTCATCAACGTGCAGGGTCCCGTGCTACGCCAAATTGGAAAATATCATAGTAGATATCTTCCTTGAACAATTTAAATACATTTAGCAACATTCCCGACCGTGGGAGTTTAAAATAGGCCAAATTATAACCAAAAAAACTTTCGTCGTCATCAACGCGCAGGGTCCCGTGCTACGTCAAATTGGAAAATATCATAGTAGATATCTTCTTTAAACAATTTAAATACATTTAGCAACATTCCCGAGCGGGGGAGTTTGAAATAGGCCGAATTATAACCAAAAAAACTTTCATCATCAACGCGCAGGGTCCCGTGCTACGCCAAATTGCAAAATATCATAGTAGATATCTTCTTTAAATAATTTAAATACATTTAGCAACATTCCCGAGCGTGGGAGTAAAACAGGCCGACATATAACCAAAAAATCTTTCGTCGTCATCACCGTGCAGGGTTCCGTCCTACGTTAAATGGAAAATAGCATAGTAGATACCTTCCTTGAACAATTTAAAAACATTAAGCAACATGCCCAAGCGTAAGAGTTTAAAACCGGCCGAAATATAACCAAAAAATCTTTCGTCGTCATCACCCTGCAAGGTCCCGTGCTACGTTAAAATGGAAAATATCATAGTAGATATCTTTTTTAAACAATTTAAATACATTTCATCATAATAGATATCGTAGCAGATATCTTCTTTAAACAATTTACATACATTTTGCTTAAAAGTGCAACGCATGTAAACATATGTAAAATACCTGTCACAGGATAGAAATATAACAAAAAAAACGTTGGTCGTCATCAACGTGCAGGGTCCCGTACTACGTCAAATTGGAGAATATCATAGTAGATATCTTCTTTAAACAATTTAAATACATTTCGCAACATTCCCGAGCGTGGCAGTTTAAAATAGGCCGAATTATAACCAAAAAAACTTTCGTCGTCATCAACATGCAGGGTCCCGTGCTACGTCAAATTGGAAAATATCATAGTAGATATCTTCTTTCAACAATTTAAATACATTTAGTAACATTCCCGAGCATGGGAGTTTAAAATACGCCGAATTATAACCAAAAAACTTTCGTCGTCATCAACGTGCAAGGTCCCGTGCTACGTTAAAATGGAAAATATCATAATAGATATCTTTTTTAAACAATTTAAATACGTTTCATCATAATAGATATCATAGCAGATATCTTCTTTAAACAATTTACATACGTTTTGCTTAAAAGTGCAACGCATGTAAACATATGTAAAATACCTGTCACAGGATAGAAATATAACAAAAAAAACGTTGGTCGTCATCAACGTTAGGGTCCCGTGCTACGCCAAATTGGAAAATATCATAGTAGATATCTTCTTTAAACAATCTAAAAACATTCAGCAACGTTCCCGATCGCGGGAGTTTAAAATAGGTCGAATTATAACCAAAAAATCTTTCGTCGTCATCACCGTGCAGGCTCCCGTGCGACGTTAAAATGAAAAATATCATAGCAGATATCTTCTTTAAACAATTTACATGCATTTTGCTTAAAACTGCAACACAAAAAAAAACGTTGGTCGTCATTAACGTGCAGGGTCCCGTGCTACGCCAAATTGGAAAATATCATAGTAGATATCTTCTTTGAACAATTTAAAAACATTTAGCAACATTCCCGAGCGTAGGAGTTTAAAATAGGCCGAAATATAACCAAAAAAACTTTCGTCGTCATCAACGTGCAGGGTTCCGTGCTGCGTCAAATTGGAAAATATCATAGTAGATATCTTCTTTAAACAATTTAAAAACATTTAGCAACATTCATGAGCGTGGGAGTTAAAAACAGGCCGAAATATAACCAAAAAATCTTTCGTTGTCATCGCCGTGCAGGGTCCCGTGCGACGTTAAAATGAAAAATATCATATCAGATATCTTCTTTAAACAATTTACATGCATTTTGCTTAAGACTGCAACACAAAAAAAACGTTGGTCGTCATCAACGTGCAGGGTCCCGTGCTACGCCAAATTGGAAAATATTGTTGAGGTTTAGAATCGGGCGACTGGGTTTTGCCAACTAAAGGAGACACGATTAATATCAAAAGAAAAATTTATAACCTTATAAATATCCAACTAATTAAGAGTACAAAGAATCGAACTTATCGCGTTGACTATAATCGGTTTGGTCTTTTTAGTTGCAATCGGTAATCTATACAGAGGAACCGCGCGTGTCGAACGGTGAGCGAGGAGTGAGCCGCGCTCGGCCATGAGGAAGCACTGATGAAGCGCCAACGGCGCCGGCACTCCGCGCATGCGCACGGAACAGTAGAGAGATGGCGAGCGAATGCGCTGCAATACCGACTGCGGACTGCAGCTGCTCGCTCATACTTCGCAAATATCATAGTAGATATCTTCTTTGAACAATTTAAAAACATTTAGCAACATTCTCGAGCGTGGGAGTTTAAAATAGGCCGAAATATAACCAAAAAAACTTTCGTCGTCATCAACGTGCAGTGTCCCGTGCTACGTCAAATTGGAGAATATCATAGTAGATATCTTCTTTAGACAATTTAAATACATTTAGGAACATTCCCGAGCGTGGGAGTTTAAAATAGGCCGAATTATAACCAAAAAATTTTCGAATTTGACGTAGCACGGGACCCTGCGCGTTGATGACGATGAAAGTTTTTTTGGTTACAATTCGGCCTATTTTAAACTTCCACGCTCGGGAATGTTGCTAAATGTATTTAAATTATTTAAAGAAGATATCTTCCATGATATTTTCGAATTTCACGTAGCACGGGACCCTGTGCGTTGATGACGACGGAAGTTTTTTTGGTTATAATTCGGCCTAGGTTAAACTCCCACGCTCGGGAATGTTGCTAAATGCATTTAAGTTATTTAAAAAAAATATCTACCATGATATTTTCGAATTTGACGTAGCACGGGACCCTGCGCGTTGATGACGACGAAAGTTTTTTTGGTTGTAATTCGGCCTATTTTAAACTCCCACGCTCGGGAATGTTGCTAAATGTATTTAAATTATTTAAAGAAGATATCTACAATGATATTTTCGAATTTGACGTAGCACGGGACCCTGCGCGTTTATGACGACCAACGTTTTTTTTTTGTTATATTTCTATCCTTTGACAGGTAGTTTACATATGTTTACATGCGTTGCACTTTTAAGAAGTGCATCAAATCAAACTTGACGTCAATGATATAACCAACAAGTTGTGTAGCAATGTGGTACTCTCATTTTATTGTACCTTGATCCCGATATTTCTGTAGTTTCTTGATATAATAATCAATCTTTTCCTTGGCCCTTGTTATTCGATGATCCATCACGGCAATTGAAAATAATAATTGATTTGTAAAATTACTTATGAAACTCGATGACACAAAGCAAGAGAATAAAGTTTGTTGTTTACCGTTGCTATGGCGGGATGCATATGGAATTAAGTACGCGCCCTTGTTTAAATAAAATACTTTAAAATTGTGACCAAAATGGCATCCTTCAGAAGTACTACATGTTTGATCAGGAGGAAGAGGAGCGTAGTACAATGATTTCTATTATTATTAGTAATATTTTATTTTTAGATAAGGTGCTAAGTGAGACAACTTGATGATAGCGAGGATAATTAGATCATAAGGTCATCTTCAATTGTGAAAAATGAGTTACTTTATTTTAGCTTTTAAACTTTTTCTCAAAAATCTTCCGTTAATTCTCAATTAATAACTTTGGTGTTTTTAAAGAGGGCGAGGAAAATAACTATAATTTCCGGTACAGAATACAAATTTTGTCAAAATAATGTCAAAAAACCTTAAATTAATCTTATCCTACAAAGCCTGGGAGGAATTTGGGCGATCGTTGTCATGTTCTGTATTGTGCATGTAAAGTTATTTAAAATTTTTTTTATAACTTCGCAATTTAAGGTTGTTGTAACCATGTTGTAAGGTTCATGTGCTATTAGTAAATGATTTGGTCTCGATAGAATTAGAAAGCATAGGTAAATGATTCGAAACAGTATTAATAATGACTAGTATATAATATACAATTTTCTTTATTTTCAATATCGACAATGCACACAATTGTACGAAATTTTATGTCGATTTACATTGTTTATAACAAGAAGAGTCTTTCGATCACATCACCATAATTATTTCCTGCTTCGTTAAACAGTGCTGCTCGGCATTCTGCGGGATTTCAATTTATGTATTAGTTCGTTGAGCTGGAAGATTTGCTTTCGGAAAACTGTCGGTTCGCTGCAATTGTTCAGACATTTTAATAATTTTTCCCCATGGATAATGGCCGTTTCGAAATCTCCTGTTATGTCGTTATTGTTGGCGAGATGCAATTTTCCTTTAGAAATGTCGTCGTTATTTTGACATGCTACGCTGTCGACTAGTTCTCGGATGTTCTGTGGCGGTTAGGAGTCATGTGCAGTGGGCTGCAAAATCCCAGAATCGTCAAGATGGACTTGATTGAATGGAGTACCACGAGCCCCGACCAACTGTTGTAGGTGATACAGTCGTAATAGCAATTCATTCTTTTTTTCGGTATTGAGACTGTATCCAGATTCTGAAGAGAACGGAACATTAAGTTCATGGAGCAGCAGAGCAAAATTCTCCACGCTCATGCTTGCCAGAAAAGAGCTTACGGCATGTTTGAAATGTAGATTCATTTCAATTTTTTTGACTTTTCCGGAACAACCGGGTGTAGGCTCCACTTCACTTTTGTTTACTCTTTCCCCTTCATCTCCACTGAATGGGTTTGATTCTCCAACTATCGTCGTCATTAGGTTAAGGCCTGGTGACACAGCATGCGGATGGACCTCGTCAACCGGCTTTGATGAATTGCATATCATATCTCTTACTTTTTGGTCCTTTTTGACCCACCCGCGGAAAGTGGATTCAGGAACTCTGATGTCGCGTGCCACGGCCGCCTTGCTTTCACCTCGATAAACGCGCTCAATAGCTGCAATTTTTGCAGACGGAGAAATTGCCCGCGAAGGACGTTTGTTTGATTGTGCAGGCTCCCTTTTCATGATGGCACTACAATGTCAATATAAATACACAAGAAGGCACTTTCGATCACTGTCCGAATAATGTAGTAATCACTACGACTGTTGCAATCCTGATGATTTTAATAAACTTCAATAACGATGCTGCCCCTGGAAATGTTCACTATAGTCACACCGATAATAAACGATGACAGCGACGTATTCTGTAACCGGATGGAACAACTGCTGCACAATGATGTCCCTACGAAATACAATGCAGTACTGTGGCTGACTACATGCGGGCTTACTGCCAACTCTGCAGACCACGTTTCTCTATATCCCCACCCCTAACGGTTCATCTATCACTGTTTCCCATACCATTCCTCCTTCACTACGTCGACATTTGTGAACTCGGATTTGAGCCAAGCACTAATTGACCAAAATGAATTAAACGAGAACCAAACTATAACTTATTTAACCCATTAACGCCGAGGTGATCAGAATTTTTACTAACTTTTCAACGCGTTTATTTATTATGTAATCGGACCAAAAAAATAATGCAATACCATTACTCCTATGCAAAATTTGATGCTCTTTCAGAATCTGAGCTCAAAATTTCAATTAGACACTGAGAAAAAAAAATATGGCCGTTTTAAACCTGAAAAACGTGAAATTTTTCGAAAAAAATATTTTTTCGCATTTTTTTTCACACTGATACCGCAAAGGTATCGACTTTCTACTATGATCAGATGTGATCATGGCACTCGAACATTAAGAGGAATTTTTTTCAGAAAAATTCATCGACGCGTTTTTGCAAAATGACGGCGGGAATGAAAAAATTTTATAAAAATCTTAATCTATTGTTTTTTTAAAAACTATAAAGTTTAGACAAAAATTTCTAAGAACAAAAATGTCTTAAAATTAGTCAAAGAACACTCTCAAATATTTTCAGAATTTTTTGAGATAATTTTTGTTTTTTGAAAATTTGAAAAAATCAAATTTTCGAAAAAATGTTTGAAAAAATTTATGAGTGTTCCTTGACTAATTTTAAGATTTTTTTGTTCTCAAAACCTTTTTCGTAAAGTATAAAGAAAAACCCTTATGAAATATAACAAAAAAAACGTTGGTCGTCATCAACGTGCAGGGTCCCGTGCTACGTCAAATTGGAAAATATCATAGTAGATATCTTCTTTAAACAATTTAAAAACATCAAGCAACATTCCCGAGCGTGGGAGTTTAAAATAGGCCGAATTATAACCAAAAAAACTTTCGTCGTCATCAACGCGCAGGGTCCCGTGCTACGTCAAATTCGAAAATATCATAGTAGATATCTTCTTTAAACAATTTAAATACATTTAGCAACATTCCCGAGCGTGGGAGTTTAAAATAGGCCGAATTATAACCAAAAAAACTTTCGTCATCAACGCGCAGGGTCCCGTGCTACGCCAAATTGCAAAATATCATAGTAGATATCTTCTTTAAATAATTTAAAAACATTTAGCAACATTCCCGAGCGTAGGAGTTTAAAATAGGCCGAAATATAACCAAAAAAACTTTCGTCGTCACCAACGTGCAGGGTCCCGTGCTACGCCAAATTGCAAAATATCATAGTAGATATCTTCTTTAAACAATTTAAAAATATTAAGCAACATTCCCGAGCATGGGAGTTTAATATAGGCCGAAATATTGTGACGAAGTCACTGATCTACAACGTTGCCAACCTCCTAAAATCAGCCTTGAGGTAGAGCATCGTTCCATTTCCCAAAAATGTTCGATTTCCCCTTTTTCCTAATCCCTAAATTACATTTAGATTCCCTCCGTCGACTTGCCGGTCAAGCAGTCGCACGGCTTTACCGATCACATATACTCGTATAAGCGCCTATCCGTGTGCGATTTCTTCCGCCACGTTCGCAGCGCACGAGCCCCCGTCTCCATTCCCCTTCTCAACGGCATGCCCCCGCCAGCCGTTCTAAAAAGGACCGAGTGTGCTAGTGGACAAGCGCCACCGGGAGTCTCGTCCCAGTGCGCGCTAGATCTCCGCTCCTGTCTCTCTCTTGCGCACGAATCGGCCAATGCCATTCGTCGAGTCGTTCCCGACTTTGGTCGAAATATTCGGAAAAGCATTATCTTCTGTCTTTCTCAACGCAAGAGGATTGTCATATCGTCTCTCTCATGAGAACCCCTGGACGAATCGTTGATAGTACTTCGTATTTTCCCTAATTTCTTCCTGTCCCCTTCCCTTCTACTGACTCGAAATGCGACCGCACTCATGTCGCATCTGTTATCCCTTTTTATTTCGCACCTATTAATTCGCGCTGTCCCTCTTCCCCTTCCCTATACCCCAGTCCCCGATGCTTTTGCCCCTCGACACCAAATGGCGCGGCTGTGCCTTCGTCGCCAGTTCCAGCGTGGCGCCGCGCACATTCCGTCTCTCAGCAGCGTCGAATTCGGACGTGTTCCGCTGCTCTCGGAACTTTCCCTCGTGTTCCTTTGAGTTCCCTTTGAGTTCCCTTTGAGTTCCCTTTTTGCTAAGTCAAATTCAAAAATATCATAATAGATATCTTCTTTAAATAATTTATATACATTTAGCAACATTCCCGAGCGTGGGAGTTAAAAATAGGCCGAATTATAACCAAAAAAACTTTCGTGGTCATCAACGCGCAGGGTCCCGTGCTATGCCAAATTGAAAATAACACAGTAGATATCTTCCTTGAACTATTTAAAAACATTAAGCTACATTTCCAAGCGTGGGAGTTTAAAATAGGCCGAATTATAACAAAAAAAACTTTCGTCGTCATCAACGCGCAGGGTCCCGTGCTACGTCAAATTCAAAAATATCATAATAGATATCTTCTTTAAATAATTTAAATACATTTAGCAACATTCCCGAGCGTGGGAGTTAAAAATAGGCCGAATTATAACAAAAAAAACTTTCGTCGTCATCAACGCGCAGGGTCCCGTGCTACGTCAAATTCGAAAATATCATAGTAGATATCTTCTTTAAACAATTAAAAACATTTAGCAACATTCCCGAGCGTGGGAGTTTAAAATAGGCCGAATTATAACCAAAAAAACTTTCGTCATCAACGCGCAGGGTCCCGTGCTACGCCAAATTACAAAATATCATAGTAGATATCTTCTTTAAACAATTTAAATACATTTAGCAACATTCCCGAGCGTGAGAGTTTAAAATAGGCCGAAATATAACCTAAAAAACTTTCGTCGTCATCAACGCGCAGGGTCCCGTGCTACGTCAAATTCAAAAATATCATAATAGATATCTTCTTTAAATAATTTAAATACATTTAGCAACATTCCCGAGCGTGGGAGTTAAAAATAGGCCGAATTATAACCAAAAAAACTTTCGTGGTCATCAACGTGCAGGGTCCCGTGCTACGTCAAATTGGAAAATATCATAGTGGATATCTTCTTTGAACAATTTAAATACATTTAGCAACATTCCCGAGCGTTGGAGTTTAAAACAGGCCAAAATATAACCAAAAAATCTTTTGTCGTCATCACCGTGCTGGGTCCCGTGCTACGTTAAAATGGAAAATATCATAGTAGATATCTTTTTTAAACAATTTAAATACATTTCATCATAATAGATATCATAGCAGATATCTTCTTTAAACAATTTACATACATTTTGCTTACAAGTGCAATGCATGTAAACATATCTAAAATACCTGTCACAGGATAGAAATATAACAAATTAAAACGTTGGTCGTCATCAACGTGCATGGTCCCGTGCTACGCCAAATTAGAAAATATCATAGTAGATATCTTCTTTAAACAATTTAAATACATTTAGAGTAGAGGGGATATGACAGTTCTACGCCACTCGCGGTTTCGGTGGATCGCGAGGGGTACCTCGCGAGATGACTCGCGAATCAAGATGGCGAATTAAGACCGCGAATTAAAACCGCGAATTGATGATCGATCGAATAATTATTGCCATGCTACCTCTCCCCCCCTCGAAACACATGGATGGTATACGAGTTGAGACGCGTCTATAATCCATTAATCATTCCCTTCTTTGGAAAAACACGTGTACCCTCGACATTTGGCGCTCGGGGGCCTGGCGGTTGGTTTTCCCACCACTCATTCGAAACGTGCTTGAATAGCTCCGGGGAGGTCCGCATCGGCGTCGACCACCCTTGGAAAAACACATGTAATTTCTAAGAATATTACATAACATGTTGGGACCTATATTTCGTAAAGATGGTATACGAGTTGGAACGCGTCTAAAATCCATTAATCATTCCCATCTTTGGGAAAACACGTGTACCTTCGACATCTGGCGCTCGGTTTTCCCACCACTCATTCAAAGCGTGCTTGAATAGCGCCGAGGAGGTTGGCATCGGCGCCGACCACCCTTGGAAAAACACATGTATTTTCTAAGAATATTACATAACATGTTGGGACCTATATCTCGTAAAGATGATATACAGGTCCAGACGCGTCTAAAAACCATTATTCATTCCCATATTTGGGAAACACATGCAATTTCTAAGAATATTACATAATATGTTGGGACCTATATCTCGTAAAGATGGTATACGAGTTGGAACGCGTCTAAAATCCATTAATCATTACGAATGTTCACTCACGAACCCTTTGTTAAATATAACCATTTTAAATAACCCATTTTCTTTTTGTTTATACAATATCATGCAGGAAGGAAGATGAAGAAAATACAGAAGATATTTTTAATAAATGTTATTTATGACAATTGATGCAGTCTTTAATCATAGGCGAAATGTTTATAACATCGACGACATTCACGTATATCAGGATATAAATGCATTTGCATAGCAGGTGGTAAGCAAGCCCATGTTTCTTCAATTTGCCGATCAGCAAACATGCAAATGAAATCAATCGGCAAACATTCGATATCTTTTGTTTCCATCAATGCGAGTCGTTTTACTTCGTAATAAATCCTTAATGAACGTTGTGGAGATGCAGGTTGTTCACATAGCTTTTCCAATACCCAATTCTTAAGTATTTTTACATTTTCTTTAGCGCATGTTCCATTAATCGTATGATTTTCACACTTCTCCGACAATTGATATTGCTGCTGCTGCTTCAGTTTTGCTAGAGATGGGCAGTCCAAAATGTCGAGATTGATAACATTTTCTGCGTTTAATATTTCCTCCAACCAACATTTTTTATCGACTCCTTTTACATAAATTTTGCTAGCACATTTAACGATATCCTCCAAAGTTTCGTTTATAGCGTCAAATGGTACATCGCCAGATTGCCATGGTAAACCGTGATAATTATTCATCAACCAGTTATTGACTCTCTTATAGTGTATAGATAACCACACCCATTGATATGGTGGTTTAAACACATAAGTCACAATTTCACTGTCGATAATATTTATTATAGACATTTCCTTCGGTATGAACCGATTACCAGGCCCGCGGAATCCCTGCACGTCTACAATGTATTCCCTTTCGTATGAAACTGATTCACTAGTGAATAAAGTATAACCGCGTTTTATTCATTAATTGACGCATGCGCAATAATGGTTACCCCTCCTCTCAAACCAATTTCTTTACATTTCCACTTATGGGATTATATTCTACAATGCGATCATGTAAAATTAAACAATAAGCAGAAGTGTTTGCAGGAAAATTTTCCTTTGATTCAAATTCGAGTCGAACATCGACAGGTGCATGTTTTAAAGCTTCATTCTGCTTAGAGCAATCAATAATGATTAATGGAGCTTTCTCTAAAAATATTGATTTATTCAATATAGGTTTACCAGTAACATTTTTATTATAGTAACTTGTTTGAAAATTGATATACATATCATATAAAGAGAAAATTGATTATTTGCAATATCAAGGTTTAAATTACCATACGCATAATATTTTGAATTCAAAAATACTTTAACATTACTAATGTTGCAGTGATCAAACAGACTTGCATTTCTCGCCTTGTCATTTTTTCTAGCCGTTTGGAATCCAATAATAATATATCGTGGCTTTTCTAATTGTGTCGCTATTTTCACAGACCACACGTGGGATGATGCTACGGGCAATAGAGGATATTCATAAAGTTCCCATGTACGGAAACTTAAAGATATGCAAGGATCTTTTTCAATGAAATGCAGCAGATGTATCTTTTCCCTATCAGCCAATGTGACATATGGAACTAACCATTCTATTTTATTCATCTCAATTTTATAATTTTCGTCCAAGTTTTGTATAACAGCATTATCATCATGTTTAGATCTTGTTAAAACAAGTTCATGCTTTGCGTTTACAATTATCTTACGATAATCTTCAGCAAATCCGAGAATCATACTCAGAGGCATGATCACGTCAAAATAACCATTATCATTTGTTATCTTTAGATTTGAACTAGATATCCAACCGGCATTGATTAAAACGGGTTCATGATTTGGTGTGTAAGAAGGATACCCCTTCATCAAGCTGGTAATACCAACATTTCTATTTCGATCAATTTCAACTCCATTCAACTCATACCGCGCCTCATCAAATAAATGACAGATTGCGTTAGATGTTAGATTAGTATTATTTGCTTTAGTTCCATCGGTTTTGGTCAACCTTCCACTAACATGTATCAAACTTTTACATGGTAAAATACATAAATCTGGATGTTGCACAACAATACGAATTTCATCATTTTTGCCAAATGAGCTTGTATTATAAGATTGATGTGCATGCAGCTCGTAATGAGCGACAGATTCGTCGAAAACGACTGGGTTTTGAATGCTGAGTATTGGATCCTCCATTATTGTTATTGTGATAACGTGCGATAAGCAAGCAAATACAACGGCAATGACAGTTTTTATTATTCACTGTCTGATATTGTGGTGATGATGCAACTTGAGTCCCAAGCTTTTCAGAAATAGAACGTTTCGACGTGTTAACGTCTTGCGAATTTGATGACGACTGATATGTTTTGCCCATGGTGGTTTATTATTATAGTAACTATTAAGGGTTTGACCATTGTACATAATACCCATTGTTACGTTGATTTAAGATGTAGTCGTATTGTAATTGTTTCACCACGAAAATTCACCAATTCACCATTATGATCAACAATACGCAATTGAATATGATCTATTAATCTGACGACAACAGGTAAGTAAATGACATGATTCGGCACTTCCACAATCTTATATCCGGGAGCCACGGTAGGGAAAAATTCATGAATCGTATGCGCTCTACTGTTATTAATGTAAGCGCCTGCAGTTATATTGCACTCTACGCGAAGTGCATTAACTTTAATTATGGTTACTGGCAAATCTGAAATGTGCAACTTGTTTGCTTCCAAAATTCGTCTATTGAAACCCAATGTTCGCCCAATCGAATCGATTGGTGTAAAAGCAATGTCTTGATTAGACCTGATTTCACTGCGTAAGGTATTATTATTGGGTTTTATATCTAGTGTAATATCACTATACTCTAATAGCTTGCTTCTAATATATTCTGCTATATCCTCAATTTCATAGCTCCCGATCGGCACAGTAATTTGATGGTTACCAATGTGAAATTTATTATGAACGTCAACATTTGGGATTGAATTAAACGTTAAAAGTTCAATTAAGCCCAATGCATAATTCTTCTGCGGTGAAAGTTCAATAGGTGGAAAGTATTGCGCTTCCAATACTGAAGACTGTCCCGAGAGCGTCAACGTAAAAGTATCATTCATACTGATTGTTCAACTTACACTGATTATCATAACATTTTATGCAATATATTTATACAACTGATACTTGTTTGGACAAAACAGCTGATTGCATAAAAATTTGAGACATAAATGCCCACAATCAAAAGTGGTATAGTCTTGAAATTTTTCACGGTTATACATAATGCTACCTACACCGAGATATTTTCCCAACTCAGCAGGTGGGGTGAGGTTTCCAAAGCTGTCAAAATAAACGACTTTAGAGCCACGTTTCCGATATGCTACCCAATGTGTCCCTGGACCGCTTGCATCGTCTAAATTTATGACTGCACATTTATTAACTTTGGGATTCTTTGGTAAATTATTACGCATAAAGACACCTCTAAAATTCGGAATCCCAGCTTCTTTCGAATATTTTAATATATCTGCATCGGTGAGTGCTCGATGCGGTAGCTTTACAAGTTTTTTCGATTTTTTCTACATTTAACACCTAATCCCGTTTTATATGGTTTTAATTTTAAACCTAGACCATTTTTTTAAGGTTTAAGATATAACCCTTTACCTATAACTATTGTCTCCATAGCACGATTATGCCTTTCACTTTCAAGTAACTGCTTTTGAGCAGCTTTTGCATCATTAACAGCCTTGGTTATATCTGCTGTGCCACCGGCTAATGCACCTGCAGCACTTAATCCAGCAAATATGGGTGCTAGGAATGGTAAGAATCCTCCGACCTTTGCAGGTATCGATATCTGTCGAGTCTTTTGTATGAATTGCTTACCACCTGCTTCTTTTACGGCTTTACGTGCCCCTTTCAAAGCGCTCGATATAACACTTTGAACATTATTACTTGGTGACATTGACATTTTAGCAGCCGCAATAATGTTGCTCAATGATGCTGTTTCTTTTTTGACGCTTTTTTCTTCCTTTTAAGTCCCATGCCTAATTTACTTTTTAGTTTCATTGTGTTTGCAACACCCCAAGCTGCCGCCTTTTCTGCAATGCTTGCGTCTTTTGCTAAAACTCGCTTCCAAGCCTGCTCCGCTAATATTCGATCGGCCTCGCTTCTACCGGTGGGATTTTCACGAGTTTTGGAATAAGCAATGTCGTGTTCCTTGCAAGCCTTATCTAACGGATTTATCCCCGGATCTCCCCTTGCTAACCGCTGCTTTAATTTTGTACCAGGTCAACAGTACTGATAACCGGGTATATGAAGTTCTACCGGTAATTTATTAATTAAAGAATTGACCAATCCTGTCCCACTCTTTATCCGGTTTTGTTTCTTGCTTCTACTTACATATGTAATCATTTTAAGCTGTGCATCATTCAAATATCAAACAGTTAATGACTGACATTACATATAAAGGCGCTACTTATACTTTTATGTTCAGTTATTATCAAAATGCGATTTCATACACAACCAACAAAAATCCCAATCATCAATTTTGATTATTTAACATCAACTGTACAAAATAATGCAACTAATCATAAACGACATGGGGAGTTGCTGCCAAATAGTATACGTGCACTTTTCTGTGGCCCGTCTAATTGCGGAAAAACAAATACATTACTCAGTCTAATCATCGATCAGAATGGATTAAAGTTTGAAAATATATATGTATATTCGAAATCGTTAAATCAGCCGAAATATAAATTTTTACAAAACTTACTCGACTCTGTGGAGGGTATAGGATACTTTTCTTTTCACGATAATGAACAGGTAGTCCCACCCGCCGAGGCTAGGCCGAACTCTATTATTATATTTGATGATGTTGCATGCGAGAAGCAAGATAACATTATATCTTTCTTTTGTATGGGTAGACATAATTGTGCCGATTGCTTTTATCTCAGTCAAACCTATGCTCGTGTTCCCAAGCATCTTATTCGAGATAACGTAAACTTTCTGCTTCTCTTTAGGCAGGATGAAATGAATCTTAAGCATGTGTATAATGATCATGTCAATACGGATATGACATTTAACACTTTCAAAGATATATGTGCGCAATGTTGGACAGATAAGCATGGCTTTATAGTAATAGATAAAGGCAGTGAATTAGAAGAGGGAAGATATAGAAAAGGTTTTGATTGTTTTATAAGCATAAATGATTTTAAGAACAAACAAAAAATGTTGTAACAAGTCAATGCAGAGTGAGACTTGCATGCATTAACATGTCCTCCTCACTTCAACAGCAGCAAGACGTATTACGTCAAATTGTCAAAGCTAGCGAATCTATTCGCCGGAAACATCGATTATTAAAAATTGGTAAAGAAACGCATGACCTTGCGATAAGTGAAACCCTCAAACCGTTAATAAGTCCATTGGAAAAAATAGCCGACGCTTCAACAATGTCGACCAGTAAACATGCAATTGATGATACACAGGATAAAGTAGCGGATAGTATGGAAATTAATGATGTTAACGATTATGATGATGATGATGATATACGTGATGGATATAATACCCCTTTAGATCAGACATTTAGCAGTGATATTAAAACACCTACATATCATACTGAAGAAAGGTTATCAAATAAGTTTCTGACTTTACTGGTGAGGAATATTCACGAGAGAAGTGATATCATTGATACAATTTATGGTGTTCGCATAGAAGATGGTACTACAAGAATCGGCGATTCGACAATAGAATTTAAGAATAAAAATGTAATTGTAAAGGATCACAAATTTGCTATTACTGAAGGTTTGCTAGAGTTATTATTTAAGAAAAAAGCTGATATAGCTATAATCGAACAATCTGATTTAAACAATTACAAAAGTATACTTACCTTAACTAATGCCCATAGGAAAGATTGGAATCAGGAAAAATCTATTCGATATAATGCTTCCCACAAGTATCGAAACTATATCAAAGATATGTTCAAAGATGTTCCAAAAAAGGGTGGTAATTTGCCTGAATACACGATTGCTGGACAAAACCGTAAAATTGATTGCGTGCATTGGGATGATCCAAATGAACTTGTCGATCGTTTGCGCCTTCTAATAGCATCGCAAGCTGCGGGTAATTCGAGTCTTTCGAATGAAATTTTATCGATCATTGAGGAGTTGCGCGAAACTAATATAATCTATTAATTTAGCGATAATTACGTCAGTATCATAATGAGCATCGATGTATTTGGACGTTCGTCTCAACGAGCACGGAAGCAAGTATTGAAAAGTGTTGAAATTTCTACAGACGGTTCTTATGATTTTAAGAAAAGAAAGTTATGTAATATCGGAAATCGACGGATTCGGATGATGCCATTACTTTGAGAATGTTCCACACATCTATTCGCGATATTAAACAGCAACTAGATGAGCTGTGTAAAGGTGTAATTAAAAATAATGAGAAGATTGAATATTTTGAAAAAAGTATAAATAAAATGCAACAAGATATAAATAAAAATTACAATGAAATAGAAAAGAGGCGGATTATATCTTCAGATTTTGGAAATTATACTATTGAATTACATCAGGAAATAACTAAACATAACAATAATTTAAATAAAAATAATTACACTCTTAGCATATCCACGCATGGAATACCCCCCCCCCCACTTACCGCGTACGTGGCTCGAACGAATTTCATTGGCTTTCGCGGAGGGGAGGTAAAGCAATATGGCTGATTCTTTCGTATTCTTTCCATACCCATAACATTTTATCAGATATCGCATATCTTTTACCGTTCTCGAGGTATTTAAGAATTTGAAAAATTTTAAAAGAAATAAAATTAAAAAATATATGATTTTAATAAAGTAACCGTGTCCTGATACCTTTTTTTACTATAGAAAAGTATGTCGATCGAGGTTTGTAGAAGAACTTGCTTTTATGTCAGTTTAACAGCACCAAGGTTTTGTAACTTTTTTGAGTAAGATAGAGTTCTCGTGGAAGAGCTATTTGTCTCTAGAAAGGCTTATATTTGATATTGAAAACATTTCACCACAAAATATTACAATTAATTTCAATCAATATTTGACAGATTATTCTATAAAATTAGTTTCATAAATATCTATTTACATTTTGTAAGTGTGTATCTCAACGACATTTAACCTGTACCACATAAACATTGAAACTAATATTTAAATTTACATTTATAAATATATAGGGCATTGATTCATTAATTACGATGATTAAATATAATTTTCTATGTTCGGCATTAAAGAATTCACCTAATATATTATCAATTGCACTTCTCACGGATGGAAGAAATAGGAAAATAGGTAATAGAGCACAAACTAAAAGTAGAAAATTCTTTTTGTCAGTACATTTAATACTTTGTGGTTAAATAATACTTTAGAATATTTTAATTTTATATAACATGTAATCTTATAATTTAAATTTTTATCTATAACCTGTCATAAAACATATAAAAATTTTCATCAGATCAAAGACTTTGTGTTATATATATACATCTGGAAACAACCTATCTGTGTGTTTAGTTTATATTGAGTTATACTCGGAATGCCTCAATTGCAATGCCCAAAACAAGGGGGGGGGGGGCTCCCCCCCCCCCCCCCTCCGTAAAACTATCCTAACCCAACCTGCACTAGAACCCACGTCAAACACCATTCTATATTCCACTCCCGACTTATATGGGATTGGAAACAACCACTCTCGGGTCGGGTGTGGAACCAACCTCTATGCATATGTGTACCCCCCCCCCCCCCACACACGCACAGATAATATATAACTCAGAGATCGTAATTTGAATGAAGAACAAGATTCCCACTTTGAGTTATAAATTATAATACAAATCTGGTGTCTGCATTTAGTAATTTTTTATGCTTGTACTAGTTCGTTTTAATTTTCGACTTCTACAAATGAACTGCTAGTTCTTAATACATTATTTTAATTTTTATTCTAAATTTGTAAAAGGCCTTAAGGCCGTAGAAAATAAAATAAATAAAATAAAATACAGCATTGTCATTGACATTAGGAACCTAGTCTTTCCTGTATGACTCCAATAACTCATCATCATCATCGTCATCTTCCTCCACACATTACCTGCATCCTAAGTAAAAAAAAATATATTCTTAAACCATTTTGTTAACGCTTCTGCATGAAAAACTGAGTATAGTTGTCCAAACTAAGTCGTTTTGGTATGAATGTCGAAGAACATACTCGAGTAGAAATTTTTTCATCATTAAGTGATAAAATAATTACCATATTCAATAACCCTGGTAGAAAATGAGTCCAGTTTTTGGCCAGTTTGTGTGTTTCCCGTGTTAAAGGTATAGGAAAACTGGACAATGTAACAAAAAACTGGACAGATTTCTACCAGGGAAAGACCCTTAAAAAAATCAGCTGGTATATCTTATATTGCTAATAGCTGAATTTCAAAGCAAGGATTAAGGGTGTACGAAAATAAATAATGAAAGAAATAGCACATTTGTTCTCATAAGAGCCTATATAAACATTTGCATTGAATCGCTATAAGTTGTACTGGTTAAATTCACATATGGTGCTAATTTTCATATCAACTCTTATGGGAGCACTGAAAATGAAAAAAAAAATAATAACACTTTTTATTATAAGTACTCGTGGTATCATAAATCATATATTAAATTATATACATTTTTATTTTCCAATCATAGATATTAATTTAAATCTCATAACATTAGATACATCATTTATGTTGGAAATACAATTATAATAACAACTTTATGATTAAGTTGTTTTCTGTATTAATCTGTATCACTCATTTAGTTCAAGTGCTAAATTATATAACAGCCAAATAGTATATAACATAAATCATTATTAAAGAATTACATTACATATACATATATATCGAAGATCTAGTTTAAATCACAGACAGTTAATTGGTATTACTAATTGTATCACAGATCTTACTTATATCTAATTAATACTGTTTTAATAAAATACAAAAACATTTTATGAATCTTTGTGATTAAATAAGCCTTAAGTGTATATGCCACAAACTGCAACGAATCACGGTTCTTTATCAGATCTGTTACACCAAAAGGTACAAATACACGCACATCTACAAATAACCATAAACCTATAATACATCTTAATAACTAAATTAAGTTATAAAATCTTTAATTTACTATTTCTTAAGAGTGCTCTGAAATTTTAACGGAACTCTATGGGAAAATACGGCATTTGGTGACCGTTATGTATAGCATTAATTAGAAAAAATCGAGTTTCTCCACAATCCTGATATCAGGATCTTCATTTTAAGCCATTTTATATTACTCTTCGTATTGATTTCGAGCTGTAAGATGTTAAAAATACGACTTCAAATATTAGTTGTTTACTTTTATGGAGATCTCAATATCGGGATTGTAGGGAATCTTTATTTTTCTCGAGTTAGTGCACTGTACGATGTGCAATTAATTAAATAATAAATCAATGTCAAGATTAATCTCTGAGCACCCTTAAAACTTCTAAAAAAATTATAAACAATTATTTGGTGAGCACGGTCGCCGTTTAAGGTTAACCTTACATTTGGCAGCAGCAAGAAACTCTTATGACAATCGAAAATATGAATGAATAGTTAACGCTCACTGAAACAACTAGAGCAAAACCACACCTGACGTGATTTTTTTATTTTTGCACATGTAAAATGAAACCACGATAAACACGAATCACAATTTATGCTGTCTTGTTCCCCATCTTTTATTATAGAATCACAAATTGAACACGTGTATATTATATCTGTACATTGCATTTCGTCAATCAACTTTTTAAAACTAACGTATGCTTCAGGTTCCATATATTTGATTAATATTTTCAAATGGGGTTCAACTAGGCCATCTGTAAAAACAGGATTTAAATCTTTTAAATCTATTAGATCGTGTGATTGTAATAAATAATTTCCATGTAATACTTCATTTCTTAAAACTTTATCAACCAACAACCAATTAAGCATTTGGGTATCCTTATATTTTTTATTTATAAATTGAGTAGGTTTTTTGCTCTTATTTATTCCAATTGGATTTGTCTTTAAACTCCCTTTTGGACGTCCCCGTATCCTCCTAACAGGACATATTTTTATTTTACTAATGTCAATCTCATCAGGAGAAAAAACCATAGTTCCTGTCAAAACGTTAGTAATCATCGGTTCAATATTTGTTGTTGGTTGATTATAGTCTTTGTCAGTTAATTCTTTATTCAATTTATCAAAATCTGATTGGGAGACCTGTTGTGCAACATTGATTAGTTTATCGTGTGAGATTACGGAAACTAATTCATCATACTTCCATGCTGTATCTAAAATTTTCAAGGTTTCAAATTTTGAATCA
Organism: Trichopria drosophilae; assembly: GCA_030407085.1. Lineage (NCBI taxonomy): Eukaryota > Metazoa > Arthropoda > Insecta > Hymenoptera > Diapriidae > Trichopria > Trichopria drosophilae. Next base: position 64,340,433 of record CM059582.1, on the reverse strand, counting down.
AAATTAGAACCACAAGAGACTGATACAGTTTCGTGAATTGAGTCAATTAATGGTTTTATCATTTTCCTTTTGTCATGTGTACTTGCCACTTTGTTTTTAGCATCGTATCGTATGCAACGTGCAGGCAAGACTTGATACGTCTCGCTAATCGACTGTTTTCATGCTATTTTCTTAATGTCTCGCAGCTCTTTTTTATATTTTTATATTTTTTTATATTTTATATTTTTATATTTTCTTACTATAAAAATAATCCCGCAGCTAAGAAAATTACTGTCCGATCCAAATGTCAAGTCACTTGGCTACCGATTTTATCGGCAGAAGAAAAACGAAAACCATATGGAAGATATTTAGGATGGTGCCGAGTATAAAAAACTGTGTCGACCTGGCAAGATCTTGAGCGAAAAATATAATTTTTCATTTTCTTTTTTTACTGACGGTTGGAAGTAGCTAAATCGTCGAATGCCAGCGCGTGGCCAATTATGCTAGCAATAAATGAGTTCCCTCCTAGTGCACGAAAGAAACACGTGGGTAAGCACCACACACCCAGACTTCAATTTATTTTTAAAACGGTCTATGCTAGAGTTGCAAAACCTTCATGAAGATGGATTAACATGGACTAACCCATTATCTAATGACACGGTGAATAGTAAGTTTGTTACGTTGATCTGCATTGCGGATTCTGTCGCGCGGACCGGAATACTAAATATGAAACTATTTGATGGGTTATACGGATGTACTTTTTGTTACCACAAAGGACAACGCTTGAAATGCCGTGGGGTACAGCGGGTATATCCTGTAGAAGAAAAAGAAAGTAAATGTACAAATGCAGAAATTAGAAGAGACATGAAAAAATGCACACGATACAAAAAAAGAAATTCATGGCGTAAAAGGCTATGCTGCTATCGCACTATTAAATAATTTCGACTTAGGAAAAGGAGTCGTTGTCGACAGTATGCATAATTTGTACTTAGGCTTTGCGAAATTGCATACGACACTGATATTGGGTAAGAACCGAACAAAACCATGGTCGGCTGGGTCACCCCAAAACATCAGGGAAATAAACGAACCTGATGAAAATTCGACCACCGTCGCAAATATCACGAAAGCCAAGACCAATCGAGGTAATGGGTCAGTGGAAGGCAAGTGAATAGCGAAACTGGCTCCTATGGTACGCGATACCCTGCTTAGATGGCATCGTATGCCCTGGCGACCTTCAACACTTGGCACTGCTATCCCATGCGGCGTGGTTGTTAAACAGTGACAGCATCAGCGCTGCTGACCTGGGAACAGCTGAGGTCCTGCTTAAAGAGTACATCAAAATGTTTCAAAATACTTTTAAAACCAAATTTATGAGGTACAATATCCACCTATTAAATCACGTGACGGATTCTGTAAAAAATTGGGTGCCGGCATGGACACATAGTGCGGTTCCATTTGAATCGTGGAATAAAAAAATTATTGACAATGTTACGAGCGCTAATAGTCGATGTTTACAAAATAATGACTCGATTTTTTGTTTGTAAATACCTAGAAAGCATGGTGAATGATGCCAAAATAAACGTCCATATGAAAGAAATGGTTCTCTCCATTACAAATTCTGATAAAAAGAAGCAATATAGTTCTACCAATTCAGCGGAGACTTCTCGTCAATTCTCATTACTGAATTTTGTTGAGAACCGGCTAATAAATCGAACTGAAATTTAGTGCACATTACAATTTCCCAAATAGTATGAAGATTTACAAATGTGCAATTATATGGGGCGTTGAATATACTTGTTCTCAGTATGAAAAAGCGACCAGGTATTGCAATAAGTATATATACAATTCTATTCACGAAGAATACGGTGAAATACAACATTATGTTCATTTTCAAGACGAAGACGGATCTGCAGTATGTGGTTTAATCATAAAAAGACTGAAAAGCATGGGTAAATTCGCAGGACATATCGAAAAGGTCGTTAGTACCTCAGATATAGGATTTATTGGCAACGTCGATTGCCGTCACATGATGCCAGCAATTGTGATTAACGCACGCCGTGATGTATTAATCATTTCCCGTTTATCGAATATAGTTGAAACCGATTAATCGAGCTATTGGAATACCGTGCAATTTGTGCAATACTGCAGTAAAGTCATTACGAACTAACAGTTGTGATATGTCGAGTGTGTGCGTAGAAGGTGTAGGTTACGATGCGGAATGTTACTCAAAATAAGATTATTTAATATTGAATCGAGAAATGTAAATAAATAACTATTATTTGTTATGTGACCTTGGTGTTCACTCGTGTTTAGATACCACAATATACAAATAATAATATAATAATTAATAATTAACGGTCGGTTCTCGGTCGGTTTACAGTCGGAACTCCTGGAGACCGATCGAAAGAGCTTTCAAAACTAACGGTCGGTTCTCGGTCGGTTTATAGTCGGAAATCCTTGAGGCCGACCGAAAGCCTATTCAGAACTAGTGGTCGGTTTGCGGTCGGTTTATGGTCGGAAAGGCTGCTGACCGACCGAAAGATCATTCAAAACTAACGGTCGGTTCACGGTCGGTTTATAGTCGGAAAGGAGTCGAAAACCGACCTATCGGTTCTTGGTCGGACAATAGTCGGATTTACTTCAATCGGCTGTTTCGCATTATCGAGAAGATTTTGCAAATCGGAAGGCGAATTGTCGCGTGTAATTGACTTTAACGCAAAAAGTGACGCTAAATGCAAATTTACAAGTCGACGTTCATTAGAATATCGAGCTTTAAGAAGCTTCATGCGGTTTCGAAGTTATTCACGGTAGTCGTTACATTTTTTACTAATTGAAAGGCCTCTCCGGTGAGGCAGGACTTCAAATAATGAATTCTTTGTAAATTATCGAAGGACGGTTCATTTATGAAAATCGAAGTAAAATAATCACTAAATGATTCCCATTCCCTATAATCCCCAGAAAATCGCGGAAGAGACATAGGAGGTACTTGCGGTATCCACCGATGCATCGGCGCAAGACGATGCTGTGAAGATGAGGCTGAGGTTTCCGTCTCGGGCTATTGACAAAATGGTCGCGGAGTAATGACAGGTGCAGCTTCCGAACCAGATGCGATCACTCGCAAATCACCAAGTACATCCAAAACTATTAATTCCACAGTATTGTACGTACTTTCACTGAAATATTTATGCACCTTGCACTGTTTAAGATCATAGTAACTAATCAATTTTAAGTTAAACGCCATGCACTGAGTCCACACTTTTTGAACATACTCAATTCTAGACGCTGCTCTACCCCAATCTTGTCGTGAAAGTTTGTCAACGCTGTCAACAATGCGTTTGATACTGTCGAAATTCTCAAATTTCTCCTGCAGAAGTTCATTAAAAATACGAATGTCGGCTTCCATAGTGTCTTCCTCCGAGAGATTATCACCCATGTCGATTTTTTCTGTGTCCGGCTGGACCACAATGTCTTAAAAAACACCAACAATGACGCTGTGTTTTTGAAGCTTTAAACAGGAGCGCAGCGCGTTGCAGAGGTAGCACGCCGCCGGTGTTGGAGACGCCGTACAGTTAAGTGGTACTGAAGGCGTGTACACACAACGAATTGCGCACGTGGGTGTGGTCTCGCGCGAGGAGGGGCCAATTTATTTGGCTGCTGATTGACGGGTGACGTAATAGAAATTGTCCTATACTAAACGTCGGATTTCGTGTCAATAATGGACGATCGATCGAGGGCTTCGTAGATCCTTGCTGGAGGGGTAGCGCTGAGAGGGGGCCCAAGTGACGTCACTGACGATGCTCGTGAGCTCGATGATCTCCTGATACGATTCGAGAATTATAGCCGATGATGGCCGATGATGTCCGAACGAAATAAATATTCAATTTTTGCATAAATTGCAAAAATAACTGCACTGCACTAGCACTTGCACTTCCAAATGATCCTGGCAGGATCGCCAATGCTTCTCTGACGGTCACGACAAATGTTATGCACGTGGTTCCGTGAAGTGAGAAAAAATAAGAGAGAAGAGTGGTGCCAAGCTTGGAAGGAAAATGTAGCCACGAGGTTGCAGTTAAACACTATTTAATGAATTTAATATCCAATATTTGTACAAAGATTCACTCGCGTCGTGAGCTTGAGGCGTTCGGAATATTTTCGAAATAATCCACCGTGAGCGTACCGACACGAGAAATAGCGAATCGAATATTAATTACGATTATTCGGCGAACGTTAGAAAAACCGTGTGGATCCCCACCGCGTTCCGGCCACGGAGATTTTCGTCCCCTTCCATGCTTCCCGCGGACTCGCCGCGGAGAATCCACATGCAAACGCGGCTCATCCGTGTGATTTCTCCTCCGCACTCACACTACCAAAGTCGACGCGCCCGTGTGATATCCCCACCACACTCACACTATCAAAGTCGGCGTGTCTGTGTGAGCTCTACTGACGCTGTTAGAAGGAAATTTGACGGAATTATCCTTCCGCGAATTCCGATACTATAAATAGAACTTTCTTTTCTCTTATGATTTTGGAATAAATCTAGGCGCGAAATTCAAAATGAAGATACAATTAATTGTTGTTATTTATCAGGAAAATTCCTACTTTTATTAATCAGGTTGTTTTAATCAAAATGAATTATTTTTTAATGTAAATTCAATTCAAAAATATGCTAGCCAAGTTTCATCTATCCTAAATAATTTTTTATTCAATTTGAAAAATAAGTATTGAATAAATTAATTATTTCTGAATTATTGTTATATTACGTAAGAGTAAAATACTGCAGCATTTATATATTTGCGATAAAATTATATAATTTTCAATATTGCATATAGTAGTTGCTTTCTTTATTTTTCTTGTTAATGTTAATTATTTTTTCATTAAACAAATTTCTTCTGCCGATGTTCATATACAACATTACTACATATGTATTTTCGTAATGCTTGAAAGCCTAGTGGTTAAAGTGCTGGAATGTTGCGCTGTTTTTTGGTGTTCGCGCCCAGTACGGGACGATTTTTTTTTCTTATTTATTTGCATAATAAAGATTGTGCATATAAAAATTATTTATCAGCCAATTTAATATATGTTTATGTTTTCTTCATTTATTTTGACAAATGTAACATTAAAGCAAATTAAAAAATACCTTAATTTATTTTCCCCAATATTTATTCGATTGAATATTATTAATTATGGCTTTGAATTATTTTTATAAAACTATATCAGTTTTAACCGTAACTAAAAGAATCATTATTTTAATAATTTATTTTTCAAAAATATTTTTAACTTATTGATATGTCCGAAATTCTTAATTTCGTAATTATTATATCAAAGAAACTTTACTTCTTTTAAGGAGACATCTAAAAGCAATGTATTAAATTTATTCATGCAATCCAATATCAATGGTTAATATATTTTAACCAATTACAGTGTTTTTAATATTGAAAATCTATAAAATGAGATTAAGCCATATACATCGAACCAAAGAATTCTAAATTCAGATTTCAGAAGTTAATTAATAATTCTTTTTATTCAATTTTTATGATTTAAGTTCAATTTATAAATTTTCCATATCAAAAAAATCCAAATTTTATTATTTGTGATTTTAATGCGGAAATTTTCGCTAATCAATAACAATAGATAATGTATTGAATCCAACGAAACTGTTTTTGTAAAAATAATAATAATTCTTTTAATTAGGATTGCAGAGGATTTCCGGTTTGGACTGGGTGAGTAACACCGGCGAGAAATAGTGTGTGAATAATTTCAAGTAAATAGTAGAGTATACTGATTCAAAAATTTGTTATTATTGAGAAAAAGTAGACTCAGGAGACGGCAGCCCGGTCCGACTTTCTAAATTGTAAAATATTTTACAAATTTGGAGTTATTTGGTCGTACCGGTGTTTCCTGGGATACCTAACCTCAATAAATTAGGAGAGTTTCGGCGCGAAGGTGAATTTTCATCAGGAGGAAATCGTGGCAAAGGAAAGGGGGACGAAGAAGTGTCACGTTCCAGCAATCACGCTTCCAATTCGCAGCCGCGAAATCGATCGGCGATCGAAGACGAAACTCGCGGAACGGAGTTAGACGAGGAAACTTCGAGTCTTTTCGGTGTCCCAGGTAAGCACAGGAGTATACGAAGAGAGTGACGAACGAATGGATGAGAGGATAAGGGGGGAAAAGAAAGAAGAGCAGTGCGTGAAAGAGGAGGAAGGTAGTGGGAAGGCGAGCTTGGACAGCTTGCCAGTAGAAGCACCGTCGGGGAGGGTGGAGAGGTGGGTGAAGCAAGGAACGGCGAACGAGAGCGGGAATAGTAGGAAGACAGGGACGACGGTCGAAAAGAGAAAGAGAGGGCGACCATCAAACGCGGAACGTTTGGGTAGGGAGCGCGAAGGAAGCGTAAGTGCTTCGTCGCTTGCGAGTTCGTGGTTTAAGAGGGGAAGAGAGAGCGGAACGGGGGAAAGTGACGCGGACGAACTCGCGGAATCGCAAGTAGACGATAAGGCAGACGTACGACACGAGAAGAAGAAAAGTAAACGGAAAGCAAACGGGGAAATGGAGGAAAGAATTATGAAAAAATTAGAAGAACACGGCGAAATGATAAAGGCGTTCAGGAAAGATATGCGGGATATGAGGCAGGAAATAAAGAATGATATAGAAACTTGGAAAAAAGAGCAAAAGCGTGAAATGGAAACATGGAAAAGTGAGCAAAAAGAAGAAATGGAAAAATGGAGAACAGAGCAACAAAAAAGAATAGAAAAATACCAAGAAGAAAATGAACTGTTAAAAAAGAAATTGAAGGATATAGACAAAAAATTTGAGGATCGAGAAAAAAAGGAAAGAAGATGCAATTTTATAATAAAAGGTGAGAAAGCAGAAGGAAGATCCGCAAAAGAGGTAGCAGTGGCAGTGCTAAAAAAGTTAGGAAATGCAGATGAAAAAGTGACAGTAGAAGATGCTTTTAGAATAGGAAATGAACATCAGGAAATATTTATTGTAAAATTGCGTAATCTAGAGGAGAAGAGAACTGTTATGCAAAGTAGGAGTAGGTTGAAAGGAACGAATGTGTATGTAGATGATGACTTGACAAAAAGCGAGCGCCAGAGACAAATCAAATTGCGAATGTGGGCGAATGGAGATAGAGTGAAAGGTAAAAATCCTGTTGTGAAGTATGGAAGAGTAATTATGAATGAAAGAGTATGTGTTGAATGAATGTGGTACAAATGTAGTGGAAAGGGTGTATGCGAGGAATTTTTAAAGAATGCATCACACTCAGGGCAATCAAAACGAAGGACCGAAACAAAAGAGAATAAAAACCATAAAAAGAGCCAAGGGTTGAGGGGGGTGTTCTGGAATGTAGCAGGTCTTAAGGGGAAAGATGAAGATTTTTGGAAGTTTGTTAAACAATTTGAATTGATTGGGATGATGGAAACATGGGTGGATGAGAGGGATTGGGAAAAATTAAGAGTAAAGATGCCAGAGGGATGGAGATGGAAGTGTCAAGCTGCAACGCGAGAGTCAAAGAGGGGAAGAGCAAAGGGGGGTATCATAACGGGAGTGAGAGTAGAAATTAAAGAAAAGGAGATAAGATATGAAGAAAAAGAGGGAATGCAGGAGAGGGCCTACGAAATTAACGGAGAGAGGTGGAGGATGTTCACGATATATAATAGAGAGGGAGATAAAGAAATGCTGACAAGTTTGAGAGAAGTAATAAAAGAGGGGGAAGAGGAAAATTTGGTGATTGTTGGGGATTTCAATGCCAGAATAGGAAATGAAGGTGGATGGGATGAGTATGGGGACAATGCAAGAGAAGGGAGAAGGTCGAAAGATGAGATATTAAATAAACAAGGAAGAGATCTAGTTGAAATGTTAGAAGAAAGGGGATGGTTCGTGATGAACGGGATGAAAAAAGGAGATAAGGAGGGGGAGTGGACCTATGAAAAGGCGGAAGGAAGGTCAGATATTGATCTTGGAGTAGTTAATTTGGAAGCATGGGAGAGGGTAAAAAACCTGCAAGTGGGATGCAGAGTAGAGTCGGACCACCAGCCACTAATTATAGAATTTAGAAAAAAGTTGGTAAGAGAAGAAATGGATAAAGAAGAAGGGGGAAGGGTACAGGATTGGTCGGAGGAAGGGATAAGACATTTTAGACAAAGAATAGAAGAGGTTGAGTGGAAGGAAGAAGGAGTGGAAGGAGGTTGGAACGAACTAGAAAAAGTAATGCAGGAGGCAGTAAAGATGAGGAGAAGGGGAAAAGGGAAAGGTATAGGGTGGTGCCCGTGGTGGGATAACGAGTGCAGACAGAGAAAGAAAGAGGTGAATAGAGCTAGAAGAATATACAGGAGTGGTCGGGTATATGAAGACTTTAAGAAGTGTAGAAGAGAGTACAGACAATTATGTACGAGGAAAGAGGAAGAGTACAGGAGAAAAGAAGAGAGAAAAGTAGAAAAGATCAATACAGAGGTAGAGGCATGGAAATTTATAAATAGAGGAAGAACAAAAAGAGAGAAGATATGCGAGGAAATTAAAATGGAAGAGTGGGTGGAGCATTTTAGAGATGTATTAGGGGGGGTAGAAGAAAGAGAGAAAGAAACGGATGGGTGTAACAAGCTAAATAGGAAGGAAGGAGAGGGGATAAGCTGGGTAGAGTTTGGAAATGAAATAAAAAGATTAAAAATGGGTAAAGCTGCGGGACTAGATGAGATCAAGAACGAGGTATGGAAAGAAGGAGGTGAGAAGGTTGGAAAGAAGCTATGGAGCCTAATGAAAGGAGTATGGGAGGGGGAGGGGTTTCCACAAAAGTGGAGAATAGGGGTGGTGGTGCCTATATGGAAAAAAGGGGATAAATCGATGACACGAAATTATAGAGGCGTAACGCTAACAAATACAGGGTACAAGGTATACGCAAGTATATTGAATAAAAGACTGGTGAAAGAGCTCGACGAAAAAGAAGGATGGAGTAGGTCACAGGCGGGGTTCAGAAAAGGGAGAGGGACAGTCGAAAATATCAAGATATTGAAACACTTGGTAGGTAAAAGGATGAGAGAGAGAAAAAGGCTTTATGCATTTTTTATAGACCTGAAAGCCGCTTTTGACAAAGTTGACAGGAAGGTATTATGGAAAATGATGGCAAAGAGGGGGGTTAGCGAGGGGTTAATAGACAGAGTGAAGGAAATATACGAGGAGACTGCGTGTGCGGTTAAAGTAGGTAGGGAAACGTCGAAGGCATTTTGGGTGGAAAATGGAGTAAGGCAAGGGTGCCCACTAAGTCCGACGCTATTTGATATATATATAGCGGATATAGAGGACGAGATGAAAAAGGGAAGAGGAGGAGTAAAAATTGCAAATGATAAAGTGTGGTCGATCGAATACGCAGACGATATTGTTCTGGTAGCAGAAGATGAGGAAGGTCTAAGAGACATGATAAGGGGGGTAAAGAAGTACTTGGACGGGAAGAAACTAGAATTAAGTGCGGAAAAATCGAAGATAATGGTCTTTAAGATTAAAGGGGGAAGAGAAAAGGAAAGATTCTGGTGGTGGGGAGAGAAAAGACTGGAAGAAGTAAAGATATATAAATATCTCGGATATGTAATGGAAAGATATGGAGAGGAAAAGGAACACATTAGAGAGAGGGTGAGAAAAGCTAGAATAGCAATGGGATGGATATGGAGCTATGGGGAAAGGAAATTTAAGGGAGACGTGAGGTGGAGGTTAAAGCTGTTTGACAGCATCGTGAAAGGGATTCTTTACTATGGCGTAGAAATATGGGGATATAAAGAGTGGAAGGAAATTGAAAGCATGCAAGAAAAATATTTGAGGTGGATTTTAGGGCTGGAAAGAACAACCGCAGGGTACATCGTAAGAGAGGAATTAAAGAGAAATAAACTTAGAGTAGAAACGGGGTGGAGGGCAGGAGGATTTGAAGAAAGATTAGAGGATGGAGAAGGCGGAGAGATAGCAAGAATATGCATGCAAGAATGGAGAAAAGAGGAAAAGGAGAGGGGTTGGAAGGAGTGGACAAGAGAAAGTTTAGAGAGAAGAAATTATATGTGGAGAGTAGGCGTGAGCGAGACAGTGTTAAGGGAACTTGGAGACAATAAATGGGCATGGATGAGGGGAAGAGACGTAGAGGTGGATGAACAATTGAGGGGTGAGAAGGTCAAGGGATCAAGATCTTGTAGAATGTACCAGAGGGTGAACGGCATACCGCTGTATGTGACAAAAGTGAAAAGAAATGAGGGGAAAAAGCTAGTGAGAATAGCGAGATGGAGGTGCGGGTGTGAGGAGAGAGCAAATAAGTATTGGTTGAAAGAGGAAGAGAGACTGTGTAGGATGTGTGGGAAGAAGGAAGAAGACATACTACATTTAAAGAGGGAATGTGAATACGTAAAAGAGATAAGAGAGAATGTGCTAAATGAAGATGGACGAGGATACAAATGGATGGAAATGATAGAACGAGTGAGGAGAGAGAGAGAGAGAGAGAGAGAGAGAGAGAGAGAGAGAGAGAGAGAGAGAGAGAGAGAGAGAGAGAGAGAGAGAGAGAAAAGAAAGATACAAAGAGCACGGACGTAATGAGGAGAAGTGTGTGTGTGAGTGTGTGTGTGTGTGTGTGTGTGTGTGCGTGTGTGTGCGTGCGTGCGTGCGTGCGTGCGTGCGTGTGTGCGTGTGTGTGTGTGTGTGTGTGTGTGTGTGTGTGTGTGTGTGTGTGTGTGTGTGTGTGTGTGTGTGTGTGTGTGTGTGTGTGTGTGTGTGTGTGTGTGTGTGTGTGTGTGTGTGTGTGTGTGTGTGTGTGTGTGTGTGTGTGTGAGAGAGAGAGCGAAAGTGTGTGAAACAATAAATTGTAATGGTGGAATGGAGCGAATAAGGAGTGTAAAATGTATGTGAATATCATGTAATGTACCGGGAAATCTATGTGAACACACGTAGTGTGATGCATTAAATAAATCTATCTATCTTTAATTAGGATTGCAACTTAAATATATTTGAATAAAAATGCCATAATTAATAATATTGCATGGAATAAATGTTATGGGAATCAAAACAGAGTATTTTAGTATTTGCTTTAACATTATATATGCCAAAATAAATTTTAAAAAAGTAATAATAAATTGTCCAATAAACAATTTGATATGCATGATCGTTATTATGAAAATAAAAAAAAAAAAAAGTCGTCCCATATTGGGCGCGAACGCCAAAAATATTCTTTACTTTCCAACGCTTAGACCACTCGGCTACCAAGCGGTACGGGCCCTAGTAGAAATTTTGACAGTTGTCCTTACCAGTTCCTGTTCAGGTAATATAACGTCGAGGACAAGCAGGCCCTGGCCAGGAAATGCCAGAGGCCTGTCCCGTGCCTGGCCGGAGATTCACACGCCACTGGGTGTAAGCAATCATAACCTTCAAATCTTCTGCAAAACAGGTTAATGGCCAGGCACGGGGCAGGCCCGTGACAGTTCCTGGGTAGGGCCTGCTTGTCCGCGGCGTTACATTACCTGATCAGAAACTGGTCAGGATAACTGTCAAAATTTCTACCAGGGGGAGATTTAACAATAATCCTCCTAATAAAGTTTTGCCGGACAGTATACTATATATTAAAAACTATTTCGTCACAGTAGGCGTAAAGTACGCTTTTACGCGCACTTTTGCGGGCGTAAAGTTCGACTTTACACCCACTAGGCGTAAAGTTTAACTTTACGCCCACTAGGCGTAAAGTGAAAAATTCCGGGAAATGTTACTTTGTTATGAATAAACAAATATACCCCTCTCACTTGGACAATCAAGACTCTCTCCATTACTGTAAACAATAACTCATATGTTTATATGAGAATCAATAGAAAATCCGGATGAAATTCCCGTAAAAACAAAAAAAAAAAACAATGCAAGCAAACAACAGTGAAAATGTCAACAATGCAACCATTAATAATAACGACACATCGAAAACATTTCCGTTCAATCTTCATTTCAATAATTGAATTAATTAATTATTAATATAAAAAAATACAATGTATTTGTAAAACAATAAGATATTATTTATTATATAATCTGGTTCAAATTTAGTATTATAGATTAAATTCTATTCTAGTTTAAACATTTTTTTCTATTTTAATCTAAAATTTTGTTGTCATTAAACATAATAATAACGTTTAAAATTCAATTAAAATCACGAGTTGAAAATTATTTATTAAAGCTTACAAAACTACAAGTTTACAAGTTTTACACGCTACAGCTTCAATTAAAATCAAGAATCACTAATTAATAAATATTTTTCTACACTTTTAAGCATGTATATTCGAGTATCGGGGGGGGGGGGGGTTGAACGCCGTGCCTAGATTTATTCCAAAATTATCAGAGAGAAGAAAATTCAGGATCGAGTTTACATCCGGAGACATGTATTATATTTATAACAATTATACAATTATATAAATATAACTTAAATAGCAATTCAGGAAAATGTAGCGTAAGAGTAAATGCAAAACATAGTAGAACACGCGTTTTTCCGATATAATCTCACATTTCATGAAATAAACGTTTTAAACATTTTTGTTTAGCAGTTTTGAAGGTATTGTTTTAACTCTTAGCAATAACTTACAACATAATTAACGATATAATTATATTTATAAAGAATAAATAACTAACTGAAAACGATATAAACCAGTGATAGTTTCGAGACAATCATTTATAATCCTTTTTATTCGAATTTTATGATTTTAAGGTATCTAGACCCTAAACATCTATTATTCAAGAAGTTTTTGAAACTTTCAGCAAAACTAATTTGAATAACAATGCGTATGTCTGTTAAATTTGAACAATTTTGATCAACATAGATCAGTATGGTAGCCATGATGAAAGTTGTCGAAAAAATGCCGATTCGATACAAATTTTCTTACAGCATAAAACCTACTGTCAAGATCTTGACGAAATACTAGTCTGAAGTAATTGAAGTAATGAGGAATCACATATTTGAAAGTCGTAAACATTGACCGTTTAATAAAGAAGTTCGACTTGATAAAAAATCCAACTTCAGAAATTTCTCGGGATTTGTCATACGATACAGAATAGACGGCAACGTCACATTTATGAGATCATTCTTTGTTTTTACGCGCAAGTATTTTAATATACATACGTAATTTTATTGATGAGTTTAGCATGAAAACCACTGTAGATAACGTAATATAAATAAAATACACATACGCGTATTCATAAAATATGTAATAGATATGCAGATATTTTCGTTTTCTGTATACGACCACATTAAATAAAATACGAAAACAAACTCTGTTTCGATCCACAGCGGAGTATGTACATACCTGTATTTAAATCGCGCTTTGCTGATAAAATGCGACGTTGTCACTATTTCTGTACTACGTTATTCACTAGGTTAATTTTTTCTTTCCATTAATTTAATGTAGTATGTATTTGATGTTTGAATGACATAAGACTAATTATTTATTTATAATTAGATTTTACATATTGGTATTGAGGTTATGTTTTTACACTTTATAGTTACTTCGTTTTTGACTTGCACAGTTGGGGTCTAGCTACCTTAATTCAATTTATGCATTTTTCATATTCAATGAAAAAAACGTTTACATTAATAACGCCTGGGATTAATTTGATTAATGAAATAGTTTTTAATATATAGTATACTGTCCGGCAAAACTTTATTAGGAGGATTATTGTTAAATCTCCCGTACCGCTTGGTAGCCGAGTGGTCTAAGCGTTGGAAAGTAAAGAATATTTTTGGCGTTCGCGCCCAATATGGGACGACTTTTTTTTTTTTTATTTTCATAATAACGATCATGCATATCAAATTGTTTATTGGACAATTTATTATTACTTTTTTAAAATTTATTTTGGCATATATAATGTTAAAGCAAATACTAAAATACTCTGTTTTGATTCCCACAACATTTATTCCATGCAATATTATTAATTATGGCATTTTTATTCAAATATATTTAAGTTGCAATCCTAATTAAAAGAATTATTATTATTATTACAAAAACAGTTTCGTTGGATTCAATACATTATCTATTGTTATTGATTAGCGAAAATTTCCGCATTAAAATCACAAATAATAAAATTTGGATTTTTTTGATATGGAAAATTTATAAATTGAACTTAAATCATAAAAATTGAATAAAAAGAATTATTAATTAACTTCTGAAATCTGAATTTAGAATTCTTTGGTTCGATGTATATGGCTTAATCTCATTTTATAGATTTTCAATATTAAAAACACTGTAATTGGTTAAAATATATTAACCATTGATATTGGATTGCATGAATAAATTTAATACATTGCTTTTAGATGTCTCCTTAAAAGAAGTAAAGTTTCTTTGATATAATAATTACGAAATTAAGAATTTCGGACATATCAATAAGTTAAAAATATTTTTTATTCTTCGGTACTCAAGCCGCCCGCCCTTATTTTACGGCCTAGGACCGAAAACTACTATTTCGATACAAGAGTGTAAATTTCGACTTTACGCACCTCATTATAACATGAGATTAGATAGGACCGGTGCGTAAAGTCGAATGTTTACACCCGAGAATCGAACACTATTTTTTGTTATAGTATGCGTAAAGTTCGTGCGCCTTTTTCGGGTGCGTAAAGTACGATTTTTTCGCATACTATGACAAAAAGTTTCGTATGCAACGTGCAGGCAAGACTTGATACGTCTCGCTAATCGACTGTTTTCATGCTATTTTCTTAATGTCTCGCAGCTCAAAGTTTATTTTATCTATCATATTTCTAGAAATATTGATCAGGCCGAATGAAATGAAAAGTGAAAATGATAGCTTACGGGCTATAAGGGGATACGCGCTGGCGCCTTAATTGAAGATAATCCAATTATCATTAACATTCATTTGTATCATTTATTAGAAACATTTATATTGCAAAAAATGGGAACATAATAGCTTTTTCCTGAAAGACAGAACTTCGCGTTTCTTTAACAAATTCAGTCTCGGCAAATATTGGACGTGTGAGGTCAAATAAAAAAAAAAGTAAATTTTGATTAATTTAATTACCCACAATGTTGTGCTGTACGTTATTTTACATAAATCTAATAATTTTCATGTTATTCGCAATAATCTGGTTTTTAAGCGTTTTGGTCATAACTCGAAACGCCCGCGCCGCACTCTATGTGTGGGTAGTTTAAGTATGTTTAAACTAACACTAAAAGGAAAACGTTATTCGAGAAACGTTCCCCATTGACTGCCACCGGTTGTATAAGGTGAGGGTGGGTAAAAATCTGATGATGCCAATCGAGATTCGCACGCTGCATATCGCGCCGCGATTACACCACATAAATACCAATTTTTTTAATAGTTGCACGTTGTAATTTCTATTCTAACTTCAATATAAATGTGATAATTTCCTGTTCTATGCATCATCTTGAATAAAATGAATAGAACTAGTTACTTGAGTTAAAGGGTTTAATTTCGATGTATTTATTTTCAGAACATACTCTACTTTTAAGATAAAATGAGTTATCAAGAGCTCTGGAAGAAAAGAGATCGACTATTAAAGAAGCATATAAAATACCATCCATACGATATTAATTTTAAACATCTACGAATTCCAGACGAACTAAAGAATATACGGGTATTGAAATTTATCGTTCAATAAATAGACATAAAGTAGGAAGAGCTGATCCAACTCGAACCTAGTCAGGATTTTAGACCTGTACGAATGCAGAATGTCAACATTACAAAAGCCCTCTTTTCCTTGAAATCCTAATCAATTACACATTTTCCCCAAGACAGTTTTTTTCACGATCTTGTATCAAATTATACATACATACATACAGGGTGCATCTAATATCCCGTATATGAGCTATAACACGAGGTAGGATATTTTTTTTCCTGAATCTAATGGTACCAGAAATAATTTTTTGTAATAGTGTGCGTAAATAGTGTGTATTGTTTTTAGGTCCGAATTTATAGTCGCGGAAAATCCGTCATAGAAAAATCCTGGATATTTCGCTGGAAATATGCGTTCCGAAAGTGCGCAGAAAATTATCAAATGTTCTCTACTGAAAGCAACCCTATACAATAAGTCACTATTGCCTCGACACAATTATATAGGGATGCTTTCAGTAGAGATCATTTAACAACTTTCTGCGTACTTTCCGAACACATACTCCCGGCAAAAATCCAGGATTTTTCGATGGCGGATTATCCGCGACTATGAATTCGAACCTTAGTGTCTGAAATGTCACTTCACGCATCGGGATGCGTAAAATAAAAACAGTGTGTAAAAACGATGCGTAAAAATGAAAACGGTGTGTAAAAACGATTCGTAAAATAAAATGAGTGTGTAAAAACGATGCGTGAAATAAAAATGATGCGTAAAATAAAAACGCTGTGTAAAACGATACTACGCAATATCATTATAAACTTGCATTGAATCAATATTTACAAAAACAACTGACCACACCTATAATAATCCTTCTGTGAGGAGAGGAAAGGTGAATAAATAATAGGTAAATAATAAAAATAAAAGGTGCATAAATAATAAATTGTATATTTTTTCACATATATTATTCACATCTTCCATCTTTCATTATAATGGCTTGAAGACGGTGGGCCGGGAAGAGTAGTAGATTCGCCACCATGTCTGTCCTTCATAATATGATGTCCGATATTCAAGTTTTCCTTTTTTTCTGTCAACTCTATTCCCACCTACTAACTATGGCAGGGTTGCCAACATGTACCATAATTATGGTACATTCTCATTTAAATAACATTGTATCCCCTCTTTTTGTTGGCAACCCTGGAGCGGTAACATGTTTTTGCAACTGCAGTTTCCCCATATCATAATCATAAGATTAATATTTTAAAAATATTTTTCGCATTTTTATCGAAAACTACGTTTAATAAATTAGCTGAACTGTTGCGTTAAAGGTATTAAATTTTACAACTACTAGATCATTACGATATCACAATTTCTATTTTAATATTAATCGGGGGGGCTACGTCCCCGACCCCCCCCCCTTCCTCTCCTGACTTCCCGCTCCTCCACCGAAAGCTGCACCCCTAGACTAAAAACCGTTATGCCAATTGCGGTGAAAAAAAGATGATAAAACGAATATGTTTACTAGCTCACAGGCACGAATTTTACGCACACTATTACAAAAAAAAAGTGTATGAAACACGTGCGTAAGTTTCACGCACTCATGCGCGTCGGTCAGCACTCGATGCGTAAAATCGCATTTTACGCACTTGTTGCATATTAGTTATTTTCGTACGGAGGGCGTAAAGTGCTACTTTAAGCCCGGCGGCGATCGACGTGCCCAAAGGACGGCGAAGCCGGCCCGAGGGTGCTGGGCGATCGCCTAAGGGCGGAAAGTATTACGCCCCACGTACGAACATTCTTTTTCGTCATAGTAGGCGGAAATACGTACTTTTGTACGCCGCGCTTTGGAGGGGGTGAAGTTGAACTTTGCGCCTATTTGACGTGAAGTGGAGCATAGGGTGTAAGAATTTACGTCCGTAGGCGATAAATCTCCCGAGGGATGGCGAAGCCTACTAGGCGTAAAATCCTATTTTACGCCTACTAGGCGTAAAGTGAAAAATCGACAGAAATGCGTATTTCAGCAAGTCAATAACCGAATATTATACACCTCCCGTTTCGGCACCAAAAACTCTACCATCCACTGTAAACAATAATTTCGTAGTTTACCTCCCCCCTTCCTACCTTGTACCCATTGCAATTATCTATTATGTAAAAAATCACAGAATAAAAGAAGAGAAGAAAACAAAGATCGATTATTATTGAAATTCGGATAAATTATAAAATAGCTTTCTTTAGATAATTTGAATGTAATATTACATTAATTATTGATTGCCGTTAACAAATTTACATTTCAAATAATAGCTTATATTATTCAATGTTTAACAATTTAAATCATTGATGACAAATATTGCTTTAAACTCAGAAATATTTATATATCGGGGGGGCTTCGCCCCTCCGACCGCCCCCCCCCCTTTACCCCGCCCGTACGCCACCGCCCACCGCCCTCCACCCAATCAGTCACCAAAGTTGGCCGCGCCTTTCCGCCTGCTATGACGAAAAATAATGTTCGCACGTGAGGCGTAAACTTTACGCCCACCGTACAAAAAAAAACATTATGCGAATGTTATTGCTGCCCACGCTTTCGGCTCGGGCAACCCTTATATTCGCAGAAAAAGCTTTTTTTTAACTCTGTGCGCTAAGTGCTTACTTAGCGTGCGCTAAGTATTTACTCTGCGCACGGGTTTTATTTTGCGCACGGAAAACAGTGTGCAAAGTAAAACCCGTGCGCAAAGTACGCACTTAGCGCACGTCGTTAAAAAAAGCATAGTACGATACATGTGCGCGGTAGGGGATCCCCTACTTAGCGCACTTGTATCGAAATAGTATATTATGGAACAAGGGCTAAAACTTCGCTCGGGCGACAAACTTCACACTCGTCGGAGATCGATATTGCGCCCGTATTACATAAGATATTTTTTAAGACGACGGGGCGGAAAGCTCGATTCCACGCATTCGAAAATTTCGCCGAATGCGTAAAATCGAACTTTCCGCCTGGAGTGTTAAAAAGTACTATTTTTAAATTAGATTTTTTGTTTAAACTGACTTTGAAAATTAATTTATATTGGAAAGAGTCCTCCAGCGAAACAATCGTGAGACGAATCACTATCGGCCTCCTCCTGCCGTTCCTTCAATACGATCGCGTAAATTGTAAACAATTAAAGATCTGATTCTCCGTTCCACTGGTCGCTAGAAGGTAAATTAAATAAAAAACTCGTGTCACCTCTCAATTTTTGTATATATCGTTTTGTTAACATCATAGAAACACAGTGCAACCATTTTCAAAATTGGTTTACGTGACCAATATTTAAAAAGTCCCTCATCTTTTAGCGGTCTTTTGAATTCTGAGAAACAATAAGTGGTCCAACATAGGACGAGGGTTCGACTTGAACCAGCTCCCCTAATTAAATAATATAATTTTCGATTCAGGAGGCGTAAAATGGCCATTTCACGCCCCCTTTTAGAATCGTTTCACTCCCTGGTCTGTTTGTTTTGGGAGAAACGGCCATTTTTACGCCTCCAGAATCGAAAAATATTGTTCGCACCACGGACGTACTACTTTTCCGACCCTCAGGCGACCACTTGCGACCCTCGGGCACGAGGGGTCGCTTGCGGGCGGAAAAGTAGCGCCCTTGGTACGAAAAGTACTAATTTTATATTAATTATAAGTAGTTTGAAGGATGTAAAATATTGTAAAAGCTTACAAGTCAAGCGCCACATGTATTTCTTGAAATGTCAGCACACAGTGCGTGTTCTTTTTTCTATACCTTCCACTTTTCTTCTCATTTCTTCCAATTCTTTATCTACTTTGATGGCAATTTTATGCGGTGCCATTCTTAATTTTCAAATCTAAAGAAGAAATTAAGTGACTTTTCAAATTTCTTTTCCATCTTTCTTCGTGTATCTTTCCTCGATTATTTTTTTCCGATTATTCACTAATATTTTCTCAATTTTTACTTCATTTTCCTAAAAAAATTCTCCAAAATTTTCTCTATTCCTTGTATGTGGATATTCTTCTTATTCGGCATCCATTTTTTACTGGGTTATTCCGAGGACTGGACTACATAGGTCTGATGTATATCTTGAATCCGCAATAAAAAATAGTGCTTTCCCCGCTCGTTGTCGAGAAAACCCCCCAAAAAACTGTTGAAAATAGCGTTTTTATGTCGATACAGAGTAAAAGAGCAAGTATATGACTTTTAACAGATTAAGACCATACTACTTCTAAGTATTTTCATGTGCTGAATATGAATCTGCAATAAAAAGTACGCCTTGCATCTTGAATTTCGGAGATAATATCACAAAAATGGCAAAAAAAAGATTTTACAGCCAAAAAAGCCATGAAAAATGAGAATATTACTTATATCGGGTTAAGATTACACTATTTCTATGTATTTTCATGTAATAAATAATAATTTGCAATAAAAAGTAGGCTTCGCACTTTGAATTTTGGAGATAACATTGTAACGGAGTTTTCCTCACAGTATGCTCGTGTCTCACTCAGTCCGTACGCTAGAATTGGTACGAGCAGAAAAGAAATAGCAGCAACAAAGAGGCAAGATAGATGGAAGGGTTTTTGAGTAAATATTAGCAATACCTGAGTTTTGAGTGTATCAGGGACACACTATTTCCACCGCTGACTTTCATCGCGGGAGAGGGAGCGAGGCATGTCTCTATATAGTTGCACCTCAGTTATACAGTAGTCGGGGTGCTCAATAGGTCTTTTTCGACTTCCTGCCACTTTTTTGATACCACCCCATTGTTGCCTTGACTGACTGTATACAGGGTGTACACGCTGCGGTGCGAGCATAGGGCAACCCATGTTAAAGCTAGGGCGTTCGTGATTGGCAAGTGACGCTAGTGACAATGCCATACGTCGCTTCTTATTGGCTCACCTGGACTACATTGGAATGTTATAATCGACTGCATATTCGTAAAAACGAGGTCTTCGGCGTCCGCCGCCATGTTTGTTTTTGTTCTGAAAACTCGTTGTTTTTTATTCTATCGCTTCCGCGTCGAAAACGGTGCGAGGTAGAGCAAAACTTCACTCAACCGTTTTTGTAGAGCAGAAAATTTACTACAAAAATTGTCCAGGAGAGCCCTAGCCTAAAATTAATAGTTTAAGCACAAGCGAGCTCGAAACAAATCATCGTGGGGAAATGTAGCCGGCCGTACAGTAACCAGTGCTGTCCAGACAGCACTCAGTACTTTCTGCTTCTTTCCGTGTATACGATTATAACATTCCAATGTAGTCCAGGTGAGCCAATAAGAAGCGACGTATGGCATTGTCACTAGCGTCACTAGCCAATCACGAACGCCCTAGCTTTAACCTGGGTTGCCCTATGCTCGCACCGTAGCGTGTACCCCCTGTATATCCCAGACGGCTACGAGAGAGGGCGTCTTGGTCGGACCCTTCCAGTAAATCCTGGGGTATACTTAACCGGACGTTAAGAAGTTTGAGGAGGTCAACTCCAAATAGCAAACTACAATAGAGGCCTGGAAGTACTGCGCATCTGTGGGTGATGTGGCATTGGCCCATTTGAAGGGGGAGGTTTACTTTATTAGAAATTTTAATGGTGGATCCGTTGGCCATCTTGGCGCTGGTTTGGACTGGTTCCATAGTGAATCCTTTACGTCGGTATTCTCCCGCCATCCGAGAGCTTAAGTAGGATTTACATGCCCCAGTATCGACGATTGCTTCATACTGGGTGCCAAGGATGCTGACGTTTAGCTTCGGCCATAGTTCGTGGCTTATATCAGAATCGCATAACTTATTCTGATCCTGGGATCTTCGGCAGCAGTCGCGCAATAAGATCTTACCACATTGTGAGCATAATTTTTTTCTGGGGTTTTTGCAGAACCTATATTGCAATGTCCTGGTTGGCTGCAATCCCAACACATGGTTGCAGGATCCCAGGTAGTGTGTGGGGGCAAAGCGGTTATTTTCCGGTTTGGTACAGCTGGTCGGTTGGTTGATAGCTCTGCTTGTGCGCACTGATATGTAAACATATGGATAGGGCATAGGAGGCAATTTTGTCGCCAAATAAAAGGTTGAGAAGTAGGCAAAAAGGCAGATGCCGAAAGCTCCCGAATGCGCACGAGTATTTCCGAACACTTCATTTCAGATTCCTATATGTAATGTTATGATACATATACATACTTATGACATTTGCGTATACTTCTGTCTTCGTACTTCTATACAAATAGGTTCTTCATCACAAGGGCTACCGGGTGAAGTAAAATCTTCAAGATTCATTGCTTATAAAGCGGAAAAATTAAACCCGAAAATTTGACGACTGGCGGTTCTATTTTCAGGTTATACAGATCGCCAAAGTTTCAGGTTTAATTTTTCCTATTTATAAGCAACAAATCGAGGGTCGCCTGCGGGCGGAATAGTAGGGCCCTTGGTATGAAAAGTACTATTTCGTCATAGTAGACGGAAAGACTAAAAGTTTGCGCCTATTTGACGTGAAGTGGAGCATAGGGTGTAAGAATTTACGTAGGCGATGACTCGGTGGTAAATTTTTACACCCTATGTTCACTTTACGCGTAGTAGGCGAAAAATTGAACTTTACGACCTCAAAAGGGGACGTAAAAGCGTACTTTACGCCTACTATGACGAAAAGATACGTGTATTTTCTACGATGTGTCTGTAGTTTTCATCTTTGATATTCCCCAAGAATTTTGTTGCGACATCTTTAAAGCTCAACCAGGATGTCTTCTCTGTATCATTCATATATTTGACAAACTCTTCGTCTCTAAAAATTTTGCGGATTTGAGGTCCATCGAAGATACCTTCGAATACTTAAGAACAATTGAATGAGCCAAAGATATAGGAGGATACTTGTTTATATTGTGGAGGAGAACTGCCTTCAGGCTTCGCTCGGAGGAATCAATAAATAACCTCCATTCTTGTGGCTTATATAAATTCTGTTTGAACTCGTCAATAAGTCCTTTTAGATCCGCACAATACGTTATGTCACATTCTTCCGTAAAGAATTTCCGGAACGTTTCGGCTCGCTTTCGAGATAACGTAACATTAACGTTCTTCTGATGGATATTATACAGTTTCAGGTCTGATACCAGCATTTCCGCTGCGGCCTTGGATAGGCCTGCATTCCAAAACATATCATTCAGTGAAATTTGTTAGATCTTTTTTGAAGCTGGCTCTAGCCTCTGAACCGTCAGGAACATATTCCTCTTCACTCTCCGAATTTTGTTCTTCTTTACGCTAATCAGGGTCTTTAAGTTCTCAGAGATTTTCCAGAGGAGACCTGCGTAGAAAATTCTACCAACTGTACTTGAGTAACAGAGTGTACAACTGCGTTGTAAAACGCGTCTCTTTTCTCTTCGTCTGATAGTCTCGTCGCGTCTAGCAGGTTTTCGTAGGTCCTTACTATTTCTTGAAATCTGTCCCAAAAGCATGAGGCAGTCTCCTTTCTGGGATTGTATTGCATGTTATATAATTTCTTTCTCAAGGTATTTGAGGAAAGGTTTGACTAGCTCAGTTTTAACTTTTTTAATCTATTCAGCAGTTCAGATGGATCTTTGATGTGAGTTGTTTTGTTATGATATTGAAGGTCAGTTCTGTTTATCACAATGTCTCGAACGTTATATCGATGTTTCTCACGAATCTCTTCGTCTGGTTCTTGACTCATCTTTATATTCCCATCTATTACGTGTAACAGATCTCTTGTTCTCAATTCTGACGTGAAGTAATCAAGGAAAAATTCAAACTTTATTAGTGGCTTCAGTTTTCAAGAATCGATATTTAAAACGATTCAACTCCAATCGTTTTGAGTAAATCACTACGCCGTGTAATAATCGCTCGATAGAAATTGCGTAATGTTAGCAAACAAAGTTATTTTAGTAAGTGCGGGCGACCCTTCAGTCGTGTTTAGTTAGGAGGACCCTCGAGGGGATGGAGATTACTCAGCCTTGGCCTGGTGTCACCTGCTTCGCTGGTAACACTGGGGTTGAGCGGGCTTAGGCGTTTCCTCCGCTGTCGATGTCCTGGATGTGATTTGGATCCTTTCCCATCCCGGCCTGCGGCAGTTGTCAGAACCCGTCACTTCGTCTGTTTGCAGATTTGCCCGTTTTTTTGACAAGTTAAAAAAATAATAAGTATGTGCGTAATTCTCCTTTTTGACATATATTCCCCCTCTTGAAGTGTTGCCTGCGTCGACGAGACATAGTCGGTAAGTACGCCCCCCTGACCCCCTGGCAGCCGGTATTACCCTTTAGCCGGTCTTGGTCAGTGTCCGAAAGACTATGTCGTTGGCGAGAGGGCCCAGTAACCCCCATGACCCGCTTGGGCGGTTCTGGCGGCTGCTGGTCGATTCGCGGGTAGTCCGGTTTACCGGGCTTAGCCTTCAGAACGACCAACGGGGACCCCAGCGTAAAAGCGTCCTGTATTTGTGACGATCAAAGTCAAACTACCCTCCAAGGTGCGGCGCAGCATGCATACGTAGTAAGATGGACCCGCTGCGCATCGACCAACCAAAACAACGCGGCGATTAAAAAATGACTGAGCGCATCTATCACATTCTCAACAGATTTCCATCAAGTACTCTTGATTTCAGAATCGTGTTCAGCGGATCAAAATACATAAAAATTGAGTGGTGTCATCTAGCGAGTAATCATATTCTCGTTTTTTAAGCTTTTAGCGGTATACAAATCTTTTTTTGACCTTATTTCTGAAATTCAAGGTGCAAGGCCTATTTTTTATTGCAGATTGATCTTCAAAGGATAAAAATACATAGAAATAGTATGGTTTCAATCTACTAAGTCATATACTTGTTCTTCTACGCCTTTATTGTTATGAAAACGCGATTTTGGAATGTTTTTTGAGATTTTCTCGACAACGAGCGTGGAAAGTACAATTTTCTATTGCAGATTCGAGTTCCGCTGGTCGACATAGATCGGGCCTATGTGGTCTGGTTCCCGGAACAACCCACTTTTTTTGGGTCTGCGTTATTTTTCCGTACCGCTATTCAAAAGTCATTCCCGGCCTTCATTTATTAAATGCAAGTCCTAAGTCGAAAATAATTTTATACTTTCTATAAAAGGGATATTTGAACCTGTTATGTTTCTTTTTCCAGTCTCCAAAAATCGTTCCTATCAAAAACGATGTAAATGATAGCAACATTCATTACAATGAAGCTGAATATTAAACATCTGAAGACAAAGAAAACGATTGTAAAGACGGAGGAGATGATTATACATATGAAGATGCAAGAGATTATTATGACGATCAATATGATTGTTGTGACGAAGATCTCTATACTGACATCGAAGAATCTGATTTCAAGGAATATGAAGAATGTTTAGACGACAAGGAAAATACCCCATATATATTTTCTATGAACGATGATGACGAACACAAAGATGGGCAACGAATTATTTTCAAGTCATTCATTACAAACATTTTTATTATTATAACTATTTTAGCAATATCTGTTCGTTCTAAGATGACATATTCAACAATCATAACGATATTTAAGGCACTAGGGAATATGATTGTAAATGCGATATTGCCAAAATCAATTTCCGGCTTATGGAAAATCCTTCAAAGAGATGACGATACAGTGTCTATAAGAGAATATTACTGTTCAAAGTGTATGACTTTTATGGGCACGTGTAAAAAAGTTAAACGTAATTGTATATGTGGCGCATGTGGGCCAACTAAAAATAACGCCTATTTGGCATATTTTCTTACTATAAAAATAATCCTGCAGCTAAGAAAATTACTGTCCGATCCATCAAATGTCAAGTCACTTGGCTACCGATTTTATCGGCAGAAGAAAAACGAAAACCATGTGGAAGATATTTATGATGGTGCCGAGTATAAAAAGCTGTGTCAACCTGGCAAGATCTTAAGCGAAAAATATAATTTTTCATTTTCTTTTTTTACTGACGGTTGCAAAGTAGCTTACTCGTCGAATGCCAGCGCGTGGCCAATTATGCTAGCAATAAATGAGTTCCCTCCTAATGCACGAAAGAAACACGTAATACTTGCGGGTGTCTGGGTAAGCACCACCCACCCAGACTTAAATTTATTTTTAAAACGGTCTATGCTAGAGTTGCAAAACGTTCATGAAGATGGATTAACATGGACTAACCCATTATCTAATGACACAGTGAATAGTAAGTTTGTTACGTTGATCTGCATTGCGGATTCTGTCGCGCGGCCCGGAATACTAAATATGAAACTATTTAATGGGTTATACGGATGTACTTTTTGTTACCACAAAGGACAACGCTTGAAATGCCGTGGGGTACAGCGCGTATATCCTGTAGAAGAAAAAAAAAGTAAATGTCGTACAAATGCAGAAATTAGAAGAGACATGAAAAATGCACACGATACAGAAAAAGAAATTCATGGCGTAAAAGGCTATGCTGCTATCGAACTATTAAATAATTTCGACTTAGGAAAAGGAGTCGTTGTCGACAGTATGCATAATTTGTACTTAGGCGTCGCGAAATTGCATACGACACTGATATTGGGTAAGAACCGAACAAAACCATGGTCGGCTGGGTCACCCCAAAACATCAGGGAAATAAACGAACGCCTGATGAAAATTCGACCACCGTCGCAAATATCACGAAAGCCAAGACCAACCGAGGTAATGGGTCAGTGGAAGGCAAGTGAATGCCGAAACTGGCTCCTGTGGTACGCGATACCCAGCTTAAATGGCATCGTACGCCCTGGCGACCTTCAACACTTGGCACTGCTATCCCATGCGGCGTGGTTGTTAAACAGTGACAGCATCAGCGCTGCTGACCTGGGAACAGCTGAGGTCCTGCTTGAAGAGTACATCAAAATGTTTCAAAATACATTTAAAACTAAATTTATGAGGTACAATATCCACCTATTAAATCACGTGACGGATTCTGTAAAAAATTGGGGGCCGGCATGGACACATAGTGCGTTTCCATTTCAATCGTGGAATTAAAAAATTATTGACAATGTTACGAGCGCTAATAGTCGATGTTTACAAATAATGACTCGATTTTTTATTTGTAAATACCTAGAAAGCATGGTGAATGATGCCAAAATAAACGACCAGATGAAAGAAATGGTTCTCTCCATTACAAATTCTGGTAAAAAGAAGCAAAAGTAGTTCTACCAATTCAGCGGAGACTTCTCGTCAATTTTGATTACTGAATTTTGTTGAGAACCGGCTAATAAATCGAACTGAAATTTAGTGCACATTACAATTTCCCAAATAGTATGAAGATATACAAACGTGCAATTATATGGGGCGTTGAATATACTTGTTCTCAGTATGAAAAAGCGACCAGGTATTGCAATAAGTATATATACAAATCTATTCTCGAAGAATACGGTGAAATACAGAATTTTGTTCATTTTCAAGACGAAGACGGATCTGCAGTATGTGGTGTAATCATAAAAAGACTGAAAAGCATGGGTAAATTCGCAGGACATATCGAAAAGATCGTTAGTACCTCAGATATAGGATTTATTGGCAACGTCGATTGCCGTCACATGATGCCAGCAATTGTGATTAACGCACGCCGTGATGTATTAATCATTTCCCGTTTATCGAATATAGTTGAAACCGATTAATCGAGCTATTGGAATACCGTGCAATTTGTGCAATACTGCAGTAAAGTCATTACGAACCAACAGTTGTGATATGTCGCGTGTGTGCGTAGAAGGTGTAGTGTTACGATGCGGAATTATACTCAAATTAAGATTATTTAATATTGAATCGAGAAATGTAAATAAATAACTATTATTTGTTATGTGACCTTGCCGTTCACTCGTGTTTAGATACCACAACATACAAATAATAATATAATAATTAATAATTAACGGTCGGTTCTCGGTCGGTTTACAGTCGGAACTCCTGGAGACCGACCGAAAGAGCTTTCAAAACTAACGGTCGGTTCTCGGTCGGTTTACAGTCGGAAATCCTTGAGGCCGACCGAAAGCCTATTCAGAACTAGTGGTCGGTTTGCGGTCGGTTTATAGTCGGAAATTCATATGACCGACCGAAAGACTGTTCAGAACTGACGGTCGGTTTGCGGTCGGTTTATAGTCGGAAATCCTTGTGACCGACCGAAAGCCTATTCAGAACTAGTGGTCGGTTTGCGGTCGGTTTATAGTCGGAAATCCTTGTGACCGACCGAAAGCCTATTCAGAACTAGTGGTCGGTTTGTGGTCGGTTTATAGTCGGAAATCCTCGTGACCGACCGAAAGACTGTTCAGAACTGACGGTCGGTTTGCGGTCGGTTTATAGTCGGAAATACTTGTTACCGACCGAAAGCACGTTGAAAACT
Organism: Trichopria drosophilae; assembly: GCA_030407085.1. Lineage (NCBI taxonomy): Eukaryota > Metazoa > Arthropoda > Insecta > Hymenoptera > Diapriidae > Trichopria > Trichopria drosophilae. Next base: position 64,312,577 of record CM059582.1, on the reverse strand, counting down.
AACGGTCGGTTTTCGGTCGGTTTACAGGCGGAATTCGTAAAGACCGACCGAAAGCCCATTCAAAACTAACGGTCGGTTCACGGTCGGTTTATAGTCGGAAATCATGGTGACCGACCGAATGTCCACTTAGAACTAACGGTCGGTTTTCGGTCGGTTTATAGTCGGAATTCATAAAGACCGACCGACAGCCCATTCAGAACTAACGGTCGGTTCACGGTCGGTTTATAGTCGGAAATCATGGTAACCGACCGAAAGTCCACTTAGAACTAACTGTCGGTTTTCGGTCGGTTTACAGTCGGAATTCATAAAGACCAACCGAAAGCTTATTCAAAACTAACGGACGGGTCACGGTCGGTTTATAGTCGGAAATCATGGTGACCGACCGAAAGTCCACTTAGAACTAACGGTCGGTTTTCGGTCGGTTTATAGTCAGAATTCATAAAGACCGACCGAAAGCCCATTCAAAACTAAAGGTCGGTTATCGGTCGGTCAATAGTCAGAAATCCTTGAGACCGACCGAAAGGCCGTTGAAAACTATCGGTCGGTTTGCGGTCGGTTTATAGTCGGAAATCACAATGACCGACCGTAAGCCCATTCAAAACTAACGGTCCCTTCACGGTCGGTTTATAGTCGGAAAGGCTGCGGACCGACCGAAAGCTCATTCAAAACTAACGGTCGGTTCACGGTCGGTTTATAGTCGGAAAGGCTGCTGACCGGCCGAAAGCTCATTCAAAACTAACGGTCGGTTCACGGTCGGTTTATAGTCGGAAAGGAGTCGAAAACCGACCTAGCGGTTCTTGGTCGGACAATATTAGTATTGCTAGGGTAGAAATATAAAAAAAAAACGTTGGTCGTCATCAACGTGCATGGTCCCGTGCTATGTCAAATTGGAAAATATCATAGTAGATATCTTCTTTAAACAATTTAAATACAATTAGCAACATTCCCGGGCGTGGGAGTTTAAAATAGGCCGAAATATAATAAAAAAAACTGTCGTGGTCATCAACACGCAGGGTCCCGTGCTATGCCAAATTGGAAAATATCACAGTAGATATCTTCCTTGAACAATTTAAAAACATTAAGCTACATTCCCAATCGTGGGAGTTTAAAATAGGCCGTATTATAACCAAAAAAACTTTCGTCATCATCAACGTGCAGGGTCCCGTGCTATATCAAATTGGAAAATATCATAATAGACATCTTCTTTAAGAAATTTAAATACATTAAGCTACATTCCCAAGCATGGGAGTTTAAAATAGGCCGATTTATAACCAAAAAAACTTTCGTCATCATCAACGTGCAGGGACCCGTGCTATGCCAAATTGGAAAATATCACAGTGGATATCTTCTTTAAACAATTTAAATACATTTAGCAACATTCCCGAGCGTGGGAGTTTAAAACAGGCCGAAATATAACAAAAAAATCTTTTGTCGTCATCACCGTGCAGGGTCCCGTGCAACGTTAAGATGGAAAATATCATAGTAGATATCTTCCTTGAACAATTTAAAAACAATAAGCTACATTCCCGAGCATAGGAGTTTAAAATAGGCCGAATTATAACAAAAAAAAATTTCGTCATCATCAACGTACAGGGTCCCGTGCTACGTCAAGTTGGAAAATATCATAGTAGATATCATCTTTGAACAATTTAAATACATTTAGCAACATTCCCGAGCGTGGGAGTTTAAAACAGGCCGAAATATAACAAAAAAATCTTTTGTCGTCATCACCGTGCAGGGTCCCGTGCAACGTTAAGATGGAAAATATCATAGTAGATATCTTTTTTAAACAATTTAAATACATTTCATCATAATATATATCATAGCAGTTATCTTCTTTAAACAATTTACATACATTTTGCTTAAAATTGCAATGCATGTAAACATATGTAAAATACCTGTCAGAGGCTAGAAATATAAAAAAAAAAACGTTGGTCGTCATCAACGTGCAGGGTCCCGTGCTATGTCAAATTGAAGAATATCATAATAGATATCTTCTTTAAACAATTTAATTACAATTAGCAACATTCCCGAGCGTGGGAGTTTAAAATAGGCCGAATTATAACCAAAAAAACTTTCGTCGTCATCAACGCGGAGGGTCCCGTGCTACGTCAAATTGGAAAATATCATAGTAGATATCTTTTTTAAACAATTTAAATACATTTTATCATTATAGATATCATAGCAGATATCTTCTTTAAACAATTTACATACATTTTGCTTAAAAGTGCAACGCATGTGAACATATCTAAAATACCTGTCACAGGATAGAAATATAACAAAAAAAAACGTTGGTCGACATCAACGTGCAGGGTTCCGTGCTACGCCAAATTCGAAAATATCATAGTAGATATCTTCTTTAAACAATTTAAATACATTTAGCAACATTCCCGGGCGTGTGAGTTTAAAATAGGCCGAAATATAACCAAAAAAACTTTCGTCGTCATCAACGCGCAGGGTCCCGTGCTACGTCAAATTCGAAAATATCACCGTGGATATCTTCCTTGAACAATTTAAAAACATTAAGCTACATTCCCAAGCGTGGGAGTTTAAAATAGGCCGAATTATAACAAAAAAAAACTTTCGTCGTCATCAACGCGCAGGGTCCCGTGCTACGTCAAATTGGAAAATATCATAGTAGATATATTCTTTAAACAATTTAAAAACATTTAGCAATATTCCCGAGCGTGGGAGTTTAAAATAGGCCGAATTATAACCAAAAAAACTTTTATCGTCATCAACGCGCAGGGTCCCGTGCTACGTCAAATTGGAAAATATCATAGTAGATATTTTCTTTAAACAATTTAAATACATTTCATCATAATAGATATCATAGCAGATATCTTCTTTAAACAATTTACATACATTTTGCTTAAAATTGCAACGCATGTAAACATTTGTAAAATACCTGTCAGAGGCTAGAAATATAAAAAAAAACGTTGGTCGTCATCAACGTGCAGGGTCCCGTGCTATGTCAAATTGGAGAATATCATAGTAGATATCTTCTTTAAACAATTTAAATACATTTAGCAACATACCCGAGCGTGGGAGTTTAATATAGGCCGAATTATAACCAAAAAAACTTCCGTCGTCATCAACGCGGAGGGTCCCGTGCTACGTCAAATTGGAAAATATCATAGTAGATATCTTCTTTAAACAATTTAAATACAATTAGCAACATTCCCGGGCGTGGGAGTTTAAAATAGGCCGAAATATAATAAAAAAAACTGTCGTGGTCATCAACATGCAGGGTCCCGTGCTATGCCAAATTGGAAAATATCACAGTAGATATCTTCCTTGAACAATTTAAAAACATTAAGCTACATTCCCAAGCGTGGGAGTTTAAATTAGGCCGTATTATAACCAAAAAAACTTTCGTCATCATCAACGTGCAGGGTCCCGTTCTACGTCAAATTAGAAAATATCATAGTAGATATCTTCTTTGAACAATTTAAATACATTTAGCAACATTCCCGAGCCTGGGAGTTTAAAACAGGCCGAAATATAACCAAAAAATCTTTTTTCGTCATCACCGTGCAGGGTCCCGTGCTACGTTAAAATGGAAAATATCATAGTGGATATCTTTTTTAAACAATTTAAATACATTTCATCATAATATATATCATGGCAGATATCTTCTTTAAACAATTTACATACATTTTGCTTAAAAGTGCAACACATGTAAAAATATCTAAAATACCTGTCACAGGATAGAAATATAACAAAAAAAACGTTGGTGGTCATCAACGTGCAGGGTCCCGTGCTACCCCAAATTGGAAAATATCATAGTAGATATCTTCTTTAAACAATTTAAATACATTTAGCAACATTCCCGGGCGTGGGAGTTTAAAATTGGCCGAAATATAACAAAAAAAACTTTCGTTGTCATCAACGCGCAGGGTCCCGTGCTACGTCAAATTGGAAAATATCATAGTAGATATCTTCTTTAAACAATTCAAATACATTTCATCGTAATAGATATTATAGCAGATATCTTCTGTAAACAATTTACATACATTTTGCTTAAAATTGCAACGCATGTAAACATATGTAAAATACCTGTCAGAGGCTAGAAATATAAAAAAAAAAACGTTGGTCGTCATCAACGCGCAGGGTCCCGTGCTACGTCAAATTAGAAAATATCATAGTAGATATCTTCTTTGAACAATTTAAATACATTTAGCAACATTCCCGAGCGTGGGAGTTTAAAACAGGCCGATCTATAACCAAAAAAACTTTCGTCGTCATCAACGCGCAGGGTCCCGTGCTACGTCAAATTGGAAAATATCATAGTAGATATCTTCTTTAAACAATTTAAATACATTTCATCATAATAGATATCATAGCAGATATCTTCTTTAAACAATTTACATACATTTTGCTTAAAATTGCAACGCATGTAAACATTTGTAAAATTCCTTTCAGAGGCTAGAAATATAAAAAAAAAAAACGTTGGTCGTCATCAACGTGCAGGGTCCCGTGCTATGTCAAATTGGAGAATATCATAGTAGATATCTTCTTTAAACAATTTAAATACATTTAGCAACATTCCCGAGCGTGGGAGTTTAAAATAGGCCGAATTATAACAAAAAAAAACTTTCGTTGTCATCAACGTGCATGGTCCCGTGCTATGTCAAATTGGAAAATATCATAGTAGATATCTTCTTTAAACAATTTAAATACAATTAGCAACATTCCCGGGCGTGGGAGTTTAAAATAGGCCGAAATATAATAAAAAAAACTGTCGTGGTCATCAACACGCAGGGTCCCGTGCTATGCCAAATTGGAAAATATCACAGTAGATATCTTCCTTGAACAATTTAAAAAACATTAAGCTACATTCCCCAAGCGTGGGAGTTTAAAATAGGCCGAATTATAACCAAAAAAACTTTCGTCGTCATCAACGTGCAGGGTCCCGTGCTACGTCAAATTGGAAAATATCATAGTAGATATCTTCTTTAAGAAATTTAAATACATTAAGCTACATTCCCAAGCATGGGAGTTTAAAATAGGCCGATTTATAACCAAAAAAACTTTCGTCATCATCAACGTGCAGGGACCCGTGCTATGCCAAATTGGAAAATATCACAGTGGATATCTTCTTTAAACAATTTAAATACATTTAGCAACATTCCCGAGCGTGGGAGTTTAAAACAATTTAAATACATTTCATCATAATATATATCATAGCAGTTATCTTCTTTAAACAATTTACATACATTTTGCTTAATAGTGCAACGCATGTAAACAGATGCAAACTACCTGTCATAGGATAGAAATATAACAAAAAAAACGTTGGTCGTCATCAACGTGCAGGGTCCCGTGCTACGTCAAAATGGAAAATATCATAGTAGATATCTTCTTTAAACAATTTAAATATATTTATCAACATTCCCGAGCGTGGGAGTTTAAAATAGGCCGAATTATAACCAAAAAAAACTTTCGTCGTCATCAACGTGCAGGGTACTGTGCTACGCCAAATGGGAAAATATCATAGTAGATATATTCTTTAAACAATTTAAAAATATTAAGCAAAATTCCCGAGCGTGGGAGTTTAAAATAGGCCAAATTATAACAAAAAAAACTTTCGTCGTCATCAACGTGCAGGGTCCCGTTCTACGCCAAATCGGAAAATATCATAGTAGATATCTTTCCTGAACAAGTTAAATACATTTGGCAACATTCCCGAGCGTGAGAGTTTAAAATAGGCCGAAATATAACGAAAAAAAACTTTCGTCTTCATTGACGTACAGGGTCCCGTGCTACGTTAAATTGGAAAATATCATAGTAGATATCTTCTTTAAACAATTTAAATACATTTAGTAACATTCCCGAGCGTGGGAGTTTAAAACAGGCCGAAATATAACCAAAAAATCTTACTTCGTCATCACCGTGCAGGATCCCGTGCTACGTCAAATTGGAAAATATCATAGTAGATATCTTCTTTAAAACAATTTAAATACATTTAGCAACATTCCCGAGCGTGGGAGTTTAAAATAGGCCGAATTATGACCAAAAAAACTTTCGTCTTCATCAACGTGCAGGATCCCGTGCTACGCCAAATTGGAAAATATCATAGTAGATATCTTCTTTAAACAATTTAAAAACATTTAGCAACATTCCCGAGCGTGGGAGATTAAAATAGGCCGAATTATAACCCAAAAAGCTTTGGTCGTCATCAATGCGCAGGGTCCCGTGCTACGTCAAATTGGAAAATATCACAGTAGATATCTTCTTTAAACAATTTAAATACATTTTATAATAGTAGATATAGCAGATATCTTCTTTAAACAATTTACATACATTTTGCTTAAAAGTGCGCATGTAAACATATGTAAAATACCTGTCACAGGATCGAAATATAAAAAAAAAAACGTTGGTCGTCATCAACGTGCAGGGTCCCGTGCTACGTCAAATTGGAAAATATCATAGTAGATATCTTCTTTAAACAATTTAAATACATTTAGCAACATTCCCGAGCGTAGGAATTTAAAATAGGCCGAATTATAAACAAAAAAACTTTCGTCGTCATCAACGCGCAGGGTCCCTTGCTACGTCAAATTGGACAATATCATAGTAGATAACTTCTTTAAAATAGATATCATAGCAGATATCTTCTTTAAACAATTTACATACATTTAGCTTAACTTCCCGAGCGTGGGAACATATCTAAAAATATGTCACAGGATAGAAATATAACAAAAAAAACTTTGGTCGTCAACAACGTGCAGGGTCCCGTGCTACGCCAAATTGGAAAATATCATAGTAGATATCTTCTTTAAACAATTTAAAAACAATAAGCAACATTCCCGAGCGTGGGAGTTTAAAATAGGCCGAATTATAACCAAAAAAACTTTCGTGGTCATCAACGCGCAGGGTCCCATGCTATGCCAAATTGGAAAATATCACAGTAGATATCTTCCTTGAACAATTTAAAAACATTAAGCTACATTCCCGAGCGTGGGAGTTTAAAATAGGCCGAAATATAACAAAAAAAAACTTTCGTCGTCATCAACGTGCAGGAGCCCGTGCTACGTCAAATTGGAAAATATCATAGTAGATATCTTCTTTAAACAATTTAAAAACATTTAGCAACATTCCCGAGCGTGGGAGTTTAAAATAGGCCGAATTATAACCAAAAAAACTTTCGTCGTCATCAACGCGCAGGGTCCCGTGCTACGTCAAATTGGAAAATATCATAGTAGATATCTTCTATAAACAATTTAAATACATTTCATCATAATAGATATCATAGCAGATAACTTCTTTAAACAATTTAAATACATTTTGCTTAAACATTGCAACGCGTGGGAGTTTTAAAATAAGGATGAAATATAACCAAAAAAACTTTCGTCGTCATCAACGCGGAGGGTCCCGTGCTACGTCAAATTGGAAAATATCATAGTAGATATCTTCTTTAAACAATTTAAATACATTTAGCAACATTCCCGAGCGTGGGAGTTTAAAATAGGCCGAATTATAACAAAAAAAAACTTTCGTTGTCATCAACGTGCATGGTCCCGTGCTATGTCAAATTGGAAAATATCATAGTAGATATCTTCTTTAAACAATTTAAAAACAATTAGCAACATTCCCGGGCGTGGCAGTTTAAAATAGGCCGAAATATAATAAAAAAAACTGTCGTGGTCATCAACGGGCAGGGTCCCGTGCTATGCCAAATTGGAAAATATCACAGTAGATATCTTCCTTGAACAATTTAAAAACATTAAGCAACATTCCGAAGCGTGGCAGTTTAAAATCGGCCGAATTATAACCAAAAAAACTTTCGTCGTCATCAACGCGCAGGGTCCCGTGCTACGTCAAATTGGAAAATATCATAGTAGATATCTTCTTTAAACAATTTAAATACATTTAGCAACATTACCGAGCGTGGGAGTTTAAAATGGGCCGAATTATAACCAAAAAAACTTTCGTCGTCATCAACGCGCAGGGTCCCGTGCTACGTCAAATTGGAAAATATCATAGTAGATATCTTCTTTGAACAATTTAAATACATATTATAACATTCCCGAGTATCTTCTTTGATAGAAATATAACAAAAAAAAACTTTCGTCGTCATCAACGCGCAGGGTCCCGTGCTATGCCAAATTGGAAAATATCATAGTAGATATCTTCTTTAAACAATTTAAAAACATTAGCAACATTCCCGAGCGTGGGAGTTTTAAAATAGGCCGAAATATAACCAAAAAAACTTTCGTCGTCATCAACGCGCAGGGTCCCGTGCTACGTCAAATTGGAAAATATCATAGTAGATATCTTCTTTAAAACAATTTAAATACATTTCATCATAATAGATATTATAGCAGATATCTTCTTTAATCAATTTACATACATTTTGCTTAAAAGTGCAACGCATGTAAACATATCTAAAATACCTGTCACAGGATAGAAATATAACAAAAAAAACGTTGGTCGTCATCAACGTGCAGGGTTCCGTGCTACGCCAAATTGGAAAATATCACAGTAGATATCTTCCTTGAACAATTTAAAAACATTAAGCAACATTCCCGAGCGTGGGAGTTTAAAATAAGCCGAATTATAACAAAAAAAAACTTTCGTCGTCATCAACGTGCAGGGTCCCGTGCTACGCCAAATTGGAAAATATCATAGTACATATCTTCTTTAAACAATTTAAAAACATTAACCAACATTCCCGAGCGTGGGAGTTTAAAATAGGCCGAATTATAACCAAAAAAACTTTCGTCGTCATCAACGTGCAGGGTCCCGTGCTACGTCAAATTGGAAAATATCATAGTAGATATCTTCTTTAAACAATTTAAAAACATTTCGCCACATTCCCGATCGTGGGAGATTAAAATAGGCCGAATTATAACCAAAAAAACTTTCGTGGTCATCAACGCGCAGGGTCCCGTGCTATGCAAATTGGAAAATATCACAGTAGATATCTTTAAAGAATTTAAATACATTTAGCAACATTCCCGAGCGTGGAAGTTTAAAATCGGCCGAATTATAACCAAAAAAACTTTCTTCGTCATTAACGCGCAGGGTCCCGTGCTACGCCAAATTGGAAAATATCATAGTACATATCTTTTTTGTACAATTTAAAGATATTTAGCAACATTCCCGAGCGTGGGAGTTTAAAATAGGCCGAATTATAACCAAAAAAACTTTCTTCGTCATCAACGCGCAGGGTCCCGTGCTACGTCAAATTAGAAAATATTAGAGTAGGTATCTTCTTTAAACAATTTAAATACATTTAGCAACATTTACGTGCGGGGGAGCTTAAAATAGGCCGAATTATAACCAAAAAAACTTTCGTAGTCATCAACGCGCAGGGTCCCGTGCTATGCCAAATTGGAAAATATCACAGTAGATATCTTCCTTGAACAATTTAAAAACATTTAGCAACCTTCCCCAGCGTTGGAGTTTAAAATAGGCCGAATTATAACCAAATAAAATTTTCGTCGTCATCAACGCGCAGGGTCCCGTGCTACGTGAAATTCGAAAATATCATAGAAGATATCTTCTTTAAATAATTTAAAAACATTTAGCAACATTCCCGAGCGTGGGAGTTTAAAATAGGCCGAATTATAACCAAGTAAAACTTTCGTGGTCGTCAACGGGCAGGGTCCCGTGCTACGCCAAATTGGAAAATATCATAGTAGATATCTTCTTTAGCAATTTAAATATATTTAGCAACATTCCCGAGCGTGGGGGTTTAAAATAGGCCGAATTATAACCAAAAAAACTTTCGTCGTCATCAACGCGCAGGGTCCCGTGCTACGTCAAATTGGAAAATATCATAGTAGATATCTTCTTTAAACAATTTAAAAACATTTAGCAACATTCCCGAGCGTGGGAGTTTAAAATAGGCCGAATTATAACCAAAAAAACTTTCGTCGTCATCAACGCGCAGGGTCCCGTGCTACGTCAAATTGGAAAATATCATAGTAGATATCTTCTTTAAACAATTTAAAAACATTTAGCAACATTCCCGAGCGTGGGAGTTTAAAATAGGCCGAATTATAACCAAAAAAACTTTCGTCGTCATCAACGCGCAGGGTCCCGTGCTACGTCAAATTGGAAAATATCATAGTAGATATCTTCTTTAAACAATTTAAATACATTTAGCAACATTCCCGAGCGTGGGAGTTTAAAATAGGCCGAATTATAACCAAAAAAACTTTCGTCGTCATCAACGCGCAGGGTCCCATGCTATGTCAAATTGGAAAATATCATAGTAGATATCTTCTTTAAACAATTTAAATACATTTAGCAACATTCCCGAGCGTGGGAGTTTAAAATAGGCCGAATTATAACCAAAAAAACTTTCGTCGTCATCAACGCGCAGGGTCCCATGCTATGTCAAATTGGAAAATATCATAGTAGATATCTTCTTTAAACAATTTAAATACATTTAGCAACATTCCCGAGCGTGGGAGTTTAAAATAGGCCGAATTATAACCAAAAAAACTTTCGTCGTCATCAACGCGCAGGGTCCCATGCTATGTCAAATTGGAAAATATCATAGTAGATATCTTCTATAAAAAACTTAAATACATTTAGCAACATTCCCAAGCGTGGGAGTTTAAAACAGGCCGAAATATAGCTAAAGAAACTTTCGTCGTCATCAAAGTGCAGGGTCCCGTGCAACGTCAAATTGGAAAATATCATAATAGATATCTTCTTTAAACAATTTAAATACATTTAGCAACATTCCCGAGCGTGGGAATTTAAAATAGGCCGAAATATAACCAAAAATATTTTCTTCGTCATCAATGTGCAGGGTCCCGTGCTACGTCAAATTGGAAAATATCATAGTAGATATCTTCTTTAAACAATTTAAATACATTTAGCAACATTCCCGAGCGAGGGAGTATAAAATAGGCCGAATTATAACCAAAAAAACTTTCGTGGTCGTCAACGCGCAGGGTCCCGTGCTATGCCAAATTGGAAAATATCACAGTAGATATCTTCCTTGAACAATTTAAAAACATTAAGCTACATTCCCGAGCGTGGGAGTTTAAAATAGGCCGAATTATAACAAAAAAAACTTTCGTCGTCAACAACGCGCAGGGTCCCGTGCTACGTCAAATTGGAAAATATCATAGCAGATATCTTCTTTAAACAATTTAAAAACATTTAGCAACATTCCCGAGCGTGGGAGTTTAAAATAGGCCGAATTATAACCAAAAAAACTTTCGTCGTCATCAGCGCGCAGGGTCCCGTGCTACGTCAAATTGGAAAATATCATAGTAGATATCTTCTTTAAACAATTTAAATACATTTTGCTTAAAAGTGCAACGCATGTAAACATATCTAAAATACCTGTCACAGGATAGAAATATATCAAAAAAAACGTTGGTCGTCATCAAAGTGCAGGGTCCCCTGCTACCCCAAATTGGAAAATATCATAGTAGATATCTTCTTTAAACAATTTAAATACATTTAGCAACATTCCCGAGCGAGGGAGTATAAAATAGGCCGAATTATAACCAAAAAAACTTTCGTCATCAAGGCGCAGGGTCCCGTGCTACGCCAAATTGTAAAATATCATAGTAGATATCTTCTTTAAATAATTTAAAAACATTTAGCAACATTCCCGAGCGTGGGATTTTAAAATTGGCCGAATTATAACCAAAAAAACTTTCGTGGTCGTCAACGCGCAGGGTCCCGTGCTATGCCAAATTGGAAAATATCACAGTAGATATCTTCCTTGAACAATTTAAAAACATTAAGCTACATTCCCGAGCGTGGGAGTTTAAAATAGGCCGAATTATAACAAAAAAAACTTTCGTCGTCAACAACGCGCAGGGTCCCGTGCTACGTCAAATTGGAAAATATCATAGCAGATATCTTCCTTGAACAATTTAAAAACATTAAGCTACATTCCCGAGCGTGGGAGTTTAAAATAGGCTGAAATATAACCAAAAAAACTTTCGTCGTCATCAATGCGCAGGGTCCCGTGCTACGTCAAATTCGAAAATATCATAGTAGATATCTTCTTTAAACAATTTAAATACATTTTGCTTAAAAGTGCAACGCATGTAAACATATCTAAAATACCTGTCACAGGATAGAAATATATCAAAAAAAACGTTGGTCGTCATCAAAGTGCAGGGTCCCCTGCTACCCCAAATTGGAAAATATCATAGTAGATATCTTCTTTAAACAATTTAAATACATTTAGCAACATTCCCGAGCGAGGGAGTATAAAATAGGCCGAATTATAACCAAAAAAACTTTCGTGGTCGTCAACGCGCAGGGTCCCGTGCTATGCCAAATTGGAAAATATCACAGTAGATATCTTCCTTGAACAATTTAAAAACATTAAGCTACATTCCCGAGCGTGGGAGTTTAAAATAGGCCGAAATATAACCAAAAAAACTTTCGTCGTCATCAATGCGCAGGGTCCCGTGCTACGTCAAATTGGAAAATATCATAGTAGATATCTTCTTTAAACAATTTAAATACATTTAGCAATATTCTCAAGCGTGGGAGTTTAAAATAGGCCGAATTATAACCAAAAAAACTTTCGTCGTCATCAACGCGCAGGGTCCCGTTCTACGCCAGATTGCAAAATATCATAGTAGATATCTTCTTTAGCAATTTAAATATACTTAGCAACATTCCCGAGCGTGGGGGTTTAAAATAGGCCGAATCATAACCAAAAAAACTTTCGTGGTCATCAACGCGCAGGGTCCCGTGCTACGTCAAATTCGAAAATATCATAGTAGATATCTTCTTTAAATAATTTATAAACATTTAGCAACATTCCCGAGCGTGGGAGTTTAAAATAGGCCAAATTATAACCAAAAAAACTTTCGTGGTCATCAACGCGCAGGGTCCCGTGCTATGCCAAATTGGAAAATATCAAAGTAGATATCTTCCTTGAACAATTTAAAAACATTAAGCTACATTCCCGAGCGGGGGAGTTTAAAATAAACCGAATTACAACCACAAAAACTTTCGACGTCATCAACGTGCACGGTCCCCTGCTACGCCAAATTCGAAAATATCATAGTAGATATCTTCTTTAAATAATTTAAATACATTTAGCAACATTCCCGAGCGTGGGAGTTTAAAATAGGACGAATTATAACCAAAAAAACTTTCGTCGTCATTAACGCGCAGGGTCCCGTGCTATGCCAAATTAGAAAATATCACAGTAGATATCTTCCTTGAACAATTTAAAAACATTAAGCAACATTCCCAAGCGCGGCAGTTTAAAATAGGCCGAATTATAACAAAAAAAACTTTCGCCGTCATCAACGCGCAGGGTCCCGTGCTACGTCAAATTGGAAAATATCAGAGTAGATATCTTCTTTAAACAATTTAAATACATTTAGCAACATTCCCGAGCGTGGGAGTTTAAAATAGGCCGAATTATAACCAAAAAAACTTTCCTCGTCATCAACGCGCAGGGTCCCGTGCTACGCCAAATTGGAAAATATCATAGTAGATATCTTTTTTATACAATTTAAATACATTTAGCAACATTCCCGAGCGTGGGAGTTTAAAATAGGCCGAATTATAACCAAAAAAACTTTCCTCGTCATCAACGTGCAGGATCCCGTGCTACACCAAATTGAAAAATATCATAGTAGATATCTTCTTTAAACAATTTAAATACATTTAGCAACATTCCCGAGCGTGGAAGTTCAAAATCAGCCGAATTATAACCAAAAAAACTTTCGTCGTCATCAACGCGAAGGGTCCCGTGCTATGCCAAATTGACAAATATAACAGTGGGTATTTTCCTTGTACAATTTAAAACCATTTAGCGACATTCCCAAGCGTGGGAGTTTAAAATAGGCCGAAATATAACCAAAAAAACTTTCGTCGTCATCAATGCGCAGGGTCCCGTGCTACGTCAAATTCGAAAATATCATAGTAGATATCTTCTTTAAACAATTTAAAAACATTAAGCAACATTTCCGAGCGTGGGAGTTTAAAATAGGCCGAATTATAACCAAAAAAACTTTCGTCACCATCAACGTGCAGGTTCCCGTGCTACGTTAAACTGGAAAATATCAGAGTAGATATCTTCTTTAAACAATTTAAAAACATTGAGCAACATTCCCGAGCGTGGGAGTTTAAAATAGGCCGAAGTATAACCAAAAAAACTTTCGTCGTCATCAACGCGCAGGGTCCCGTGCTACGCCAAATTGCAAAATATCATAGTAGATATCTTCTTTAAATAATTTAAAAACATTTAGCAACATTCCCGAGCGTGGGAGTTTAAAATGGGCCGAATTATAACCAAAAAAACTTTCGTGGTCGTCAACGGGCAGGGTCCCGTGCTATGCCAAATTGGAAAATATCACAGTAGATATCTTCCTTGAACAATTTAAAAACATTAAGCTACATTCCCGAGCGTGGGAGTTTAAAATAGGCCGAATTATAACCAAAAAAACTTTCGTCGTCATCAGCGCGCAGGGTCCCGTGCTACGTCAAATTGGAAAATATCATAGTAGATATCTTCTTTAAACAATTTAAATACATTTAGCAACATACCCGATCGTGGAAGTTTAAAATAGGCCGAATTATAACCAAAAAAACTTTCGTCATCAACGGGCAGGGTCCCGTGCTACGTCAAATTGGAAAATATCATAGTAGATATCTTCTTTAAATAATTTAAAAATAGTTAGCAACATTCCCGAGCGTGGGAGTTTAAAATAGGCCGAATTATAACCAAAATAACTTTCGTCGTCATCAACGGGCGGGGTCCCGTGCTACGCCAAATTGGAAATTATCATTGTAGATATCTTCTTTAAATAATTTAAAAACATTAAGCAACATTCCCGAGCGTGGGAGTTTAATATAGGCCGAATTATAACCAATAAAACTTTCGTCGTCATCAACGCGCAGGGTCCCGTGCTACGTCAAATTGGAAAATATCATAGTAGATATCTTCTTTAAATAATTTAAAAACATTAAGCAACATTCCCGAGCGTGGGAGTTTAAAATAGGCCGAATTATAACCAAAAAAACTTTCGTCGTCATCAACGCGCAGGGTCCCGTGCTACGACAAATTCGAAAATATCATAGTAGATATCTTCTTTAAACAATTTAAAAACATTAAGCAACATTCCCGAGCGTGGGAGTTTAAAATGGGCCGAATTATAACCAAAAAAACTTTCGTGGTCGTCAACGGGCAGGGTCCCGTGCTATGCCAAATTGGAAAATATCACAGTAGATATCTTCCTTGAACAATTTAAAAACATTAAGCTACATTCCCAAGCGTGGGAGTTTAAAATAGGCCGAATTATAACCAAAAAAACTTTCGTCGTCATTAACGCGCAGGGTCCCGTGCTACGCCAAATTGCAAAATATCATAGTAGATATCTTCTTTAAATAATTTAAAAACATTTAGCAACATTCCCGAGCGTGGGAGTTTAAAATAGGCCGAATTATAACCAAATAAAAGTTTCGTCGTCATCAACGCGCAGGGTTCCGTGCTACGTGAAATTCGAAAATATCATAGAAGATATCTTCTTTAAGCAATTTCAATACATTTAGCAACATTCCCGAGCGTGGGAGTTTAAAATGGGCCGAATTATAACCAAAAAAACTTTCGTGGTCGTCAACGGGCAGGGTCCCGTGCTATGCCAAATTGGAAAATATCACAGTAGATATCTTCCTTGAACAATTTAAAAACATTAAGCTACATTCCCGAGCGTGGGAGTTTAAAATAGGCCGAATTATAACAAAAAAAACTTTCGTCGTCAACAACGCGCAGGGTCCCGTGCTACGTCAAATTGGAAAATATCATAGCAGATATCTTCTTTAAACAATTTAAAAACATTTAGCAACATTCCCGAGCGTGGGAGTTTAAAATAGGCCGAATTATAACCAAAAAAACTTTCGTCGTCATCAGCGCGCAGGGTCCCGTGCTACGTCAAATTGGAAAATATCATAGTAGATATCTTCTTTAAACAATTTAAATACATTTTGCTTAAAAGTGCAACGCATGTAAACATATCTAAAATACCTGTCACAGGATAGAAATATATCAAAAAAAACGTTGGTCGTCATCAAAGTGCAGGGTCCCCTGCTACCCCAAATTGGAAAATATCATAGTAGATATCTTCTTTAAACAATTTAAATACATTTAGCAACATTCCCGAGCGAGGGAGTATAAAATAGGCCGAATTATAACCAAAAAAACTTTCGTCATCAAGGCGCAGGGTCCCGTGCTACGCCAAATTGTAAAATATCATAGTAGATATCTTCTTTAAATAATTTAAAAACATTTAGCAACATTCCCGAGCGTGGGATTTTAAAATTGGCCGAATTATAACCAAAAAAACTTTCGTGGTCGTCAACGCGCAGGGTCCCGTGCTATGCCAAATTGGAAAATATCACAGTAGATATCTTCCTTGAACAATTTAAAAACATTAAGCTACATTCCCGAGCGTGGGAGTTTAAAATAGGCCGAAATATAACCAAAAAAACTTTCGTCGTCATCAATGCGCAGGGTCCCGTGCTACGTCAAATTGGAAAATATCATAGCAGATATCTTCCTAGAACAAATTAAAAACATTAAGCTACATTCCCAAGCGAGGGAGTTTAAAATAGGCCGAAATATAACCAAAAAAACGTTGGTCGTCATCAATGCGCAGGGTCCCGTGCTACGTCAAATTGGAAAATATCATAGTAGATATCTTCTTTAAACAATTTAAATACATTTCATCATAATAGATATTATAGCAGATATCTTCTTTAAACAATTTACATACATTTTGCTTAAAAGTGCAACGCATGTAAACATATCTAAAATACCTGTCACAGGATAGAAATATAACAAAAAAAACGTTGGTCGTCATCAACGTGCAGGGTTCCGTGCTACGCCAAATTGGAAAATATCATAGTAGATATCTTCTTTAAACAATTTAAATATATTTAGCAACATTCCCGAGCGTGGGGGTTTAAAATAGGCCGAATTATAACCAAAAAAACTTTCATGGTCGTCAACGCGCAGGGTCCCGTGCTATGCCAAATTGGAAAATATCACAGTAGATATCTTCCTTGAACAATTTAAAAACATTAAGCTACATTCCCGAGCGTGGGAGTTTAAAATAGGCTGAAATATAACCAAAAAAACTTTCGTCGTCATCAATGCGCAGGGTCCCGTGCTACGTCAAATTCGAAAATATCATAGTAGATATCTTCTTTAAATAATTTATAAACATTTAGCAACATTCCCGAGCGTGGGAGTTTAAAATAGGCCAAATTATAACCAAAAAAACTTTCGTGGTCATCAACGCGCAGGGTCCCGTGCTATGCCAAATTGGAAAATATCACAGTAGATATCTTCCTTGAACAATTTAAAAACATTAAGCAACATTCCCAAGCGCGGGAGCTTAAAACAGGCCGAAATATAACCAAAAAAACTTTCGTCGTCATCAATGCGCAGGGTCCCGTGCTACGTCAAATTCGAAAATATCATAGTAGATATCTTCTTTAAATAATTTAAAAACATTTAGCAACATTCCCGAGCGTGGGAGTTTAAAATAGGCCAAATTATAACCAAAAAAACTTTCATGGTCGTCAACGCGCAGGGTCCCGTGCTATGCCAAATTGGAAAATATCACAGTAGATATCTTCCTTGAACAATTTAAAAACATTAAGCAACATTCCCGAGCGCGGGAGTTTAAAACAGGCCGAAATATAACCAAAAAAACTTTCGTCGTCATCAATGCGCAGGGTCCCGTGCTACGTCAAATTCGAAAATATCATAGTAGATATCTTCTTTAAATAATTTAAAAACATTTAGCAACATTCCCGAGCGTGGGAGTTTAAAATAGGCCAAATTATAACCAAAAAAACTTTCGTGGTCATCAACGCGCAGGGTCCCGTGCTATGCCAAATTGGAAAATATCATAGTAGATATATTCTTTAAACAATTTAAAAACATTTTGCAACATTTCCGAGCGTGGGAGTTTAAAATAGGCCGAATTATAACCAAAAAAACTTTCGTGGTCATCAACGCGCAGGGTCCCGTGCTACGTCAAATTGTAAAATATCCTAGTAGATATATTCTTTAAACAATTTAAAAACATTTTGCAACATTTCCGAGCGTGGGAGTTTAAAATAGGCCGAATTATAACCAAAAAAAATTTCATCGTCATCAATGCGCAGGGTCCCGTGCTACGTCAAATTGGAAAATATCATAGTAGATATCTTCTTTAGCAATTTAAATATATTTAGCAACATTCCCGAGCGTGGGGGTTTAAAATAGGCCGAATCATAACCAAAAAAACTTTCATGGTCGTCAACGCGCAGGGTCCCGTGCTATGCCAAATTGGAAAATATCACAGTAGATATCTTCCTTGAACAATAATATAACCAAAAAAACGTTGGTCGTCATCAACGTGCAGGATCCCGTGCTACGCCAAATTGGAAAATATCATAGTAGATGTCTTTTTTATACAATTTAAATTCATTTAGCAACATTCCCGAGCATGGAAGTTTAAAATCGGCCGAATTATAACCGAAAAAACTTTCTTCGTCATCAACGCGCAGGGGCCCGTGCTACGCCAAATTGGAAAATATCATAGTACATATCTTTTTTGTACAATTTAAAGATATTTAGCAACATTCCCGAGCGTGGGAGTTTAAAATAGGCCGAATTATAACCAAAAAAACTTTCTTCGTCATCAACGCGCAGGGTCCCCTGCTACGTCAAATTGGAAAATATCAGAGTACATATCTTCTTTAAACAATTTAAATACATTTAGCAACATTCCCGAGCGTGGGAGTTTAAAATAGGCCGAATTATAACCAAAAAAACTTTCGCCGTCATCAACGCGCAGGGTCCCGTGCTACGTCAAATTGGAAAATATTAGAGTAGATATCTTCTTTAAACAATTTAAAAACATTAAGCAACATTCCCGAGCGTGGGAGTTTAAAATAGGCCGAATTATAACCAAAAAAACTTTCGTCGTCATCAACGCGCAGGGTCCCGTGCTACGTCAAATTGGAAAATATCATAGTAGATATCTTCTTTAAACAATTTAAAAACATTTAGCAACATTCCCGAGCGTGGGAGTTTAAAATAGGCCGAAGTATAACCAAAAAAACTTTCGTCGTCATCAACGCGCAGGGTCCCGTGCTATTCAAATTGGAAAATATCATAGTAGATATGTTCTTTAAACAATTTAAATACATTTAGCAACATTCCCGAGCGTGGGAATTTAAAATAGGCCGAAATATAACCAAAAATACGTTGGTCGTCATCAATGCGCAGGGTCCCGTGCTACGTCAAATTGGAAAATATCATAGTAGATATCTTCTTTAAATAATTTAAAAACATTTAGCAACATTCCCGAGCGTGGGAGTTTAAAATAGGCCGAATTATAACCAAGAAAACTTTCGTCGTCATCAACGTGCAGGGTCCGGTGCTACGTCAAATAGGAAAATATCATAGTAGACATCTTCCTTGAACAATTTAAAAACATTAAGCAACATTCCCGAGCGTGGGAGTTTAAAACAGGCCGAAATATAACCAAAAAATCTTTCGTGGTCATCAACGTGCAGGGTCCCCTGCTACGTCAAATTGGAAAATATCATAGTAGATATCATCCTTGAACAATTTAAAAACATTAAGCAATATTCCCCAGCGTGAGTTTAAAATCGGCCGAATTATAACCAAAAAAACTTTCGTCGTCATCAACGTGCAGGGTCCGTTGCTACGTCAAATTGGAAAATATCATAGTAGATATCTTCTTTAAACAATTTAAATACATTTAGCAACATTCCCGAGCGTGGGAGTTTAAAATAGGCCGAAATATAACCAAAAAAACGTTGGTCGCCATCAACGTGCAGGGTCCCATGCTACGTCAAATTGGAAAATGTCATAGTAGATATCTTCTTTAAACAATTTAAATACATTTTGCTTAAAAGTGCAATGCATGTAAACATATGTAAAATACCTGTCACAGGATAGGAATATAAGAAAAAAAAAAACGTTGGTCGTCATCAACTGCAGGGTACCGTGCTACGTCAAATCGGAAAATATCATAGTAGATATCTTCTTTAAACAATTTAAATACATTTAGCAACATTCCCGAGCGTGGGAGTTTAAAATAGGCCGAAATATAACCAAAAAAACTTTCATGGTCGTCAACGCGCAGGGTCCCGTGCTATGCCAAATTGGAAAATATCACAGTAGATATCTTCCTTGAACAATTTAAAAACATTAAGCTACATTCCCGAGCGTGGGAGTTTAAAATAGGCTGAAATATAACCAAAAAAACTTTCGTCGTCATCAATGCGCAGGGTCCCGTGCTACGTCAAATTCGAAAATATCATAGTAGATATCTTCTTTAAATAATTTAAAAACATTTAGCAACATTCCCGAGCGTGGGAGTTTAAAATAGGCCAAATTATAACCAAAAAAACTTTCGTGGTCATCAACGCGCAGGGTCCCGTGCTATGCCAAATTGGAAAATATCACAGTAGATATCTTCCTTGAACAATTTAAAAACATTAAGCAACATTCCCAAGCGCGGGAGCTTAAAACAGGCCGAAATATAACCAAACAATCTTACGTCGTCATGAACGCGCAGGGTCCCGTGCTACGCCAAATTGCAAAATATCATAGTAGATATCTTCTTTAAATAATTTAAAAACATTTAGCAACATTCCCGAGCGTGGGAGTTTAAAATAGGCCGAATTATAACCAAGTAAAAGTTTCGTCGTCATCAACGCGCAGGGTTCCGTGCTACGTGAAATTCGAAAATATCATAGAAGATATCTTCTTTAAGCAATTTCAATACATTTAGCAACATTCCCGAGCTTGGGAGTTTAAAATAGGCCAAATTATAACCAAAAAAACTTTCGTGGTCATCAACGCGCAGGGTCCCATGCTATGCCAAAGTGGAAAATATCACAGTAGATATCTTCCTTGAACAATTTAAAAACATTAAGCTACATTCCCAAGCGTGGGAGTTTAAAATAGGCCGAATTATAACCAAAAAAACTTTCGTCGTCATTAACGCGCAGGGTCCCGTGCTGCGTCAAATTGGACAATATCATAGTAGATATCTTCTTCAAATAATTGAAATACATTTAGCAACATTCCCGAGCGTGGGAGTTTAAAATAGGCCGAATTATGACCAAAAAAACTTTCGTCATCAACGCGCAGGATCCCGTGCTACGCCAAATTGTAAAATATCATAGTAGATATCTTCTTTAAATAATTTAAAAACATTTAGCAACATTCCCGAGCGTGGGAGTTTAAAATGGGCCGAATTATAACCAAAAAAACTTTCGTGGTCGTCAACGGGCAGGGTCCCGTGCTATGCCAAATTGGAAAATATCACAGTAGATATCTTCCTTGAACAATTTAAAAACATTAAGCTACATTCCCAAGCGTGGGAGTTTAAAATAGGCCGAAATATAACCAAAAAAACTTTCGTCGTCATCAATGCGCAGGGTCCCGTGCTACGTCAAATTCGAAAATATCACAGTAGATATCTTCCTTGAACAATTTAAAAACATTAAGCTACATTCCCGAGCGTGGGAGTTTAAAATAGGCCGAATTATAACCAAAAAAACTTTCGTCGTCATTAACGCGCAGGGTCCCGTGCTACGCCAAATTGCAAAATATCATAGTAGATATCTTCTTTAAATAATTTAAAAACATTTAGCAACATTCCCGAGCGTGGGAGTTTAAAATAGGCCGAATTATAACCAAGTAAAAGTTTCGTCGTCATCAACGCGCAGGGTTCCGTGCTACGTGAAATTCGAAAATATCATAGAAGATATCTTCTTTAAGCAATTTCAATACATTTAGCAACATTCCCGAGCGTGGGAGTTTAAAATAGGCCAAATTATAACCAAAAAAACTTTCGTGGTCATCAACGCGCAGGGTCCCGTGCTATGCCAAATTGGAAAATATCACAGTAGATATCTTCCTAGAACAAATTAAAAACATTAAGCTACATTCCCAAGCGAGGGAGTTTAAAATAGGCCGAAATATAACCAAAAAAACGTTGGTCGTCATCAATGCGCAGGGTCCCGTGCTACGTCAAATTGGAAAATATCATAGTAGATATCTTCTTTAAACAATTTAAATACATTTCATCATAATAGATATTATAGCAGATATCTTCTTTAAACAATTTACATACATTTTGCTTAAAAGTGCAACGCATGTAAACATATCTAAAATACCTGTCACAGGATAGAAATATAACAAAAAAAACGTTGGTCGTCATCAACGTGCAGGGTTCCGTGCTACGCCAAATTGGAAAATATCATAGTAGATATCTTCTTTAGCAATTTAAATATATTTAGCAACATTCCCGAGCGTGGGGGTTTAAAATAGGCCGAATCATAACCAAAAAAACTTTCATGGTCGTCAACGCGCAGGGTCCCGTGCTATGCCAAATTGGAAAATATCACAGTAGATATCTTCCTTGAACAATTTAAAAACATTAAGCTACATTCCCGAGCGTGGGAGTTTAAAATAGGCTGAAATATAACCAAAAAAACTTTCGTCGTCATCAATGCGCAGGGTCCCGTGCTACGTCAAATTCGAAAATATCATAGTAGATATCTTCTTTAAATAATTTAAAAACATTTAGCAACATTCCCGAGCGTGGGAGTTTAAAATAGGCCAAATTATAACCAAAAAAACTTTCGTGGTCATCAACGCGCAGGGTCCCGTGCTATGCCAAATTGGAAAATATCACAGTAGATATCTTCCTTGAACAATTTAAAAACATTAAGCAACATTCCCAAGCGCGGGAGCTTAAAACAGGCCGAAATATAACCAAAAAAACTTTCGTCGTCATCAATGCGCAGGGTCCCGTGCTACGTCAAATTCGAAAATATCATAGTAGATATCTTCTTTAAATAATTTAAAAACATTTAGCAACATTCCCGAGCGTGGGAGTTTAAAATAGGCCAAATTATAACCAAAAAAACTTTCATGGTCGTCAACGCGCAGGGTCCCGTGCTATGCCAAATTGGAAAATATCACAGTAGATATCTTCCTTGAACAATTTAAAAACATTAAGCTACATTCCCGAGCGTGGGAGTTTAAAATAGGCTGAAATATAACCAAAAAAACTTTCGTCGTCATCAATGCGCAGGGTCCCGTGCTACGTCAAATTCGAAAATATCATAGTAGATATCTTCTTTAAATAATTTAAAAACATTTAGCAACATTCCCGAGCGTGGGAGTTTAAAATAGGCCAAATTATAACCAAAAAAACTTTCGTGGTCATCAACGCGCAGGGTCCCGTGCTATGCCAAATTGGAAAATATCACAGTAGATATCTTCCTTGAACAATTTAAAAACATTAAGCAACATTCCCAAGCGCGGGAGCTTAAAACAGGCCGAAATATAACCAAACAATCTTACGTCGTCATGAACGCGCAGGGTCCCGTGCTACGTCAAATTGTAAAATATCCTAGTAGATATATTCTTTAAACAATTTAAAAACATTTTGCAACATTTCCGAGCGTGGGAGTTTAAAATAGGCCGAATTATAACCAAAAAAAATTTCGTCGTCATCAATGCGCAGGGTCCCGTGCTGCGTCAAATTGGACAATATCATAGTAGATATCTTCTTCAAATAATTGAAATACATTTAGCAACATTCCCGAGCGTGGGAGTTTAAAATAGGCCGAATTATGACCAAAAAAACTTTCGTCATCAACGCGCAGGATCCCGTGCTACGCCAAATTGTAAAATATCATAGTAGATATCTTCTTTAAATAATTTAAAAATATTTAGCAACATTCCCGAGCGTGGGAGTTTAAAATAGGCCAAATTATAACCAAAAAAACTTTCGTGGTCATCAACGCGCAGGGTCCCATGCTATGCCAAATTGGAAAATATCACAGTAGATATCTTCCTTGAACAATTTAAAAACATTAAGCTACATTCCCAAGCGTGGGAGTTTAAAATAGGCCGAATTATAACCAAAAAAACTTTCGTCGTCATTAACGCGCAGGGTCCCGTGCTACGCCAAATTGCAAAATATCATAGTAGATATCTTCTTTAAATAATTTAAAAACATTTAGCAACATTCCCGAGCGTGGGAGTTTAAAATAGGCCGAATTATAACCAAATAAAAGTTTCGTCGTCATCAACGCGCAGGGTTCCGTGCTACGTGAAATTCGAAAATATCATAGAAGATATCTTCTTTAAGCAATTTCAATACATTTAGCAACATTCCCGAGCGTGGGAGTTTAAAATGGGCCGAATTATAACCAAAAAAACTTTCGTGGTCGTCAACGGGCAGGGTCCCGTGCTATGCCAAATTGGAAAATATCACAGTAGATATCTTCCTTGAACAATTTAAAAACATTAAGCTACATTCCCGAGCGTGGGAGTTTAAAATAGGCCGAATTATAACAAAAAAAACTTTCGTCGTCAACAACGCGCAGGGTCCCGTGCTACGTCAAATTGGAAAATATCATAGCAGATATCTTCTTTAAACAATTTAAAAACATTTAGCAACATTCCCGAGCGTGGGAGTTTAAAATAGGCCGAATTATAACCAAAAAAACTTTCGTCGTCATCAGCGCGCAGGGTCCCGTGCTACGTCAAATTGGAAAATATCATAGTAGATATCTTCTTTAAACAATTTAAATACATTTTGCTTAAAAGTGCAACGCATGTAAACATATCTAAAATACCTGTCACAGGATAGAAATATATCAAAAAAAACGTTGGTCGTCATCAAAGTGCAGGGTCCCCTGCTACCCCAAATTGGAAAATATCATAGTAGATATCTTCTTTAAACAATTTAAATACATTTAGCAACATTCCCGAGCGAGGGAGTATAAAATAGGCCGAATTATAACCAAAAAAACTTTCGTCATCAAGGCGCAGGGTCCCGTGCTACGCCAAATTGTAAAATATCATAGTAGATATCTTCTTTAAATAATTTAAAAACATTTAGCAACATTCCCGAGCGTGGGATTTTAAAATTGGCCGAATTATAACCAAAAAAACTTTCGTGGTCGTCAACGCGCAGGGTCCCGTGCTATGCCAAATTGGAAAATATCACAGTAGATATCTTCCTTGAACAATTTAAAAACATTAAGCTACATTCCCGAGCGTGGGAGTTTAAAATAGGCCGAAATATAACCAAAAAAACTTTCGTCGTCATCAATGCGCAGGGTCCCGTGCTACGTCAAATTGGAAAATATCATAGCAGATATCTTCCTAGAACAAATTAAAAACATTAAGCTACATTCCCGAGCGTGGGAGTTTAAAATAGGCCGAAATATAACCAAAAAAACGTTGGTCGTCATCAATGCGCAGGGTCCCGTGCTACGTCAAATTGGAAAATATCATAGTAGATATCTTCTTTAAACAATTTAAATACATTTCATCATAATAGATATTATAGCAGATATCTTCTTTAATCAATTTACATACATTTTGCTTAAAAGTGCAACGCATGTAAACATATCTAAAATACCTGTCACAGGATAGAAATATATCAAAAAAAACGTTGGTCGTCATCAAAGTGCAGGGTCCCCTGCTACCCCAAATTGGAAAATATCATAGTAGATATCTTCTTTAAACAATTTAAATACATTTAGCAACATTCCCGAGCGAGGGAGTATAAAATAGGCCGAATTATAACCAAAAAAACTTTCGTCATCAAGGCGCAGGGTCCCGTGCTACGCCAAATTGTAAAATATCATAGTAGATATCTTCTTTAAATAATTTAAAAACATTTAGCAACATTCCCGAGCGTGGGAGTTTAAAATAGGCCGAATTATAACCAAGTAAAAGTTTCGTCGTCATCAACGCGCAGGGTTCCGTGCTACGTGAAATTCGAAAATATCACAGTAGATATCTTCCTTGAACAATTTAAAAACATTAAGCTACATTCCCGAGCGTGGGAGTTTAAAATAGGCCAAATTATAACCAAAAAAACTTTCGTGGTCATCAACGCGCAGGGTCCCGTGCTATGCCAAATTGGAAAATATCACAGTAGATATCTTCCTAGAACAAATTAAAAACATTAAGCTACATTCCCAAGCGAGGGAGTTTAAAATAGGCCGAAATATAACCAAAAAAACGTTGGTCGTCATCAACGTGCAGGGTTCCGTGCTACGCCAAATTGGAAAATATCATAGTAGATATCTTCTTCAAATAATTGAAATACATTTAGCAACATTCCCGAGCGTGGGAGTTTAAAATAGGCCGAATTATGACCAAAAAAACTTTCGTCATCAACGCGCAGGATCCCGTGCTACGCCAAATTGTAAACTATCATAGTAGATATCTTCTTTAAATAATTTAAAAATATTTAGCAACATTCCCGAGCGTGGGAGTTTAAAATAGGCCAAATTATAACCAAAAAAACTTTCGTGGTCATCAACGCGCAGGGTCCCATGCTATGCCAAATTGGAAAATATCACAGTAGATATCTTCCTTGAACAATTTAAAAACATTAAGCTACATTCCCAAGCGTGGGAGTTTAAAATAGGCCAAATTATAACCAAAAAAACTTTCGTGGTCATCAACGCGCAGGGTCCCATGCTATGCCAAATTGGAAAATATCACAGTAGATATCTTCCTTGAACAATTTAAAAACATTAAGCTACATTCCCAAGCGTGGGAGTTTAAAATAGGCCGAAATATAACCAAAAAAACTTTCGTCGTCATCAATGCGCAGGGTCCCGTGCTACGTCAAATTCGAAAATATCATAGTAGATATCTTCTTTAAATAATTTAAATACATTTAGCAACATTCCCGAGCGTGGGAGTTTAAAATAGGCCGAATTATAACCAAAAAAACTTTCGTCGTCATTAACGCGCAGGGTCCCGTGCTACGCCAAATTGCAAAATATCATAGTAGATATCTTCTTTAAATAATTTAAAAACATTTAGCAACATTCCCGAGCGTGGGAGTTTAAAATAGGCCGAATTATAACCAAGTAAAAGTTTCGTCGTCATCAACGCGCAGGGTTCCGTGCTACGTGAAATTCGAAAATATCATAGAAGATATCTTCTTTAAGCAATTTCAATACATTTAGCAACATTCCCGAGCGTGGGAGTTTAAAATAGGCCAAATTATAACCAAAAAAACTTTCGTGGTCATCAACGCGCAGGGTCCCGTGCTATGCCAAATTGGAAAATATCACAGTAGATATCTTCCTAGAACAAATTAAAAACATTAAGCTACATTCCCAAGCGAGGGAGTTTAAAATAGGCCGAAATATAACCAAAAAAACGTTGGTCGTCATCAATGCGCAGGGTCCCGTGCTACGTCAAATTGGAAAATATCATAGTAGATATCTTCTTTAAACAATTTAAATACATTTCATCATAATAGATATTATAGCAGATATCTTCTTTAAACAATTTACATACATTTTGCTTAAAAGTGCAACGCATGTAAACATATCTAAAATACCTGTCACAGGATAGAAATATAACAAAAAAAAACGTTGGTCGTCATCAACGTGCAGGGTTCCGTGCTACGCCAAATTGTAAAATATCATAGTAGATATCTTCTTTAAATAATTTAAAAATATTTAGCAACATTCCCGAGCGTGGGAGTTTAAAATAGGCCAAATTATAACCAAAAAAACTTTCGTGGTCATCAACGCGCAGGGTCCCATGCTATGCCAAATTGGAAAATATCACAGTAGATATCTTCCTTGAACAATTTAAAAACATTAAGCTACATTCCCGAGCGTGGGAGTTTAAAATAGGCTGAAATATAACCAAAAAAACTTTCGTCGTCATCAATGCGCAGGGTCCCGTGCTACGTCAAATTCGAAAATATCATAGTAGATATCTTCTTTAAATAATTTAAAAACATTTAGCAACATTCCCGAGCGTGGGAGTTTAGAATAGGCCGAATTATAACCAAAAAAACTCTACTCGTCATCAACGCGCAGGGTCCCGTGCTACCCCAAATTGGAAAATATCATAGTAGATATCTTCTTTAAACAATTTAAAAACATTTAGCAACATTCCCGAGCGTGGGAGTTTAAAACAGGCCGAATTATAACCAAAAAAACTTTCGTCGTCATCAACGTGCAGGGTCCGGTGCTACGTCAAATAGGAAAATATCATAGTAGACATCTTCCTTGAACAATTTAAAAACATTAAGCAACATTCCCGAGCGTGGGAGTTTAAAATAGGCCGAAATATAACAAAAAAAACTTTCGTCGTCATCAACGTGCAGGGTCCCGTGCTACGTAAAATTGCAGAATATCATAGTAGATATCTACTATAAACAATTTAAATACATTTAGCAACATTCCCGAGCGTGGGAGTTTAAAATGAGCCGAATTATAACCAAATAAACTTTCGTCGTCATCAACGTGCAGGGTCCCCTGCTACGTCAAATAGGAAAATATCGTAGTAGATATCTTCTTTAAACAATTTAAAAACATTTAGCAACATTCCCGAGCGTGGGAGTTTAAAATAGGCCGAATTATAACCAAAAAAACTTTCGTCATCAACGTGCAGGGTCCCGTGCTCCGTCAAATTGTAAAATATCATAGTAGATATCTTCTTTAAATAATTTAAATACATTTAGCAACATTCCCGAGCGTGGGAGTTTAAAATGGGCCGAATTATAACCAAAAAAACTTTCGTGGTCGTCAACGGGCAGGGTCCCGTGCTATGCCAAATTGGAAAATATCACAGTAGATATCTTCCTTGAACAATTTAAAAACATTAAGCTACATTCCCAAGCGTGGGAGTTTAAAATAGGCCGAATTATAACCAAAAAAACTTTCGTCGTCATTAACGCGCAGGGTCCCGTGCTACGCCAAATTGCAAAATATCATAGTAGATATCTTCTTTAAATAATTTAAAAACATTTAGCAACATTCCCGAGCGTGGGAGTTTAAAATAGGCCGAATTATAACCAAATAAAAGTTTCGTCGTCATCAACGCGCAGGGTTCCGTGCTACGTGAAATTCGAAAATATCATAGAAGATATCTTCTTTAAGCAATTTAAATACATTTTGCTTAAAAGTGCAACGCATGTAAACATATCTAAAATACCTGTCACAGGATAGAAATATATCAAAAAAAACGTTGGTCGTCATCAAAGTGCAGGGTCCCCTGCTACCCCAAATTGGAAAATATCATAGTAGATATCTTCTTTAAACAATTTAAATACATTTAGCAACATTCCCGAGCGTGGGAGTTTAAAATAGGCCGAATTATAACCAAAAAAACTTTCGTCGTCATCAACGCGCAGGGTCCCGTGCTACGCCAAATTGAAAAATATCATAGTAGATATCTTCTTTAAATAATTTAAAAACATTTAGGTACATTCCCGAGCGTGGGAGTTTAAAATAGGCCGAAGTATAACCAAAAAAACTTTCGTCGTCATCAACGCGCAGGGTCCCGTGCTACGTTAAAATGGAAAATATCATAGTAGATATCTTTTTTAAACAATTTAAATACATTTAGCAACATTCCCAAGCGTGGGAGTTTAAAATAGGCCGAATTATAACCAAAAAAACTTTCGTCGTCATCAACGCGCAGGGTCCCGTGCTACGTCAAATTGGAAAATATCATAGTAGATATCTTCTTTAAACAATTTAAAAACATTTAGCAACATTCCCGAGCGTGGGAGATTAAAATAGGCCGAATTATAACCAAAAAAATGTTCGTGGTCATCAACGCGCAGGGACCCGTGCTATGCCAAATTGGAAAATATCACAGTAGATATCTTCCTTGAACAATTTAAAAACATTAAGCTACATTCCCAAGCGTGGGAGTTTAAAATAGGCCGAATTATAACCAAAAAAACTTTCGTCGTCATTAACGCGCAGGGTCCCGTGCTACGCCAAATTGCAAAATATCATAGTAGATATCTTCTTTAAATAATTTAAAAACATTTAGCAACATTCCCGAGCGTGGGAGTTTAAAATAGGCCGAATTATAACCAAATAAAAGTTTCGTCGTCATCAACGCGCAGGGTTCCGTGCTACGTGAAATTCGAAAATATCATAGAAGATATCTTCTTTAAGCAATTTCAATACATTTAGCAACATTCCCGAGCGTGGGAGTTTAAAATGGGCCGAATTATAACCAAAAAAACTTTCGTGGTCGTCAACGGGCAGGGTCCCGTGCTATGCCAAATTGGAAAATATCACAGTAGATATCTTCCTTGAACAATTTAAAAACATTAAGCTACATTCCCGAGCGTGGGAGTTTAAAATAGGCCGAATTATAACAAAAAAAACTTTCGTCGTCAACAACGCGCAGGGTCCCGTGCTACGTCAAATTGGAAAATATCATAGCAGATATCTTCTTTAAACAATTTAAAAACATTTAGCAACATTCCCGAGCGTGGGAGTTTAAAATAGGCCGAATTATAACCAAAAAAACTTTCGTCGTCATCAGCGCGCAGGGTCCCGTGCTACGTCAAATTGGAAAATATCATAGTAGATATCTTCTTTAAACAATTTAAATACATTTTGCTTAAAAGTGCAACGCATGTAAACATATCTAAAATACCTGTCACAGGATAGAAATATATCAAAAAAAACGTTGGTCGTCATCAAAGTGCAGGGTCCCCTGCTACCCCAAATTGGAAAATATCATAGTAGATATCTTCTTTAAACAATTTAAATACATTTAGCAACATTCCCGAGCGAGGGAGTATAAAATAGGCCGAATTATAACCAAAAAAACTTTCGTCATCAAGGCGCAGGGTCCCGTGCTACGCCAAATTGTAAAATATCATAGTAGATATCTTCTTTAAATAATTTAAAAACATTTAGCAACATTCCCGAGCGTGGGATTTTAAAATTGGCCGAATTATAACCAAAAAAACTTTCGTGGTCGTCAACGCGCAGGGTCCCGTGCTATGCCAAATTGGAAAATATCACAGTAGATATCTTCCTTGAACAATTTAAAAACATTAAGCTACATTCCCGAGCGTGGGAGTTTAAAATAGGCCGAAATATAACCAAAAAAACTTTCGTCGTCATCAATGCGCAGGGTCCCGTGCTACGTCAAATTGGAAAATATCATAGCAGATATCTTCCTAGAACAAATTAAAAACATTAAGCTACATTCCCAAGCGTGGGAGTTTAAAATAGGCCGAAATATAACCAAAAAAACGTTGGTCGTCATCAATGCGCAGGGTCCCGTGCTACGTCAAATTGGAAAATATCATAGTAGATATCTTCTTTAAACAATTTAAATACATTTCATCATAATAGATATTATAGCAGATATCTTCTTTAAACAATTTACATACATTTTGCTTAAAAGTGCAACGCATGTAAACATATCTAAAATACCTGTCACAGGATAGAAATATAACAAAAAAAACGTTGGTCGTCATCAACGTGCAGGGTTCCGTGCTACGTCAAATTGGAAAATATCATAGTAGATATCTTCTGTAAACAATTTAAATACATTTAGCAACATTCCCGAGCGTGGGAGTTTAAAATAGGCCGAATTATAACCAAAAAAACTTTCATGGTCGTCAACGCGCAGGGTCCCGTGCTATGCCAAATTGGAAAATATCACAGTAGATATCTTCCTTGAACAATTTAAAAACATTAAGCAACATTCCCAAGCGCGGGAGCTTAAAACAGGCCGAAATATAACCAAAAAAACTTTCGTCCTCATCAACGAGCAGGGTCCCGTGCTACGTCAAATTGGAATATATCATAGTAGATATCTTCTTTAAACAATTTAAATACATTTAGCAATATTCCCGAGCTTGGAAGTTTAAAATAAGCCGAATTGTAACCAAAAAAACTTTCATCGTCATCAATGCGCAGGGTCCCGTGCTACGTCAAATTGGAAAATATCAGAGTAGATATCTTCTTCAAACAATTTAAATACATTTAGCAACATTCCCGAGCGTGGGAGTTTAAAATAGGCCGAATTATAACCAAAAAAACTTTCGTCGTCATCAACGCGCAGGATCCCGTGCTACGCCAAATTGTAAAATATCATAGTAGTTATCTTCTTTAAATAATTTAAAAATATTTAGCAACATTCCCGAGCGTGGGAGTTTAAAATAGGCCAAATTATAACCAAAAAAACTTTCGTGGTCATCAATGCGCAGGGTCCCGTGCTACGTCAAATTGGAAAATATCATAGCAGATATCTTCCTAGAACAAATTAAAAACATTAAGCTACATTCCCAAGCGAGGGAGTTTAAAATAGGCCGAAATATAACCAAAAAAACGTTGGTCGTCATCAATGCGCAGGGTCCCGTGCTACGTCAAATTGGAAAATATCATAGTAGATATCTTCTTTAAACAATTTAAATATATTTCATAGCAGATATCTTCTTTAAACAATTTACATACATTTTGCTTAAAAGTGCAACGCATGTAAACATATCTAAAATACCTGTCACAGGATAGAAATATAACAAAAAAAACGTTGGTCGTCATCAACGTGCAGGGTTCCGTGCTACGCCAAATTGGAAAATATCATAGTAGATATCTTCTTTAAACAATTTAAATATATTTAGCAACATTCCCGAGCGTGGGGGTTTAAAATAGGCCGAATTATAACCAAAAAAACTTTCATGGTCGTCATGAACGCGCAGGGTCCCGTGCTACGTCAAATTGTAAAATATCCTAGTAGATATATTCTTTAAACAATTTAAAAACATTTTGCAACATTTCCGAGCGTGGGAGTTTAAAATAGGCCGAATTATAACCAAAAAAAATTTCGTCGTCATCAATGCGCAGGGTCCCGTGCTGCGTCAAATTGGACAATATCATAGTAGATATCTTCTTCAAATAATTGAAATACATTTAGCAACATTCCCGAGCGTGGGAGTTTAAAATAGGCCGAATTATGACCAAAAAAACTTTCGTCATCAACGCGCAGGATCCCGTGCTACGCCAAATTGTAAAATATCATAGTAGTTATCTTCTTTAAATAATTTAAAAATATTTAGCAACATTCCCGAGCGTGGGAGTTTAAAATAGGCCAAATTATAACCAAAAAAACTTTCGTCGTCATCAATGCGCAGGGTCCCGTGCTACGTCAAATTCGAAAATATCATAATAGATATCTTCTTTGAACAATTTAAATACATTAAGCTACATTCCCGAGCGTGGGAGTTTAAAATAAACCGAATTATAACCAAAAAAACTTTCGTCGTCATCAACGCGCAGGGTCCCGTGCTACGTCAAATTCGAAAATATCATAGTAGATATCTTCTTTAAATAATTTAAATACATTTAGCAACATTCCCGAGCGTGGGAGTTTAAAATAGGCCGAATTATAACCAAAAAAACTTTCGTCGTCATTAACGCGCAGGGTCCCGTGCTACGCCAAATTGCAAAATATCATAGTAGATATCTTCTTTAAATAATTTAAAAACATTTAGCAACATTCCCGAGCGTGGGAGTTTAAAATAGGCCGAATTATAACCAAGTAAAAGTTTCGTCGTCATCAACGCGCAGGGTTCCGTGCTACGTGAAATTCGAAAATATCATAGAAGATATCTTCTTTAAGCAATTTCAATACATTTTTAGCAACATTCCCGAGCGTGGGAGTTTAAAATAGGCCAAATTATAACCAAAAAAACTTTCGTGGTCATCAACGCGCAGGGTCCCGTGCTATGCCAAATTGGAAAATATCACAGTAGATATCTTCCTTGAACAATTTAAAAACATTAAGCAACATTCCCAAGCGCGGGAGTTTAAAATAGGCCGAATTATAACAAAAAAAACTTTCGTCGTCATCAACGCGCAGGGTCCCGTGCTACGTCAAATTAGAAAATATCATAGTAGGTATCTTCTTTAAACAATTTAAATACATTTTATCATAATAGATATCATAGCAGATATCTTCTTTAAACAATTTACATACATTTTGCTTAAAAGTGCAACGCATGTAAACATATCTAAAATACCTGTCACAGGATAAAAATATAACAAAAAAAAACGTTGGTCGTCATCAACGTGCAGGGTCCCGTGCTACCCCAAATTGGAAAATATCATAGTAGATATCTTCTTTAAACAATTTAAATACATTTAGCAACATTCCCGAGCGTGGGAGTTTAAAATAGGCCGAATTATATCCAAAAAAACTTTCGTGGTCATCAACGCGCAGGATCCCGTGCTACGCCAAATTGGAAAATATCATAGTTGATATCTTCTTTGAACAATTTAAATACATTTAGCAACATTCCCGAGCGTGGGAGTTTAAAACAGGCCGAAATATAACCAAGAAAACTTTCGTCGTCATCAACGTGCAGGGTGCGTTGCGTTTTACATAACATGCGTTGCAGTTTTAAGCAAAATGTATATAAATTGTTTAAAGAAGATATATATTATGATTAAATGTATTTAAATTGTTTAAAGAAGATATCTACTATGATATTTTCCATTTTAACGTACCACGGGACCCTGCACGGTGATGACGACGAAAGATTTTTTGGTTATACCTCGGCCTGTTTTAAATTCCCACCCTCGGGAATGTTGCTAAATGTATTTGAATTATTTGAAGAAGATATCTACTGTGATATTTTCGAATTTGACGTAGCACGGGACCCACCGCGTTGATGACGACGAAAGTTTTTTGGTTATAATTCGGCCTATTTTAAACTCCCACGCTCGGGAATGTTGCTAAATGTATTTAAATTGTTTAAAGAAGATATCTACTATGATATTTTCGAATTTGACGTAGCACGGGACCTTGCACGTTGATAACGACGAAAATTTTTTTTGTTATAATTCGGCCTATTTTAAACTCCCACGCTCGGGAATGTTGCTAAATGTATTGAAATTGCTTAAAGAAGATATCTTCTATGATATTTTCGAATTTCACGTAGCACGGGACCCTGCGCGTTGATGACTACGAAACTTTTATTTGATTATAATTCAGCC
Organism: Trichopria drosophilae; assembly: GCA_030407085.1. Classification (NCBI taxonomy): domain Eukaryota; kingdom Metazoa; phylum Arthropoda; class Insecta; order Hymenoptera; family Diapriidae; genus Trichopria; species Trichopria drosophilae. Next base: position 64,277,759 of record CM059582.1, on the reverse strand, counting down.
TATTTTAAACTCCCACGCTCGGGAATGTTGCTAAATGTATTTAAATTATTTAAAGAAGATATCTACTATGATATTTTCGAATTTGACGTAGCACGGGACCCTGCGCGTTGATGACGACGATAGTTTTTTGGTTATATTTCGGTTTATTTTAAACTCCTACGCTCGCTAATATTGCTAAATGTATTTAAATTGTTTAAAGAAGATATCTACTATGATATTTTTGAATTTGACGTAGCACGGGACCCTGCGCCTTGATGACAACGAAAGTTTTTTTGGTTATAATTCGGCCTACTTTAAACTCCCACGCTCGGGAATGTTGCTAAATGTATTTAAATTATTTAAAGAAGATATCTACTATGATATTTTCGAATTTGACGTAGCACGGGACCCTGCGCGTTGATGACGACGAAAGCTTTTTTGGTTATAATTCGGCCGATTTTAAACTCCCACGCGTGGGAATGTTGCTTAATATTTTTAAATTGTTCAAGGAAGATATCTACTATGATATTTTCCAATTTGGCATAGCACGGGACCCTGCGCGTTGATGACGACGAAAGTTTTTTTGGTTATATTTCGGCCTATTTTAAACTCCCACGCTCGGGAATGTTGCTAAATATTTTTAAATTATTCAAAGAAGATATCTACTATGATATTTTACAATTTGGCGTAGCACGGGATCCTGCGCGTTGATGACGAAAGTTTTTTTGGTCATAATTCGGCCTATTTTAAACTCCCACGCTCGGGAATGTTGCTAAATGTATTTCAATTATTTGAAGAAGATATCTACTATGATATTTTCTAATTTGACGTAGCACGGGACCCTGCGCGTTGATGACGACGATAGTTTTTTTGGTTATAATTCGGCTGATTTTAAACTCCCACGCTTGGGAATTGTTACGATCGTACGATCATAACGATCGATTATGGGTACATTATAATATAAAGTATACGCGATAATTATAAGAAACGAGACTCTCCATATCCGGTCTCGCGCAAAGGTGTGAAATCGGATAATTATCGGGTTATACTTTAACATTTCAATTAAAACAATAGCTAAGCGTTTCCTCGGTAGGAACGTGCAAACGTTAGCAAATTGCACGGCGACGGACGAGAGTTTGGGACGACAATAAAGGTGTCCTCAGCGGGTTCCCAGGAAGGAAACATGCGGACGTCAGCAGGAAGGCCCGGCGACTTGGGGTCTTCGCCGATGGACTCTGTGACCGGTATATATATAAATTAGACATCGAACGTCGCGGAGGACAGATTTTTGACGGAACTCTGACCCGGAACGTCGCGATCTTAATTCTGAGGCCCGGGCTCGAGACTTATAGCCCGTACAATCGGAACTACTGTACGGATGCTGGGCGCGTCGAGAAAATAATCTAAAAACAATTTTTCGTGCGTTCGTTTCTTTTTATTCGCGCGTTACGTTTATCAAGAAACGTAACAAAATTTAATGGTGTCAGAAGTGGGATCCACAAGTATTTAATCATAAATAGTAGTCTCATTCGCTTGGAGTACCAATCTCCTTAGTGTGGATTCAACAAAAAAATAATAATTCGCGTGCAGCGTCCGAACGAACTATAAATTATAAACTGTGAACGATAAATTTATAAACTGTGAACTATAAATTATAAACTGTGAACTATAAGTCCTAAAGTGTGAACTACAGCGCTTCATTCCAAAGACGATTGCTGTTTTCAAGAGGGAGAAATCAAACCGTTCCCACGATGACGGCCAAATGCAGTTTTTTCCTGATTATCATCATCACCCTGATCGGAGCTCGGCGGATAATTCTTGGGTAATTCGGTACATTTTCCACCTGACTTTTGCCTTAACCATTTTATATAAAACTATATCAATTGCCGTTACTTTACGCAACTATATTACGTTTCAAAAAACGCAGGTAATAATAAAGAAATATATACATATATATTAAAGAAAATATTCCGGGCAGAGAGAAAACAAAAAATACACAAAAAAAATCTTTGGAACTTTGAGGGAAACGCGTTTTGAATGAGAAAGGCTCGCGATATATTCGGTTCTCCCGTAGTAAAGTAAATTCGGAAACGCAACCGGCGATCCGCCGCGGGAGGACACGAAACGGCGAACGAATAGGATTCACCCACAATAAGCTCGTGAGAAAATTCTCCCGAAAATACTGAACGTAAACCTAAGATGGAAAATAATGCGCCAGAATCCGTCAAGCAGCAAGTGCTGACTTTAGGTCCATCAGCCGGAGATGTAATATACACGATACCCGACTTTTTCGGAAATCGTGAGTATTATCAAGATTTTGCGAGAGCGTGTAGATCCGCGTTGAAAATATTACCCCATAATAGTAGGGATCTTTTCAAATTTTTGCTAAAGGGAAAATTTAAGGGAAAGGCTGAGCGTTTCTCGCGAGAGGACGACGATTATGAGACGGTCGAAGAGTTGCTGGAGGTGTTAAATAAACGTTATGGAGGACACGATAACCCTCCTATATTTCTATCAAAAATACCGTCCTTAGTACAAAAACCCGGCGAATCGGTCGACGATTTTGGTCAACATGTGACAGACTTATATACATCGGCGGTTGCAGCTATGGAGGCTGCATCGAAGTATGCAACCGAAGTTCGCGATAGTTTAATTAAATTTCTAGAGGAAAAATGTTTACAATAATTTATAGTCGGATTAATGGGAGCCATGGAGTTTAGGGTACAGATGGAGAAACCAAAGACCCTAACCGAGGCTACAGAGATCGCGAACAGGCTAGCGGCATTACACTTCGCCAAAGATAATTCCGATGAAACTCGAGCGGGCCAACGGGAACGTTACAGGATGCCTGCGTCGGCCCGAGTCGTTGACGCCGAGAACGCGTATCCCCGCGACAATAACTTCGTACACTACGACGAACGTTACAGGATGCCTGCGTCGGCCCGAGTCGTTGGCGCCGAGAACGCGTATCCCCGCGAGAATAACTTCGTACACTACGGTGAACTATGCAGGTACTGTGATAGAATGGGTCACAGCGAATCAAACTGCGAAGCTAGAAAATACAACGAGACCCAATGTAGTTTTTGCAAACGCTTCGGGCATATTCGAGATCAATGTATGATTTTAAATCGAGAGTCGAAACGAGCCCAACAGCGATATGAAAATTACGCGTCCTCCGCGCCGAACTCTTCGCAAAACCCTCGCAATTGGTAACGTAATCTGAACGAGAGCAATGGTGATAACGAGGCGCGCAAACAACAACAGTTCAAACGGGAAGGGCCGCGAAGCAATCCTACCAACTCGAATTATCGAACTGAGAGCATTGGTTGGCAAAATAAGAGGAAAAATGGGCCAGCGTCGCCACCGAAACATTTAAACTCTCAAGGCGCTCGGACCGCGACTGGAGTACCGGGCGACCCTCAGAACCATTCGAAAAATCAAGTAAGATTATTGAAAATCCAAGAGCAAAAATCCGTGTCGGAACTGCTGAGTTCATTGGCTGCCGATCAGAGCCAAATGTTTTCGCCACCCTCCTGCTATAAAGCAGGAGATGCAACCGTTAGTGGCAAAGCAATTGAAGGCCGGTATTGTACGTCCGTCAACATCATATGATTCGCCCGCCTGGGTCGTGCCGGAGAAGTGCGGCCCGGACGGAGAAAAGAGGTGGAGGCTCGTTATCGATTTCCGTGAACTTAACGAGAAAACGATCGGCGATGCCTACCCCATACCCAATATTGCAGATATTCTCGATCAATTGGGGCAAGCCTCGTATTTTACGACGCTTGACTTAAAATCGGGATTCCACCAGATCAAAATGGATGAGCGAGACGCCCATAAAACGGCGTTCTCCGCGCCTTATGCACATCTCGAGTACACTCGGATGCCCATGGGCATAAAGAATGGACCGAGTTCGTTCCAGCGTCTGATGGACCTTGTGTTGACCGGATTACAAGGGACAGAAATACTGGTATACCTAGACGACATAGTCGTCTACGCCAAAAATTTCGAAGAACACGGTAAGAAATTTGACCGACTTATGAAACGTTTAGCTAACGCCAACCTATCTTTAGAGCCCCAAAGTGCAACTTTTTGCGAAAGGAGGCCACTTATCTCGGTCATCTGATTTCTGAAAATACGGTTAAACCAGATCCGCGAAAAATTCAAGCAGTGGCAGAATTTCCACGGCCCAAAAATGCTAAACAAATTAAACAGTTTTTGGGTCTTGCCGGATATTATCGGCGTTTCGTGGAGAATTTTTCGAAAATTGCCCATCCATTGAATAATTTGCTTAAGAAAACTGTTCCGTTTGTTTGGACGGAAGAACAAACAGAGGCTTTCGAAATATTGAAATCGAAGCTTTGTTCAGACCCTATTTTACAGCTACCTGATTTTTCACGACCATTTCTCGCAACTACTGACGCTTCAGGGTATGCATTAGGAGCGATTCTTTCGCAAGGCGAGGTGGGTAAAGACCAGCCGGTAGCTTACGCCTCTAGAAGCTTAAGGGGTGCCGAAATTAGATACTCCACAGGCGACAAAGAAATGCTCGCTGCAGTATTCGCAGTGAAGCAATTTCGACCATACTTATATGGCCGGAAATTCACGATCGTTAGTGATCATGAATCCCTGAAGTATCTTAAAACGATGAAAGATATAACACTTCGTCTTCATCGTTTTCACCTAAAGCTCGAGGATTACGACTACGGAGTGGCCCATAAGCCCGGACGGTGCAATGTGAACGCCGACGCGCTGTCGCGTAATCCAACAGACGGGGGTTGCGAGGAAAGGGCCAGTAGCGACGATAAAGCCGAATCGCCAGAAGCTCGAAAAATGCTTCCTTTAAGAAAACGAAAACCTATCGAGCGTGGATCTAAGAGGTTGAAAAGATTTCACCAATACGAGACGCGGAAACGTTCGGAATCCAGTTCGGGTAACCCCACGGAACGGAAAAAGCGACGCCATAAAGACAGAACCACGAACCCCGTCGACACAAATGGAGCATCCACACATCGGACGGAATTACCTAGTCGCAAGATAAAAGGCTCATCAGTAAGCAAATATTGGACATGGGAAACATATGATGCTAGGGCACAAACCAGTCCAAAACAGGTCATTGAAACCGTAAGGACACGCTCTGGCAGGAACTATAAGAGGGAGGACACCTCAAATTCGCCGATACGGCCAACCGCGAAAAAAATCGCGAATTCCCATTCTCCGACTACTGTAGCCGATAAACCACGACTAGACTCAACGGTAATCATGGATACTGAATCCACGGCCGATGATTGTAAGGAGCCTCCGAAGCTCGTACGATGTCTTGGTGACTTCCTTTATAATCGAGATCATGATTATAGAACGCGTTGGGAAGACAGGATGGGTTCCTGGCCACCCAGGGACGTCATACCTGGAACGGACGAAAATGCGTCTAGCGTCGCTCGTATGAGTGGTACCGAAGAGGAAAATGTAAATTCCCCGCACATAAGGGGTGACACTATAAATCCCTCTACAGAAATTGGTGAAATTTTGGAAAAACATCCGAAACGCCGATATATCGTTGATGTGCGGAGGGTCAGTGACGATCCATTGGAAAGCGATTTGGAGTATTCGGGTAGAGTAGAGAAGAATGGTCGAGAGGGAAAAACATACACGCCGAAGCCCAAGATTAAAGAGCGCGACGAACAAGGCGAACCCGTGTTAAACGTCGGGAAGGGTACAAGTAATCGCATGCAACACTGTAGAAGGAACAACGGAGCGTCGGATTGCGCAACGAGTTCCACGGACGAAAAAGGTATCGAAGCAAAGAAGAGTGGACACATGGATGCGACAGATCGCCGAGGCGCGGAGTACGCAACACTTCCCAGTCCTCTCCGTGCCAGCGAAGGAGCCCCCACTCCACATCGGAGGGAGGGAACGAGTAGGCAAGCACCCGAGAGATGCGACGGTACTGTACGTACTGTAGCTACATACGGACCGAGCGACGAAAGAAGTTTACCCTCTTCGGATCCAAATGCATCGCACGACCAACTTCAAGAGACTGAAGTAAAATGCATTCCCCCTCCCATCGATGAAGAGAGGGAGAAAAGTAGCGGAGCGAATATCGGAGATGATACGCATGAACCAGGTGGTTCGCCCTCTCCCCCTGACCGAACGAGTACATCGGAAACAGAGAGTCCTAGAAAATCTCCGTTATTGAATTATCAAATGAAGGAACATTGCGCGGAACCTTTTGCACTGTTGAGCAAGGACGAGGAAGTCGTAAAGGATGGCAATTGCCTATTTGACTCCCTCATAAAGGTCCACGATTTGAAAATAACACCAGGAGAATTACGAAAACTTCTTGCTATGACAGGACGTTTCAACGAAATTGCCGAACCCGAAAGGGCACGGAAAATTTTATTGTCCCCGTATGAATACGGAGATGATAACCACGTAAGGTTATTTGCATTGCACTTTAAAGTAAATATCCTTGTCCATTATGACGACGACTCGATAAGGACGAGATATTTTCATGTCAAAGTTTCGGATACTACGAAATGGCACCATTTACATTTTAAAAATACACACTACACCCCATATAGGAAACTACTAAAAAACAACGTTAAACGAAAAACAACGCTAGTCGCCTCAAGAATGATAGAATCAGAAATATTTATGGAATACCACGGACCAGGACTTCTCAACATAACGAAGCTGTTGATCAAGGGTTCAGTGGAAGCAACGGATATCGGCGAAATCCTCAAAACAGAAGAGGCCAAGTCAATTTCATCAGATGTGACCAGTGACTTCGAGACAAGTATTAAGTTCAGCGAGCTCATGAATTGGGCCCGTGACATTGCAAAGACCTGGAAGATACACGCGCGGATGAATGTGACGGAAGGAGCCACTGTGTACGGATTACCATCTCTAACGATAGTAATCATAGCCGCGGGTCTCTACTGGTGTATACGTCGGAGAAATTGGGTTCTTTTTAAGCCACGAAGAAAATCGAAGACGATGACGGTGTCATATAATAGAGACACTAATGTAGTGCAAATAGAAGAACAAAACCCGGCAGGGGGGCCCTCATCAGAATCACAACTACACGAATCACGAAGTGATATTAACACTTACAAGATGAGCGCCTCCCCGGGAGGCAGTTTAGAATTAAGGAAAGCATAAATTGTAAGTTTTGACCTAATTATTTTAAGTGTACTCTGCCGGCACTCGACTAGTTTCATAGGTAAAGCGTGGGTTCGAATCCCAACTTATTGTTTAGACAGTGTTATGTATGTATTAACATTATATTGTGAAATTATGTTGTACAGTCTTCAAACGAATGTACTAAAATACTAATAGAACGTCCCAGCATCCACGCGTAATTTAAGTACATGTACTAACCAACTGCACGCACATTTCCGCGGTAGAGTTAAGTTATTTCTGACCGATGTTCGTTCTTTTTTTCTCATTTTCGGCGGAGGACCGCCGGTTTTCAAAGGGGGGAAGTGTTACGATCGTACGATCATAACGATCGATTATGGGTACATTATAATATAAAGTATACGCGATAATTATAAGAAACGAGACTCTCCATATCCGGTCTCGCGCAAAGGTGTGAAATCGGATAATTATCGGGTTATACTTTAAAATTTCAATTAAAACAATAGCTAAGCGTTTCCTCGGTGGGAACCTACAAACGTTAGCAAATTGCACGGCGATGGACGAGAGTTTGGGACGACAAAAAAGGTGTCCTCAGCGGGTTCCCAGGAAGGAAACAAGAAGGATAAATTAGACATCGAACGTCGCGGAGGACAGATTTTTGACGGAACTCTGACCCGGAACGTCGCGATCTTAAGTCTGAGGCCCGGGCTCGGGACTTATAGCGCGTACAATCGGAACCACTGTACGGATGCTGGGCGCGTCGAGAAAATAAACTAAAAACAATTATTCGCGCGTTCGTTTCTTTTTATTCGCGCGTTACGTTTATCAAGAAACGTAACAGGAATGTTGCTTAATGTTTTTTAATTGTTTAAAGAAGATATCTACTCTGATATTTTTCAATTTGACGTAGCATGGGACCCTCCGCGTTGATGACGACGAAAGTTTTTTGGTTATAATTCGGCCTAGTTTAAACTCCCACGCTCGGGAATGTTGCTAAATGTATTTAAATTGTTTAAAGAAGATATCTACTATGATATTTTCCAATTTGACGTAGCACGGGACCCTCCGCGTTGATGACGACGAAAGTTTGTTTGGTTATAATTCGACCTATTTTAAACTCCCACGCTCGGGAATGTTCCTTAATGTTTTTAAATTGTTTAAAGAAGATATCTACTCTGATATTTTCCAATTTGGCGTAGCGCGGGGCCCTGGACGTTGATGACGACCAACGTTTTTTGGTTATATTTCGGCCTATTTTTAAAGTCCCACGCTGGGGAATGTTGCTAAATGTATTTAAATTGTTCAAGGAAGATGTCTACTATGATATTTTCCAATTTGGCGTTAGCACGGGACCCTGCACGTTGATGACGACCAACGTTTTTTTTGGTTATATTTCTATCCTTTGACAGGTAGTTTACATATGTTTACATGCGTTGCACTTTTAAGAAGTGCATCGAATAAAACTTGACGTCAATTGTTACGCGTGGACAATACTTTTTCCGACCGTTTGAGAGCGCGACCCCTTTTAAGATCCACGTCCTCAATTTTCTAAACATTTGAACATGAAAATTTATCACCAATATACCATGCTTTACATTTCTCAATATCATATGAATATTGCGGTGCAAATACATATAAATATTCAAAATCTAAATTTAATCACCGGAATATTATAAAAAATGAATTACAAAAGGCTGTCATGTTGAACATTCCACCATGCTGCAAAGAGTTAACTACTTTTATTTAAATAAATTATGGTTTAATTTTTATTTGATTTAAATAAAATTGTAAATCCTCCTTTCAATGACAGTTTCACCAACGATGGAAGGTTTCAGATCTAAAAGTTTTTTTCAACAGTTATTTTGTCATTTATCACCGATTTAACGTTTCAAATGTAGAATCTTGTTTCGATTTTTATTTTATTAAAACATCACTGATAAAAGATTTCAAATTTAAAAGCCTGGTTCGATTGGAGTTTCACCACCGATGACAGATTTCAAATCAGAAATCATGTTTCGATTGGAGTTTCAGTACCGATGAAAAATTTAAAAACTTAAAACTTTGTTTCGATTGGAGAGTCATCACCGATGTAAGATTTCAAAACTAAAAGCTTGTTTTTTATTGAAGTTTCATCACAAATAGATTTCAGATCTGAGACCTTATTTTGATTGTTATTTTATCATTGCACTTACAATCAGAGAAATTTTTATGTTTTGTATTGTGCTTTGCAAAGTTTCATAGTTTTCTTACCCTATAAAAGCAGAATGCAAAATCATGATAGAAAACGTAGAAATTTCTCTCAGTGCGCTCTCACTAAGATTTCAAATTTAAAATCGTGTTCCGATTAAAGTTTAATCACCGACAGAAGATTTCACATCAAAAACTTTGTTGCGATAAAAGTATCACTGTCGACAAGAGATATCAGATCTGAAACCGAAAACCATGTTTCGATTAGAGTTTCATCACCGATGTAAAATTTAAAACATAAAACTTTATTTCGATTGGATTGTCATCACCGATGTAAGATTTAAAAACTAAAAACTTATTTCAATTGAAGTTTCGCCATCGATACATGATTTCAAATGTGGAATCTTGTTTTCATTGTTATTTTATTACCACACTGAGAGAAATTTCTATGTTTGGTATTGTGGTTTGCAATGTTTCCAAACTTCGCAATTCATGTATCACTGTCGGCAACAGATGTCAAATCTGAATCCTAATTTGAATAAAAGTTTTTATATATTTAACATTTATCATTTGTGAAACTCACCACTGACATTCGGGCAGGCATTTTTATTTGAAGACATTTTTTTCTATTATCTTTCGACTCTGAAAATATATGAAAATTATTTAAAATATTACTATTCACACCTAGATAAATTTCCAGAGAATCTTGGAGATTTTAGTGAAAAGCAAGGCAAACACTTCCACCAAGATATAAAAGTCATGGAAATTCGATATCAGGGACGATGGGATGAAAACATGATGGCAGACTACTGTTGAACACTAAAGCGGGATACAGCACAAACAAAAAGAAAGCGCAGACCATTGCTTCGATCACTTGAAGAGAAAAGAACATGATACAGTAGCAAGAGAGAATCTGAAAATTAATACACCGGTCCAACGGACTTCCGATTCAAATTCAGCGATCCCAAAAACTGAAAAATATGGTGGTGTTTTCACATTAAATGACTTTTTTCGCAGTTTGACCTTGAAATAACCTTGACCTGAACCAGTTGGTGTCAAACGGACTTCGGATTCGGATCCAGCGTCCCCAAAAACCTATAAATATAGTGGTTTTCTTAGCTTAAGTCGTTTTTCTCACTTTGACCTTGAAATGACCTTGATCCGAACTAGTTGCGGTCAAACGGACTTCGGATTCGGATTCAGCGACCCCAAAAACCTAATATATGATGGTTTTCTCAGTTTAAACTGCCTTTTTCTCACTTTGACCTTGACATGACCTTGACCTGGACCCGTTAGGATCAAACGGACTTCGGATTCGGATTCAGCGACCCCAAAAACCCAATAATAAGGTTGTTTTTTGTCTTAACTTGCTTTTTCTCACGTTGACCTTGAAATGACCTTGATCCAGGCCCGCTGGGCCCAAACGGACCTCGGATTCCAAAATACCATAGGATATAGGTGTCTCATACCGGGGCCCGAAAAATTTTTTTTTTTGTGTGGGTGTGTAATTGAAAACGATATAACCAATGCACAACACAACTTATTTTCGAAACATAATCTTATCTCTCTAAGAAATGTAGGTTTACATGTTATGCGGTCGAAGTATTGATTTTTAATTTCGTTCAAATTTAATATATATTCGTTTTATGCTTTCACTATGCAATTGTCAATAAGTTTTGTTTGATGCATCTATACTTCAACAAAATCTATTTTTACATCCTCTATACAAGTATTAAGATGTTTCATGCGCAAGCTGTACCGCTACGCGGTAGCAGGCCCGTCTATGCCAGTTATAAGTAATATATTTGCCTACAAAATTTGTACTTTTTAATATGATTATTTAACGGTACGTTCAGTTCTCAAAAATGTAATCACATCTTATTATTCAACTTCTTTATTATTAACAGGTTCGACTACATACATTTTGTTAGAATCTTCTATTGTTATAAAATAATACAACAACTGCAAATTTTGAATCGGTATAAAATCAATATCGTTGAGAAGATAACATTCATGTATAAAAGGAATTTAGTGCGTTGATACTGAAAAGGCATGAACAGAATTGAATTTTCTTAGTATTGCGTAATGATTAACACAATCGCACGGAAGCCCACAATTGCAGGAAACAATTTTCAAAACCATTGTGATTTTTCCAAAACAAGGTCTACCGTACTTGATGTACTTTACACACGTGGAATTATATTTAGCTACTCGAGTGTAACTTTCTGACATATATAAATCTTTTTTAAAAAGCCTATTAAAAGTAAGGGGGTTTGTACATGTTACACCATTAGCTCTTAGAACATAAAGAATTTCTATTGATAAATTTGTTGCATTTAATAGTTTTCCAACGACGCGTCGTTGACGTATATACCGGGTGATATCAGTTCACCTATTTTAATTTGTTTTTTAGCCGAAAATAATTTTTTACAAAATGCATGTATTTGCGAACCATCAACAAGTTTTTCTTCAATTAATGTGCGTACATTTATTAACATGGAAAATGCTGAAAAAATTTGTAATTGAGGAGAATTGCTCCCATGTACTAACGATTTTAGTTTACCATTCGCATCTTCATATGGAAAACACGACATTATGTATAACGGACCAGATTCTCGGACAACGTCAGGAAGATGTAACAAGTGGTGAAGGTTAGATGACATGTGTTCGGTACCATATAAAACCTCAAATTTAGAAACGAACTCCTCGAGAAGCTAGGAAGCCTTATTAATCATTTCATCAGAAATACTATTCCCACACAGTAAAAATAATCCTAGTACAAATAATTTGTAATGTTCAAAATAAGCTGCTGCCATTACATCATGTAAAATTGCTAAAAAAAAATAAAAAACCAATTTTTTAATTCAGATGACTTCCAATATGCCAAATGTTTGCCAATCGATCGAGGCCGTCTCTGAATGAAGTGGGGTGGTCGTATTAACAAAAGGCGCTTATCAATAATCCCTACTCGAAAAGGAGGATAGAAAAGTATAGGATTTTTTGCAATATTTTCCTATCCTATTTTTGGCACGAATTAATTCTATATTTTTCTATCCTAACTAAAGTGGATAGAAATTGATAGGATTTGTTTCGATATTTTTCTATACTACGTTCGTCACGAATTTCATCCCAGCAAACCGAAAAGGATTAACAAGAATTGAAAAATTGAATACTTCTAAATGACATTTTTCGATGCCCAGCAAACGAAGAATGATTGAGAAGCATTGAAACTTTCAATACTTCTGAATCCTATTTCTGTATCCTTCAGTAAGAATTAAGAAGCATAGCAAATTTTAATTTTTTGTTTTTAAATTTTTTCCTCTTTGTATACAAAAAATTTTTTTTTATTTTTAATTTAATTATTATTTTTTATTTAATTCAAATATTTTTTAACTTTTTTTAGTTGATTTAATTATCTTAAGAAAGTTGTTCTCAAGCGGTCACCTATCCAAGTAGTGTTCCCCACCAAGAATACTTGACTAGAAACAACGATCGCGCGCGACACCGACCACTGGTCTACCACTGTCGATCACTATCAGTAACGTAATATGATATTTCTGTTCCACATTAAAATTTTAAAAAATTCTTAATTATCTCAAAAACGGCCAGAGATAAGCACAATATGACAAAATTTTGGAGGCTATCAAAAGGGGGGATCCCATTGAGTCGGTTAATGCCTACATACGAACGAATTTTGAAAATTAGCAAAACTGAAAATTTTCAAAATTCTCAAATATCTCGAAAACGGCAAGAGATAAGTAAAATCTGACAAAATTGTGGGGGCTGTATCGATAGGGGGGATGACCTGGAGTCGATTAATTCATACATGCAAACAGATTTTTGAAATTTGCAAAACTGAAAATTTCCAAATTCTCAAATATCTCGAAAACGGCAAAAGATACGTAAAATCTGACAAAATTTTGGGGCGTGTATTGATAGGGGGGATGACCTCGAGTCGGTTAATTCATACATGTAAACAGATTTTAAAAATTTGCAAACCTGAAAATTTTTAAAATTCTTAAATATCTCGAAAATGGCAAGACATAAGCGAAATCTTGATAGTAAAACAATTTAAAAATATTCATACTTCAGGAATACTCAGGAAGGATAAAAGCACTCGCATCACACGACTCGATGAAGCATTGAGAAGACTTTAAAATTAGTCCCACAAATGCCTCTAGAAGTATTCAAAAAGAAGTATCCGTGAGCATTGAAAATATTCGCATATATGCTTCCAAAAGAATTACGAAGCATTCGCAAACGATTCGATGACGATGTAATTAGACAAGGTTTGAATTCTAACCATCAAATATCGATTTTCATAGGAAATGATTCAGAATAGATCTATGATTCATAAGGATACAATTCATTTTTTAAGAGTACTAAAATGTATTCAAAATAAGCATACAAGTGTATTGTAAAGAATTCGAATATAGAAATAGATTCAAAATCTCGATGGCTATTTTTACAGTAAGATTAAATGTATTTTTAACATTATATTTAGAATTCGTCCGAATATGGCAACTCCACCGTGCCGTTCAATATACTCCACAACGACATCGATATTAGAATCATACTATAATATATTGTAAGTTTTAATTTTTATTTTCCATCATTGTTGTTTTTATGCATATGTATATTTTTGTAAAAAATTTTTTTATAGAAAATAAATTTTTGAAGAGGGCCATCATTCTGGCCGAAACGTCAAAATAAAAACTGTCTCTTATTGTCAACGGACCGTACAGCCAATACTAATTTATTTCAAATTATAAGATTAAATGTATTCATAAAGACTGCGATTGGTCACGTGACAACACATTCGCTGAATTAAAAAGTACTGGAAAGATAGAAAGTATACAAAAGCATTGTGTACTGTTATTGAATGTATTCACGAGTATAGGCTCAGGTGGCACAAAAAATTATTTAAAATAGAAAAAGATTGGAAAAATCAAGAAATGGGATTCAAAAAAATGAAAACTGAATCTTTTTGTGAACATTGCTATCCTTTTCGGTTTGCTGGAATACACACACATGCGCGCGCGGGCACACGCGCGTAGTGTTTTGTTCTTCAAGTGGGTGTTCCATAGTTTTCGTTGTCCAGGTGTTCCGCACCATAGTTTTTCGCCGTCTCTAGGTCGACTGCTCCATAGTTTTCGGTATCCAGGTGGTCCGCTCCATAGTTTTCGTTGTCCAGGTGTTCCGCACCGTAGTTTTTCGCAGTCTAGATCGACCGCTCCATAGTTTTCGGTATCTAGGCAGTTTACTCCATAGTTTTCGTTGCCCAGGTGTTCCGCACCATAGTTATTCGCCGTCTAGGTCGACCGCTCCATAGTTTTCGATATCTAGGTGGTCCGCTTTATAGTTTTCGTTGTCCAGATGTTCCGCCCAATAGTTTTTCGCCTGGACGGTGAAAAACTACGGTGCGGAATACCTAGACACCGAAAACTGCGGAGCGGTCGACCTTTGATAGAATTTCTATAAATTTTTAGGATACATAATGATAACAGTGTATTGAGATACATTTGGATTGATTCTCTATACACGATTGGGATAGAAATTTATTGATTTTACCTAATGGATAGAAAAATATTAACATTGGCTTTACTTGAAGTATTCAGATAGGATAAGAATTGATAGATTTACATTATGTGCCAAAAATAGGATTCAAAAGCATACGAATCACGCAGAATTTCTATACTTTTCTATGCTTTTCAATCCTCCTTTTCGAGTAGGGATTTCAATAGAATTATGGATGCAAAATTGCTTATCGGCATAAGTGGAGTTGAACATTAAATTCATATGTTGCTTAACGACACCAAATACGCAATGCATCATATCTACTGCTGTTGACCTAATGCATTTATACACAAATCGTGATAAAATACTAGGACCCTTTATACCGCATACTCTACGACCGGTTTCCACAGCTTGTTGTGCGTAAATTTCGGTTTCTTGATCAGTCCTCAATCGCAAATTTCGTTTGTAAGAGTACACCCATTTTCTGTTATTACTTTTTCCCTTTTGCTTACATTTTTGGCAGCCGAATTTTCCATTAAATTGAACTGTATTCAAAAATAATGATTTAGCTGCTAAATCACAGGTACCATATAAGACGATTCCTCGTATTATTACCGGAATTTCAAACCCATGTATTTTAAATGCAATTCCCCGATATAATTTCATTAATTCTTCGTACAAAGGTTTTAGAAATATACTTGGTTGCGGTTTTTGAGAGCCAAATCATATTCCAGCGAGAATCACATTATCTACGGAAAATCTTTCACTGTATGGAAATTCATTTATAGTAAGATAAAAGGGCCAAATATTCAAATTTGATGAACCAAAAATTCTTACACCATCAGTATACCACGTAAAAGATATATTGTTGTAAAGTTATGTATTGAGATGGATAACGTGAACGCAACGGCGGTCTTGCGTTCACGTTTTACGTTTACCTGCTCATTGTGCTCAGGCCTTAAATCTAATCCAAAGCGACGATCGAATTGCACCAAATCTGTCGCGTGTAAATCCGGGAACTGAGCGATCTCCCTACCAGGGGGGTGAAACTGTTTCGTTCATAACGTTCTCGTTGTGACCCCCGGGATTTGCGATCACTAGATGGCGCTAGTATACATGTTCTTGGCAACCAACGCACAGATGTTTTCCTGATTACGGTCTCGAGATATGACGATTCGCAGTTTTGAATCGGATTGGCAAAATACATACAGTAGAACCTCCTTTTTACGACATGGGTCGGTTCCCAGAAAAGTGCGTTCCCCCACCGCAACCCATCGACAAGCATGCTAAAATGACGTCACAGGTCACTTGACCAATGCGGTTGTTTCGCGGGCTATGCACGTATACATGCGCCGTCTGGTGAGAGGAAGCGTTTAGACGTGGTGGGGATGACGGGAATCGCTGGTGTGTCGTTAAAAGGGGTGTCACTAGTGTCGTAGAAAAGAGTATGTCGATAAACGGAGGTGGCGTTAAAAGGGGGTTCTACTGTATTTGCTCCAGGTCTTTAGGATGACCGATTACGGGGACTAGGTATCGCTCTCAGTAGTTTTTTCCCCATTTTAACTAAAATACGTGCTCCAGATGTTTAAGTTCGCTGATTACGGGGTCTAGGTATCGCGCTGCATAGTTTTCCATGATTCTAGCTGAAATACGTGCACCAGGTGTTCCGGGTCGCCGATCAAGGGGTCTAGGTATCGAGCTCCATAGTGTTTCATGATTCTAGCTGAAATACGTGCACCAGGTATTCAAGGTCGGCGATTACGGTGTCTAGGAATCGCGCTCCGTAGTTTTTCATCTTTTCAACTAAAAAATATGCACCAGGAGTTTGGGGTCGACGATCAAGTGGTCTAGGTATTGACGTCGAGTTAACCAACGATGGCCTTGAGGTCAAAGTTGAAGGTCATTTCAAGGTCAAATCAATTTTGCTTATTTTTCTTCAAATTTGAACATATTTTGATTTGACCTTGAAATGACCTTCAAATTTTTTCAAATTTGGCCCAAGGTCAAGGACAAGGTTACCGTTGTTTATTAGATAAAATTGATTTGACCTTGAAATGACCTTCAACTTTGGTAACCCCAAACACCGGGGGCACGTTTTTTAGTTATAAAAATGAAAATCTACGGAACGCGACACCTAGACCCCGTAGTCGACGACCCTAAAAACCTGGTGCACGTATTTTAGTCGAAGAGTTGAAAAACTACGGTGCGCGATATCTAGACCCTGTAATCGGCGACCCTAAACACCTGGTGGACGTATTTTAGTTAAAGTGATGAAGAACCACGGCGTTCGATACCTAGACCACGTATAGGCGATTGTAAGCATCTAGTGCATGTATATTAGTTAAAGGGCGTTACGATTATCACGCCAAAGCTCGCCGAGCACATGACTGCAAGCGTCATCTGGATACATGAAGTTTTGAGATAAGTGGGAGTCACGAAGAGAACCAACATACCATAGGGAATATAGCAGCAGTGTCACCCCCCTGGTGAATACTCAAATATGCTACCTGAAATACGAAGAATCGTGTTTGATATCATGTTCAGTCGGTAACGGTTAACCTAAAACCAGATTGCGCAAGAAAGCATCAGAGAGCGTAGCGGTCTGTGCGAAATTCGACAATTAATCGATTATCCTATATTGATTATTTATTAATTGTGGATATACATACGAAAAAGCATAAATTGGTTACACGAAATAAATTGGATAAATTGGATAAGTCAGTTCCCGAGGCCTGCTCCAATTGACACATATGCCATACATGCATAAGATGTCGCAGTTCATTCGCCCTTATTACATAACCTCATCCTGTCATTATTCACTGTACATATGAATATGAATCGAATCGATCGAAATCGAATTCCACTCTTTCCGTATGCATGTATGTATGTATGTATGTATGCACATGTACACCCAGCTCGTTTAATTCTGTCCCTTCCGGTCACTCGTTTTCTTTGTCTTACCTATACCTTACTTTATGTGATAAACGATGACAACAGATACCGGAAGGGACAGAATTAAACGAGTTGGGTGTATATGCTCATATGAGAATGCCACTTCGCCACAGGCGTTGAGTTTCGCCTCTATATAAAAATTAATTTCTATGCACTGTGTGGAGTCACTTATGCACTCACTGTTTCTAAGAACAAAATTCAGGAAATGTAGAAAGTATGATAGACACAGACAATTAGAAACTGCAGATATGTAGAAACTCGAGTTAACAAAAGAAAATAATCCGCTACATTAGCAGATTTATTTCGGCTAAATTTACAGACTTTTTTCCGTCAGTTTTGCTGACTCGTACTGTTTGGAATTTACAGTTATTTTTCAGTAATTTTAGCTGAAATTATCGGCTATCTCTAATGGAATTCTAGACGCTTTCCCTAAGGGAAGAAATCGGCAGAATCTGCGGATATTTCGACTGATACAGCTGATTATTTTTCTCCGTGTTGGTAGTCGTCCATTCATTGGCATATTCACCCTATATTAAAATTGAAAATGAGCGCTCTGTTTTATCCCTGCAGCATCTGTTTTATCCGATGTACCACCTTTTCGCTACGTAGTTCCGGATAAAGGCCTCAGCACAATGAGCAAGTAAACGTAAAACGTGAACGTAAGACCGCCGTTATCCATCTTATGTTTCCGGCCGTATTATGCGGGAGCCGGAAAAAATCCCGAAAGGTAGAAATCCCGAATGGAAGAAATCTCGAAAATTGATCATAACTTAGAAAGCAAAATTCCCTATACGAGAGAAGGTTGGTTGTTAGATGGTGTGTGTGCATATACGCACATATAACCTCTTTGTATAAGTACCACAAGCCAAGAGCGGCAGATGCTATGCGGTGCAGTAGAAAGCCGAGAGAGGGCGTTGAGTTTTCAGAGCACTGCATTACCCGCACGCGATAATATATTTTATTATCTCGGCACAGCGTCGGTAAGTTAGTAAGCTCTCAACCGGAGCCCTGGTTGAAATGTTATTTTTTTAATTTACATAAAATTTATTACATTCAATATACTGTTTAGTACATTACAATATACTAAATACAGTTTGTATATAAATTAATTATACAATAACAATACATTAAGCGTAAAACAGCTACAAAACGGTTAATGTCTTAATTATTAATACGTTAATTTCTTAAAAATGAAAGATGCATTTTCTTATTTTCGTTAACTTATATGTTTACAATTTAAGTAATTAAAAATATATCCTTATTTCCTTACAACGGTATCCATTAAAAAAATGTTCGAAAAGAACTTTATCAGCCGGCTCTTGGATTCAAACCACAAAAGTAACGTGGTGGTTGAGTGGATAAAACGTTAGATTCGTAATTTTATTTTTGATGGATCGCGTCCTCGTCGGGGAATTTTTTTTTTATTTACGCTACGATTATTGCAGCTCGCATTATCTATTTATCAACGTACATCCTTCGGTTTATTTTATTTATAAATGACATTTTATTTGCGTAAAAATTGTATTCTTGTTTTACATTAGTATTAGGTCTCCTAAAATCATAGTATTATGCATAATAAAATTATTTCAAATGCAAATGAATTATAAAAATATTTTTAAGTAATAAATATTAAATATTAAATAATATATGAAATGTGACTTATAAAACCATCTAACAAAAATAGCGCTCGTTCGAAATGCATGGCTCAACAATTAATTCCTTACTTTGTTAAAAATGAAAGATGCATTTTCGCTCCCTATTATGCGTTGACTTAACGGAACGGTTTGGTGCAACCAACGAATATAGACGCATATAGAAGCGCAGAGAGGATAGGGCGGTTGGGACGATGAATTTATATCCGAGAGATGGCACCGCTGCGGACTTTCGGTCATTTCCCCTATTCCCCTTCGTTCGTACGGCTTACGCGCGTCACCCCTCCATGGCACGTTTTCTCCGTATGCTCCGCCCCTGGGCATTTAATGTGCAAGTTAAGCACGTGACCGACCAGCTCGAATGAATAGAGCAAACTCACTTTTATAGAAGAAATGACAGTTTCCAAGAGTTAATAATCGGCGCCTTACTACAAAATATGTAGGGGGCTGGTAAAAATGCCAAATGTACTTATGCGCACATAAGAATGATGTTTATAGATATACAATTGTATGCATTTGGCATTTTGTAGGGACATTTAACTACAATTTAGTACAATTTTATTTTATTCTTGCTTCTCATTAATTAGTTACAAATATAATATTTGTAATTCCGTGGTTTGGTTTTTATGTGATTATGATTAGTCAGTTTGTAAAAAGGTGTCGAAATGTAAAATGCATTAAATATTCCATTTTTCAAAATAATTCATGACATGAATGATATATAATGCGAATAAAATGAATTATCTATTAACAGCGCATTTAAAGTTATCGCTGAAAAATTAAATTTTCTGAATATTAAATTAATGTGCTAATTCCTACGCCTATATTTTGTATAACATTAATTTTAAAACCTGCGCAGATTGAGTGAAAACTTAAATTGGATTAATCTATTTCTAACAGCAAATCATGTATACAAAGTAAACTCTTTAATCAACGTCAGTGACAAGATATAAAGTTTGAAAGAACAATATCTGTTGTGGTATGGAAAAAAGACATAACTCCATTATTTTTGAAATCCGAGATAATTCGACTTTACTGCACATATTATGTATATCGGGAAAGGCCCAGAATTAATGTTTTACAACCTAACCCTGATGTACCACATTTGAACAAATAAGCCAACGGTACAGGGTTGCAGATTTCTCGTATTTATTAGAAAATATTTTTACACATTCTATTTATTTCAGACTGCATGAAAAACAATATAAAAGTCACTAATTTTCTGTAAAACTTCGATATAAAATTACATTTATTTATAAAATAAATATTTTTGAATAAATAATAG
Organism: Trichopria drosophilae; assembly: GCA_030407085.1. Classification (NCBI taxonomy): domain Eukaryota; kingdom Metazoa; phylum Arthropoda; class Insecta; order Hymenoptera; family Diapriidae; genus Trichopria; species Trichopria drosophilae. The sequence continues at coordinate 64,257,050 of CM059582.1, read as the reverse complement.
ATGTCTACAAGACATTCACTGCAGATTAAGTGACATAAAAGTACATTTTTGTAAACCATCGTTTTGAAAACCGGTATACGTCACAACAGACATGCCATTTTTTCCGATTCAAATGTTTCAAAATTATGTCCGAATAAAAATACTTTATAATAATAATATGAGGTGTTGTTTACTATAAAATAGTTAAATAGTTTATGTACTATAAAATAGGGTATTCAAGGTAGTTAAACCCTAGGATATAGTATGTTTGGGGAAAATATTTAATACCGTTTACAATAAATTAATTTCCATTATTAGTGATGTTGTTGACGAGAGAAAGCATTACTGTTCTTAACAAAATTTATTTATATTATATTATTCTTTTTTTAACTTTTATTAATGTCTCAATTTTTTTCTTTTCGGCAGTTAAGTATTTTTGTTTAAATTAATGGATTTTAGCGAGTTATGTATTATTTACGAGAAAAAGATTCTCTACAACTATTTATTAGGAAAAAAAATTATTACTTTTCACAATTTCTGAGTAACTTTTTTTTTAGTCAACAAGTTTTGTAAAATATAATTAATTAAGCCTCATTCTGTTTTATACGTATGTAATAATATTATCTGATTTATTTTGTATTGGAAATATTAGAGGTACCATCTTCAATTGGGTTTTGAACATTTAGTCTCAATTACTGTTGAAAATTTTTAAAAAATGACCGTTTTTCGTACCTCGAATTTCGACATTTTTTGTATGCCAAATTGTTACATATGATAACAGAATAATTAATGCAAAATTTCAAAATGAGCATAGGTCCCGTTTAGGAGATATGGGGGGTTAATTAGTCCCTATCCAATAAAAAATATAACACACTTTTACTTTTATATTCGAATTAAAAAATTCTAAAAATTGAAATAAAATGGTCTCTTTAAGTTTTTTCGCTGATGAATCCGAATCTAAAGTCACATTTCAAAAATTCAAAATGGCGTATCCAATGTAGCGGACATTTAAAAAGTAGTTCAGATTCGCTTGAAACTCATCACTCGTCATTATTTGAATTTTTTTTATTCGAATATGAATGTAAAAGTGTTATATTTTTTTATTACCCAGGGCCCACTTTGACTCTTCATATCTCCTAAACGGGGCCTATGCTCATCTTGAAATTTTGCATGAATTATTCGGTCATCATATATAACAATTTGGCATACAAAAAATTTCGAAATTCGAGGTACGAAAACCGGGTATTTTTTGCACGAGGCTTGCCGAGGCTCTTTCGGCCGTGTACCATAAAAAAAAGTATATCTGTTTTTTGATGAAATTGTCATGTGTAATAAGAGTAATTCATTTTTTATGAATTTTAATTTAAATTTTGTTTCATTTTTATTGCAGCTTTAAGGGATAAAACAAACGAAGATATTTGATTTCAAATATGTTGAAAATGTAGTTCTATTAATAAAATATTCAACTTTTATTGAAAGACTCCCTTGAAAAGGTCGTGCGTATACATAAGGCTTTTCTTACGGTACACAGCAGAAATGCATCTATAATTGAGTTATTTTTCCTGAAAGAAGTTTGACTTAAAATGAGCAAAATGAACACAAAAATTAGTTCTCGTTCAATAATATGTAGATGAGTGATAGCGATTAAATTTAAAAGAACAATGGTCCCTGCATACCATAGGTTTCCGTGTAATTCGAGAAACTTAATTTTTTTGATGGTTCCATTAAACAATAATATTTCCAGGTTCAATTATATATGAATAGTTTTACATTAAATACGTGTTTGTTCATCATTTTTTCAGAAATTTCGAATATTTCTAAATAGATGAGAATTTCAATTTAAATTTAAAAAGTTTGTTTGCTCTTATTTTTTAATTAGACTTAAAAATTAATACTTTTATGCAATACAGCGGGAAAAACTACAAAAATCATCATGTGAAGATTCTTTTTTTTTAATTTATTGTGTTCAAATAAATAACATAAAACGCAAAATATGTTTCTCTATTTTCGCCGGCATCAATCGAGCGGCGCCGAAAGAGAACATCCGGATGTGTATTCCAACTCCACGTACGTATGTATATTGCCGATTCCATGTGAAATTTTCCTATCTATCAATTCATTCACTTGGTATATTTTTTTTCAAATTCTAGAGGGAAAAATATTCGATACGTGTTTTTTTATTTTTATATGAATAGCAAAGTTTTCGAGTTATGATTTTTTTTAAATTTTACCACGAAAATACCGACCCTTTTTCAATTGATTATAAGTCAGAAAGTATTCAAGTTATGAAATTTTTGTAAAGAGATAACAGTTTTGGTTTTTCTTCAACTTTTAAGCAATTGTATAAAAAACACGATTCGTTTTTAGTTTATATAAAAAATAACAGTTTTTTTATAGCGTCATTTGGGCCCGATTAATAGTGATTTTTCTTGTTTCTACATAAAATTGGAAGTGTTATGAATAGAATGCCGAAGGATTCCTAATACGCCGACGAATAGTTATGTTGGAATTAATTTTTTTAAAATATCTGCGTTTTACAAACTCCAAGCGCGCTGCACCTTACAGCGTGTTGCAAACGTGTCCTTTCTTAATGTACTGTTAATAGAACTGTTTTTTACAACTCGGTAATCAATTTCATTATTAATTTAATTATGTCTTTATTGTAATTATTAAACTGAATCAAAACTTTCAAAGAAAGAATATTATGTTCGGTATGACGTCTTGCAATTTTTAAGACGTAATTGAAACGTATGGTGGTAGCGTAATTTTCCGCGAAATCTCGTACCATTAAATTTTCAAATGTCAATAATTAACGTTTCAATGTTTGTAATAGTACATTATGTGTCAAAAATATTATTAAAAAATTAATTTCAACAAAACCATTCTTCGGCGCATTACGAAGCCTTCGGCATTGTATTCGTAACACTACCATGTTTTTGTAGAAAAAAGAAAAATCACTTTTAATCGTGCTGAAATGTGAAAAAAATTCATTTTTTATATATAAACTGTTATTTTTTTGTATAAAAAAAAAAACAATCGTTTTTCTTATATGATTACTTAAAAGTTGAAGAAAAACCAAAAATTTAATCTCTGTACAAAAATTTCATAACTTAAATACTTTCTGAGTTATAATCAATTGAAAAAGGGTCTGTACGAAAATTTCACATGGAATCTATACATAGGAGAGGACGGAGAGGATGAGATACGTTTACCCCATTAGAGAGACGGAGTAAAAAGCTCTCGATGAGCGGTGAGGAGAGAGAGGTTCCGATACGTTTGCCCCATTAGATAGACGGAGGAAAAAGAACTGTCGATGAGAGGGAAGGAAAGAGAGATTCCGATGCGTTTGCCCCATTAGAGAGACGGAGGAAAAAGAGTTTACGATGAGAGGGGAGGAAAGAGAGGTACCGATACGTTTGCCCCATTAGAGAGACGGAGTAAAAAACGCTCGACGAGCGGTGAGGAAAGAGTGGATCCGAGCGCACCGTCATTAGAAAGACAGGGACGGAAAATGACGATCAGCGCCTCCATACAGTTGGCAAACAAACTAGAGGTTTCATGTTTGCCAGATACTTGACAATTCCGTAACGTGGGCTCTGCGCTTCTATATGCGTCTATATTCGTTGGTGCAACGGAACGGTGCGTGTGATGGAATGGGAGAACACTCTTATTTCAAGAGAAATGAATTTAAGGAAATAAAAACATTAAACTTGGAAATATTAGAAGAACGAAAACTGAGAATAATGTCAAAAACAGAAGGTACTGAATATTTCATTTACATATATATGAATTTTATTAAATGTTTTTAATGTCTTAAATTCGTGTAAAATTGAGGTTATGAAATAACTTTATTAGATAGTATTTACTTGATATGCTGGAAAGATGCTGCTTATCCTCCCTTGTATGAAGAAAAATCGTATACTTTCCTCTGGAAGTAAAAAAGAATACCTCAGACTGCATGTTTCTCACCCTCGGCTTCGCATCGGGTAAAAATTGCACGCAATCTGAGGCATTTTTTATTTTACCTCCCTTGATAAGTAATGTACTGTTCTTCTGAATATAAAATCCAAGAGATCATGTGAAATTAAGTTTTATATATTCCTGTCGGCAGAGAAAGGGTATCGATATTTAAGCGATAGTTGGCCTGAAGAACTGTTGTATTCTGACGAAGAAAATATTATAGATGTGTCTGACAATAATGATGTGGATAGTGCATTGATCGATCTAGTTCGCAGTTATCCTTGCCTGTATGCTAAGTCAAATAACGAATTTAAGGATAAACCAAAGAAAGATGGTGCGTGGATGGAAATAGCCGATATAATGAAAATGACACGTATGTGTAATGTTTATCAACAAGTGTCAAAATTATAAAAAATTTGAATATAGTCATATATACATTTTTTCAGCTGTTGATGCCAAGAAAAGATGGGATATATTACGAGACAGATTTACAAAAGAAAAACGGTTGCAGGATTTGGAGACAAGAAGCGGAAGTGCTGCGCCAACAAGAAAAAGATTTTATTTGTTTGAACAAATGTCTTTCATAGAACCTTATGTTAAAAGAAGGAAGTAAGTAAATATTAATTACAATTTTAGTTTATTTCATTAAACACTTACAATAAATATCTTTTCATCAGATCTATCGGCAACTATAACTCCAATCACACCTTGACGAATGAAGACGAAAGTGAAATAGAAATAAAGAAAACAAATGTTGTATCAAAACCAAAGCCGTCTCCAGTGAATAATAAAATATCAGATGTATCAACAGGTGTAGAAAAAACATTACTATCATTATCGTCAGTGGTAGAAAATCATTTTAAAGAAAAAAGTATGCGTAATGCTATCGAGAAATTGGAATCTGATATAGCAGACGATCATTTTATTAAGTTTTTGACGTATCAAATGAAATCTCTACCTCAACAAAGGAATCTCTTACTGCAAGCAGAGTTAAACAGTGCTGTATGTAAAGCAGTATTGGATGAATTACAAAATTCGACAAATTTCTGCACATAAATGAACATTTTTTTCATTGTTATATAAAGATCAGTTACATGTATTTTCGATATTTCCTTATGCAATTTTTACAAAAGATTATGCGTATAGGTGGAATCAAAATTGAAAAAAAAAAGAATCGATAAATGAAAATACAAGATATACTTAGGATAACCTCGCTGTGAAAATAAAGCCTGTGATAGTTCTAGTTCATAAATGATGACTGAAATAAAAATTAATAATTTTAAGATTGAGTTCTATTATACATAAATATAAAGAATAAAAAATATTCTTCGATGTGAATTCGTTTTTTATTTATTCAAACGCGTAAAAACGTTACATGTTTTAACAATTAATTTATATTCGCACGTGAAACAACGTTATCAATTTCTAATTAAGTATTCAAATTGCTGCTCCGTCTCACGTACTCTTCATGCCAAGATACTTTTCCTTCAGCACTCGTAAAATATTTGGCCATGACATCTCGCTTTTGTTGAGCATTTAATGTTTCAGAACGTCTAGATCTTGGTAATAAATTTTGCAGTTGGTCAGTACAGTTATTAGAAGGCCCATTTGTACAATCTTTATTGACTCGCCAATCTCCTGTTAACACGTTTCAAGAGAAATATTTGAGCAAATAAAAAATTGAAATTGCCTTAAATATAGTTTATTGTAAATAATGACGCTGAAACTAGCAGTGGATTCGTAAAGGCAGATCATCGATTGTTTAAAGTGTTATAACGAATGAGTTTATGGTAAGGAATTTACTTCTCTCCATTTTCTTAATGTGTATCAATATATTTTGCAAAGTATGGTTAGTAAATTTCGAATCCACTGCTAGTTTCAGCATCATTTGTAAATATTACATAATACCTAGAACTACTTGACCATCACTCCTTTCCACATCAATGAAACTTGGAGGACAATATTCTCGATTTTCAGGACACATTTTATTATTAATTGTCATTAAAAAATTATGCAGACATATGACTGCCATTATTATGTTGTCTACTCTTTTTGGATCTGCACAAATGGGTCTATACAATATCCTCTATCTTGCAGAAAGAATTCCGAAGGAATTTTCAATTAATCTTCTCCCACGGGACAAACGATAATTAAAGATTCTTTTCCGTTCATCCACATACGATCCAGGATAAGGTTTCATCAGTTTCATCGATAAAGGGAAAGCATTGTCTCCTGCTAAAAAGCATGGAGTTCTAATATTTGACTGCGGAAGAGGCAGTAAATCTTCAGGCATATTCAAAGTGCCATTGAAGAGACCTTCTCCTAATTGGCTTTCTTCAAAAATTCCGCCATCGCTGGAACTTCCATATGCTCCAACATCGGCTAATAGAAACTTATATTCGAAATCGCATACTGCCATCAAAACCACACTATAAGTCTTCTTATAATTAAAAAGTAAGCTCCCAGAATTTGGTGGTGCTGTAATTGTGATGTGTTTACCATCAACCGCTCCTCCGCAATTGGGAAAATTCCACTTTTCCCTAAATCATTCACAATTTCGTATCCAATCTGCATGAGAAGGGGCTTTCAGATATTTTGGAGCTAAAACTTTTATTAGTGCGATACAAGTTTCATGAACTACTTTTCGTACAGTGGACTCGCCTTCACGATAACAGGTAGCTATGGAAAATGTTGTCACCACTTGCTAAGTATCTAAATTATGGGATAAAAATTATAAAAATTCATTACACCGATATGTTAATGATCAATTTCAATAACATTCGATTCTGATTTTTGAAATGGAAACATTTGTCGTAAATTGAAAATTGTATATTTAATTTGTTCGGTTTTGATTTCTGAACTAAAAGAAACAGTTATCGTAAACTTAAAATTTAGTTGCAGTAATATACGGTTGACTTGTAAACTTTAAAAACGATTAACATAGGCTCGATATTAAAGTATTTCATTGCGTGATTATGACTTCTGAACTGGAAGAAAAATGTACCGTAAACTTAAAAAATCAATTGCAGTAATATACGCTTCGATTTCTGAACTGGAAACGATGTTTAAGTAGTTAGATAAACAAGAAATGTAATTTAAACCTTTCATTTGCAAAATAAATTATACACTCATTAAACTTTTAAAATTCGTGCAGCATATTTTGTAAACAAAATAGTATTTGTTACGTACTTAATGATCATGGCCAATCTGTGTCCTGGGCTGAGCGATTCTTTATTACTCCTTTTTAGAAGAAATGGCTTTACTTTATCCACCAAGTAGTCAAAACATTGGACATTCATTCTTGTGTACTTAAAAAAGTATGTATCATCATCTCGAATTTCCTGAAAAAGGGTTGCATATTCGCCCAGCAATCGTCGACGAAGATTTATTGGCCTTACTGACCAACGTCTTGTGCATTTATGTTTATTAATATTAATGTACATAGCCACTTGAATTATTATCATGACAACATCGTCATCATCACAGTGATCCATCACCCTTTGTCGATGCGAATGTCGAAAAATTAATAAACGTTTAGGCAATAACTGTAATTTTGAAAATATAATAAACATGTAAAAAGCGAACTGCTTCAAACTTTTTGTCATTTAACAAATTGTAACTTACATTTTATTTTTATTTTTAATGTCGTTTTTTTTTTGTAACGGGTTTATTCAAATTATTGTAAATTTTGTAATTTTAGAAATATACTATAACTGAAGAAGGCACACGAAACAGTTTATAAATATATTGTTTTTATTTCGATGGACCGTCAGGCCAAGAAATCTCTAAATTCTTATCCAAGAATTTTAAATATAATAAACATGTTTACATATCACTTATACTTGTGTATATTGCATTATTTATTAACTGAATATTTCGTATAAAAAAAATTCTAACTCGCGCACTCCAATATTTCATCCGTTTTTCGTGTTATTTTGTATACGTATGAACCCGGCGCCAAAGGAAACCAAACCCAACCTAACCATTCTGTTAGGTCAACGCATAATACGACCGGAAACGTAAGATGGATAACGTGTAGAGTCCCTCTAGTAACGGCGGTCTTACGTTCACGTTTTACGTTTACCTGCTCATTGTGCTCAGGCCTTAAATCTAATCCAAAGCGACGATCGAATTGCACCAAATCTGTCGCGTGTAAATCCGGGAACTGAGCGATCTCCCTACCAGGGGGGTGAAACTGTTTCGTTCATAACGTTCTCGTTGTGACCCCCCGGGATTTGCGATCACTAGATGGCGCTAGTATACATGTGCTTGGCAACCACGGGGGTGACTCTGCCCTATGCTTCCCATGCATTCTTATGACGCTCCTAATGTCGCCAATCCGCGCTCACCCATACCTGCCCTGCGTCACGTGACCAATGATGGCGACGTTCGCGAAATTCAATTCAGTTTCAATTTAAACATTTGACGGTTGACAAAAATGTTTATTTAGCTCATTTTCGATAAGATGTAGGATATTTTCAAGATTTTATTTTTAATATTATACATTTTTAAATAAATAAATGAATTTATATAATAACTAATTGTATAAACATTTTGGAGTTTGAAGTATGTGAATATAACTGAATACATCTAATGTATGCATGTGATTTTTTTCATTTAAATAATAATAGTATTTGCAGAATTTGCAAAAATCTAAAAATACCACGATGCATAGCTCTCGGTTGTACATCTGGATATGATTCCAATCACCAGAAGGTACATTTTTTCAGTGTCCCAAAAGAAGAGGCAATACGTAAAAAATGGCAAGATGCTATTCGAAGGAGAGATATTGAACTAAAATCTAGCCATGTACTTTGTGAGAAACACTTTTTACAGGATAGTATATTATGGGGATCATATGGATCTTCGAAAAGAAAAAAGAAAAATAACCCAATTAGAGTACATAGAATTTTTATGTTCTATTTACTTCACATACTGAACTTTAAAATTGTCTTTCGCCTTTATTATTACTTTTAACTGTTATTATTAAATTAATGTGTTCTACTAATTTTACTTTCTTTTTTTTTTATTGTTTATCTTGTTTAAACAAAACGGTTTAAAATTTAATTTAAAGTATGAACCATACAAATTCCTCGACGAAAACCGGGCACAATCCCAATATTATTTCCTTGGACCGAGTTAATGAACACAAATCCTGGAGTCAAAGTTATGTTCAAGTGCGACTAGGAATCGCCGAAACCACCTGTCTTCCAGCAGAACGAGTTGGACTAAGACCGACTGAATTGCAACCGCAAGTAGAGGCTACAATTTCGCCTCCGATGGAGATCGACCAAATTGGATTTAAACAATCTGTACAAACCACAGGAACATATTTAATGGATTTATTTTCTGATTTTTCAAGATTGTCAACTATGTACATTGTAGTATATTTCAAATATGTTGTAGACTTTGTTAACATTTTATTTTTGACATTTCTTTATATTTTCTATAACAAATACAGGATGTACAGGATCAGGAGTCAAATATAAATCTAAAATTTTTAACAGAAAATGTTCAACTACCAAATTCATGGCTAATGACGGAAAACAAATTTTAAAATAAAATTATGGTAGAATTTTTTATAAGTACGTTCGTGAAAGATAGTAATAAAAATACCATTTCACTGCGCTGTGAAAAAGAGATAATTCTTTTTGAAGACAAAGACATTTGTTACCATGTCAACATTCTTGGTTGTAAAGTCGATGACGATAATCTGAAAATCATATAACAGATGTGCCCAACCAGTCAAATCGTCCAAATACATTGAAAAGCCTTCAAAACCTTCAAGATTTGTTGAAGTACATAGATAATGTCAAAATTTGTGCAGGTAGTTTCACAACAAACGACTCGTACCAAATTAATGCAAGATCATCTGCTTACAAAGGCAATAAAAATATATGGCGACACAATAAGTGTCTTTTATTACTGCAAAGTAATAAAAAAAGATGTCAATATTGTACACGTTTAAAAAAGACAATTGAGAAAAGTAAGCAGCGAAATAAAAAATGTCAAGAAAACCCTGCAAAAAAAAGAATCCGGTTAAATGTATCACCTAAAACTCTGAAGCAGGTTAAATATCTTAAACAAAAACAAAAAGCTGTCAAAAGAACGCATTATCGAACATTGTTAAAACTAAATATACTTAAAGACGCGCTAAAAAAAATAAGCAAATGAATACATTACTGTTTTCTTTAAAACATGTTGACCAGCAAACTTCTTATAGTGGCTATTTTCAAAAGGTTCTTCCTTAAATGTTAATGAAGAATTCCACCCTGAAAATTGTTTACCTCGGAACATAAAAAAAATTTTGAAAATGACATACACATACAAGGCACGTGCGATGGAAGGAAGCTCGCATGCGCGTTGCCGCCGTGCATCGGCAAGTCGGGGGCCGGGCAGGTGTGTCCTATGCTACCTAGCGACATTAAGTGGTACCGTTTAAGTAACTAGTGTCACCCCCGTGTTGGCAACCAACGCACAGATGTTTTCCTGACTACGGTCTCGAGATATGACGATCCGCAGTTTTGAATGGGATTGGCAAAATACATATTTGCTCCAGGTCTTTAGGGTGACCGATTACGGGGACTAGGTATCGCTCTCAGTAGTTTTTCCCCATTTTAACTAAAATACGTGCACCAGATGTTTAAGTTCGCTGATTACGGGGTCCAGGTATCGCGCTGCATAGTTTTTCACGATTCTATCTGAAATACGTGCACCAGGTGTTCCGGGTCGCCGATCAAGGGGTCTAGGTATCGAGCTCCATAGTGTTTCATGATTCTAACTGAAATACGTGCACCAGGTATTCAGGGTCGACGATTACGGTGTCTAGGAATCGGGATCCATAGTTTTTCATCTTTTTAACTAAAAAATATGCAGCAGTAGTTTGGGGTCGACGATCAAGTGGTCTAGGTATGGACTTCGAGTTAACCAACGATGACCTTGAGGTCGAAGTTGAAGGTCATTTCAAGGTCAAATCAATTTTTCTTATTTTTCTTCAAATTTGAACATATTTTGATTTGACCTTCTAATTTTGTCAAATTTGGCCCAAGGTCAAGGACAAGGTTATCATTGTTTATTAGATAAAATTGATTTGATTTTGAAATGACCTTCAACGTTGACCTTAAGGTCATCGTTGGTTAACACCAAGTGTGTATTTAGACTACATGAACGGCAATCCCAAACACCGGGTGCACGTTTTTTAGTTATAAAGATGAAAATCTACGGAACGCGACACCTAAACCCCGTAATCGACGACCCTAAAAACCGGGTGCACGTATTTTAGTCGAAGAGTTGAAAAACTACGGTGCGCGATGTCTAGACCCCGAAATCGGTGACCCTAAACACCTGGTGGACGTATTTTAGTTAAAGTGACGAAGAACCACGGCGTTCGATACCTAGACCACGTATCGGCGATTGTAAGCATCTAGTGCACGTATATTAATTAAAAGGGCGTTACGATTATCACGCCAAATCTCGCCGAGCACATGAATGCAAGCGCCATCTGGATTCATGAAGTTTTGAGATAAGTGGGAGGTCACGAAGAGAACCGACATACCATAGGGAATATAGCAGCAGTGTCCCCCCGCCCCTGCTCGCTACTAATCACTCTTACGATCATTGAGAAGTCGGTTCACATCTTATTCTTACGTCGTGATTTGGACGTTTGAACAGCGACTACACAACACACATACGATTTATATATTTATATATATATATATACGATATTATTATAAATATTGTATAAATGTGTTCTGTAATAGCTCATGAAATCATGCATCTAATAAAAGTATTGAAGAACATTTTAAATGCGAAATAAAATGAAAGCAGTTTTTTAATATGGTATGTACTAAATTAACTTTACAGTGAATATTTTATTAACATTATTAAAAACTGAATTTCATTCTGGTTATTTAAATGAACCCTTTATTTGTTTTATTGCAATCTCAACATATTTTTTTATTTATTTATTTAACACTAAGCAGACGTTAATTTATTTAATGGAGACTGTTTATATGTGGTTTTGTTTGCATTATTCACAACATAAAAACAATGTTCAAATGACAATTGAGTATTAGGAATTAGGATACTAATTTAGAGAACAGTTGCTTGAAAATACAATTTAGTTTCAGAATCCTAAATTTTCATTAAGCTTCCTGTCTAGGCGTTATATAAACTAATAAATTAATTACGTGTTCCTTTTGCCAACCTGAGCTTCTCATAAAAAATATCATCGAATTCTACTAATTATTACCATTTTGTGTAATTAAATCTAGCCCAAAATCAATAAATTTATCATCTTCAACATATTTTTAAGCAAAGTTGTTCATTTCTGTAAAGTAAGAAATGCAATACGTTTGTAATCTATCTTAAATGCAAACACAATAGCTTGTTTAACAGGATGTCGATATTTTGAAATATGAATAATATTTTGTAAAACACGCACTGATTTTTCAGATAGTTGTGATAATATTTTCATTACAATTTTGTTGACCGTATCTATTAATCTTCGGAATAAGTTTATACAAATTATGATATATAAAGTAATATACATAATTGTACTAAAACAGGCAATGTATGTTTTAAGTCAATAAAAAATCACTCCTGACAGTAAACAGGTAAAATTTGTTAATTGTTTGGTTGCTATAAAATAGGCATATATTTAACAATTTGCCAAGACAGAAAAATAAAATGTTATATTTGTTATACTGTCGGGAGTATAGTAGTCCACTTCCTTAAAGATCTATATTAAGGTCGTTTTTCTTTAATGTTATTCCTCAATTATTACAAAATAACCAACCCAATAAGCAAAAAGAAATGTGGAAATATTCAAAAAGAATACTTCTTGAATGCTTTTATGAAAGAAGAATTCCAGAAGAATTCTTTGTGAATGCTTAAAAAAATTACAAATGTCCGCTTTAGTTATTAAATTAAGAGTTAGATACGAATGCTTTTTTTAAAAGCATTTTGTAAAAATGTTCTTCACAAACCATAACTAAGTGTTCACAAAGAATTCTTTTACTTAATAAGTATACTAATAAGTGTGGAATTAATTTTGAGAGCGAGAGAGAAAGAGAGAGCTGCATATTATCCGTATGTAAAAATGCAGACAATACATATATGTAACATTGTAACATACAGCATGCCGCGTTTGTTGTACTACTTTTGGAGGTTCCTTATATACAAACTTGCCCAAGACTCGTGCGCTTGCGAGAAACTCGGTCGCTAACTCAAATTTGTTATAAAAGAATTCTTTTTTATTACGTCTTATACATTATAAGTATAATTTCATCAGGACTTTCGAGAAGTCATAAAGTATTCTTTTTTCAAAATCTGTGTTTATTGGGAATACACAAGGACATAAAATATGATAATTGAATAAGAATACTTTTGTAGAAAGGAAATATTTTTTTCTTGCAGAAAATAATCTTCGAAACTATAATACGTTATTATGGTACACAAATTCTGTATAGACCACATAGTAAATCTTGTCCTTGCAAATTGGGATTCAAATTAAAATCATGAGATTCCGAGCATAATTGTTTCAATCTGCTAGGTCGTGCATGCATCATTTTATAATATTTATTTCTGAACATCCTTTTGTTTTATATGATTCAGTTGACCCATAACATTAACAGAAAAGAATTTGACATATGTAAAAATAACTATATGTAAATGAAAAAAGTTACATTTTATACTTCGTGGAATGTGTTTGTAGTACATGAACTGTTTAAGATTGAAGTGAAGGATTTAAAATGGGCCAACACAGTTCACACATGTATAAAATATCACCAAAGATCTTTTATTTCTTGTCCAATATTTCGACCCTTTTGGGGGCCCTCTTCAGAGACATCTATCAAAAATATAACAAAAATGTTTAACAAAACTGACAAAAAATATAAAGTAAATCACAAAACTCTAAAAACATAATATTAAAACCAATGCACCATGAGTGAGTGAGTACACGGAGAGACCGTTGTGCAAACTGTTGTATTTTTTCGTAGTTATACAGCGCAGCTCTTCATTGACGCTTCAGTTCACCCAAATTTGAGAGCGTGACGGTCTCAAAATGCTGAGTGAGCAGCAGTCCCGAATCACGCTGTAAGCGTATTCAAACTGTCCGTGCGTGTAGTAATGCTTCTGCCATATTTTGAGAGTGCAGCGTTCTCAAATTGAGAAACCATTATTCTCTTGAGAAATCACGCAGTTCAACAGCCATTAGCAGTACAGATGTCCCCAATAAGACAACAGCACTCTCAACAGTCTCTCCGTGTACAGGTCTGAATATTGCAACACAAAATATTACAGACAATGTTACATTACAAATATTTTCATAGCTCTGTGTACAAATTTTTATACATTAAAATCAAGTAGGGGAGAGGGCTGAGTTGTGAACGTGGCTGAGTAGTGAACCAACAGCACTTTTTTCTCCTAATTGACCAATATTACGATCAGTCTGAGTAAGCTTGTATTTTGTCATGAGCCAGTTTTTAGGTTAAAAGAAAAGCATGCATTCAGATTGCTTGACAGCTGCAGACGTGATATTAAGAATTGGTCGCGAAAAGTTTTCTGTTTGTAAATTGCTATCCGAGTGGCTGAATTTGTGCCAAAAAGGTAAGTGCTATGCATATTTGTTGACTGTTAAGATTATACTTTTTGGATCCAATATTGGTTTATGTCGTATTGAGACTGTGAGTATTTTGTGTTTGTCGTTTCTAAAATTGCGTCATGGCTGGATTGTGAACCATCTCTATGGCTGGATTATGAACCACCCGTATCTCATGCTAGAGTTGTATCAGAGCTGTCAAATATCATTAGATGCAATGAAACGATGTGTTTTTATGTAATTGTACTTTTTTTTTTGTTACGTTCATGTTTATTTATTACTTTTAGTTTAGTTTGAGATAGTATATCTTTCGACAAAACTGAGGTAACAGTTTCAGTAATAGCTTAAAATAATGTTTATATCTCCCGTTAAAAAATGTTGTTACTGTCTGTATCTACTGCACCCTATCGTGCTGTGGATGAAGTCAATATGAATGTATATGAATGATATCTTTATAAATTTTTCGCTGATATACCGTAACTACACAGACTTCTGAGCATAATTATATTAACAGATTGATGACAGTTAATACCCAGTCAGCACTGGACGTACATACTTGGACGTCCAGTGTACGCACTTACGTGGGCGTCAACCGTGCTTCCATTTTTCGACCATTCGGGCTTGCATTTTTATGGACGAATAATGGACGTCCAATGTACATACATACGTGGAAGTCCAGTGTACGTACATAAGTGGACGTCCGCGGCACCTCCATTTTTCGAAGAAGATGCGGCGCGGCGCTGCGCGCACAAGATGGCCGCCACGACGACGCGACGCGCTGGTGTGAATAACTCCTTTGTCTTTTAGGGCTCCATTACACGCGGTACTCCTTACGTTTTTAAGTAAATTAATGAAATTCGATAATTTCGGTCGCATTTGTTGGCGTGTATCGTTGGAGGCCCGTAGCGCAGAAGTGGACAGACGTTGGATATATTATATTACGTATATTTTGTTCGCTTAAAGTCCATTTTCGGACCACTGAACGGCCATATTTCGTGCGGAATGTTACAATATTGAACGTAAAATAATTTGGACGTTATTAGTCCATAGAATACTGAACGTATATTGGACGTCGAATGGACTTGATATGTTACGTATTTCGTCCGTTATGGTCCATCGAACGTCCACTCTTGGTCCAGTGTATATACATTTTGGACTTTCCGTATTTCGTGGGATAATAATGGACGTTCGGTGGACGTCCACTGGACCATATTTTATCCACGGTACGTCCATGTTTAGTCCACATTCCGTACACAGCCGTAGGCCTTTTGGACGTCCATATACCACTTATTTCGTCCATTTAATAGTCACACTTCGTCCATAGTACGTCCAAATTCCACCCAGAGTACGTACACGCCTGGACGTCCATTGGATGTACACCTCTCTCTCCTCTGGACGTACCATGGACGTACAATGGACGTCCCAAATGTGCAATATGGACGTCCAGTGGAAGTGCGTTCTGGACATAGCGTACGTACATTGGACGTCCAATGGACGTATATGTGCTGATTGGGTAGCGGCTCTCCTTACATATCAAACGAAATCTCATTTCTGTAGTGGGTACGAAATGAGGTCCCGAGTTAGTGGCCAATCCAGGCGGAGAAAATAGTTAGTATCCCCGAAATATATAAAGAATAAGGAATTTTTGTACTTGTAACGTTCGATTTAAGACCGCTTTCCGCGCGTGCCGATTGACTTCATCCACAGCGCGATAGGGCGCAGTAGATACAGATAGTAACAGAGAGACGAGCATCTCCCTATCAGGACGGGCGACCACACTTTAACGGTAATTTAACCGAAAAAAATAACCGGCCGAAATCTGCCAAAAAATGACCGTTGTACAACCATAATTACCGCGAAAAAACCGGACTACGAGGAAAATGCATATGGTCAGTATTCTTAAAATAACTACAGAATAACCGATAAAAAACCGATTTTCAAGAGCGTCGACCGGCCGTTTCCAGCCAAATTAACGCAAAATAACCGATGAAAAACCACTCTTCAAGAGCATCGACCGGTTGTTTCTAGCGAAATTATCGCTAAATAACCGATGAAAAACCACCATTCCAAAGCGGCGACCGGTCGTTTCTTGCACAATTACCTCAGAATAACCGATGAAAAACCGTTCTTCCAGAGCGTTGATCAGTTGTTTCTCGTAAAATTACCGCAGAATAACCGATAAAAAACCGTCGTACCATAGGGTGGATCGGTCGTTTCTCTTAAAATTACCGTAGAATAACCGATAAAAAACCGTAGTACCATAGGGTGGATCGATCGTTTCTCTCAAAATTACCGAAGAAAACCGATAAAATAACGTTGTTCCAGAGGGACGACTGGTCGTTTCTTACAAAATTACCGAAGAATAACCGATGAAAAACCGCTGTACCATAGCGTCGACCAGTCGTTTCTCTCAAAATTACCGAAGAAAAACCGATGAAAAACCGCGGTTCAAGAGCGGCAGCCGGTCGTTTCGGACCAAAATTACCGCAGAATGAACGCTGAAAAACCGCTCTTCAAGAGAATATAATAGTTAATAATTATTTGCAATAACATGTTGCAATTACAATACTTATTTTCTGTTTTGTTATGCATATCTATAATCATCTTTTACAGATCTAACAAAACTGCTCAGTCACTGTAGTAAATGTGTATGTAGGTACCACCATGAGAGAATTCACAAACGTGCATGGTGAAAACCCGAATGGTCAGGCTTGTTGTACGAATTTCGGCGCTACTTTGCTAGAGGATTTCGACGCCACCTAGCGCTGGCCGAGAAAACTCTATTTGAATGAAGGGTACTGTTCATCGAGACGTATCGTGTCGAAATTACCGCTGAATGACTGCAAAAAATCGGTTTCTCGCGATTTTTCAGAGCGATATTTCGGTTTTTTGGGTGACTTACCCCCACTTTCGAGATGATCCTGGCATAGAAAAATGTTGAAAAAATTACGTTATGTTTGTTATGATTATTAATGAATACGTAAATAATAAAAACAGACCCCCAAAAGAATTTGGCTATTTCAGAGCGATATTTCGGTTTTTTGGGTGACTTACCCCCACTTTCGAGATAATTCTGGCAGAGAATAATTTCGAAAAAATTACATTATGTTTGTTATGAGTATTAATGAATATCTAAACAATAAACACAGCCCCCTAAGGGAAAATGGCGATTCCAGAACGTTTTTTCGGGTTTTTGGGTCTGTTTTGCGCCCTGTTATGACGCTGAAGTTGGCGAATTATACTCAGTGACAGATACGATAAAGCAGTGGTTCTCAAACGCCCGGGTGCGCCCGGGAAATATAGGAGGATTATGACAATAGAAAGCATTGCAAACGTCGCTATTAATACGAATTGACAAAAATACATCTTAACAATGTTCCATAAGGGTTTAGAAAAATGTCCATTATTTTTTTGAAAAATAATAATGGAAAATCCAAAAAATATAGTTTTTTCCTAACTTTGTGAAATATCTACGGGGTAGGCAATCGACGATTATGATATAAATTGATAGTAAGACATACTAAGAATGTTTCTGAAGAGTTTGGAAAAATTTCCATTATTTTTTTGAAAAATAATAGTGGAAAAATCCATAAAATATCGTTTTTTAAAACTTTTCCTACCTTTATGAAACATCTAGGGGGTAGGCAATCGCCGATTTTGATATATATTGATAGTAATACATACTAAGAATGTTTCTGAAGAGTTTGGAAAAATTTCCATTATTTTTTTGAAAAATAATAGTGGAAAAATCCCAAAAATATCGGTTTTCCTATTTTTTCTAACTTTGTGAAATATGTAGGGGGTAGGCAATCGCCGATTATGATATCAATTGATAGTAATACATACTAAGAATGGGCCTGCAGAGTTTGGAAAAATGTCCATTATTTTTTTGCAAAATAATAGTGGAAAAATCCAAAAAAATATCGTTTGTCCTATTTTCCGGGTATCTATTACAAAAAGTAATTGAAGATTAGAAATGTGAAAGATTAGAAAAATGTACCCAAAGTCGGCGAGACCAGAACCACGACGGGGACGTGTTGGGTTAGGTTCCATTTTTTTTTTTTTAATTTTTTACTTTTTTTGTATTTTTTCTTTTTTATTCTTTTTTTGGTGTTTTCTTTTCTATTTTTTCCTTTTTTTTTGTATTTTTCTATTTCTGTTTTCCTTTTTTGTCTTTTTGATTTTTGTTTGATTCCTTCTTTCAATGTATTCCATTTCGATTATGGAATTATAATTTCGAGTGTCGTTTTTTAATTTTAGCTCACGTTTGTCACCTCACAATGCGTTATTCAAGTAAGTTACATCAGGTATTTCAGGCATACGCAGTATTCCAAGGTGCTAACGAATTCTGATGGGGAGTTTCGTAAAATCTGTATCAAATCAGCATCCTTGCACTCTGTTTTGATGGGGTCTATTTTGCCAGTGTCAAAAGCTGTGCTTATTTCTCGGAATTTTTTATTTTTGGCATCGATAATTGTATTTAAAATCCATTTTCGTATTTCGGACATGTTACATTCATTAAAGGTTATCACTCGACTGCTGCATATTATATAACTCCACATGCAGACATGTGCATCACAATTAACTCCTGGACTTGTAGCGGTAATTTGGCTAGGGATATCTGTGGGGCAGAATAACTTCCAATGTTTCCAATTTTCAGGTGGAATGTCTTTTTTGCCATGTAGCTTGTCTATAAAGGCACATAGCCTTCGCTTTAGTTTAAGCGACATGATTCCGTGCATAGAATCTAAATACAGCATTGTACTTTGTGGAAAAATAACAACCACAAGGGTCCAGTGGTTCTTCTCGCACTTTGGCATTATCCAAATTCTGTATGTCCGCGCTTTCTTCTTTTGTGCCCATCTGAGAAATCCAAATCTTTTTGAGTCGTCCAATAAGCTGACAAAAAATTGGGAATCGAAAATTAAAGGTTCGGAATACAAATTATTTTCTTTAATTATTGCCAGAAAACTATTAATGATGTTATCATCTAATTCTTCATTACACGGAGAGAAATTTCCTAACGTAGCGCTTAGACGGATCATAAGCGTACCATTAGGAACAGTGTTGTAAACGGTGCGGTCGGAACAACGGACCGTGTCGTTACGGTAGTCGGAACGTCAAGGTAGCATTCGAGTTCGAAACGCTGCGTCTCGGCTATCATACCGTAGCGGTCAGACCGGTCTTAACGCCGTTCGATGCGATTGCGAACGTGTGGCTGTGTGGCAAAGAGAGAAAAAACGTCTGTTTTGGATTTGGATGTATATAAGTATTTAACCCTTTGAAGCATACATTTTCCTTTACATAGAAAACTGCTGAAAATTGTTACTCGGTGGTTTTCAGGGTCACTGATCTCGAATCTGACGTCAGATTTTGAAAATTCAAAATGGCGGATTCATAATGGCCGTTCAAAATGTACAAAATTTTATACGTCTCCATTTTAGATCCGCCGTTTTGAGCTTTTCAAAATCTGAGAACAGATTTGTAATCAGCGACCACAAAAACCCCCGAGTAACCAATTTCATGTTGATTTGGCATCAATTTTCTTTCAGCATACATTGTTTACACTTTGCTTAACATTATCCATAAATAAACATAATAATAAAGAAAAATATTCATTTATTTACATTTCTAAACATCTTGTTATGGTAAAGAAGCCAAAATTTGCAGTAAAATCAAATGTTAACAGCTTGAAAAATAAAAAAAAATAAAATGAAAAAAGGTGTCCATCGTGATGGACACCGTGCTGCAAAGGGTTAATTACAAATTAAATACTACTATTAGCATTTAACGATTTACATATGGAATTAGTGACGGTCATGATGAATTTTACACAAATAAACTTAGATTGCAATCTGCGGCTTAAAATACTTCCTAATATCGAGTTTTGGTCAAATATGATTATTTCATAATTTTTGCTTGATATGTTGGTTGCAATCAGCAGTCTGAAAAAAGTCCATTTAGCGACGTTTTTTTCAAGCGCCGCATATAAAATTCCACATTTTTTTAATTTTGGGGGTTTCGTACGTTATATTGGATCCACCATTTTGAATTTGAAAAATCTCATCTCTTTTTCGAAACCAGCACCCTAAAATTCCTTTGAATGTAAATGTTCAGAATATTCGATTAAATTTTGAAATTTTCATCCGCCACGATGAATCCGACATCTTGAATGTGGAAAATCTGAAATTGGATTCGAAATCAGCACCCCCAATAACCACAAAAAAGATTATAGTCAATTTTTGAATATTTGTTAATTTATAAATCATAAATAATGATTAATTTCTTATCATACGGTATTTTATCCTATGCTCAACAATATTCTATGTATAGTTAAAAAGCAAAAAGATCTTAAAGAGGTGAAATAATCTTTCAAATAATAAAAATAAGAAAGACAATGGTGGTTAGAATAATTACCATGAGGATAAGAGTTAAACCGCCTCTGTATCAGCCAAATCAATCGGATTTTTCTAAACTTTTTAACAACATGAATCGCTACTAAGTTATTTACAACCGAATTCAAAATTTCGCTGAAGTTGTATTTATATTCTTAAGGGGAAACACTAGTGGTCAGTCGGTTAAATAGTCATCTACACTGAAAAGTGTAAATTAAAAATTATTGAATCGTTTTTTCAAAATTCAGGCGATGTTGCGCCCTTGCCAACCACTACATTTAGTCTCTTAATAAAGATCAAAGAAAGTTGTTGAGAGTTCACCAAGAATGAAGGGAAAAAGATGATTCCTTCTTATTTATATTAATAGTTGTTTTTTCAAAGTTAAAATACCAGGTAGATGCGGAAAAACACCTTTAATAAGAAAATTATTGTTAAGAAAGCGAAGTGGTGGGGAAGGGTTTATAAAAAGTAATGGGCGAAAAAGTAGTTTAGTAATCTAAATTAAGAAGTTTTTGAAATAATATAGAATTATAGATTTTGTTAGTATTGTTTTATTATTTTTTCACATTCATATGTAAAAAAAATATTAAGGGCACCCTATACTGAATTTTCAGCTATGTTATGTAATAATTTTAAAAAATTGAAATATTTTTATTCTGACAGTATTTTGGGTGACAAATAACGTGAAAGAGAAAAAAAAATTTTTTACGTTTTTTTTCTGCATTTTTGACATTGTAATTTTTAACAAGTTTAAAATTTCGCAAAATCCATAATATAATCTACCCTTAATTCTTAAGAAGCATTTGGGAAACAAAACATCAAAAAATGAAATGGATTAGATCTCATTCTTGACGTATGAAAATTAAAGTAAAAGCTACCATTCTTATTGTTTTAAAGACTGATATTTCGACAAAATGTTAGTACCGCCAATTTGTCTCTCTTTGAAATATAAGAAAATACACCCCACGGAACGAAGCATCTAGGTTTTATAGCATGAAAACTGTCGCTTTGAAAGCATTGAATGTTATCATGCTAAATTGGTTAGAAGTGAATTCTATTGCAGTATAAGTTCACTCCTATAAAGCATAGACTATTGACATGCTAATAAAGGTAACCTAACATCGTAATATGTCTAGGGCGCCGTACTATTAAAGCAGCCAGTTCATGTAAACACAGCATGATATAGCCTCATCCTACAGTTCCTCGCGCTCATCCTATTTTAGGATAAGCGACTTCTGGAACTGATCGGTTTTATTCGCTCGTTCCTATCGCGTAGTCCAAATTCGGCCAGTTCCGCCATTCCGGTCACCATGCCAGCAATCGCCAACAGTATATAACAGTCAAATCGAGCGCACCGCCAATTGAAGATTTAAATCCAAAACCTTCTTTCGATGAGAATTTCAGTATCAATATAAGATGTTAGATTTAAAACCTTTTTTTTATAAGAGTTGCACTATCAATGGGTAATGTTACTTCTAAAACCTTTCAAAGAGTTTATTAGCGATAGAAGATTTTAAATGAAAAACTTACTATCATCATGTATGGACAATTTTAGTCTAATACACACTGTCAGTTAATAAGTTTTATTCTGTCAATATTTATATAAAATAAATAATTAAAGTTTCTGCGCATGGTTAATTTGTGTCTATTATTGCCAATTTCTGACATCAAACCTTGATTAATAAAGTTTATTATTCATTAAGGATTTTAGTAAATAGTTGATATAGTGAAATTTATTTACCGAGATTATAAATGTAAAATTACAATTGTCCATGTATACACACTGTAAAAAATGGAAATGTAAACTTACAACTTGCAGAGTTGGACACAATATTGCCCATGCTACAAGTAGGACTTTTACGCAATGTTACTGTAAATTTACGTAGGCACTGTGAATATTACTTTTTTACCTTAGTAAATGTCAACTTGTAATTGTAAATTTACAATTGAAAATGGATTTTACAGGTTACAGTAATATTACACCGCAGAGAAGTTTAAATTCTCCAAGAGAATAGTAAATTTATAACAAAATATAGGAAAAATGTTAGGTTATGAACTAAAGCGCAATAGCCTTATGCGGGCAGGTGATTTGAACTCTACATTATGTGGTAAAATTTATGCACGTAATCCTGAACCAATTGTAGTGGCTTGTAATAATAATTTGTTATTTCAATAATTTATGAATTTAGATTTTATGATTTAATGTTTTCTTTCAACAAAAGTTTTATCGACAAAAGATTATAGCTCTAAAAACCTCTAAAATATTAAAATACATCTCATAATGAATTTTACAATATATTCCTCTGTTTTACGTTTGAAAACAAAATAAAACTAAAATATGTGGAATTTTAATGTAAAAATTAATTTTACTGCACCAATGGTTTTTCCCCTCATATTGTAAATTTATCATGTACAGAATGGGCTCGATTTTTACCCACTTATAGCGTCGGAAAAACGCGTCGCGTTGTAATTTTACCACCTTTAGTGTAGGGAATTTACAAATCGTTCTGAAATTCCTAATCTCCCGCAGGAAATTTACAACTTTTAACGTGGGAATATCACCATATTTTTAGGCATGAAAATCACAACAAAATTGTAAATTTCATTTACATTTTTTACAGTGCATATATCATTAATGATTTTATATTTGTACTCGAATTATAACCTATTTTCATCACATATACCAATTCATGTTTGATATGTATTAAACTTTACTTTTTATTATTTCAAAAATTTTGAGATTTTACACGACTGGAATACGGGATACATACGTGAACTGTCAAAGAGTTCGATTGTCATACTGCACGCAGTTTCGCGCCAAATCTGATCCCCTATTCCGCCATTCCGCGTTTTTTTCCGTTCCAGGACACTCATCTCCTCAAATAGCGTGAGCCTGAGGTATTATGCGATGACGTATAGCCACGCTTTAGGAATGTAAACCCTTGCTTTTTAAGCATGCTATCTAGCTGTTATGTCATATGTGGCACGCATAAATTTCATGAAGCCGATCACTAGTAAAAGGTTAGAAATTATGATCGATTAGTAGGAAAATACATCGTACAATGCAATGGAATACATTCACGCTACATAACCTAAATCCTTCGTTCCGTGTGCAGAATGAGTTTTTTCATATATAAAATATTAAAAAACAAATAATGTTGTAATGTGTAATACAAGGCTGTATTCAGTTACATTTTAGACATAATGTCAGTACCGCCAGTATTTTTTTCTCTGATGTTTTGAATTTGGTTTAAGGGGACCCAACACAGAATTTTCAGCCATGTAAAGTAACGATTAAAAAAATCTAAAATATTTTTTTTCTGACCGAATGTTGGGCAAGAAATCACATGAAAAATTAAGTATTTTTTCTCACATTATTTGCAAAATGATAAATTATTTTTAAAGTACAAAAAATGTTTCTTCTTCAACAAATTTCAATATTTTTTGATAATTCTTTTCTTGTTTTATTTCTCAGACGCTCCTTAAGAATTAAGGGTATGGATTTTGCGAAATTTTAACTTTCTGAAAAATTGGAGTGCCTAGAGTAGAGAAAAAATGTTTTTAAGGGGACCCAACACTGAATTTTCAGCTATATTAAGTAATAATTAAAAAAAAAATTTAATATTTTTATTCTGACACAATTTTGGGTAAAAGATATGGTGAAAAAGAAAAAAAATTTTTTTTCCGTTTTTTTCTGCATTTTTGACATTGCAATTTTTTACAAAATTAAAATTTCGCAAAATCCATACCCTTATTTCTTAGGCAGAGTTTCAGAAACAAAACAAAAAAAGAATTATCGACAAATATTGAAATTTGTGGAAGAAGAAGCATTTTTTGCACTTCTTAAAAACATTTTTTCTCTACTCTAGACACTCCAATTTTTTACAAAATTAAAATGTCGCAAAATCCATACCCTTAATTCTTAAGGAGCGTCTGAGAAACAAAAGAAAAAAAGAATTATCAAAAAATATTGAAATTTGTTGAAGAAGAAACATTTTTTTGTACTTTAAAAATATTTTTTCATTTTGCAAATAATGTCATAAAAAATACTTAATTTTTCATGTGATTTCTTGCCCAACATTGTGTCAGAAGAAAACTATTTTAGATTTTTTTAATCATTACTTTACATGGCTGAAAATTCAATGTTGGGTCCCCTTAATAGCAATTTAAACTATTTTATAACTATTAAACTACTATGAGTTTTATTTTTGATAATCCTTAGTTTATAAAATTTTGTGTAAAAATTTTATGATTATTTAGAAATAGTTTTATTTTTTATATTATCTTTAAAAAATTCAATATGATTGCACTAATACTTTTTAAATATTCATGTTTATAATCACTGTTGACTTTTAGATTTGAAAGCACTGAATTCATACATTTGTTGAAAATAAACAACTTTTTTTAATAAAACTTTTTTCTATTTAATTCGTCAATTTAATAGTAAAAAATTAATTATCCACTTTTTCTTTAAAACTTATATTTTTTCATAATTATTGTATAATGAAAAAGTGCACATTTGACGTAACCTCAAAATGGCACAATTTTTCTTACTTCTCTCGCTAATATGTGAGTTTATATAAATAGATTATACTTCCTATAATAGATCTTAACAATATTTCGAAACGGGATTTTTAGTTTCCTTTTAAATAGACAACACAATTTTTAAACATGATTTTTTTGCTTCCCCTGAAATCACGAATTTGGCGCCTTGACCCCTTTTGTCAGGACACCCTTCAGATATTCTTAAAGTACTAAGAAAAATGAATAAAATGGTCTGTATAAACTCTCCATTTTTTAAAATATCCATGAGAAAAAAATATAATAAAAAAGTTGTAACCACCGAGCGCCTTTGAGACGCCAGATTGGTATAGCGTCTCGTTGCGGTGAGACCGAATCGTCAACAACCTCATCTGACCGTCACGGTCTGACGCAGTCGAGACGCAGAGTTCGGAACGCGACTCCCGACGTTACGTTCGGCACTCCCGAGTCGTATGGTTCGAATTTGATCAAACCTACACATTTCGACGCACCGTCTGAGCGCTAGGTTCGGAAATTTCTCTCCGTGTAGGCATCAGAGTCTCCAAGGATTGTTTGTTTATGAGAAACCCTTGAATGTAAAAGGAAAGCTCTTACCACTTTTCCGGATAAATGTACTTATTTTCTATCCACGGCGCTGCATTGTCGATACTTTTCGTTGTCACTGACAGGTCTTTAGGCTTCTCTTCATTTGTCGTTGTAGCTTCCCGGTTACTTTTTTGTTTATTCCATTCTTCAACATCTTTACAGAAATCTTTGAACCCAGCGTTATATGGCACTGATTTCTGTCCCCTGAACCAGCTCTCCGTATTCAGATCGTAATCATTTTCCATCTCTTCATCCTTTTCGCTCTCTTCGCTAATTTGTATTTTAATTTTTTTACCGCGCTTCTTTTTCTCTTTCTTAGTGGATACTTTCCTCTTAGTTGAGGGCTGCGATGATAACTTTTCGGCATTCAGGTCATCATGATCTGCCTTGTCGTTAATATTTGTCTCTGCATCAAAATCTTCACGTGTTGTTTCTTAATTTTGTTTTGCATCTGTTTGGTAGTTTTTGTACCAAACTCTCTTAGCTTTAATCGATTATGTGCATTTTCTGAGAAAGTTTGGACGGCCCGAAGAAATAAGATGTTCATTGCTCCATCGAAAACGTAGTACTTGATTATTTTATACCAATTTTCAACGACTGCATTGGAATTTCTTCTCAGTCCAAAATCTTTTATTGCAATTCCAGACCACAAAGGATAATATGTCAACAATTCGTCAATTAGGTAACTTATAAACTGCGGCACAAAAAGATCATTTTTCACGCCACCATCCGATTTAGCTTGGTTCAGCACATCATCATACACGGATCGGAATAGTTTATAAAATTTCGACTGTTCTCGCTGGGTTTTTCCGTGATGTACGTCATCATCATCATCATCTTCAAATGGTTACATACTATAATCTCCACCGCCATAATTCCCACGTCATAATCCCCACTATCATAATTCCAACCTAACCTAACCTAACCTAACCTAACCTAACCCCACCGTTATAATTCCCACCACCAACATCCCTACCGCCATAATTCTCACAACCACAATTTCCACTGCCATTATTCTCCCCATCAAAATTACCGAAATAAGATATATAAGGCCCAGTCAATTATTGTTGATCAGTTGGTAAGTTGTCTATAACATTTCAACACGTCCAATATTACGATGCCTTTACATTTTGTACAAAATCAAAAAGGCAAACGGGATTTAGTGTTAAATGGATATATTCTACACCAGCAACACGTGGGAAAAACACAAATAACATGGCGATGTCAACTATACTCCACAACTCGTTGTCCAGGAAAAGCGTACACATCTTCTAATAAAAGTACAGGAGAACTTCTAAAACAAAACGATCACGATCACCTCCCAGACGCAACATACATTGAAATTAACAAAGTAAGATATAAAATGATGAAAAAGGCCAAATCTGGTAAGAAAAATACGAGAGCAATTGTATCTAAAAGCATCCGAGATGTATCATCCCCAGTCGCTGCAACATTACCGTCTGTAACTGCATTACAACGTCAAATACAGCGTGCTCGTGCAAAAACCAATCCACAACTTGCTTCTCCTGCTAATCGAGAAGACTTAACATTACCAGTTGAGTTCACACGCACATGGAAGGGAACTCCATTCTTACTTCATGATAGTACTGGAAAGAATCGATTTTTAATTTTTACGACGCGGAAAAATTTACAATATTTATCAACATTCCCGATGTGGTTCTCTGATGGGACATTTCGCAGCGTTCCGACAATATTTACTATAACGATAACGATGATCCACGTACAAATAATTCTGTAGAGGGGTGGCATCATATTTTTAATAAAACAATTTCACGAGCACACAGTAGTATAGGGCACTTTATAAATTGTATGAAAGATTAACAATCCAGAACAGAAGTACTAATATCTCAAGAACAAGCTGGCCGAACAATCGATGTCAAAAAACGACGGCGATATGTTCAATATGACGAAAGATTAAAAAATATAGTAAAAGAATACGAAAATGTTGAAATTCTAGGGTATCTGCGTCGCATTGCCTATAACGTCGCACTGTAAATTTATTCATGTATTATTTGTAAAGGACCCTCAAGTCCGTATATAAGTAAATAATCAAATAAATAATTTATATTTCATTAATAAATAATGTTTATAACCTACATTTTACGTGATTTTACTTTTTCCCCGATACTGTTCCCTATTGTGATATGCTCAGTTATCAGTGGAATTCATCGATTTATTGATTTTACTATTTGGGGTGGGAATTTTGATATTAGGAATTATGACGTGGAAATTATGACGGTGGAAATTTTGACGTGGGAATTATGATCTGTCACCCTTCAAATTCAGTATTGAACTCATCACTACATTCAATCAAATCCATCGTTTTAGCATCCATAATTTCTTCAAAAAGGTGATCATGCTGATGATACTGATTTTTGCGCCCAAATAATTTACAAATTTTTTCAAACAATAAAATTGCATGAGGAAGCTCAGTTTTGTGAAGCATTAAGGATACTGCAGATCTTAAGAGGGATCTGGTATTTGCATTGGAGGTAAAGTTTTTGATCCGTTTGATCGCCGCTTTGATGAGATGGCTTGAACAGACGTGGATAATTGTTATTGGGTAGCTGTGATCATTTTTGCTACGAATTCGATCCCATAAGTAGTTGAGATGGAATGCTACGCCATGTGGTTAAATGACTTAGAAACGGCTTGAATGAGAGCTTTGCTGAAGTCTACTTTAATTTGTGATACCAGCGGTCTTATCGTTGTCACACTCTTCATTGCCGAAATAAAAACATTTTTCGATGTTGTATACGTCATGCCCGCAAGTAATGAATTCAACAACTGCTAAACGAACAGAGTTTTTAGGACCGGCTAGGACAAGACAGTAATATATAGGCTTCTTTATTGAATCCGGGGGTTGGGAAAATATGGAACCTGTGGCATCCAAATGCAAGCAAACGTAACCCATATATTTCAATAATTCTATAACGACCTTTATCTGCTTTTCTGAAAAAACCGTTATAGAAAACGATGGATATGTCGTATACCCTTGCACGAAACCCTTGACGATTATCCTATCCCATTTAGGATCAGATTCGAATTTATTTTTTAATTTTGTTATGAACAAATGAAAGTTGTCGTCGAGATCGAACTCTTTTCTCTGTTCGCTCGCGATTTTGTGCAGAATCATAGCTGATGGAGCATCACTTCTATTTCCCGACTCCAAAACATCTCTAGGAATAACCGCTAACAGTTGTCCTTCTAAAACACACGCGTTTGTTTTCTGCAATTTTTCGGCTATCTTGCTCCGTTTTTCACCGGAAATTTGTCGCCTGCGGATTTCACCCTTCTCGTGATGAAATGTGCCAATAGTTTTTACGTGAACCTGAAATGGACGGTGATGTTGCAGTGCCTCATTAATAGTAAATTTGTACTTGCAACACCCGTCCATAGCGTATTTTTTCTTTTTCTTCCCATACTGTATATTGTGGTCTTTTATTTGCAGTACACATTTATTATTAAACTTCTGGAAGTGATCGTTGAATTCATGAGTCCATCCCTTTTTAAAGTAGTGTTTCTTTTTCACCCACCATTTCTCAAAAAAGACAGGGGGCAGCTCAAAACTTTGTACTGCATCGTCGACACTAGTGGTACTCAAGACCGAGTGCTTTTCAGGAACATGGATAATCGAAGATTTGTGATGCAATGTTTCCGTACTTGAAACCGAAGAATTTAGCTCCCCGCTAATAATTTCATCGATCAAGTTGTCCAGTTGACCATTCGAAATTTATCGCGGGTGGATCTGCACAGTCATCTTGTTCGCCTTCAGGCGTACAATTTTTCAACGATATAAGGGGCGTTTCTGAATTTGCGGAATCGGCGATTTGCTTTTTTAATTTATCCAGAGCTCCTTTTCTGTTGTCACGTAGTCGTTTATACAACGTAAACGGATTTATGTCGTTTAATTTTGCGGAGAGTTCCGTCCAAACTGGGTGGAGCTGGCTATATAAAGCACTACTAGACGAAAAAACATTTACATTCCTTAATTCCGAAAGGAATGCATCATCAGGTGCTAGTGAAGGGGTGCCATAGTTGGCGACCAACGACAAAATTCGATGGAACACAAAATAAAATAAAAAATATTTGATTAGAGGACAAATAATCAAAGAACGCCTCAAATATCTCAACCAAAGAAGATGCAATATCTCAAAGAAAGAGTATAAAGAGTATATACTTTATGTAAAAAAGCCACCCGCGGACTCTTAACTTATACCAAACGGAAATCAATTATTTAATGGGTTGTTTTATTTTCATAAATTCTCCTCGTGGCGAATTCTTGAAGCTGCGCTGACATCCACGAATGTATCACACGAGAAGAAGATGAGATCAACTTCGGTCGTTCACCACCAGAAGAATTTGAAAATAAAACCTTTTCACGAAATGTTTTTTTTTGCATAAGTCAGGCCCCGATGCATGATCTTTCTGCGTATATACATAGAGACAAATTACTTTGTGTTCACACAAAGAGAAAAAAATTGTTAATAGAACCATGAAAAAATGGTAGAAATGGTTGCAACACTCAATAATAGCGGAATCAACAACATAAAAAAGTTGTAATTGACTTTTACTATTGGAAATTGCAAACCGTACCAAATAGTAGTTGTTTTTAGTAACTGTTCCAATTTTAGTTAGCCCAATCGTTTTATTTTTCGAATAGTTAATAATGACGGCAATAAGTAATATTGTCGATTTTGAAAAAAATCGGATGACAGAAAGGCATCGCTGGAGGGGGAAGAATGTCGAAAAACGATGAAAATTACAAACAACGGTTAATAAAAGTTGCAATTTTAGTTAGCCCACTCGTCTTATTTTTCGTATAGTTAATAATGATGGTAATGAGTAATATTGTCGAATTTAACAAAAATAGGATGAGAAGAAGGCATCGCTGGAGGGGGAAGAATATCGAAAACCGCTGAAAATGATAAACAACGGTTAATAACTGTTCCAATTTTAGTTAGCCCACTCGTTTTATTTTTCGAATAGTTAATAATGATGGCAAAGAGTAATATTGTCGAATTTAAAAAAAATCGGATGACAGGAAGGCATCGCTGGAGGCGGAAAATGTCGAAAACCGCTGAAAATCACAAACAACGCTCAATAGCTGTTCCAATTTTAGTTAGACCACTCGTTTTAATTTTCGAATAGTTAATAATGATGGCAATGGGTATTATTGTCGAATTTGAAAAAAATCGGATGACAGGAAGGCATCGCTGGAGGGGGAAAATGTCGAAAACCGCTGAAAATGACAAACAACGCTCCATAACAGTTCCAATTTTAGTTAGCCCACTCGTTTTATTTTTCAAATAGTTAATAATTATGGCAATGACTATTACTGTCGAATTTTAAAAAAATCGGATGACAGGAAGGCATCGCTGGAGGGGGAAGAATGTCGAAAAACGATGAAAATTACAAACAACGGTTAATAAAAGTTGCAATTTTAGTTAGCCCACTCGTTTTATTTTTCGAATAGTTAATAATGATGGAAATAAGTAATATTGTCGATTTTGAAGGATATCGGATGACAGGAAGGCACCTCTGGAGGGGGAAAATGTCGAAAACCGCTGAAAATCACAAACAACGAACGGTTAGTAAAAGTGTCAATTTTAGTTAGCCCACTCGTTTTATTTTTCGAATAGTTAATAATGATGGCAATGAGTAATATTGTCGAATTTTAAAAAAAATCGGATGACAGGAAGGCATCGGCGAAGGGGGAAAATGTCGAAAACCGCTGAAAATGATAAACAACGCTTGATAGCTGTTCCAATTTTAGTTAGCCCACTCGTTTTATTTTTCGAATAGTTAATAAAGATGGCAATGAGTAATATTGTCGAATTTGAAAAAAATCGGATGACAGGAAGGCATCGCTGGAGGGGGAAAAATGTCGAAAACCGCTGAAAATGACAAACAACGCTTAATAGCTGTTCCAATTTTAGTTAGCCCACTCGTTTTATTTTTCGAATAGTTAATAATGATGGCAATGAGTAATATTGTCGAATTTAAAAAAAATCGAATGACAGGAAGGCATCGCTGGAGGGGGAAAAATGTGGGAAACAGCTGAAAATGACAAACAACGCTCAATAACTGTTCCAATTTTGGTTAGCCCACTCGTTTTATTTTTCGAATAGTTACTAATGATGGCAATGAGTAATATTATCGAATTTAAAAAAAAAGCGGATGACAGGAAGGCACCGCTGGAGGGGGAAATTGCAACTTTTATTAACCGTTCGTTGTTTGTGATTTTCAGCGGTTTTCGACATTTTTCCCCTCTCGCGGTGCCTTCCTGTCATCCGATTTTTTTCAAAATCGACAATATTACTCATTGCCATCACTATTAACTCTTCGAAAAATAAAACGAGTGGGCTAACTAAAATTGGAACAGTTATTAACCGTTGTTTATCATTTTCAGCGGTTTTCGACATTCTTCCCCTTCCAGCGATGCCTTCCTGTCATCCGATTTTTTTCAAATTCGACAATAATACCCATTGCCATCATTATTAACTATTCGAAAATTAAAACGAGTGGTCTAACTAAAATTGGAACAGCTATTGAGCGTTGTTTGTGATTTTCAGCGGTTTTCGACATTTTCCGCCTCCAGCGATGCCTTCCTGTCATCCGATTTTTTTTAAATTCGACAATATTACTCTTTGCCATCATTATTAACTATTCGAAAAATAAAACGAGTGGGCTAACTAAAATTGGAACAGTTATTAACCGTTGTTTATCATTTTCAGCGGTTTTCGATATTCTTCCCCCTCCAGCGATGCCTTCTTCTCATCCTATTTTTGTTAAATTCGACAATATTACTCATTACCATCATTATTAACTATACGAAAAATAAGACGAGTGGGCTAACTAAAATTGCAACTTTTATTAACCGTTGTTTGTAATTTTCATCGTTTTTCGACATTCTTCCCCCTCCAGCGATGCCTTCCTGTCATCCGATTTTTTTCAAATTCGACAATATTACTCATTGCCATCATTATTAACTATTCGAAAAATAAAACGAGTGGGCTAACTAAAATTGGAACAGTTATTAACCGTTGTTTGTAATTTTCATCGTTTTTCGACATTCTTCCTCCTCCAGCGATGTCATCCGATTTTTTTCAAAATCGACAGTAATAGTCATTGCCATCATTATTAACTCTTCGAAAAATAAAACGAGTGGGCTAACTAAAATTGGAACAGTTATTAACCGTTGTTTATCATTTTCAGCGGTTTTCGACATTCTTCCCCTTCCAGCGATGCCTTCCTGTCATCCGATTTTTTTCAAAATCGACAATATTACTGATTTCCATTATTATTAACTATTCGAAAAATAAAACGAGAGGGCTAACTAAAATTGCAACTTTTATTAACCGTTGTTTGTAATTTTCATCGTTTTTCGACATTCATCCCCCTCCAGCGATGCCTTCCTGTCATCCGATTTTTTTAAAATTCGACAATATTACTCATTGCCATCATTATTAACTATTCGAAAAATAAAACGAGTGGGCTAACTAAAATTGGAACAGTTATTAACCGTTGTTTGTAATTTTCATCGTTTTTCGACATTCTTCCTCCTCCAGCGATGTCATCCGATTTTTTTCAAAATCGACAGTAATAGTCATTGCCGTCATTATTAACTATTTCAAAAATAAAACGAGTGGGCTAACTGAAATTGCAACTTTTATTAACCGTTCATTGCTTGTGATTTTCAGCGGTTTTCTACATTTTCCCCCTCCAGCGGAGCCTTCCTGTCATCCGATTTTTTTCAAAATCGAAATATTACTCATTTCCATCATTATTAACTATTCGAAAAATAAAACGAGTCGGCTAACTAAAATTGCAACTGTTGTTTGTAATTTTCATCGTTTTTCGACATTCTTCCTCCTCCAGCGATGCCTTCCTGTCATCCGATTTTTTTTAAATTCGACGATATTTCTCATTGCCATCATTATTAACTATTCGAAAAATAAAACGACTGGGCTAACTAAAATTGCAACTTTTATGGAGCGTTATGTGTGTTTTACGTCTTTTACCCCTCCCCCCACCCTTCCCTTGGGGGTTAGAAAACTTTTTTTAGCATGAATTGGGTTTATATATGACAAGGATTAAAAAAAAAAATTGACTCGTCCAAAAAAAAAAAATTTTTTTCGTTGGATTCTAACGTCAAGATCATGACAAAATGGCGATTCCAGAGCGTTTTTTCAGGTTGTTGGGTCTGTTTTGCGCACTCCACCAGCACCCTAGTATTCGAAAATTTTATTTTTGTCATTTATGAGGTGCATATATAGGACAAGGATAAGAAAAAAACTTCTTCGTTCGCTCCCCTCCCCCCACTTTCGAGATGATACTGGATAGAAAAATTTTGAAAAAATTACATTTTGTTTGTTATGAGTATTGATGAATATTATTATTATTATACGACTTTATTGAGACAAAGAGGGAGGATACATAAAGACTCCATCATGGGCAAATGGCGAGTCACAGCTATCAGGTGTTTTACAGATTGACCCATAAATCAGTAAATTTAGCAGAATACAGAGAGAAAAAGCCATAAACATACATAAATACACAAAATGTAGTTCACAGAAATTTAAACATACATACAAAAAATATAAACATACATAAATACCCTAAATATAGTTCACAGAAACGCAACATTCACACTATTACAATTGACGATTACGCAAATGATAAAACTATCTCACCTTACTCATAAATAGACCAATAGAAAGAATAGATTTACGAATGTTTAACGGAAGAGCATTGAAAATTTGTGTCGTATAGTACGAAAACGAGCCAGTATATTTGCCGGATGAGTGAACTGGATATCTTAGAGTATATAGCACAGCGCTCCTACAATTACTTGTATTACTTCCGAGAAATTGCATAACTGAATGGAGATACTCTGGTTCTTTTATCGATAATAGTTTACTTAAAATTTTTAAAATTCGGATCTCCATTCTATCCTGTATCCTCAGTTGGCCAGACTTTAGAAAAGCTGGCGAAATATGGTCGTATTTCGTAATAAGGTAAATATAACGCAAACAGGTGTGTTAAACTGCCTGAACTCTCGACCAGTTCTTCCGGGAAAGACAGGGGCCAAATACTGATATACAATATAAAAGTTGTGGAAGAACAAGAAGTTCACATAATCTAAATTTGGTGTCGCTAGTTAACCCGTTTCGTCCTGAAATGCCCTAAATTTTGACTTCTTTTCATCAGGTGCTTTCTTATGGAGAAAGTCACTCAATCGTTTTGATATAACAACACCTATT
The DNA here is from genome assembly GCA_030407085.1 of Trichopria drosophilae. Lineage (NCBI taxonomy): Eukaryota > Metazoa > Arthropoda > Insecta > Hymenoptera > Diapriidae > Trichopria > Trichopria drosophilae. The sequence continues at coordinate 64,221,699 of CM059582.1, read as the reverse complement.
GTATTTTTTCTCGAACTTTATAAATCCGGTTTCAGATTGACCATATCTGCCGCCATTTTTTTACTATGGCGGTTTAAACATACAAAAATTGTGAATTTTGAAAAATTCTTGAACAGGAAGCCGTGTTCGAATCAAGCTGAATCTCTGTATCTGGTGGAGTAAATAGTTATACTAAAAGATGTTAATGGTTTATCTTCGATAAACGAATATTCAATAAACATGCAATAATTGTGAAACAGTGTATGTATTTGAACACGCTTTAATTGTAGCGCACGCACGAGACAAACTCGTCAAAAGTACGAGACGAACTAACTATAAAAGTAAATATGAAGTATAGGCGTACATACATATATAAACAAAGTATTAATACACATAACTAAATGAATAACCTGAAATAACACACGCATATATGCATTGCTTATATATTTAACACGCCCCCACAATGCATATTCACTCCATCACATTTAAGCCGATTTTTTCTACGCAAAAATTATGTTTTCTTTTATTAAGAGGTTTTGTCATAATATCCGCGACCATTTCCTCAGATGGTAAGTACAATAATTCGAAAATTTTGTTATTTAAATTGTTTCTAATGAAATGAAAACGAATATCAATATGTTTTGATCTTGCGTGAAATAAGTTATTGCGCGCAAGTAAATTTGCACTCTGATTATCGTTGTACAGTCGAATACTTAATCCTATGTCTAACTCTAACAATAGATTTTTCAAAAAAATCAATTCTTTCGTTGCCTCAGCTATAGCCATATACTCAGCTTCAGTAGTTGACATTGCTTTTGGCTTTTCCAGACAATTGTTGAATTACCTAACATAAAATATATCCAGTAAATGACTTTCTATCGAGAACATTAGAACCCCAATCTGCATCTACATAACCATTCAGTTCGAAATTATCTTTTTTATAAGCCAAACCAAGATCCATCGTATTTTTTAAATATCTGATTATTCTTTTTGCGGCGTTCCAGTGTTCTCGTCCAAAGCAGGTGTTAAACTGAGATAAAAATACCACAGTATGCATAATATCTGGTCTTGTAGCTACGGATAAATAAGTAAGACTACCAATTAGCTCCCTGAACGGTAATTCTATCTCAGCATGTTTTTCATTTTTAGATAAATTATATAAAACATTTGGATCTCCAGGAGTTTCCATCACCTTTGCATCTATCAATTTGAATTGTTCAATGATTTTATTAATATGTTTCCTTTGAGAAAGAAATATTTGATCGTCTTTTCTAATTATTTCAATACCCACACAATATTTAGCCTCACCTAAATCCTTTATTTCACATTGACTTTTTAATTCTCTTTTAATTTCATGTAGCCTTGTTTCATTATTATAAGCGATTAACATATCATCAACATAAATAACAATGATAATTAATTGATTTTCGTCTATATCATAATACATACAAGGTTCCGTTCGTGAAGCTTTCAGATTCAAAGTTTTGAACATACTATCTAGCGTTTTATTTCACACTCTACTCGACACTTTAAACCGTATAAAGATTTTTTTACTAAACAAGTTCTTTTTCCTTTTTTTATGTCATTTAGCATGAGTTTATCCTTGTAATTAATATTTTGTTCCAAAAAATCGGGAAGCTTCATGTATACACTTTCTTTTAACTCGCTATGTAAAAACGCACTCGTAAAATCCATTTGGTCAATTTTAAGATTTAATTGCACTGCAAGAGCTATTAAAATTCGCAACGATTCTATCCTAACGACAGGAGCGAATGTATTAAAATAATCTTTTCCTTGAATCTGTGCGAATCTTCTTGCTACTAATCTTGCTTTTCGTGATTTTACATTCCCCGCAGTATCCATTTTCTTCGTCAAAACTAATCTTGAGTCGATCACATTGCTTTCTTTTGGTTTTTCCATTAATTCCCAAGTATCGTTTTTCAAAATTTGTTTAACTTCTTGACATATCGCTTCCTTCCAATATTTTCCCTCTTTTCCTCTTAATGCTTCTTCGTAGTTTACATCAACGTAATTTGCTTCTTCATTTGTAAATACATCATCATTGTCTTCATTACTAAGGACAGATACAAAATCTTCTTGCTCACTTCCATTTTGAGCTTCAGCTTCAAACATTTACCCGTTCGGCCTTCCTCGTTTACCCGTTCTTACGATTGTTGGTCTTCCTGGTAAACGTTTCTCAACAATTTCATATTCAGTTGGCATGACGTTATTTTCATAATTTGTTATATCTTTACCTTTATCGTTTATTTCATTTTCGGTTAATATAATTTCTTGTTCATGGAAAACATCAGCGCTGTCATTTATTTTTCTTGTATTTTCTTTTTCTTCAGCTGGAATGTCTTCAAAAAATTTTACGTATCTTGAAATGTCTACCTTTCTTAGATTCGGTATCCAAATTCTATAAGCCTTAGCTTCTTTTGCATAACCGACCAGTTTTCCTTCTTGCGCTCTATCCGAAAGCTTATCTTTTTGAGTTTTGTTTAATATAGAACACTTTGTGCCAAATATTCTCATGTGATCAAGATTAGGAGCACGCTTATGCCATATTTTATAAGGAATGTCACCATTTAGTCCCATTGTTGGACACCTATTCCTCACGTAATTTGCCGTCATCAAGGCTTCGCCCCAAAAAAAGGGCGCCATATTCGAATGTATTAACATACATCTTATAGCCTCCACTAACGTTTTTTTTTTCTTTCCGCCAAACCATTTTGTTTGGGAGTGTATGGGGCTGTTAAACGTCTCTTGATACCATTATTCTTTAAGTATTCATCAAATTGGGAATTAACGTATTCTCCCCCATTGTCTGTTTGCAATTTCTTTATTTTTCTCTCAGTAGCATTTTCTGCCATAGTCTTGTATTCCAAGAATTTCTCAAATGCTTCGTATTTATTTCTCATTAAATATACGACGCACCAGCAAGAATGATTTTCCACAAATGTAATAAAATATTTGGCTCCACCAAGAGTAGGGGTCTTGAAAGGGCCACATACATCAGAGTGTACGATCTCCAAAAAATTCTTACACTTTTCACTCGTATGATTGAAAGGTGTTGCCGTTTGTTTACCAATAGCACACGTTACACATTTAAGATCTACCAATAGCACACGTTACACATTTATTAATCATAATTTTCCACCCCTTTCGCGAATTGAACTATTTCACTTTTCGATCTCTGAATATAATACAAATTCCCAATTCTGTTTGCAATCATTTTTACTTTGTTAGACTCTTTATTTTTTACTGTAGCCTTTGTTTGATCAAAAATTACTATATTACCCTTATCCACTAGTTTACTACACAGGCACATATAGCGTATTTTCCAATTTAATATTGCGCTGTTTTTAATTTGTATCAATATTTACAAATACTGAACCTTTTCCTTTTACACTCAGATTTATTACTTGCTAAATTCAAACATTCATTTGTTTCCGTTAGGTTTTGGAAATTTTCGTTGTTCCTACACAAGTGTGCTGTACAACCACTGTCCAATATCCATTTATTTTCGTCACATTCAAAAGTTTTGTTATTGTTTATAGTTCCTACACAAGCAAAGTACGCATCGTCCTCAACTACATTTGCGTCTTGTTTTACCTTTTTCATAAAGGGTGTAAACGGGTACTTGGTTCTACATTTTGCGGCAACATGCCCTATTCTATTACATCGATAACATTTTAAATTTGACATTGCGTATGTTTTAGTGGATCCCTTTGAATCAGTTTTATTTTCAAAATTTTTCCAAGCTTCTCTCTTATTTTCAAATTGTTTTTTACTTGTGGAAAAAGCCATTGCACTCGAAGAATTGATTTTTTGAATTCTACCATCATATTCTTCAAGAATTTTTATTTTTAGGTGTAACGTGGGACGTTTTTAGTTCTAACAAAAATTATTTTTCCCAGAGTTTCATCTTTCTCTAGCTTGCACAGCTGTTACTAATAAAATTAAAAAAAAAGGAAATGTACTATTTTCCAACATTCGACAACCAGAAGATAAGCTTCTTGCAACATGTGGCCGAGAGATACATGTCGAGCATCATCGTAGTAGAAATGCCGCGAACCCTCTCGAGTTTCATGTAAATTTATGATTGTTCGTAGATCAGTTTTCGATCACACGATCCGCCGTAGCCAACGGCCGGAGCATTATACCATAATAAACTTAAAAATATCTTATACCGATAGAACACTTCCTGTTGTCGAACACGTGTGGAAAAATAAAAAGACTAAATAATTTTTGTCCCGAATGACGTCACGTCCTCTTAGTAATACTAACAATTACCATTGCAACTATTATAATCAATTAACCATTAATTATAGAAGCGTTACTAATAAAATTCATTGTCAGCGTACAATTAGATTTATGTCAATAAGTTTAGAAGTATATCTTATTCAATTTAATACCTTTTTAGCGGTATTAATTATGATTATAAGTAATAAGTAATTGGAGTATTGCGCTATGCATATATCATCAATTGCGAATATGTAATCCACGTAATATTATTATTGTATATTAACTACTAATTATTATTATTGCGTTTAGATATAAGTTTATAATGTTATATTGTAAGGGAAGATAGTATACATCATATCCACTTTTCCCCACTTTTCCGGGCATAAGCCCTGCCCCTTTTTCTCTATCGTCCAATCTTGACATAGACAATTTTTGACTCTCATCTCATGAGCATAGAGAGGGAGAAGTCCTAGAGCTCTAACCGAGGTTACGATTTAGGAAAACCTATTTTCAAAAGTCAGTTCAAAAGTTTCAGTTAAAAGGTTGAGTTAAAAGTTTACTTAAAAAGTTTAGTCCGATAGTCGACAGTCCGAGAGTCGACAGTTTGAAGTAAGTTTCGTTTTATTTTAATCTTTTCCTTATAATTATACAATTTTGTTTACCATTTTTGATTTCCAGGATAATTCCTTTTTTTTCCTTTTCCTTAATCCAAATTAATTTAAAAACCTGAGGTCGGATGCTTCTAGTTAAGGTACCAACTTCGAGTATTAAATTAATTATTTAAACAAAATTCTTCCAAATTAATTCAAAGGCTTGAGGTTGGACGCTTCGTCGTCAAGGTACCAACCTCGAGGTATTGAATTAAAGACTTGTTCTATTCTTAATTTTGTTGTCTTATTAAAGACTTTTTCGATTCATTCGATTTTTTTTAAAAAACCAATCCTATTTTCAAAGGCTTGAGGTTGGACGCTTCGTCGTCAAGGTACCAACCTCGAGGTATTGAAACAAAATGGATTTTCTTTTCTTATTTCTTTTTTTTTGATTAGAAACAAATACTTGAAGTTGGATGCTTCCTCGTTAAGGTGCCAACTTTAAAGTATCAATCTAACCACGTTTTTTTTGTTAATTAATTGAACCCCAAATCAATTATTCCCTAGTTTCCTTTCCCAAAAATCATACTATCTTCCAATATTTAGTAATGTACTTAAAATATAAATTATAATAATAATAATAATAATTGTATATTTTATTTCACCATTTCTCCACCATCCCGGTCGTCCCAAGGTAAGAGGGACGAATTATAAATTTTAAAAACTTCTTTCTTTTATTTGTACTCCGTTGTGTTCGACGCTGGACGTAACAGAGGACATAATTTTTGGCGCAGTCGGTAGGACCGGGATAGAGAGATTGTGAAATAATATATTTATTGTACTAATGAAATTTTTCTTTCAGCAAAACGAATATAAAATGAACAAAAAGTGTTGTGAAAATCCCATAATGTGATAGTGTAGTTATAACCAAAAACCAAAAAAATAGTAAAACATAAGAATCAGAGGAACAAAGTGAAATATCTTCTTAATAAATGTAAACTATTTTATTTTCAGTCACATTACTTAATAAAAATTACTCGTGTTTTAACAAAGAAAGAAAAAAAAAAACGAAAAGTCGCAAATAACCTAAAATAAATAAAAAACAGTGAAAATAAAAGTGAAATAAATTTTGATATCGTTTACGTGTTTCGAATACCGCGGGCATAAGTCCTTTTCGAATTCCGTTTTAGCCGCTGCGGACCATAAGTTTTCTTTTTTTTTGAATGCAAAGTTGTTTTGCTCTCTATTAAATTCTAAAAAGTTTTTGTATTTGACAGTGTTGAGCAGAAATCAATTTTCAACGCCTAAAAAGAAGTGTTTTTACCGCGCAAAATAAAAAACCGCGATGCCGCCAGAGAGCGAAGTCGCCGTGCAAAACGAGCGAATAAAAAAAAATATTTTAAAGAGTTTAAAAAAGTTTCTTGTTTTTACCGCGTTTAAAATAAATAAACGCGAAGCCGCCACAGAGCGAAGCCGCCAAATAGAGCGAAGTCGCCGTGTAAAACGAGCGAAAAATAATAAAAGAATATTTAAAGAGTTTAAAAAAGTTTCTTGTTTTTTACCGCGTAAAATATTAAACGCGAAGCCGCCAGAGAGCGAAGCCGCCAAATAGAGCGAAGACGAATAATAAAAAAATGTTTCAAAGTGTTTAAAAAAGTTTTTGTTTTCTTGTTTTTACCGCGTTTAAAATAATAAACGCGAAGCCGCCAGAGAGCGAAACCGCCAAGTAGAGCGAAGACGAATAATAAAAAAATGTTTCAAGGTGTTTAAAAAAGTTTTTGTTTTCTTGTTTTTACCGCGTAAAATAATAAACGCGAAGCCGCCAGAGAGCGAAGCCGCCAAATAGAGCGAAGTCGCCGTGTAAAACGAGCGAAAAATAATAAAAGAATATTTAAAGAGTTTAAAAAAAGTTTCTTGTTTTTTTACCGCGTAAAATATTAAACGCGAAGCCGCAAGAGAGCGAAGCCGCCAAATAGAGCGAAGACGAATAATAAAAAAATGTTTCAAAGTGTTTAAAAAAGATTTTGTTTTCTTGTTTTTACCGCGTTTAAAATAATAAACGCGAAGCCGCCAGAGAGCGAAGCCGCCAAATAGAGCGAAGACGAATAATAAAAAAATGTTTCAAGGTGTTTAAAAAAGTTTTTGTTTTCTTGTTTTTACCGCGTAAAATAATAAACGCGAAGCCGCCAGAGAGCGAAGCCGCCAAATAGAGCGAAGTCGCCGTATAAAACGAGCGAAAAATAATAAAAGAATATTTAAAGAGTTTTAAAAGTTTTCGTTTCCTTGTTTTTACCGCGTTTAAAATAAATAAACGCGAAGCCGCCAGAGAGCGAAGCCGCCAAATAGAGCGAAGTTGCCGTGTAAAACGAGCGAAAAATAATAAAAGAATATTTAAAGAGTTTAAAAAGTTTTTGTTTCCTTGTTTTTACCGCGTTTAAAATAAACGCGAAGCCGCCACAGAGCGAAGCCGCCAAATAGGGCGAAGCCGCCAAATAGAGCGAAGTCGCCGTATAAAACGAGCGAAAAATAATAAAAGAATATTTAAAAAAGTTTAAAAAGTTTTTGTTTTCTTGTTTTTATCGCGTTTAAAATAAATAAACGCGAAGCCGCCAGAGAGCGAAGCCGCCAAATAGAGCGAAGTCGCCGTATAAAACGAGCGAAAAATAATAAAAGAACATTTAAAGAGTTTAAAAAGTTTTTGTTTTCTTGTTTTTACCGCGTTTAAAATAAATAAACGCGAAGCCGCCTCAGAGCGAAGCCGCCAGATAGAGCGAAGTCGCCGTGTAAAACGAGCGAAAAATAATAAAAGAATATTTAAAGAGTTTGAAAAGTTTTTGTTTTCTTGTTTTTACCGCGTTTAAAATAATAAACGCGAAACCGCCTAATTACGCTTTTTCGAGAAATCGGTATGCCCACTACGAGTATAGCCATTTTTCCTTTTAATCGTAATAAATGAGTGAAGACGGTAAACTCACTCGCAATAAATACAAAACTCTTAGCGAAGAAGAGAGAACAAACGCGTTAATAGAGGGTTTACCTATTGTGAATCAGCGGAACCTAAATTCTATAGATCCATTTCAAGCAACTAAAACTTTATTATATTCCCCTACGAAACCTGCGTTTTTCGAGCCTAACCTGGATTCGGTTCTTGAATCTGTTATAGAACCAGCTCCATTCGGAAATCAACCGAATAATTCCAGTCAAGACTTAGAAAATTTAAACCAGTCTTCATTTTCCCTTTTTTCGGCATCTACTATTAAATACGATTTGATCGCCTCCGAGATGGCAAGTAATCAATATTTAAGTGTCCGCGATGCAGCTGATACAATACCCATATTTTCCGGGTCTAGGGACGGATATACATATACGGAATTCGCGACAGCTTGTAATAACGCCTTAAAAATGATCCCCGACGCAGCAGAACGCGCACTTACTAAACTGACTCTTGCCAGATTAAAAGGTGAAGCATATCGTACTATGCTTGGCAAGGACCCCGATACTATATCCGAGATGTTAATTGTTTTAAAAGGGATTCATGGTTCCCACACTTCTACGCTAGAAGTGTATGGTGAATTAGCCCTGTTATGTCAAGGGGGTTCTGAAGGTGCCGCAAGTTACTTTAATCGTGCCCGAGCAATCGGATACCGTCTAAAAGAAGCGTATAAGCAAGGGTCAAACATAGATTTGTCAGACGAAAAAATTAAAGAACTTGAAGTTGCCTGTTGTAAGGCTTTTGTATTAGGATTACACCCCGAAATTAATAATCGAATGACGGAACGAGTAGATTTAAATTTAGCCGGACCGGAAGCAATTAAAATCGAAATTCAGTTAGAGAATCGTAAACGATTAATCATACAACAGAATTCTCCACTTACGAATTGCGATATTTGCAAAAGCACCGTACACGCAACGTTAGAGTGCCCTTTATTATCTAAAGAACCCAAACGATGCCAATTATGTGACAGTACCCAACATACGGCAAAAACATGTGAAAAACGAGAAAACACGGAAAATCGTTCAAGATGCCAATTATGCGATCGAACCGGACACCTCGCACGAGATTGTCGCCCTAAAGGACAAAGGTGTCAATATTGTAACAAATCTGGGCATACAACCAGGGAATGTCGCAACAGATCGGGAACCCAAATATGCGATCTTTGTCGTAGAACGGGACACGTGGCACGAGATTGTCAGTACAGAGCTCCCGTTCGGGTAGTTCAACCGAATTGTCAAGGATGCGGTAAAACAGGACACACTCTGCAAGATTGTCGAAATAGTATGCCTTGTCAATATTGTACCCAGCGAGGTCATACCGCTAGAGATTGCCCGCGAATAAAAGAACAACAGGCCCCACGCTGTCAATACTACAATCGAACCGGGCATACTGCAGCCCGATGCTTCCAAATTCCCAAACAGCAAGAATCGATAAGAGAAATTTGCAGTTTCTGTAAAAAGGCAGGTCATACCGTTGAATTCTGTTTCGCACGAAATCGTCAAGCTTCCAATAATATTCAGCAAAAATCGGGAAACTTCCGGAGCCTCCCACATCGGGAGGCAGTTCAATTTCAACCATTAAATCGTGCTCCAATACGAACGATGCAATATGCCATAGAAGAGGAACCATACGATCAGTCAAATTAACTATAGAACGCGAATCGCCTTCCGTTCAATTAAATTGTCCTCATCCTACATTGTTTCTTATAGATTCGGGAGCTGGACCTTGTATAATTAAACAGAGATTTATAGATAAAGAAACAATCGACAAAACTCATATTTTACAACTATTAGGAATATCTCCACAATTGGTACCTACCATGGGAGCGTCACTATGAATATTTTAGGTAATCGCGTCGATTTTCATGTAGTACCCGATGATTTTCCCATATATCAAGATGGCCTATTAGGAACTTCATTCTTATCAAAATATAAGGCAAAGATTAATTGGGAAGAACAACTTTTAGAAGTTGGCGAAAATAAGTGTCCATTCTATTCACACCCTCCAGTTTTTGTTATATCTCCGCGTTCCCGACAAATTGTATATGTTCACGTCAAAAATACTAAAATCACATGTGGATATATGCCACTTTTAAAATTACCCGAAGGAATATTTATGGGAAATGGGTTAACAGAAAACCACGATGGCAAAGCTTATGTGCCGATAGTTAACACAACAGATAAACCATATCCATATTCACCTACTGAAGTAGAATTACAAGAAGTTCAGGAAACTCAACCAACACAAACAGAATTGGTTGAACAGAAACGTATCACTCGTCGCAGAAAATTGTCCAGATTGAAAATACACCCCTCTAAGATATACAGCATTCAAGAAAATTCAAGATATAAAAAAATCAAGGAATTATTGCGCTTAGATCATTTGAATGTTGAAGAACGAGAAGAAGTAGATCTGTTATTAAAAGAAAGTGCAGACAGATTCTATATCCCGGGAGAACAACTGCAATCCACGCACATCACACAACATGAAATCCGTACTACTGACGAAGAACCCATTTATAAACGTCAGTATCGTTTCCCAAGAAATTTGCGAGGAGAAATAAATCGACAAGTAGAAGAGTTATTAACTAATAATATTATTCAACCGTCACAATCACCTTATAACACGCCTATTTGGATTGTCCCTAAGAAAGAAGACAGTCAAGGAAATAAACGCTGGAGATTGGTACTGGACTTCAGGGCACTAAACGAGAAAACGATTGGAAATGCGTACCCGTTGCCAAACATTTCCGAAATACTGGATCAATTGGGAGGAGCACAATACTTCTCCATTTTTGACCTTGCCTCAGGATTTCATCAAATTCCTATGAGTAAAAAGGACCAACACAAAACCGCATTCTCCACGGATCATGGACACTGGGAATTTGCCAGAATGCCATTCGGACTCAAGAATGCTCCTGCTACTTTTATGAACTTAATGAATGTAGTATTATCCGGATTACAAGGAATAGAGCTGTTCGTATACTTGGACGACGTAGTGATATACGCAAAAACTTTGACAGAACATCGCAAGAAATTTTTTAATTTAATACATCGGTTACGTGAAGCAAACCTTCAACTACAAGCTGACAAGTGCGAGTTTTTGAGGCACGAAGTCACCTATCTCGGACATCTCATTACACAAGACGGATTGAAACCAGATCCTAAAAAACTCGAAGCAGTCGAAAAATTCCCGCAACCCAAGAACGTCAAGGGAATACGAGAATTCTTAGGTTTAACTGGATACTATCGCAGATTCATCGATAAATACGCTAAAATATCAAAACCACTGACTAAATTGTTAGAAAAAGATCGAGAATTCGAATGGACCGAATTGCAACAATCCGCGTTCGACACTCCATCGAAAACTATGCGAAGAACCGGTATTACAATATCCGGATTTTGAAAAACCTTTCGTAGTCACTACAGATGCAAGTGGCTATGCAATAAGCGGAATTTTAAGTCAAGGGCCAATAGGATCAGATCGACCATGTGCCTATGTATCAAGAATATTGAATGCAGCCGAGAGAAATTATTCAACTTATGAGAAGGAAGCGTTAGCTATTATATTTTGTGTCCAACACTTTAGACCATACTTGTACGGACAAAAATTCACTATCGTCACAGATCATCAACCATTAGTATGGATAAGGACTTCAAAGGACCCTACGTCGAGACTTACACGATGGCGTTTAAAATTGGAAGAACATGATTTTGATATCGTTTATAAAGCAGGAAAGAAGAATGCGAATGCTGATGCCCTATCACGCAACCCTGTGAATACAAATACCTTCGAGAATTCTACCAATTTGCCAATTGAAGTCAATACAGATTCAAAACAATCCCTTGTCGCAGAATATAATTATTATGGGAATGGCATAATTCACAAGCTAACCCATGAACCACCAACTAGACGTTCGCAAGGAATCTCAAAACCTACCATTGAAGGACAGCAATATCGGAAGCAACTAATACGAAAAGAACAGAAGAAAACGAAAAAGCTCGAAAGGAACACATTACAACCAACAGTAGATTTACCTCATGAAACTCCAGCCTCATCAGACAATATAGTAACTAATGAAAATCCATTTTTCGAATCACCTATGTCTCAAACCTTTGAGACTGAATCTATCGAAGCATCATCCAATATCCAAGATGATGCTCTCTCAGAAACATCATCTACAGAAGAAAACATTCTCTCTGGCTATAACACCGATCAAGTTGATTGTCCAGACGATGATGTTAGTGACGAAATTGAATGTCATTCCGAGCCAGCGAGTGACGAAGAAGATGAACGAAATCCCATCGAGAAACTACTATCGGGAAGAAATATTTTTGAAACTCGGGACAATTTAATAATGCGAAAGGATAATTGCGTATTTTTCTTCGATGAAAATGGAAAACCTATTGGAACTGATACAGAAGACTATGGAAAGAAACGGAATTTAACTGATTTTGGTCCCAATACAGTTGGTACAGTTAAATCATTGAAAATTGGAAGTAAACGCTATTTCGGGATTTATTTACCGCCGATATCGACCGGAATCAATATAAATAAAGTCTTCGCAATATTAAATTTATGTAGTAAACAGCTAAAAGAATTGTTACACTTATATGAAATTCAAAGTTTAAGTATTCCGCGTATCGATTTCTCAGATCCTACCCTTTGGAATAAGATGCAAGATATATTGATAAATCGATTGCGCTCCATCGACACTAAGATATATATATGTTTAGGATTTGTGAAACAACCCCCTATGTCTGAGCGTTTGATCTCATTAAGGAAGCACATAATTCGATAGTAGGAGGACACAAGGGCGTGAATAAAACGTATAGTTTATTAAGATTTAATTATCAATGGGAAAACATGAAAGAAGACGTTCAAGCTTACATTGAACAATGCCTACAGTGCAGATTAAAAAAAATTATTCGCGTCAAAACACGAATGCCAATGGCTATTACGGATACTCCAGGCACAGCTTTTGAAAAGGTAGCTCTCGATCTGGTTGGACCTCTACCGCCGACAGAAGGCGGAAATCGATGGATTCTCACGATGCAATGTCTACTGACAAAATATTTCATCGGAGTCCCATTACCTGATGCAACAGCTTCTACCGTCGCAGACGCATTTTTGAAACTTTTAATATGCGTATTTGGACCCCCCAAAATAGTTCTAACCGACCAAGGCTCGAATTTCTTGTCCAAATTAATCAAATTATTAGCTAAACGACTTCGTATTCGTCAATTAAAAACCACTGCGTTTCACCCCCAAACTAATGGTTCGTTAGAAAGATCCCACACAACTCTCGTAGAGTACTTGCGTCAATTTGCAAATAAAGATAGCGAATGGGATAACTGGGTAGAATTTGCAATGTTCTCTTATAATTCCAATGTTCACGAAGGTACAAAGAGAACGCCATTCGAGTTAGTTTACGGAAAAAACCCTATAATTCCTTCAAGTCGATCACTTCCTCGACATGAACGGATTGAAACTTATGATAATTACTTGATAAAATTGTTAGTTCGATTAGATGCCCTACACCATGACGCACGCGATAATCTACAAGCCGCGAAAGAGAAGTCCAAGATCTATTACGATCAAAGACTTCACCCTGTCGATTTTATCGCAGGGAACTACGTATTTTTAAGAAAAGGTCTAAAGTCTGGTAAACTAGGCGATTTACAAGAAGGACCTTACTGTATCTTAGAAGTATTTAATGATAAAAATGTTAAAATACGAAATGGGAGGAAGGAAAAGATCGTCTCGATGGATCGTCTTATCCCTACTACCATAAGGAGTCAGATTTAAGACTCCGTCATAATTAATGATTTCTCTAATGTAATTTTTGTCTTTGTTAATATAGGTTGACCAATTATAAAAGGAAAGGAGAGTAAACAATTTATCTGCAAAATGTCGAGCAACGAACCATTGATATTTTAGAGATTTTTTTTTATAATTCTTGATTGTAAGATGTAGTACATTAATAATTGATTATCTTAAAGTTACTTATTTGATTATCCTCGAGCAATTATTGTAATAGCGTTGTTTATAACTTGACTTGTGTATGCATATAAAATAATTATTAAAAATGTGAAATGTGTTGTACTAAGAAGAAGATGGCCACATCGACCCATCATGAATAAAATGTGAATAGTGATAAATGAGCTAGTAATTGTGTTCACCAAAATAAGATATATCTGAAGCAAATATTAAAATGACCAGTGCGAACGGGTACCAGTGAGTTCAAACAGCTATCATCCCAGAAATTCGGAAAATACAATACGTATTCTATATCAAGAACGAATGAAATATAATTTAGGTTCAATACCTTAATCATTCTACCGCTGCGTGTAGGCCCAAGGCTTACTCAACAAAATGAACTGCAATCATAATTCAAGATCATCAAGACATTTACATCGTCTCTCTACATCGCGGACCAACTAAGGTATGTTGCCAGAGAAGAGAGATCATCTGCTTTAATTAAACAAAAATATCGAACAATATCTTTGTTTTGTACTGGATAGAATAGAAATAATTATATCGATTCCGATCATCGAATCGAATAGGAAGCTGGATTTCAACGTCCAATCTCGATCCACATCCATATTAGAGTGAAGAATCAAGATTGAAGTCAAATTTCAATTCTGAGTAATTATATTGATCATTAGTCATAAAGGTAATCCATGTTTGAGAGGATATTTACCGCAAAATCGAATCGAACATCAATATCAACTTCAAAAATAACGTTACCGATAATCATGTTTATTTTCGATCGGTGTAACAAAACAACAGTTAGAGATGACGTCTCCAAAGGAAAATATATTCTTCAATTTTCCTAAATCAATTTAGAATTTCATTTCTTTGGTGAAATTTGTTAAATTGTTTTCAACAATTGGACATCGAAGACATTCAGTCAGTATTTGAATTGTTTTCAAAATCTGATCTCTCCATATTCATTACATCAGATTAAATTACATTAAAGCAACTGTGCTACAGTGGAGTTTGGTTTTTAAAGCCAAATAAAGAACTAAACTATTCATTCTTGTAATTAACGCAATCGCAAGAAGAAAAATATGGTGGTCATACAATGAAAGCTCTTATTCACGAAAGTCTACAACAATGATGTTCAAGAAAAATACAGTCAACAAGAAGAATTTATGACAGTTATGAACTTTTATAATAATAAGAACTAATAAGTGTAATGTTCGCTAATTTAAGTGCGATTTTAAATTTGTTTCCTATGAGTGAGTGTTTACAAAAAAATGACCGAACAAAGACAAATACTTTCCGAATAGACCTAAGAGAATTTTAATTGTGAAATATTTTGATTATATATAAAATATACGTTTAAGCATTCAAGTTTCAACAATGGTATTTGTTAAGTATATCTTAAACTTTTGTATATTTGAATTGATTTCTTGAAAATCTTTTCACCCCGAAATCAATTTTAAAGGGGGGAGGTGTAACGTGGGACGTTTTTAGTTCTAACAAAAATTATTTTTCCCAGAGTTTCATCTTTCTCTAGCTTGCACAGCTGTTACTAATAAAATTAAAAAAAAAGGAAATGTACTATTTTCCAACATTCGACAACCAGAAGATAAGCTTCTTGCAACATGTGGCCGAGAGATACATGTCGAGCATCATCGTAGTAGAAATGCCGCGAACCCTCTCGAGTTTCATGTAAATTTATGATTGTTCGTAGATCAGTTTTCGATCACACGATCCGCCGTGGCCAACGGCCGGAGCATTATCCCATAATAAACTTAAAAATATCTTATACCGATAGAACACTTCCTGTTGTCGAACACGTGTGGAAAAATAAAAAGACTAAATAATTTTTGTCCCGAATGACGTCACGTTCTCTTAGTAATACTAACAATTACCATTGCAACTGTTATAATCAATTAACCATTAATTATAGAAGCGTTACTAATAAAATTCATTGTCAGCGTACAATTAGATTTATGTCAATAAGTTTAGAAGTATATCTTATTCAATTTAATACCTTTTTAACGGTATTAATTATGATTATAAGTAATAAGTAATTGGAGTATTGCGCTATGCATATATCATCAATTGCGAATATGTAATCCACGTAATATTATTATTGTATATTAACTACTAATTATTATTATTGCGTTTAGATATAAGTTTATAATATTATATTGTAAGGGAAGATAGTATAAATCATATCCACTTTTCCCCACTTTTCCGGGCATAAGCCCTGCCCCTTTTTCTCTATCGTCCAATCTTGATATAGACAATTTTTGACTCTCATCTCATGAGCATAGAGAGGGAGAAGTCCTAGAGCTCTAACCGAGGTGACGATTTAGGAAAACCTATTTTCAAAAGTTAGTTCAAAAGTTTCAGTTAAAAGGTTGAGTTAAAAAGTTTACTTAAAAAGTTTAGTCCGAAAGTCGACAGTCTGAGAGTCGACAGTTTGAAGTAAGTTTCGTTTTATTTTAATCTTTTCCTTATAATTATACAATTTTGTTTACCATTTTTGATTTCCAGGATAATTCCTTTTTTTTCCTTTTCCTTAATCCAAATTAATTTAAAAACATGAGGTTGGATGCTTCTAGTTAAGGTACCAACTTCGAGTACCTTAGAAGCGGTTCTCAGTGAACATTTTGTTGAAAAATTTTTGGGCGCTCTAACTGAACAATTATGAGCTTGTTTTAAAAAATGCCTAGAATAAAAAATTCTTAAAATTCGCCGAGAAATATAGTGGATTTTTTCAGATTTTTTAAATGAATTTTTGAAATTTGTTTTCAAAATTCTTTTCAATATTGTAATTTTTTTTTTGAAAAATTCTGAACATAATTTAGTACATTCTCTGATGAATTCTAAGAGTTTTTTATTCTATGCATTTTTTCCCAAAAGTTAATAGTTTTCGAGAAAGAAAAATCTTAAACTAAAACATTTGAAACCTCGAAAACTATCAACTTTTGGAAAGAATTGCAAAGAACAAAAAACTCTTAGAATTTATCAGAGAATACATTAAATTTTGTTCAGATTTTTTCGTAAATAAATTACAATTTTGAAAAAAAATGTTGAAAAAAAAATTTCTTAACTTCATTTAAAAAATCTGAAAAAATTCCACTATATTTCTCAATGAATTCTAAGAACTTTTCATTCTCAACATTTTTTTTTAAAAGCTCGTAGCTTTTGAGTTAGATCATCCAGAAATTTTTCAACAAAATTTTGACTGAGAACCGCCCTTTTGAATGGAGAATTAATAACCATCCTATCTTTTAGTGTAACTAATTACTTCACCAGATACAGAGACTTTGCTTATTCCGAACACAGTTTCCTGTTCAAAAATACGATTATTTGAAGAACTTTTTTCAAAATTCACAATTTTTTTATGTTTAAACCGCCATAGTAAAAAAATGGTGGCAAATATGGTCAATCTGAAACCGGATTTAGAAAGTTCGAGAAAAATTACAATACGTATGTTATATTAAAACGGTTGAGTGATTTTTTTTTCTCCAAGAAAGCACCTGATGAAAATAAGTTAAAATTTACGGCATTTCAGGACGAAACGGGTTAATTCACGTCTAAACGGATAAAGTTGTCTCAATCTCACAAAAGAAATTCCAATTTTTTTGGATATATGTGAATCAAAGGATCAACTGGAATCAATAGTAAGTCCAAGATCCACTGCTTCATTTGTTAATGGGATGATATTGCCTTTTACATAAATATTGATGTTATCGATATTAACTTTTGATAAGTAATGATTGTTTCTAATTAATAACGTTTCAGTTTTATTCGGGTTGATAACTACGGCATTATCATTAGCCCAATTTTCAATTTTCAATGTAATTTACATTTAAATGTATCCAAATTAAATGTAATACAATCTCTAATCAAGTTTTCCGGACTTACAGGCATGAAAATTTGCGTGTCATCAGCATAGGTTTTAATTTTTACATTATTACAACAATCATAAATGTCTATGGTAAAAATGATAAATAATAATGAACTTAATTTAGCTCCTTGTGGAACACCACTTGTAAGAATCTTTTTAAAAGAAGTAAAACTTAAATTTTCAGATTTTATAGTAACTGACTGAGATCTATGTGTTAGATAAGAGCGAAGGAGGTCGCAAGTCCCTTTAGACACTCCATAAAATGCTAATTTTGCTATCAATAGGTCATGGTTGATGGTATCAAAGGCACGAGTAAAATCAAGAAGACATAAAAGAGTCAGACACTTATGATCCCAGTTAGTTAATACTCCATCAGATACGTTTAGGAGCGCAGTTTCACGACCAAAAAAGCGCCTAAATCCCGATTGAAACGCTGGGAGAAGTTTGAACTTATTTAAATGTACCAACAATTCCTGGTAAGAAACTTCCTCAAGTATTTTGGAAAGAATTGGTAGTCGACTAGTCGGACGAAGATCTTTGGGAACCATAGGCTTTGTAATTTTGGGAATTGGATGAACAGATGCAGTTTTCCACACTTCAGGAAAATTTGAGGTTGCAATAGTTGTATTAATGATATTGAGAATCTCTGGTAAACAAAATTTATAAGATCTTAAAAACATCTCACATGTAATGCCGTCTAAACCCGCACCCGTGCTCTTAGTTTTATTAATTATGTTTATTAGGTTATTCATAGATATTGGGGTAAAGGAAAACGAGGTACACAAGGGGATTTTGGGCGAATGGGAAGTTAAATAATGGGTAATTAGATTTACTTTAGGACGAGTTTGAGGAAGACTAGTAAAATGTTCATTTATACTATCTGGGTCCATTAGGGAGAGGGGAAGCTGAGGTAAGATCGGTTTTGAAATACCAAGATGTTTAATGGTTAACCAGAAATTCTTTTGAGGAAGTTTGCTAATCGTTTGCAAGTATGCTGTGTGTTCACGCCTAATCGCAGAAGTGGTATAATTTTGGAGGCTTTTACAGTAAGCAATATCAGAAGGTTGTTTAGACTTTCGCTTTTTTGTTTGGGCCGCATTTCTTTTCTTTATCATAATCCTAATTGTATCAGTTATCCATGGAGCATGAGGTTTTGAGACACGCATTGTTTTCCAAGGAGCAAACGTATCAAACAGATTCGTAATTGATTGGTTCAAGTATAAGACTTTTTCATCAACGTTAGCTATGTCGGGTATCACACCCCATGGAAAACTGCTTGCCGTTTGATTAAAATTACTTTCGTTAAAAATTTTTAAAATCACGAACCGTTACAAATTTTACAATGTGAGGCATTCTTGAACAGACAATGGTGCACCCGATTAAATTGTGATCTAAAACTCGAAATGAATTGGTAGAAAAGACGTTTAAAATGTTAATGGATGGAGAAGCAACGATTACATCTATCAAAGAAGAAGATGCAGAAGAAATTCTTGTTGGTTTATTTATTAGTTGATTGAGACCACAATGGTTCAACATTTCAGAAAACTTAATTGCATCCGGTTTGTTAGGCGTAAGAAGGTTAATATTTAAGTCGCTGAGCATAATCATTTTGTCAGATGTGCTACGTAATGAATTTATAGATACTTGGAGATCATCAAGAAATTTACGGGAAATATAAGAGAGTCTATATAAAACCCCAATCACAATTTTTTTATTATGAAATTGGAAAGTACACCAAAGCTGTTCAAGGTCGTATGCATCACACAAAGGTGAAAATTGTGTACAAAGAATAGAATTTTTATAGAAAATAGCTACTCCACCACCACGCGCACGCAATCTATCAAAACGTAGAATAGAATATCCATCGATGGCAATGTCTTGATCCGAAATGTTGGTATTCAGCCAGGTTTCAGAAATATAGAAGATGTCATAATCTTTGATAGATAAGATATCCTTAATCTGAGGTAAGTGTAGTAGTAGCGAGCGTACATTCAGGTGAACAATTTGCAGACTATGTTTTTTCGATAACGAAGAATCCGTGGAAGAAATTAATGAAGCATTAGATGAACTTGAGTGTAGAAAAACATCCGATGAGTGTGAAAGATCAGATGAGGTAGAAGGCGTTGGTGAAGCACATGGTGTTCGGCGAATTAAATTATGGTATGCATTATTTTTATATTGGCGTCAGCGTGAAGAATTAGTTTTCTAAATCCTTTATTCAATGTATCAAATGCTTCACTTCTCCATCCGTCGAACAGAGCTGGATAACCGTGCCTCTGCGTCGAACTTTTAAACCATTATACTTGGCAAATAAGGTGGCTTCTCCGCTTAATTTATAAGACGATTTGACAGCTTTTGATTTTCTTCTTTTAGTAGTTTATTTTCAGCTACAATATCAGACAATTTTGCATTTAAATTATCAAATTGTTCGGCTTTATGTTCAACTGTACACAGTCTTTTATTTTGCTCTTCAACGGTATTGAGAACTTCCAAGCGTAGATTTTTAAATTCGGTTGAAAGTTGAGCAGCAGTTTGTTCGCTACGAATCTGGGCTAAATCTATAGATGACTGAAAATCATTTAATTTTGAGCTCAGAATATCCAAAGAACTTAATTTCGCCGTAATCTCTGAGAAATCCTCAAGTGCAGGACTTTGGGCATCTGCTTCCTCTAAGTCATTCACGTCTTCAGCTCTTAGTCTTTTCATATTACGTGAAATTTTATCTTTACGAGGCCGACCACGACATTTTCTTTCTTGAGAACTCGTAGCAGAATCACTTGGGTCCATAAAATTATTGAAGCAGCAACAAAACTGGCCATCTGAGTTACGCTTATCAATGCCAATACATTCAACATGAGCAGCATTCTGACAAATGACACAATTTTCAGTATTCAAGTGAGCCAGCAATCTACAATAAAAACCACACAGCTCTGACGTGTCATTTTATTCCGATTGCACGTTTGTATGTAATATGTAAAGACGGTTGTTTAAAAGCCATAATTCAAACGTTAAGACACTTACAAAGTATTTAACAAAGGTTAAAGGAATAAAAAGTTCACTTGTATGATGCTTTAGAGAAGTAAACCACACTAACAGTACAGATAAAAATAAGCGATCTTGCTTCAAAATGTTCTAAAAATATTGCATACACAGTTTAACTGAGCACAGAGAATTAAAATTTCACATACAATACACATTTTTTAATACACAAAAAACACTTAACACAACAAAAATAGGTTAAAACTTGATCCAGTCAACTTTAAAGTAAAAATCAGTATACGTATAAATTTTGAATAATGTTGCGAGCTGTGACTATAAACGAAGGTGTTATCGACACGACGGTAAATCAGTTACTAATATATCTAAACAATAAAAACAATAAAAACAGACCCCCAAAAGAAATTGGCTATTTCAGAGCGATATTTCGGTTTTTTGGGTGACTTACCCACACTTTCGAGATGATTCTGGCATCGAAAAATTTCGAAAAGATTACATTATGTTTGTTATGTGTATTAATGATTATCTAAACAATAAAAACAGACCCCTAAAAGAAATTGGCGATTTCAGAGCGATATTTCGGTTTTTTTGGGTGACTTCCCCCCCACTTTCGAGATGATTCGGGCATAGAAAAATTTCGAAAAGATTACATTATGTTTGTTATGAGTATTAATGATTATCTAAACAATAAAAACAGACCCCTAAAAGAAATTGGTGATTTCAGAGCGATATTTCGGTTTTTTGGGTGACTTACCCCCACTTTCGAGATGATTCGGGCATAGAAAAATTTCGAAAAAATTAAATGATGTTTGTTATGAGTATTAATGAATATCTAAACAATAAAAAGAGACCCCTGTCGCAATCCACACAATAGACTTGCAAATTACTTTTAAAATATTTATTAAAAATAGAATCGATACAATTCAGTAACGTCTTCCTTCTTTCACGTCTATCATTAATCTGTCATTTCGCGGTTGCAAACATTCGCTATTCACATTTAAACATTCGAACATCTAGCATCCAAATTCAAATTGCAATATATATACATATACAGGATGGTCGATTTATCTGAAGACATAGAAATTCTCGAGAACTATGCACATAATCAAAAATGGTGTGGGATGAAAGTTGTCCGACACGAAGGGGAACATCTAGTGATAATGAAATCAACCCCCTTCCCCGCCCCCTGTGGGAGGGGGAAGGGGGACAATAAAACTTAAATAGGGACCACCCATTTTTTATTGTAGATTTGGATTCCTCGGAAAAAAGTGCACCAATTTGATCGACGAGTTTTTGCGTTTTGGTTCGATGATAAAAATGAAAATATGTAAAATATCGTTACATATTGAGAATGTCACCAGAATTCGTTTCAGATCAAAAAAAGTAAAATGGTTGCCCAGCACATTTTTCAAGAGTAGCAAGGGAAGTACTAGACCGTGATTCCAATGGTCGGTGGATTGGTAGAGGTGGCCCCATTAATTTGCCGGCGAGGTCACCTGATTTAACATCCTATACATCGGATTTCTTCCTATGGGGTTACCTAAATGGTAAGGTTTATGAACAAGTACCAACGACTCGTGAAAACATGGTGGAACGCATTAGAAATGCTTGCGCAGAAATTTCTGCAGATATGATACTATCCTGCATAAAGTCATTTGAAGAAAGAATAAATAAATGCATTGAAGTGGAAAGTCAACATTTCGAACACTTACTCACGTAAGTGAACAGTGAGAGGCAAGGGGACTCACGTAAAACAAGCACCCCAAAGGGAACAGAAAAATACTACGTCCACATCGTTGTTCCTGGGTAACGCTAAATGTTTTTTTTCCCGGCTTTGTTAGAATGACCGTATTCCATATCCGCTACGCGGGGCGAAAGTTGTCAATTCCGTCTGAGTGCCATGCGCATGCGCACTTCGTTCTCATTACTCCCGTGGGACGAAAAGTACTGCCCGCGGGAGTAATGGATGCGGCCAGAAAAAAACTAGCGTATGCTTCACGAGAGGAATGCGCGCGCACCTCGTGAGAGGGCTGCCCTCGCTTCGCTCGCGCAGCAAACCTTCCAATCGGGGATCACGCTCTTTCCTCCCTTAAAGCAATATATTATTTTTGACACACAACCAAATCCATGATTATTTTTCAGATAATTTCCATTGTAGCGGCTGGAAAACACATGACAAGAATAATATAAAGTCAAAGAAAAACGAACATTTCGTATCGGTGCCATTGAATAGTATTTTTAAAATAAAATACGTCTGCTATTATTTATCAGATGTGATGTGAATTCTGGAGACGTCGAATTTTAGGAATTTTTTACTTTCGCTTTTTGTCGACTGCAGCGCCACATGTGAACCAAAATGCAATAGCTTCTAGGTCAAATTGGTGTACTTTTTTCCGGAGAATCCAAATTTGCAATAAAAATTGGGGTTCCTATTTAAGATTTATTGTTTTTCCCCCACCCCACCCTCAGGGGGCGGGAGAGGGTGTGAATTTCATTATCGCTGGATGCCCCCCTTCGTGTCGAACAACTTTCATTCCACACCTTTTTTGATTCTGTGCATAGTTCTCGAGATATTTCTATGTCTTTACATAAATCGGCCACCCCCTGAGGGTGGGGTGGGGGAATGTATATATACAGGGTGGCCGATTTATCTGAAGACATCGAAATATCTCGAGAACTATGCACAGAATCAAAAAAGTTGTCAGATGAAAGTTATTCGACACGAAGGGGGGCATCCAGTGATAATGAAATTTACCCCTGGGGGTGGAGTGGGGGCAAAAACAATAAAACTTAAATAGGAACCCCCAGTTTTTATTGCAGATTTGGATTCTCCGGAAAAAAGTACACCAATTTGACTTAGGAGCTATTGCATTTTGGTTCACAGGTGGCGCTGTAATCGAGAAAAATCCAAATTTATCTGAAGACATTGAAATACCTCGAGAACTATGCACAGAATCAAAAAAGTTGTCGGATGAAAGTTGTTCGATACGAAGGGGGGCATCCAGGGGGCAAATAGGGACAATTTGATCCCTTTGTGAAAATTTAATATTAAAAATTCTAATATTAGAATTTTTAATATTAGAATTTAGTAATATCAATTGCGAAAATTGTTATTCTGAATATGAAATTTTAATAATGTCCATTCGAAAAATTAAGATTATGAATAATTGATATTCTTCCTATTAAAAATCAAAACTGATTACATAAAAATTGTGCATACAATATGGAAGCAATTTTATAAATAAGTTTTCTACCTTCAATAAAATTACATTTTAGGTTTTAAATTTATTATTTAATAAACAAAAAGAGGACATCACGCAATCCATTAAAAAACGCGTCATGTCCCTTCACTCAGCTCATTCATTCTCTCTCTGTATGTTTTTTCCGAAATGAGAATAAATAAGCTGAGCATTGACGGTCAAACCAGCTTCTATTAAACAAAACGAAACTCTTACTTCATTTGGGGATTTCGTCGCCATCTACCGGACCCCGAGAGAACTCACGTGGTTTCATACATGTACATCGCTTGCATTTCTAGTGCACTTCATACTCAAAATGCCAAAGAATGCTTAAAAATGTGTAAACATAGAAGCTACACGAACTATGATACTAATGGTCTTTCTGACACGACTGGCTCGTGTCTAATAGTGTTTTGTTTTCAAAGACAAGTTCGCCTGTAAGCGTTAGTGAGTCGTCATCTGACACGAGTGGTTAATGGCTAAAGACGTTTGGCTCGTGTCGGAGGACAACTGGCTAATATTGGAAGATAACTCACTAATATATAGTGCCTAACTACTTGACTACTTTAAAAAAAAAACATTATTAGACACAAGCGAGCTGTGTCGGAAAGACAAACCACTGGTATTTTCTACTCTCTGTATATGAAACATGACATTACGGCAAATTATTTAAATTCTTAACAACCTTGGTTATACTTTTTTATAATCGTTCTCAATTTTTTTCCAGCAATCATCTTGCACTCATGCTAAACGGCATCTATCTGTCTTTATGTCCCAAAATCCAATGAAGGAAAACAATTTTCTATCGTTGAAATCATGTTGAATGATAACCTGATGATTGATATCTCACGAACCACTGAACCGATTTCGATCGGACTAGGCTTAATTGAAAGATAAAAAAATACAAAATACTGGGCATAACATGGTTAAAAAACTTTGGAGGAGACGAGTAGACGACATAGATGCGTTCCGTTTTGTGACATTTGGACTATGTTCGCTCTAAAGGAGTAGCAGCCGCCGATATATATATGTATATACAGGATGTTGTATGACCAGAACTTGGCGCGAGGAGCGACCGCGCCTCTTGATTAAGAGGTCTATAAAGTTATCAGCCTCAACAATTAACTTCATTCCGAGTTGCACGCGATTAGCACGTAATTGTTATTAACAAATTATTCATAAGACTCATTTCCAAATGGCAATAATGTATATTTATTAGAAAAGTTTTAATGTCCTTAAAAAAATAAGTAAAATCTGTCAAATAAGTTTGAGCAGGCAGAAATACGAGTCGTTTTTTTTTGTCAAAAATTCGTTTTCGACCACCAGAAATGAGGATACCTTATTTATTTATGTATTTTTTTTCGAAATGTTGAGGATTTTAAAGTAAAATTATGCGTATGATTGTTTGTGCGTACAATGTTTCCCGGAGTAAAAGTGAATTGAAAAATTACATGCAGAAAACACTAACGCGATTCGTTCTCCGGAAGTAATATTGCTAGTTTAATACAAGGTGACATCTCATAAGTTACTAAAACATATAAAAAATTGGAAAAAATATCCGATCCCTTAATTTTTCTTTAAGTTTTATTTTCTTTTTAAAAAATTTACAAAACATTTTCAAGGGTTTCGAAACATATGAAACGTTATTTCTTACATCTATACCTAACCTGTAATATAATCATTTTTTGATTCATTACTAATTCGAATTACACGTTTTAATTTTCCTTTCGCAATCGAAAGCCAGTGGCAGGTTAGACATTCGAATCCGATCAATATTTTTGACAGCCTGTTTCGAACGTCACGCTACTTCGCTAGAAACAAATGCGCGGTTTATCGACGATGTGCATTTTCTTCGTATTTATTCTCGACATTCACCGACAATGCTACAATTACGATAATCGCAAAGCTCTTTTCCTATTTGTTAATTTCAATGCTGAATAACTTGAAAACGGTAGTTTGAATACATTTTCGGCAAAGGAACTTTCCTTTCAGAAGTTTAGGCTATATCTGCTGATAAACGGGATTCAGTAGTTTGTACATATATATCCCGTTTACCAGCAGATACAGCCTAAACCTACAGTGGCAGATTCGGGAACGCTGCGCCCGCAGACCCCCCTAAATTATCCTAAGCTAACCAGACCTAGGTGACGTCTTACCTAATTTTTTTCGGACCCTTTGATACATATGTGTCAAGTGAGCCACTCGACGAGAAAAAAAATTGCTTTTACTTTAAAAAATCGATTGACAAATGAAAATTTAGGAAAAAGTGTCTCTTGATGCTGCTCCATGCGGTGAAGAACTTATTATTAAAAAGTGAGTGTATAGGTCACATGCAAAAGCGAATGAGTACTCGTCTCAGAAATTTTAAAAAACCGGAAAAAATCGGCGGCAGAGGAAAATTGACTGACTTATAAAAAAGTTAACAACTTACTATGGGTTAGTGATTCGGCGAAATGTCAACATTGTTGAAGATATGAAAAAAGGAATCCTCGCGAGGTATTACCACTGCTGCTCGACCGACGATAATTCCAACCACTCGTTCTACCCGGACGGAGAGTATAGCTGGTGCGAATGGAAAAAGGCGGAAGCGCTTGGAAGCAATAAGGATCTGTTAAAGCATCCAGAGCCACTGCATCCAGATGTGCAAAATCGGTCGCACGCAGAATGCGAACGAGAGTTACAATAGTACGATATGGCGTTTAGCACAAAAACATCTGCACTGTGTGTTACGAATTTGAATATATACATAGTTGGCGCGGGCATTATTGCTCTCTAGCTTTACCACTGAAAATTCTCGAACCGGATGCGCTTGTACTGCCCTCTATATTGGACAACGTTCTCGCTTCGTTCCTAACGATTTCCGCACGCACCAGCGTCAGTCCATTTCTGTAACTCGCCTCGAGCACACGTATGCGTTGTACGTGACTGTTTCTGCGACTCGCAAACCACGTTTTCTTTCGTTACATCGACGCGCGGTGTCTTTCGCCCGATGTAGTGTTAGCACCTACAAAACAGTTCATACTAACGGATGTAATTGGATTACTGGCTTCGATTAAACGTGTGCTTTGTGGAAAGTGGCATTTATTATTTCAGCACTCAAATTTCTACTTGCCTTAGGCTGGAATCCGCTGCCTATGTAAAACATAAAACCTTACAGTCCAAATCGATCCTAAACACTGTGGACTAAAAACCGTTGAAATCGCAATGTTTATTTCTGCTTCGATTTTCAACGAAGGGCGCTCAACGGTTTTGCGTATCATGGATAGCATGGGTATCATTGTTGGGAGGCAAAGCCACGAATATGCCGAAAGCAAGGATGCAGAAAGAGTTAAAAGACAAGACGCCGAAACCTCTCTGTGCAGTGTGCACTGTGGAAGCACGTAAGGCTCGGAAAGAGCTCAAATAGATGTCCGACAACATGTTTGAAGAAGCCGAAGGTTACATGGTCCCGGGATTGCTGATTAAAGTGTAAGTACGATTTTTCAATAATTAAAATTTTCAACGCGTTTTTCTCAAACCAGCATCTTCGGAGTTTATGCCGGTGATAACTCGAAAACTAATTATCCGATTGAGCTGAAATAATATTTCTTTATTATAGTATTAGTATATATTACCTTCTACATGAATTGAAAATTATTGTGATATTTTATTATTAAATATGAAAAAATGTGATAAAATTGGCGGAAAAAATTTTGATTCTGTCGAAAAAGTTACGCCAAACGTGCGCATTTTCTTTTTTGTTTACTTTTTTTTTAAATTCATCTACTAACTGTGAATGTAATTAATGTAAATTTTTTTGATTCTTTGATTTCAGATCAAAATTGCGACCAGGAGAGCCGGCACAAGCAAATACAACTTTTTCAACGCCTTCTACCTGCCGCCATTTCGTTGAAAAACGTTTTTTAAAAACATTTTTGTATACTGCATGGATACACTTATAATTCTGAAAAAGTTTCGATTGATTTGAATAAAAACTTCCCCTTGAAATAAAATGTTCAAAAATTATTTTTTTTCTCGATCTAACTGTACAGCCCCTCTTAATAATAAATTAATAATGATTCAAGAATGTGAGAGTATTTTATAGAACGCAAGGTCGACGATTAATTTTATTTTATGGCATTCAGAGTGCTCATAATATTGCAGTGAACCGAAAATAACCACTGTATTGTACAACTCCTCTTCTGCGAGTCTTATCGCACAAACAATTGAATAACAGTAGTATTACGCTATATTTCGAGATCCAAGTTTATAACATTGAATTTGGAGTAATTTTTGTATCTACGGGAGGCGTCGATATTAGCATGTCGGTTAGTCAAGACAAATGACAGAACCGCAAGAAACAGTGGTACGTGAAGTAACCGCTAGGTGGCAAGTGAACTTGATAGAGGTATAAAGCAATATGAAAATTCAACAACAGCCATTTTTAATCGTTTCGGATAAGCTGGATCGGCCAAGTTATTTATTTTGTAACGCCCCAAGAATTTTAACAACTCCTTGTGAATGGATTCTCCAGCCTGCTCGGACCATAGCCTAAACCTTTGTTCTTTAAGAAATACAATCAGTGTTTTAGGTGCTTTAAACGTGCGATTTCAATGTTTGGGATACTTTTGTTGCCTTAAATGCTTTATTGAATTTCTCGATATCTTGATCAAGTTCAGGACTAATATTTCCTGTGGAAAAACAATCTTTCACGACCTTATCGATTGCTTTCAAAGCAGAAATAAAAAAAAAGTGGAGTAATGGATCACGATTTGTATAAATTTCAGGATCATTTAGTTTGTCTGCTTCTTTCAATAACTTTCTGCAGGCATTTCCCTCAAACATTTCGCCTTGATAATTTTTTGGAATTGCATTAAGTTTTTTTTGGAACCATAAGAGCTTTCTCCCGGCCAACAAGTGAGACTAAACCATTCCAAAAAAGATGAAGCTAGACTATGAGTATCTTCGATTTGATTGTCATTTAATTCCGTGGCACCTCTTAAATCCTGTAAAGTTATATAGAAATAAGGACTGGGGTATGTAGAGCTCGTAGTTTGTTGTCCATTAACTAGAAGTATAACTTTAAAATCGGCAACAAACTTAAACGATATGTTATTAATTTTAAATCAAACAAAATTTTCAAGTTTCTTTTATTTCAGGAACTACGCATAACATGATCAATTTATGTACTCCAGTTAGCTTTGCATTTCTGCCACTACTTCCACCTTCAGAATATAGACTTCGTATTCTTTTCATTGGAGGGTTTTCTTCTTCGTCTTTCTCTGAATTCTCTTCACCGCAATCTAATTTAGGTGAATAAGTTTCAGGTAGTACAGTCCTGGATATTTTGAAGAATCCTTGACCACCGTCCGCCATACCTTTTATAAGCACATTGCCGATTTCGTGACGCTCTTCTAAGACTGCAGTCAATAATTCCTCGGCATCTGCCAAAACGACAGGTCTTTTATCTTTAGTCTTTTTCTTTTCGACATCAAAATCAAACAATCCATCTTTGTAGACATTTTCCAACTTTTTAGATTTTTCGGCTACGGGTTTAGAGTTGTAATATGCAGGTACAGACTGTTTATCAGCATTATCTCTTAGAAAATTTGTCAATTTTTTCATTTCATTTGAAGAAACAGCTGTCTGTACTTGATAATTAACGAGGCGTTCGGTTGAAAAAGATATCTTTTTATTCTTTTTCGGGTTTATAAATATAGTTGACCGTGAACCACCAGTAGCCAAATTTAGTTCCACATTTTCGCGCGTAGTATGGTTCAAGTTGTCAACTTTTTTATTTATAATATACATTGCAACCTGTGTTGTTGCACCGCTGAAAGTTCGGCTACCATTTTTTTAAACTAGACGACATGAAACATAAATGCATAAAGGATATTTACTATCAGAAATACTGAAATTCTTATTTATGTAAACATTAATAAGAGTCTGCACATTTGAGATACGAGAAATCTTTCTGGTTTTTTACTTCCGAATACGATCTTTTTGTCACAAGGCGCGCAAACTTTTCGCCGATTGTCTTCATGATCGCATTCTTTTATGGGGTTCATTTTTCTATTACAATAAATGGCATGAATATACGAACAAATTATGCTGATGACAATGTGATATAACTAATACGAATAACTAATTATTATCGAAAAAAATAAAAAATTGATTTATATTTTAGTATTTATTTTGTATTTGTAATCTTACAGTATAATTTTACAATGTTTACAGATTAAATGCATATTAACTATCTAAATGTTCCTACGTAGTGCATATACGTAATAACCATTTACACTATATTTTATTAAATAACTATACACTTCACGTTTCTATACGATTTCGAAAACTTTAGTATTTCTACTACTGGAAAAATAAATTTAAAAAACCAGTATTACATTTGTAATGCCTTCAATAATAATTACACCGATGAACACTTGAATGAATCACTCATTGTATACCAGATGCATGATTTTTCTAGCTTCACAGAAGATGGTTCATAGATGATTTGTCTGATTAGTTCATTTTGATGCGTCTTGATTCTATCAAAATATCCCTTCGTGACAAAATGTACGTAGTCTCTTATACTTAGTACATTCAGTTCTTGATGCATTTTAATGACTGGGGTATATCTTCGATATTCTCCAATCAATCTTAAAAACTTATTTTGTGTTATCTGTAATTTTTTAAAATTTGTTTCGCTGGTTAGACTCCATACCGAACATGCATACGTTAATGTTGGTCTTATTATTACTTTATATATGTTTAATTTATTAGTCTGAGTTAGCTTAGATTTTCTATTAAACAAGGGATATAGTCTGACTAATTGGCCAATAGCTCTATGACATATATTATTTACGTGCTTAGTAAAGGTTAACCATTTATCCAAGGTGACTCCAAGATATTTTACCGAATCCTCCCAGTTTACATCTGCTTCTGCTACTTTGACTCGTTCGTTAACAAATGGCCTTCTCTTCGTAAATATGATTGCTTCGGTTTTATTCTCATTTGTTTTTATCTTCCATTTCTTGAAATATTTGATATTTTTCTCTACAGCAACTTGTAAGCGTTTAATTATTGTATCAATTCTGTATGAAGATGTAAATAGGCTCTTGTCATCAGCAAAAAGTCCTATATCTACATGTTTAGTCATAGGTGCATCATTTATGTAGATGTTAAACAAGGTAGGGCCCAAAACTGATCCTTGCGGTACCCCAGAATATACTTTATAATCTTTCGACCTAACTCCGTTATGGTCGACAAATATTTCTCTATTTTTTAAATAAGAATTTACCACTGTAATAATATAAGTTGGAAAACCAAGCTTTATCAGTTTATATATTAATCCATTGTACCATACTGCGTCGAAAGCTTTTTCCAAGTCCAAAAAAATTGCTCCCGTATGCTTTTTATTATTAAAATTTACAGTGATGTTATTTACTATTCGCGCTAAATGATCAGCAGTACTGTGTCTACTCCTGAAACCAAATTGTTCCTTAACAATTATGTTACCGTCGTTTAGAATTTTGTTTATTCTTCTGTTTAATATTTTTTCCACTATTTTACTCAAGATCGGTAGTATACTTATTGGTCTATAATTTGCTGGACACGATTTGTCTTTATATGTTTTCAGCAATGGTATAATTTTTGCTTTCTTCCATATTGTAGGAAAATAACCAGTACATAAAATACCATTGATTAATTTTGTCAGTGCTACAATACCTTTTCTTGAAAGATTTTTTAAAATAGTTCCGGAAATTCCATCATATCCTGGAGCTTTCTTACTGTGTAGTGCTTTGATTTCTCTTTTAATTTCTGAAGGAGTGGTAAACTGAACGGAATTAAGATTTATTTTGGATACTTTCATGTATTCATTAACTATTTTATTAACCGTTTTAATGTGATTTTTATATTCATCGTTGTTTGTTTGATGTATTGTTGAGAAATGCTCAGCCAATAGATTTAATTTATCTTCGTCACTGAAGAACAGTTTATTATTATATTTAAGCGGTGGAATAACTGTCTTTTTCTTCGTGTAATTGTTTGTTAACTTCCAGAGTGAACCATCATAAGTTTTACTATTGAGTATTATTTTATCCCATGTTCTCTCGCGCCACTTGTATATTTTGATGTTAACAACTTTTTGAATTACATCTAGCTTCCATTTGTTTGTGCCACTTCTACATCTTTGTAGATTCCTGCGTAATTTATTTTTGTACTGTATTAAGTCCATAATAGATTGAGATAAATTGTCTGTTTTTTCCCATGAATAGTGGTACATTATCTTTGACTGCTCTTACAATGACTTCCGTAATTTTCTTCGCCATATCCTCAATTTGCGATCTGGATTTCATATGGATGTTTAGCTTTATCGAATCATCGACCTGTTTTCTGAAAGCAGCCCAGTTTGCGTGTTTAAAGTTACACTTTCCTCATTTCTCTTTTTTTTGCTTTTTCATATAATACCATCTGCACAGGATTGTGATCCGAACTGAGAATTTGTAGAGCTATCGGTTTAGTATACTTCGTTATATTTTTTATTAAATAGAGATCAATAACACTAGGTTTACCACGTTTAGGATGGTGAGTTGGGAAATCAGAAGCCGATATCGTTATTTGCTGCTTCAGGCAATATTTTAGGAGATCACTCCCATTTTTGTTATTAGTAAAACAATTCCAATTGATATTCCTTGAGTTAAAGTCGCCCATCATCACTACCTTTTTATTTTTATTAAATAAATAGTTTAATTCTTTGAGGTGGTAGATATATCTGAATGAGAGTGAATTTATATTTATTCAAGTAAAGATCGAGTGCTATTGTTTCCATGTTTTCCAATTTGGATAACTTCACTTCATTATGTTTAATACTATTCTTGATTACTAGGGCAACGCCTCCACCAGAACTATTTCTATCACTTCTGTAAGTAGTATATCCATCAATATTGAGTGTATATGTACTGTCAAGTCTTGTTTCGCATATTCCAACAACATCGTAGTTTTCACTGTATATTGAATGTTTTAGTTCGTGTATTTTCCCTTTAATGGAGTTTGAATTCCACTATTCGCTATTCGTCGCAACTCAATCAAATGTAATTTTCTTCGTAGCTATCTGAAATGTATTAGTCTTCGTAAGAGCCGACGATGTAATTGTGTTGTTTGTTTGTTTTTTTTTTGGTAATCGAAATGCAAAGAAAACAAAATTTTATTATATAAATATAAATACAGAACTCAGGGTTGGGATACTTGATTATGGTTTACCTTTTTCGCTGTCACCGTGTTATTACGCCTATCTGAGAGTTATATACTCAAATAAGGACGTGGAAAGGTCAAGCTTACCAAAAAGGTATACTTCGGGTTTTTCAGGGTGAGCGAGGGCTGCTAGGCACAAATAAATGGGTACAAAGTGCAGTTAATAAATATCGTATTTATTTCCTTTGATTTGGCGGAGGATTGGACTAGATTTTGTATGTGGAGGTTGGATTTGTGAATAGAGGAGAGAGTGTGATGTCCGAGTGGGTCGAATGGCTTCAAAAGTTCTTCCAGGGAGAGGAGCGGACCTGCTGGAAAAGGCGGATGGAAGGAGCTGATGGAGCTTGATCGATCCACTGGTGATAGGGCCGGTTCGTGGCAGTGAACAGGGAAACGGAGAGTGGATGGGCTCGCGGAGTGAAGGCGGCTGCTGCATCGGCGGTCTCCCTGGTGGCTCTATGGAAAAGCCGCTTTCGTTTGCGATAAAAATTGCGGGGCTTTCTTTTTTCCACTGGAAGCGGCTTGTGGTTGGAGAGAGTCGTCTTCTCGGTAGCTATAACCTTGACCCACACGACGGATTCGGAAATAGTGATCGGTGTTGGTCCCGACCTCAGAATGACGTTCTCGCCTTCCCAGGTACCGGTTGTCCGATACTGCCTGCTTATGCAGCGTGCGAAGCCTCGGACCTGATGGACTCTCCGGCGTTGAGCCAGAGTTACATGTCCTAGGCAAATAGGTGCTGCACGCCGGATAAACCGGCTTCCAGCGGCACCGAGTTTTCGCTGATTAAGCTGCCGCTTAAGAGTCAGGTTGCTGCTGCATGCTGCTTTATCAGCGGTAAATGAAGTCGTTATCTCGGTGCCTCCTTATGAGCCGCTGAGGCTCATTGGAACCATCGTGGTCGAACGGACTCCGCTCAGTTCCCTGCTGCTTGGCTAGAAGAGACTCGAGGGCGTGGGGAAGATATATTTTCAGCGTTTATTTCTTTTCTTTTCTGTTCGGTGTTCGCTGGATCGAGCTAGAATTCCATTAAACCTCAATCTCAACCCGTTTATAAACTCTGATCTAGTGTGTTTTCGCACCAGTCAGAAACAAGAACGCTTATCATTGGTTCGAAACGAAAATCCATATGATTGTTCAGGGATCAATATTATATAATAATACGGAAAGCGTGTAAATAGATCTATAAAGACGATGTTCGTACCTTTTAGCATCGTGATTAGGAGTTTCATCTGAATGAATTTGGTTTGCCTTGAATACTTCCGTTCAAACCTCTACTCAAATGACCGCAGCTTTTTTTAAATTTGGCTGTAATATACGTCCAGCACGAAGTATTCGTCTTAATCAAATGTTCTTTTATAGAAATAATTATGTCAATTTTGTTACAATTTGTTGTACATATCTCTGAATCACATATAAATAAGCGAAAAGCATAGTTCCAAGACCAAATATGGTAAACTACAGATACTTCGAAGACATTTGCATATTTCTGGGACCGTCGGCGTGATGGTCGTGCGGGCTAAGGCGTCAGTCTTAGTCCGCCCGAACTGAACGTCGCGAAGGGCCCGAGTTCGAATCCCCGTCCTGCAATTTTCTCTGCTTATGTCCAGTGTGGAATAACCGGGGAACTTTGCTGGGCGAAGGTACGAATTTGGGACCGCTGCCGACCCCCGTCGGCAGTTATCGGTACCGTCAGCTTCTTATCAGCGGTCGGTACGTCGTGGGTCTTATCTCGGATAAAGTCTCTCAGAGATATCTCTGAATCACATATAAATAAGCGAAAAGCATAGTTCCAAGACCAAATATGGTAAACTACAGATACTTCGAAGACATTTGCATATTTCTGGGACCGTCCCGGAAATATCAAGGCAAATTAAGCATAGTTCCGGGACCAAAAAGTTCCAGAACCTAAACCAAAATGGCCGCAAAACATAGGGAAACCTAGGTTCAATCTAGGTTGGTTGAGGATAGGTTTACGGAGAGCGAGAGAGAGAGAGAGAGGGGGGGGGGGGGGGAGAAAGAGAGATTATAGAAGTATAACCAAAATATTAATACTTATCTTGCGTGGATAAATTACCGATACAGTGTAGGTACGATGTATGTTGCGCTATAACAGCGCAATTCGTACTCTACGTGCCATCTGTGCGTCAGCGCCAGTACCTAGTACGACTCTGTACCCGATCCGTTACCGACCTAGCAACGGCGAGGATCAAATTTGAAATCCGCGGGCGTTTTCAAAGAAGTGAAGGCGCTGATTTCCATTATCCGCCGGAAATCTTTTCGATAAGTAGAAATCTAGCGACCGTTCATCGGCGCACTTCGCGAATGTGTCGCTCCGAAAATTTTAAAATATTCGCCCGCTCTTCAAAACTCTATCGCGTTTTGTAGCGATCGACAATGATCAAGTGAGCCGCCTCACTATCCGCATTCGATCCTTTTTGTAAATCGCGCCGTCAGTGAAACGTGAGCCGCGTACAAAAAAGGACAATTTTCTCGTCGCTACGTGCGAATCTTTTCCGCCATTACGTTCAAATCAGACACTTTTGTTACGAGCAACTTTGTAATTTTAAGTGATTTTGTTAATCATTAAAACTGTTTGCGAGTGCTACGAACTCCTTTTTACTTCATTTCTGCAATTTTCCTTATTTAATAAACGCTACGGTGATAATCCTGGACCCGCAACCGCGTGCAGTGATTTAATATTATGGCAAATCCTGCATTAAAAGACATTTGGCGATCCTGCCGGGATTTATTCCTAGCGTTTTAAACGTAATATTTAGAACTGTGCAATTTCGGAATTTTCAGACAATTTTCGTAATTTTTCGGATTTTTTCGGACATTTTTTTAAACACTTTTCGGGAATTTTTCGGACAATTTCCGACATTTGTGGACGGATAGTGACAATTCTGGATTACAGTGCAGGATTTTAGTGACTGTGAACCCCTATGACAGTGCATAAAACGAGCGCGCCGCGCTAATCATATTAAGTAGGTGTCTACTTAACGCGCGCGCTCTCGGCTACTTTCGGCCGTTTTCGGAATCACCAGATTCCACTCTCCTCAGGCCGACACGTGACGTCACGGCGAGTTGCCTCTCCACTTCACCGAACGGCGTAAACACGTCTCGGTGGCAATCGGTTCCTTCCGCAACTGACTTCGGACGCTCCGGAGGTTCCCACCTACCGAGCTCGCTATTGGGCACGAGCTCACTTTCCCTTTCTACGCGCTGCCTGGCAACCGTCACGCCTTGCGCGCCATTACTTGCGGTCGACCAATCAGCCGGTTGGACGGACCGCCCCAATCCTTCCGTGACTGCATTCTCTTTGCAGATCCGGAGTCGCGCGTATGCTATAGAAGCGCTGAGTTTTGTGTGCACTCACGTGAAACGAAACGTCTTTTCACTTCGTTCAATTAACGTGCATACGATCGCAACACCATGACTCGCGGAAAGCACGGAGAAAGCAGCGAGGCGTATCATGCTTTTGTGCAACTTATGGTGTTGCAAAGTGGTGGAATGAGTGTGCTGAAGCGAGCAGCTGCTATGCTGCAAAAACCTGACCTGACTTATGACCAGGCGGTCGCTCGGCGCAACTTGATTCAAACTGCATGGCAGGCCATGCAGCAGCGCCATAATGAGATGCTGCCATACAAGGAATTGGCAAATTGCAGCACCGAGTCCTTAGACCAGGGATCGACACATACTTTTATCTCCAAAACTACTTCACGGAGGATTTCTTCGCAACTGCAGAGGAGGTTTTTATTGATACAGTGGGTGGCCTGTCTGCTGTTATCCGCTTGTCAGCTCCTCCTGTAATAACGTAGAGTACCACCAACGCACCGGCAACCATTCCAGTCAACACTGAAGGACACCGAAGGTCGCAAGTACCTGCGTTGAAATTACCGCGTTTTTTCGGGAACATTTTTGAATGGCGAGCCTTCCGTGATCATTTCCAGGCGCTCATTTTAAATGATCCTTCCTTCGACTCATTCCAGAGATTATATTATCTCAAGTCGTGTCTTGAAGGTGAAACAGCTTCCCTACTGCGACACATTGACATCACCGCGGAAAATTATGAAGTCGCCTGGAAACTACTCACGGAACGGTTCGAAAACAAACGCCGTTTATTGTATTTACTTTTAAATAAACTATTTGCGTTGCCTACGATTTCTCGCGAAGGGTCTCCCTTAGACCTTCGACAGCTGATGGACTCTGCGCAAGAGTCAGCCGCGCGTTGACAAAACTTGGTCGCCCGGTAAGCGACGACATCATAGTCTACTTAATTTCCCAACGACTCGATCGCGGTACTAGAGAAGCGGGGGAGTTTTCACTCGACGGGGACGACTTTGCAACATATGCGCAATTACTTAAGTTTTTAAATTCTAAAGTGCGTGCTCTCGAATCCTTGCCGCCTAATCCGAAACAGTCGCGTCAATCAGTCGTTCCACCGCGAGTCAAAACGTCCACTACTCCGCGTTGGTCAGTCCATTTCGCGAATTCAAAATTTGTTGTAAAGTGCATCTTATGCGAAGATGCACTTCCGGTTTACAGATGCAAAGCATTTCATGAAAAGTCTGTGCCCCAACGATGGGATATCGTACGGAATCATTCGGTGTGTTTTAATTGTCTTTCTGCGTCGCATCGAACCGAAGGATGTAAAAGTGAACATTCGTGTGCCAAATGTAAAAAGCGCCATCATTCACTATTGCATTCTCAACCGCGCACCGTATCCAACACGCCAACAGAAGTATGTGCCTCAACTTCAACTGCTCCAGATGTCAGTGTCAATCTGCATTCGTATCTCAGCACTCCTCAAGTGCCAGCACATGTAATTCTTGCGACTGCGTGTGTGCTGGTGTTCGGAGCATCACAACGTGTCGTGAAGTTACGAGCGTTGTTAGACCAGGGATCGACACATACTTTTATCTCCAAAACTGCTGTCGATGCCCTGCGTACCAAAACATACTTGACGTCGATGAACGTGAACGGGATCGGTCAAGCCCATTCAAGCGCCATCAGTCGCGTAGTGCCTATTTCGATTAGTTCGATTAAAAATAAAGAAGTCGCGTTATCCACCGAAGCCCTGGTTCTCGATGAGCTGACGTCGTATGCACCGAAATTTCGTTATCCTTTGTCACGCTGGTCCCACTTGAGCGGTCTCGAGTTCACGGATGGGGATCCGACAGCTGACACTGCGATTCACGTCATTATTGGCGCGGATTTTTACGCGTATGCGCTTTGTGACGGAATCATTCGCGGTCGACGCGACGAGCCGGTCGCGCTCGACACTATCTTTGGATGGTCCTCTCGGGTAATAGCAATATCGCGAGTGAGCCAATTGACACCCTCACCGCTCAGGTGCATCACATGCATCTGCCAAATGATGACCTTAATCTTTCCTTATCGCGTTTTTGGGAAGTAGAGGAGATTATCGCCGCGAGTCCTGCTTCAGAGGGTGACGCCATTTGTGAGCGTCATTTTAAGGATACGCACTCACGCACTAGTGACGGTCATTACATGGTGCGCATGCCACTTCGCGATGGCCCTTCACGCGCTCTCGGTGACACCTATCGCCGCGCATTACAATGTTTATCCGCGATTGAAAAGCGTATCGCGAATCGACCCGAGGAATGCTCAGCCTACGAGGACTTCATGAATGAATATAAAGTTCTCGGGCACATGAAACTTGCGCCCAAGCACTCGAGTGTTCCTACCATCGTGTTTCTCCCCCACCACCCAGTCGTAAAGGTTACGAGTACGACCACGAAGACCAGAGTCGTCTTTAATGCGTCTGCGATTTCCACGTCTGGCAAATCTCATAATGATTTGCAGTTCGTTGGCGCCAAATTGCAAGCAGATCTACCCTTACTGCATCTGCAATGGTGCTCTTACAGATTAGTATACACTGCCGACAGCGAAAAGATGTACCGGCAGATTCTGATCGATCGCCGCGACATCGATCTGCATCGCATCTTATGGCGTCGCCACCCTTCAAATGCTGTCTCAGAATACCAGCTGTTGACCGTCACATACGGGACAGCAAGCGTCCCTTTTTTGGTGCTCCGAGTCCCCCGCCAATTAGTCGAGGATGAAGGTGATGCCTTTCCCCTTGGAAAAGACGTAGTGCTCTCTCATATGTTTGTGGATGACGTGCTGTTCGCAGCAGACACTATTAAAGACGCAATCGCGATTCGAGACGAAACTATCGCCTTATTGGGCAAGGGCCATTTTACGTTGCGTAAATGGTCTAGCAACTCTGTTGCCTTGCTAGAAGACATTGACCCGTCCAATCACGGGCTCTCCTGTGATAAGGCACTTCAGAGTGATGACAGTGAGAAAATTCTTGGCATCGCCTGGCGACCAGCCACTGATTCATACTGCTTCACTCTGAATTTGTCGCCCCTCACAGTGACCACCAAGCGAAGATACTCTCCCAGATCGCTCGCATATTCGATCCCCTTGGGTGGCTTGCGCCGGTCGTCGTCGAGGCTAAGCATCTGATGCAACACCTATGGCTGTGCAAAATACCCTGGGATTCTCCCGTTCCTGTGAACCTTCAAGCTGCATGGGACGCCTTTTATGACGCTCTTCCTGCGCTCTCCGCTCTTTCGATTTCTCGCTGGCTTGGTACATCGCCAGCCAGTCAAGTCGAACTTCATGGATTTTCTGACGCCTCCATGAAAGCGTACGCTGCCGTGGTGTACGCTCGTACGACGTCATCGACTGGTAAAGTCGAAGTCCATTTATTGACTGCGAAAACTAGAGTGGCGCCTTTGAAACAGGTGTGCATCCCACGCCTAAAGCTGTGGGGCGCTGTCATCCTTGCACGCCTCATCAGCCAACTTAAGTCGCTACCAGTCGTTGCACATTGCGCTGTCCAGTGCTGGACAGACGCAACCATCGTGTTGGCATGGCTCCGAGGCCAATCCAACGACTGGAAAATCTTCGTCGCAAATCGCGTAGCCGAGATTCACACCTTGATCCCAGAAATCTCATGGCGACACGTCCCACCCCGGGACAACACGGACAACCCGGCCGACTTAGCGTCGCGCGGTATGTCAGCTGCTGAGATTGCTTCCTCAAAGTTGTAGTGGCATGGGCCATCTTGGCTGGCCTCCGAACCGTCCAGCTGGCCACTCCTTACGCCATCGGTCATTGAAGGTGACCAGCTTGAACGGAAGTTAGCCGCGCACCACGCCGACGTCGAACCAGATGTCGTTCCGCAGATATTTTCCGACTTCTTATCTTGGCCTCGAATGTGCCGAGTCCTCGCTTGGTGTCTGCGATTATCCGGAAAATGGCGAGCTAAAGTCGTCAGATTATCGCGGGCTGAGGAACTTCATCTTGCCGCGAATCGCATATTTTCGGTCGAACAGCTCCGCACGTTCGCGCGCGAAATTGACCTGTTGACGACTAACCCGGTGGAACAAGATGGGTCACGTCATCTTCAAACGGGTCAAACGCTGCCCGGACACAGTCAGTTACGCTATCTCAATCCGTATCTGGACTCCAGCGGATTACTACGGATAGGCGGCCGCCTGTCGCATGCCAACCTACCGTATAACGCGAAATTTCTTGCGATTTTACCACAAGGACATGTCGCGGTCCTGCGCGTTCGTCACGCGCATGCTCAGTGTCTCCACGGAGGGATCACACTGACGCTCAGTACCTTACGTACGCATGTGTGGGTATTACGAGCCAGAAAACTGGTTAAGTCTGCCATTGCTCACTGCGTTCCTTGTGCTAGACAACTCGCAGAGGTACCCGTTCAAATGATGGGTCGTTGCCGCCGGCTCGCGTTACGCGTCCGCTTCGCGCATTTATCGAGTGTGGTGTCGATTACACCGGCCCATTTCGCGTAAGACTCGCTAGCGGCCGAGGTGCAAAGTCGCACCCCGCTTACATTGCGCTATTCATATGCATGGCATCGCGCGCCGAGCATATCGAAGTAGTAAGCGTCTTCTCGTCTGACGCTTTTCTCGCTGCCTTTCAGCGTTTTACGCCTCGCCGCGGTCTTCCACGCGTCGTCCACAGCGACTGTGGAAAGAACTTCGTTGGCACCGACAAGGAACTGCGAGCTGCCTATCGCGCCGCTATCAGCTCCGAGAAGCTTCGCGTTCGCGTCGCGGATGATGGAGTGGAGTGGAGCTTCATTCCGCCTGCGGCACCTCACTTCGGGGGGCTGTGGGAAGCCGGCGTGAAGTCCATGAAGCGCCATCTCAAGCGTGTTTTAGATCCGTACACGCCGACATTCGAGAAGCTCACGTCTCTCACGTGTCGTATCGAGGCGTGTCTGAATTCGCGTCCGCTCGCGCCGTTGCACGAGGACATAGAGAGCGTCGAAGTGCTGACTCCTGCGCACTTCCTTGTCGGCGGCCCGATAATCTCGTCACCCGCGCCATTTACAGCCGATTTCTCGATTTGTCGCTCAACTCGGTGGAAATTGTACCCACAGTTGCTGGACCAGTTCTGAAAGAGTTGGTCAGGAGAGTATGTCGCGTCCTGTCAACATCGTTCGAAGTGGTTCAGTCCAACTACATCTCTCGTTGTCGGGCAGATCGTCCTTCTGCGAGATAAGGACCTGCCTCCAGCCCAGTGGAATTTGGCTCGTATCACTGAGTGTCATCCAGGTCACGATGATCTGGTCCGCGTCGTAAGAGTGAAGACAGCCACATCGTCATATCTCCGGCCTATCACTAAATTGGCTCTGTTGCCGATCGCGATCGGCAGTGATACGACGCCAAATTCCCCACGTTAGTTTAAGTTTAGTGTGATCCTCTATAGATATAAGGCCTCTAGTGTTAAGTTCATTGCGGTACCGATACCGCAAGGCGGCCAGTATGTTGCGCTATATACTTATCTTGCGTGGAAAAATTACCGATACAGTGTAGGTACGATGTATGTTGCGCTATAACAGCGCAATTCGTACTCTACGCGCCATCTGTGCGTCAGCGCCCGTACCTAGTACGACTCTGTACCCGATCCGTTACCGACCTCGCAACGGCGAGGATCAAATTTGAAATCCGCGGGCGTTTTCCAAGAAGTGAAGGCGCTGATTTCCATTATCCGCCGGAAATCTTCTCGATAAGTAGAAATCTAGCGACCGTTCATCCGCGCGCTTCGCGAATGTGTCGCTCCGAAAATTTTAAAATATTCGCCCGCTCTTCAAAACTCCATCGCGTTTTGAAGCGATCGACAATGATCAAGTGAGCCGCCTCACTATCCGCATTCGATCCTTTTTGTAAATCGCGCCGCCAGTGAAACGTGAGCCGCGTACAAAAAAGGACAATTTTCTCGTCTCCACGTGCGTACCTTTTCCGCCATTACGTTCAAATCAGACACTTTTGTTACGCGCTAATTTTGTAATTTTAAGTGATTTTGTTAATCATTAAAACTGTTTGTGAGTGCTACGAACTCCTTTTTACTTCATTTCTGCAATTTTCCTTATTTAATAAACGCTACAGCGATAATCCTGGACCCCCAACCGCGTGCAGTGATTTAATATTATGGCAAATCCTGCATCGAAAGACAAACGAAAACGATCAATTTGTTGCAAATTAGCACCCCGTCGTTCTTGTTGATTAAAGGACGCGCATTGCGATCGACATATTTCGATTTTATCGTACGCTGAGTACGGATCAACGGAAATTACAGAGGAGGGTCAGGAATTGAATTTAGAATTAAATGTCTTTTTTGTTCAATTTTTGACAGGACAGTAACCAACACTAAAAACCACATCCTTTCCGAGAGCATTTACTCGAAAGAGAAATCATTATGAGATTTCGGGGAAACAACTTTGCGCCAGATAATTGCAATTTCGAAAGACAAAACTTTTTCGTCAGAATTGAAATTGAAATGTGTTTTCGAAAAACGAAAATAATGTCGTATTTTCGGAGATTCAATAAATCGCTTATCCTCTTTGGAACATGCGCCGCAGTGGCACTCGGCCGCAGGAAGGGGAGGTAGAGCGGCGAGCGCTCGTTCGTCTCGGAGCTCGCCCTTGTAGAGAAAGAGAGAGAGTTTTCGGAGTCGTCCCGATCTGTGCAGATGAACTCCGGGCAAAGACTGCCGACCAGAGGACGGGAGGACGGGAGGAATATACCTCCACAGACTCATGTCGAGAATGATTATGCAGCCTCCAGAGAGGGGAAAGATGCAGAACGGCTGGCGGACGCCATGCCGGAGAGGGGTAATCCCCAAATTCATCGAGTATACTCCAAGAGCGGACCCTCCACTAAAAGTAAGTCCCCACTATGCCGGTGTAGATCAGTGACATCGTCACAGTTTAAAAAGCTTGACTGAATTAAATACGCATGCAAGATTTTATATTTCTTTCACAATACATCCTAATATTATATGATGTGCTCTAATCATACTGTCATCTTGAATAGGTGGTTGGTGTAACCAACTATATGATTGGTCACTCATTCGCCACTAAAGCAACACGAGTGTGTACATGATAAGATATTGCGTTACTCTAGTTTTCCTTTTGTTCATAAAAAAACCGAAATGTATTTCGATAAAACTTAAATACTTATATTTTTTTTTCGTCGTAGTGTTTTTGGTGATCGCATTGATTCACATGCGGTTGAAGCAACCAATGATAGGTTACTTGTATTCCCTATCCACCAACAGTGGGACAAACAAGCAAAACGAATGTATTTAAAAGGAAGAAACACTATATCACTAAATTTGCTTGAAACTCTTTACTCGGAGAGGGGGTCGTTGAGTACTGAATTGGGCATGGAATTATTTTTCACAAACGATTTTTTATGCAAGAAATGGTAATTTTTTTGTATATTTTTGTTTGTAATTATTTAACTACAGTATTTAACTAAGTATATATCTTACATTAGGTAGATGCGGACTCGTCTTTTTTACACTTATTCCATAAGTGTGATGGGTCGTTGAAAAATCCAAACGTATTTTATATATTTTTTTTTTATTTATTTATTTATTAGTAATATACGGGTCTATGACCCATTTACTTATTATATACTTTAATACTATTAAAACTTCACCCGATTAGAATCGCAGGTTGAACAACCTGACGCACAGCGGCCACTCAGAAGTCGGCATTCTGTGGTCGCACCCACTCCAAATCGGTTGTGTGTGTGTGTGTGTGTGTGTGTGTGTGAATAATATTTTATATGCGTATTATTAATGATATATGTTTTAGAGATTGTATATTTTGCTATAC
Organism: Trichopria drosophilae; assembly: GCA_030407085.1. Classification (NCBI taxonomy): domain Eukaryota; kingdom Metazoa; phylum Arthropoda; class Insecta; order Hymenoptera; family Diapriidae; genus Trichopria; species Trichopria drosophilae. The sequence continues at coordinate 64,177,349 of CM059582.1, read as the reverse complement.
ACTAAATTAATTTAACGCCGAAGCTGAGGAAAAGTTATATAAAAATATTTCAGACTAATTGTTTGTACATGTATATTTGATAGGTTTCATGACAAAAATTTCTTTCGCATATTAAGTGAAATTGAATTTACGATGGAAAAAGTTTGCAATCCAAAAGATATGCCCGATGATAAAAAAAACATCGGTTACAACATTTCCAACAAAAATACAAACAAAAAGGATGGCGATTATGATGATCAAGTTAACTATTTATTAGACGATATTATTGATATTTTTCTTGAAGCTGACACAGACAATTCGCGCAAAAATGAGAAAAAATCTCTGAAGTGTTTGAAAGAAGAAACGGAATACAGGGATTATTACTCGGATAAGAAATGTTCCTATGAATCAACGACAGAGCCAAATTGGTATGAGTTTCAGGTAAGACCTATTAATATAATATTATCTCTTCCTTACTTGATATTAATAATGCTGTATTTTTGAAATGTAGCAGATTATCCAATTTGTTAGTAAATATCCAACCGTTAATCGCCGTTTTAATTAGTGTGGTTTCCCCATTGCGAGCAAACTAACGAAAATTAAATGTGTTGGCGAATTGCAATAAATACGAAAAGCGCGCGGTTGGGTCATCTGTAATCGGCGACGGCTAATTACGACTAAAGCTACATCGCGCGATCGATAGTTCGCCATAATATGGTTAAGGTGCGCGATATTACTAAAGTTTTGCTTATTATATGAAAATCATGGATGGAGTTCGTTTTGCGTTCGTGTTTTTCCGTCCCTCACTTAGTATAGTTAGAGTGTTCTACGAAAAAGGTCTTCGTTTTTCGCCATTCTTCTTTTCCAGTTGTAACGTTGTAATTTTTTTTCGAAAATTAGATACAATATGGTTACAAATAATTTAATTAAATTTTTATTTACACACACTCACAAAAAAGAGAAATAGTTGGACGCGATCCACAGTGCGGTTTCCGCTGGGCTGATCCGGACCCCAGATATCCCTTCTCAAACACGCCACCGGAAGTGGAACTTCGCGTTCCCCTCTTCCCCCACCGCTATTCCTCACTCCTCGCCTACACGTTAATTTTAAAATAAAAAAAAGACGTTACACGGACTATTCACGAAATATGTCCTCCCTTCTTGTATTATTATTTTTTTTTTTTCGTTTTTTTTTCGTTTTTTTTTTCGTTTTTTATTTGTTGAACGGCTATGCCGTCTTACCCTTACAGTTCGGATTATTAGCGTGAGTGGAGCTACGTGGCTGTCGAAATCGGCTTCTCTTCGACACCTCTATTCACAGGTGCCCATCATTCAAATGTATGTGCCTGTTTCTAGTTCATTATATGCAGTGTATATTTTAAATATAGCGACGAAAATCACTGCAATTAGTTCTAGTTATTTGACCATGATTTTCCTTAGAAGTAAAGTGTATTCGGCTAAGGAACAGCCGACGCAGTGCCGATGCATAACAGAATGCAAATAGTTTTATTACCTTTGTTATAAGTCATCATTTTAATACATTATAAAAGTGCAATTTTAGAATATAATATATTATACCTCCAGTTAGAATTTTAAAGGTATATAATTTAATTAAATGAGTAAACACGAAATGAAATGCCATGTTACACTTTATTTCAAGAAAGATCTCGACAGTGACTGCGCTAGAAATTTGGAGGCCTCTAAAAGTTGGATTCTATGCCGTGAGGGTGAGCATTCTTTAGTAATGACCCTATTCTGGGAAACTCTAAACGAACACAAAACAGGGATAAACAAGAGTGCAGTACTTCGAAGTTCGAGTAATGCACATGGTATTTACTGCTGGATTCAAATTCTGCAAGAGTTGTTGGTCATCCGGACGCCGCAGAGTGCGAAAATCTCTCTAATGCGTTTCTTAACCAAATTAAATAATTCTTCATTCGAATGTATCGCAAAGCCATTTAAAATGCTAACCAAATTTTAAGTAAAAGATTTTTTATTTTTAATTTTACTGATCGTTGTATATGCAGGTTTTTTTGGGGTTGGTGAGCACCTTTATGAAGTGAGATCTAGACCATTCAAAATGACGGATCCAATAAGCTAAACAAATTTTGGGAAAACCTAACTATTATGCTCGCAACATGTTATTTGGAAGGTTTTGGGGTCCTTTATTAGGAATCTGAAGTCAGATTATGAAAATTCAAAATGGCCGACATTTTTTTCAAAGATCACTACATTTTATATAAAACTTGTTTTTAATGGATTTTCAGTAATACTGAATACTCATCATAAATTCTGTTCTGGAAAGGAAATATTCTTATCAAGAATCGTAGTCATATTTTTAAAAAGGATCTTATTCATGATTTCTTAAGTTCCATTAATCATCTGTTAATCCATTTATCGGGGTCACTTCTTTGGACATATCACTGAAAGGCAGGTTTAAACATAGAATAAGCGCTTACACGTGAAACCGGCAGGTGGAAAAAATAGATGTCACAGATTTCATGCGTTATTTTGTTCTTGTGGCTAATGGGCAAAGTTAATTTTTCCGCACGAACCGTGACGTAATGCCTACAAGTCGTGGCACGATAAATACGAGCCGCCGTGACACGATAAGTACGAGCCAGAGTGACACGATAAGTACGAGCCAGAGTGACACGATGCATCTGAATCGCCGTCGGAGCCGGTGACTAGTATGCGGCCAGGAACACGATTACGGAAACATACTATCTTTTATGCAATACAGTGAGCAAAATTGAGTTTGAAGCTTAAAGAGATAAAAATATATTAACATTAAGAAATAAACTTCATTCATGATAAAATTGTGTATTCGTGGCAGTAGAATAAATTCAAACGCTGATATTCGCCTACATTTTATGTGAATCTACGTCACCGAAAAAGGAAATAGTACATTACTAATCATAAGACGGAAACGAATTAAAAGAGTTGGAGCGACCTCTAAATTTTAACCGATGGAGCTTCAAATTTTATAATTTCAAATTGAAACTTTGCAACAAAAGAACCATCCTAATGTGAAAAACAGAAAATTATTAAAACGAATATTTGCTAATACCAACGGAAGCCATAAATGCTGTATGACAATTAGACTCGAATAGAATTTCGCCCCAGCACTATATTAATACGGTTGGCACGGAAATTCGAATGAGAGAGCACTCAACTGTTCTAACAAAAATTGCGGTTACGTATGAAAAAATTTACATAAACGCACGGTCTTGACGTCAAACTGTTGAAAATCTTATCAAGCAAATAGCTCCATACTTTTCTTATTGTGTACGAGCATCTTTAACAGCGGACTTACATCACATTTTCTGCAGACCCATGGATCGATAACGTAAACCTAGCTTGTACTTATGTAATAGCAGTTCTGAAAAGAACTTTTGTGTTCCAGATAAAGCAAAGAATGCTTCGCTAGTGACTATCATTGAGTATGTTCCTGCAAATCGTTCCATGGCCGAACTTGTGATGAATGATTGGATACGCGTGACTTTTATAATTGCTAGACTACGTATTAAAAAAAAAAACATTATTTTATTAGTTTTGCATGCCGCTACGGTGAAATAGGTTTCATTGGTTTCATCTGGAACGCAGCGTGTCAAAATGACCTCCTCCAGGAAGAAGAGGTTTAAGGACACCTGACACTAGGGAGGACAGTTGAAGAGGCTATACGCCTCAGTGAGGAAAGTATGCCAGTTAAAGGTATCAGGCAGGAGCGACAAGGCGCTCTAAAAAGAATGAGGTCAGACGAAACCACATCCCCCTCGAATCAAAGCCGCTTTAAAAGGCCCAGGTAGCCGGAGCTATCCGAATGGGGATCATGCCCGTGGATTATCCCCGGTTCCTTTGGAGTTCGGAGCGCCTGAGCATTGTAGAGGAGGTCTTACTCGATGTAGTGGTAGAGGTCAGGTAGGAGCCAATCAGGCCCCAATTTCTGAGTTCAAGACACCGATCGGGTTGGCTTCTTCTGTACTGCAAGGATGCCGAAACTTCGAGGTAGCTGAGGAGGAACCTAGGACGCTTCAGGTTGTGGGAAGGAGCTGAAGCCAGGCTGACCTTCCAAAGCCTAGGGTGCTGACGGGTCACTTCCCGAACAGCGCGAAGGATCACACTCCAAGGATCCTGGCTCTAGTCATGGGTCAAAACCGCAGACTGGATTCCTCGTCCTGGAGCGTTCTCCGACGCGTAGATGAGGGCGGCACCATTTAGCTCACTATGGCGATGGACAAAGACTCCTTCCAAAAAATCGGAAGTAGAGACTTCGTGGTGAGCTTCCGCTTTGGGCAGGTTCGCCTTTGAGGAAAGGCCGCGAAGAACCCGGTAGCGGAAGAAGGGGTGGCAACAATAACATCACCACCACCACCACTTCCACCACCATCATCGTCAATACCAACAACATCTGGTGCAACGGCGGGGCATCCTGGAGGAGAAGGTGTAGGGGCCCTCGACTGCGGACAGGCGCTATCAGGCTCCTCCACAGTCAGGTCCCAGCCAGTTCTCCCTTCTACCCCTAGGCTTACTATCACCGCCAAAAGCAAAAATAAGGCAGCTCAGAGATCCGACCGCCCCTCACAAGGAGCACTCAGGAAGGAGGCTCTTTCAGATCGAGCTGCTAAAAAAGGATCGGAGGAAATCCCCTTCGCACCGCAAATGACTCCTAACAACAGGGTCCTCCAGGACGCCACTAGCGTCGGCAGGCATACGATGGGCTGGAGCAATATACAGGTGGGCCTCTTCCAGGAACTATGGTGGGTGGGGAAGGAAGTCAGGGGCCTAATCCAAGAGCTGTTATTAAACATAGTACAGGATTAAAAGTCTTGCCTTTTCCAGGTTTTATTTCCAGGGACCTAGTGGCGGCTATCGTCCAAATTAGTGGTCGCGAGGTGGTCATTGCCTCTGACTATTTTCCCGGGGAGGAGGCATTTGCACCACCTACAGTAGTGGAGGAACTGGCGAACTATTGCCAGCAAACAAACCACCAATTCATCATTGGCTGTGACGCCAACGCGCACCACATCGTGTTGGGAAGCACGAACATCAACAGCAGAGGTGAGTCATTACTTGAATTTATTATTAGATTTGATATCAATGTTCTAAATAGGGGTAGTGAACCCACTTTTGTTAATGCTATTAGGAAAGAGGTCATTGACTTATCCCTGTCTAGTATGCTTCTCGACAAATTAATTACTAATTGGCATGTTTCCAGGGAAGAATCAATGTCGGATCACAGACATATAAGATTCGAGTTGGCTTGCGAATATGCTAATGTAACTTTCTTTAGAAACCCGCGGTTCACTAATTGGGGGGATTACGTGTCGCGTATTAGGTAGAGCGAAGAGGAGTTAATTAGGTATATAAACAGCACCGACGAGCTCGAACAAGCTGCGGATGTGCTACAAAAGTTGATTAGTACATCCTATTTGTACAGCTGTGCTGATAACAACCATACCGTCGAAAGGAATGCACCGTGGTGGAACAGCGAGCTGGAAAAACATAAAAAATTTGGCAAGGACACAGTTCAACAAGGTTAAGAAGTCACGGATTTCTCAGCAAGAGTACAGAAGTACCGTCACGACCTACATCAATAAGCTAAGGAAAGACAAAAGGGCAGCGTTGAGAAGACACTGCGTGGAGATTGTCGAGACCGCCAAAGCTGCTCGTCTTCAGAAAGCCCTGAAGAAAGAACATGCAAATGGTTTAGGTCTTCTCAAAAGAGAAGATGGAAGCTTCACTGCTAACAGAGAGGAAATGCCTGCGCTACTTGCGAGCTCTCATTTCCCGGGGTCAGTGACCCGTCCATCGAACTCTCCCCCAATCCCGGACAGTATACGTCACGGGCAGAGACGGGGCAGTGTAAGCAAAATATGCCGGGAAAATCATAACCAGGGACAGGCTAACGTGGGCTGTCAGTTCCTTCGAGCCTTTTAAGGCGGCGGGAGTGGACGAGATTTTTCCCGCGCTACTTCAGAACAGCAAAGAGACACTAAAGTCATACCTGGTTGAAATATTTCGGGCTAGCATTAGGTTGGAGTATGTCGCCCTTGCGTGGAAAGAGGTTAAAGTTATATTCATTCCGAAATAGGACAATAGATGCATAGAAAACCCGAAGTCCCATAGGCCAATGAGCCTTAGTTTCTTTTTACTTAACACCTCGGAGAATATGATTGATGTCTATCTAACAATAAGAGAAGAAATTGCAAATTATGCACCACTAAATCGGTACCAATTTGCCTACAGAGCTAGCAGCTCCACGGTAATAGCCCTCTGGTGTCAAAACTAGAAGCGACACTGCAATCTAAGGGCATTGTCCTACCAGCCTTTTTGGACATAGATGGGGCCTTTGATAACGCATCCTATATGTCCATAGCAAAAGCTTTAAGAATCAAGCACATTTACGAAGGTATCGTCAACTGGATCATGTCCATGCATGAAAACCGAATAATCAACCTTACATGCGGGAGATCGGAGATCGAGATCAAAGCAATCAAGGGGTGTCCCCACGGAGGAGTACTATGACCCCTACTGTGGACGATAGTGGTAGGCGACCTGCTGTACAGGCTTGAAAGGAGAGGATACTATGTGCAAGGATGAGCTGACGACCTTGTCATAGTTATCAGAGGTCAGTGGGACCATCTCCTGAGAGACGAACTAAAACGTGCACTCTCGTTCACTGTGGACTGGTGCCAAAATGAAGAACTCCATATAAACGCGCAGAAGATGGTAGTCATTCCATTCACGAACAGGAACAAAATCTTCCTTCAAAGTCAAATATCCAGCGGTCATCCGGGATAGAAGGCTGAAGTGAGGGGAACAACTAAAATACACGGTACAGAACGCGACAAGAGCCATGTGGGCCTGTAAAGGCAAGTACGGCAAAACTTGGGGACTAAAACCGGATATCACCCTTTGGGCGTATTCTGCAATAGTTAAACCCATTATCACATACGCCGCCCTAGTCTGGTGGCCGAAGGTTCGTAAGGGGGGGGGGGGGGCATAATCGTCCTTAGAAAGATTCAAAGGTTGGCATATGTCGGTGCAACAGGCGCGGTGAGGTCCTGTCCTACGGCTGCACTCGAAGTCATGCTGGGCTTACCCCCCCCCCCCCCCCTCCCTCCCTCACCAGCAAGTAGAACAGGTGGCAGCAGGGGAACTGAGGTAAACAACAAACCAAATATGTTACTTAACATCCGCTTCATACCAAGACTACCGCCATGTTTGTATATTGTAAAAAATTCGGTAGAGTTAATAGCGACTAGGTGTAACGTATAGACATTAAACATGTTTATTGTGTGTAAATTTATTTTTAAACGGAAATTTGTATTTTCATGTCCGAAGGAACTCATTATGCGGATATTCATTGTCGTGAAGAGGGATTCAATTTTTTACGCCCAGTAGTGATTCTAAAATTCGTCAAATTTTCCAAATAAATGATTTACGGTGATGTTTTGCATTTTCATGTCTAAAGGGACTCGTTCAAATCGATTCGGCGATTCTCTTTTGGCAGAAGCGAGTTGCAATAAAAGAATCTGTAAGCGAAGTGCAATTCACAATGGTGCAAACCAGGTTTCGGAAGTAACGCGTTACTTTTTTTATATCGAATTGAGTAACGGTGTTACTTTTCTTCATTAGTAACGAAAATAGTAACGTCGTTACCAAGCATCAGTAACGAGTAAGTTACGTTAGTTCGTTACCTTCGTCGTTACTTTTGTTGATGCTTACACCCCGTTTTTAAATTATATTAACTATAAGATGGCAATCAAATAGAAAAAACTCTACAAATCTTGCAAAATGTGTTAAATAAATAAAAAAGTACGAATCAAGCAGAGAACACAGTTCCTGCGGAACATTCCAGAGTCTAGCACGAAGGGTTCTTTAATTTTAAAAGAGCTTAAAGAAATATTACTTACATAGAAGAGTTGTACGGTATTGGACGTATATAGTCAAATCAACAGAACTTTGCACTTTTGCTCAAAAAAGGTCAAAATAAAATTTCAATCGCACACTATTCCCCCTTTGCATACGTATTTGTGTACTCCTCTAGGAGAAATAATCTATACCTGTGTAACTTTTTTATTGCGGGCCATTTGAATGTGTATAAAATACATAGGCATTTTTAATAATTTTTAATTTATTATCACTAAATTATGAATTAAATTGTCTTTAATAATAATACGAACAAAATACAAGAATTATTTGCGGTCTACATAATTTCTGTTAATAAATGATCGATTGATGGAATCACAGACATCAAGAAATATATTGGAAACTTATTAGAGATGTGCTCTACGATAATTGTGTATGGTTGCACGAATTTTATTATTTATTTCAATTTTATCTTGTCAAGGATGTACAACGAGCACATGTTCGTAATATGGCTAGATTTCTTCATTTTTATCTCAACAATAAAATGCATCTATCATTTCGTTGGGTTATTGCAGGCCGTAAGCATGAAACTTTGAAATATCAATAAAATGTTGATTTCACAAAAAGTTATTTCATGTGAAACGTTCAATGTGACTTATAATATTATTTTCTAGTACGTGCAGTTAGTTATAAGTTAAATGTCAGATCAATGCCTTAATGACGGGGCCGTGTGCTTAGCATAAGAGAGATTTTAACAAAATTAGATTATTTTATTCGCAATTTGCAAGTTTTTACCTTTTGTTACTCCCTCTAGCTATTACATAAAAATTAAAAGTTCAAAACATTAAAAGTTGTATGGATTTGTCCATATGAAATCGCCCTCAATCAATTTATAAATTCTTAATAATTGTCCGTAAGTAAAAAAGCTTTTTATAAAATACAACACGCCTCTTCCCAGCAGTACCTCTGCAGAAAGACTGTGTAGTAAAGGAGGACGCGTATTAAATCCTGCAAGAAGTAATTTGAAAGATGACTCATTAGAACAACTATTGTTGTTACCTTTAAAAAGTAACGGTCTGAACCCTGGTGCAAACTACTCCCGTAGATACATTAGTAAATTTCCAGGATATTATTCTTAACCGCGTAAGCGTTGAGGAACCTCCATTGTGGACGAATTACGCAAAGTTACGGTTAGCACAATTAGTGGGGCATTTTCTATTAACGAGAATTACACAATGACAAACTAAATGCGTTTACTTGGTAAAATATTGAAACCATAATGTATTTTTAGAAGTCGTGTATATAAGAAGAAATGTTCGAAGTTTGAAATGATACACGGCATTAAAAGAAACGAAAATCAAGAGATTAACCAAAATCAAAAGGATACGATTACGAACTCTTTTGGAGCATGAGCATTTTTTGCTCTACATTTTTTTGCCATTTGCAATGAAAAATGTATTTGAAGTTATGGTACGTTTTATATTCATATATTTCCAATAAGAAATTAAAATTTTGAGCTAACAGCAGTAAATAATTTACTAATCTAATAGTGCGTATTGAAAGAAATAAACCTATATGTATACACCAATATACATTACCAGTTGAAAAATAAATTACTATATTAATATACGTTTCTATTTAACAACTAATTTCGGCATTTTCTTTTTTAATAATTCTCTCCTTCAAATTTTCCTATTTTCTAAAATGTAGTTAAGTGTCCAGTGAAATAATTTTTGGAAAGAGCATAATTTATTAGAAATTCATAAAACAGTTATTAACCTAGCATCAAAACAATTTTTCATTGTCCAAACCGGCATTCAAATAGACTGATTTAAATTACTGTTATAAAAAATGTCCAAAGTTTTAGTTAAATGTAATATGTATAAAACAATTTTCTAAAATAAAATGTGAATTTTTTTTTTGTCATTACAGATGTTTCATTAAAGTACTGAAACGTTCAGCAACAATATACATTTTTAATATATATTGCACCTAATATCTAATGACAATGAAAATATACACAGAAACCTCAGCTACTAAATCTATTATCGATAAAAGTTTCGGACAATAAATGTAGTATCTATCTATAACGCAATTTTTTGATAAAATAGAAATTTTGTAATAGTATATTATGTACCTAGTGTGTAAAATGCAATTTTGCGCATTTGTGGCAATACTAGCACACGAGTCGACTCCGCGAGTTCACATAATCATATTTTACGCCCGAGTTGAATACAACATTTTTTTTCAATGAGTTGTGTAAAATTCGGAATAAATAAACCAAAGAACTAGGAAGATGCAGATTTATAAATATTTGCTAACAATTTGAATATTTACTAATACGCAAAAAATTACAGGCTGACAATATCCCTACACCTAGCTAAATGCCTATTCCTAAGCGAAAATTTGTTTTGATATGAAATACTTCGTGTAATGCGGATATGCCGAGCACCAGGGTTTAAGAAAAAAACCATCGTTGAAATTAATAATTATTAATAAACACTATTCGTTAAGCCCTGAATCTTGATAAAGTAATGGTCTGTAAATTTTGTGTTGCGTTACGAAGTTTCAATGAGTAAAAAGAATCGTTTTGCCGTTCAGAATAATTTTTGAAACTTAATATTCTACCGTCATTTAAGTATGAGAGGCAAACTTATTTTTTAATTGAAAATTTTATTTTCTTAGCATATGGTGCGCGTCTGCTGTATTTTTCCAAAAAAGAATCCCAGTCACATGTTACGCTCGAACCCAGGGTACTCATATGAGTACTCCGAATACTTACGTGAAAGGGCGGTCGACCGGACTCTCCGGTTTTGGGTGAACGGACGCGGCTACACTAAGGAAAGAAAACTGGCGAAATGAAACGAATTACGGTTAGAGATTTTTTATTTGTACCCTTCAAGATTGGCAGGGTAGTGTTCCCTATTACTAAAAACTTTTATCGGTATAACATAGCAACGTGGTTCTGATTATTTGTGGGGATTTCTTAAAAGATGGAGTTAAAAAAAAGAATGGTGTCGCCGTTACGTGGGACGTAACACACATATCAAATTTGACCTTTCAATTATGTTGAAAGGTGGTGGTTTTTGCAACAAGATTTTAGCATCTCCACTAGGTGTCTGAATTGTACACATTTTCTAGCTTTTTTTGTCTTTTCCATAGCACGGAAAATTACGGTCTCACTGATTGTGTGAATGCCCGCGCACGGTAAATATATGTTCTACAGCGACATTGTGTGATTTCGCAAGTCAGGAGCAAAATTTAACAACTAAATGATTTTCATTTTGGCCGCCGCGAGCATCAGATAGTAAAATCACATTTTTAAGACGACTACTGAAATCGTCAGTGGGTCTTTATTATACAAGTGATATGACGGAATTAGCCGATTTCTTTGCGTTATTTTCAAGCATCCAGTAAAACGTGCTATTGGAATCATTGTGACAATGAACGTTAAATGCGTACATCTATATCAGACGTTTATAAAATTGCGAACTTACAGTAAGATGTGGTAAATGAAGATTTTGCGCATTTTCCAAAACAAGTGTAGAACAATTTTCGCTATTTACTCTACAGGCTTTTAATAATTCGTTTTTCTGTTCTTTGTATTTTTTTTGCATTGTCACAATGTCTAAATATAGTCTAATCTACTCGGATCTTCTTTATCAATTGAAAGTTTATTTTTACATTCTGTACAAAAGACGCAAATATTGGTTCGAGACTGTTTGAATGAGTAAGGACTGTATGCTTTAAATCATCTAAAGTAAGTCGAATATTCCATGTTTAGTCGTGTTTTTGTATTTTCAAAATAATATTCTTTAACCCTTTGCGGCGCAGTGGTAACCCAGATTACCACCTTTTTAATTCATATCTTTTCTGTCTAGTTTCAATGCTTTCGAAGCAATATTCAAAAAATCTTTTTACAGTAGTAGAGGGGCTTTTTAGTACGTAACGAAAAGGATAATAAATGCAAATACGCAAAATTATTAACAAGTATAAATAAATAAATTTAAAAAATCGTCGATTTTTGAGAAAGAAATCGTTTTTGAACGAACTAAAAGGTAAATTAGAACCAAATTTGGTACTCGGTGGTTTTTGGGGTCGCTGATTACGAATTTGAAGTCGGTTTTGAAAAATTCAAAACGGCGGAAACAATATGGCGGATGAATTTTTAAAAATTCATCTGATTTACTTGAAACTCGTTACTCGGGGGTTTCTGGGGTCGCTGATTACGAATTTGAAGTCGGTTTTGAAAAATTCAAAATGGCGGAAACAATATGGCGGATGAATATTTAAAAATTCATCGGATTTACTTGAAACTCGTTACTCGGGGATTTCTGGGGTCGCTGATTACGAATTTGAAGTCGGTTTTGAAAAATTCAAAATGGCGGATGAATTTTTAAAAATTCATCTGATTTACTTGAAACTCGTTACTCGGGGGTTTCTGGGGTCGCCGATTACGAATCTGGCCTCGGATTTTGAATATTCAAAATGGAGGATCCAAGATGTCCGATCGAAATATGAAAATGTACCCGATATTGATGAAGCTGTGTACTCGGGGGTTTTTGGGGTCGCTTATTACGAATCTGATCTCTGACTTTTATATTTAAAATTCCGAGTACATAGAGTATTAAGTTTTATCTCTATCAAGTAAATTTTTACATTTATGTAGGCCATCTTGATTCCACTATTTTGAATTTAGAAAATCTGACTTCATATTCGCAATCCGCGATCCCAAAAACCCCCGAGTACCAATTTTCATCAAAATGAAGTAAATTTTTTACACTTATGTCGGCCATCTTCGAGCCGCTATTTTGAATTTACAAAATCTGACTTCAGATTAGTAATCAGCGACCCCGAAAACCCCCGGGTAACAATTTTCAGCTGTTTTCCGTATAAAGAAAAATGTGCGCCGCAAAGGATTAAATAACTCGTATATAATTTTTATGTTAAGCTCAGAATTTTCAAAATATAAACGTTTCGAATGAGTGTAGTGCGATTTTTTATGAGGAATGTTACTAAGGTGATCTAGTGCTAACTCATAAACAATATTATAAATTTTCCGAGGCCTATTTGCATGTTGGCCTCTCATGTCAGACATATCCGCGCTACCTGCTTTTACTTTAGATTCAACGGTACGTAATGACTGTTGAGAAATTTGAAACAATTTTAGAAAAAACGTTCTGCAAACGTTAAGATTAATATCAACGCGCTTGACGCGAAAATTCCAAGAACATTCTCTGTTTTTCGTTTTAATATTTACTAACTTACATTTAGGTTCGTTTTTATCTATGCATGCCATTACAAACAAATCTTGTTTTTCTTTGTCTTTTAGTTGCCAAAATTGATTAAATAACTGTTCTTGTGTACTGAGAGAATCATATTTTTCGCACTCCTTTTTATTGCAACACTTCTCCACAACGGAAAATAGTTTACCAGGAATCTAAAAACAATTTATAAAAAAAAAATACGTACCGCATATTAACTGCTTTGCTGAAAAAATGTAGCATGCGCAACGTACATTACGTCGGCTGCAGGTGCATATGACTTGCCTGAATTTTTTCGCCTTTTATTTTTTTGCCTTTTATGCCATAGTCTATCTCGCTTTCTTTTTCTACCTCGATATAAAGATTTATCATATAATAGTTCATCTTCAGAATTATCTGCACTTATTTCTCTCTCACCGTGAAACATTGAACAATCATTCTCCGAACATTCCAGTGTTTAAATTACAGAATTCAAGTTTGTACATATTTAGGTATGTACGAACAATTGACCTTTCGAAAGCACGCGAGAAACTGACGAAATATTTGAGAAATATAATCGTTTATATTATGATTGTTGATTGTAGCATCTATCATAACAGCCGATGTATTGACCTTTGAGGATTTACGAAATATTTAAAAAATACAACGACTGAATATAAAATTTGCGATTTGAACTCGTATTATAGCATTATTAATATTAATATTTTTTACAATAATAATAATAAGGACGCGAGGTGGTAACGATGACTAAGGCCTCCGCCTTGTTTCGTAACTTGATCGTCTCCGAAGGTTCTGAGTTCGAGTCCAGCGTAGACAATGTTCTGCGCATTGAATTGAACTGAGTAACGACACTGCAATCACCTACCTCAAGGTTTGGGCGTGGTTGCAGTGACATTTCACGCTGATTTGGAAGAGGTTTGAACAAAAAAATTTCTCATTTTTTGGACAGATTGAGTGACATAAGAAACCAATGTTGTTGTTTAAGTTATTATTAAAATAATAAGGAGGGACCGAAACGGATGTCCCGGGACCACGACGCACAAAGACCCACTGACGATTTCAGTAGTCGGAGGGTCACAGATAAGATCTTACGTGCTGCTACGAGGAGAGTTGTCCGCCACAGCGAGGCTGCAGGCGCGAATGCATAGTCGGTTTGCAGTAATGCATCCGGAACTAGCAGATCGCTTTTCTAAACAACATCTGAGAAATTATGTGGCCTATCTGAGGCGGATAGGTTTCGTTGTTCCCAGCTGTCAACCGGTACCGGATATGCGGGCAATAACAACTGAGCCCGTATCGGGTACTGGGGGAGATGCTCAACATCAAGCAACGTTTGGCGGATAAAATTCGAAGTTTGGCGAATGCCAAAAAGAGGCTGCAAAGACGGAAGGATGGAATTCAACAAAATGTAACATTTTGGTCGAATCCTTCCAAACTCTTCAAACATCGTATCGCAGCCTTACACGAGTTTCCGTCAATGGCTTCGGTTGAGGATTCCTGGGGGGGGGGGGGGGGGGGGGGGGGGGGGCATTTTAAAGGCATTTTAAATGCCTTTTTTCTTGTTATGTATGTTTTTGGGGTTTGGCACGGGGAGCGCTCTCTTCAAGACAATATCCAATATGGCGCAATACAGAATCAACTGCTCGGAATGACGTTAAATTGGAGCGGTAGAGTAAACATATAATGTAAGTGTAATCACCACAATCCAGTCACTGATTACTCGTTACATTATGGTTATGTATATGCTAATGTAACATTCTTTACTAATAACATAATTAGTTTTGTATGTCACCAAACAGTTTTTTTGCAGGGTTGTGAATCTAGCAATGGTAGCATTCACTATACCTTTACATTTCCTCATTGCCAATAATTTGTTAAGATTTTGTATATGTGAATTAATGGCAACATTGATTACCATTAAACGAACTTATATTTCGTACATTAGCAATCATTTTTCAACGCTTACGCTCAGTGAAGTAATGGTAAAATTCATTACCATCAACGATCTTAGATTTCATACACGGACAATCATTTTTCAACAGTTGTGATAATCAAATAAATGGTAACATTCATTACCATCAACGATGTTGCATTTATTACATTGACAATAGTTTTTAAACAGTTTTATTGATCTCAGTAGTGATAAAATTCATTACCATCAACGATCTTTCACTTACACATGTCGACAATAATTTTTCAACCCTTGTGCTGATCAAAGAAATGGTAAAATTCATTAACATCAATGGTCTTATATTTCATACACAACAATAAATTTTCAACAATTCTACTGATCAAAGAAATGGTAAAATTCATTACCAGGAACAAAAGCTTCGATTTTCATGTTGCTAAACATTTGTATGTCATTTTTTGAACATACCAATGGTAATATTCATTATTACCTTTGACGAATAACATTTTCGCCAATAATTTTGTACAATATTTAGGTGGTGGAGTCTTATGAGATGCAAATGAATTATTATTGTTAAAAAAATACCTGGAACAATTGGTTGGTGGATTCATTGGTGAATCTGCAGGCGGCTTCCCCGTGGTCGTTGTGCCGTTGTGTCTTCATCCTCGTCTGTTGTCATCACGGAGAGACCGATCGTGATGCACGATATCTCCACGATATCGTCACGAATCGACAAAAAATTTTTGTACAGCTCGCGCGGAGTACAAATTTTCGAATTTTGGATTTCAGAGTTTAATGCCGAATCCATATGATTGACGAACAGCTGCGTGTCGGGCCGACCTTTTTATACGTCTCATAGAGTTGTAAATAAAATTTCATCGAAATCGGTGGAAAATTGAGGACGTAGGGTCCTGAATAAAAGGGTCCTAAAATGCAACGGGCATTTAAATTTCGTTTAGAATCCCCTTAATGCAGACACTCCATGTATTGAAATCTTTACCGAGCTGTGTGACGAACTCGCACAACAAAATGAAGATTGCCCATCCGTCAGTGCATTAGAGGTCAATAATGCCATCAAAAGAGCGAGGAATTTCTCCTCGTCGGGCTGGGATAGAATTAACAACTATTGATGGAAGAAGGTCACTTCTGTCCACCAACACCTATCCCGAATATTCACCTCTTATATAAATTGAGACCAACCCATTCCGTACTGGCTGGTGGATGGCCGAACGACACTAATCCGAAAACCGGGAGACTTGTCTGATCCGAGAAACCATAGGCCAATCACTGTCTCAATACGTTATGAAAATGGTTCACTAGCATCTTGAACGGATGTATTGAGAGAGCCGTGAAACCGGTGTGGCACCGGATTGTAGAACAAAGAGGCTGCAAAATGTATGTATCCGGCTGCAATGACAACTTGCTTATCAACAGGTGTGTTTGTCAGGACTCAGTCCAGTACAAACGTAGCCTGTCGATAGCCTGGCTGGATTACATGAAGGCGTATGGCTCAACATAGCACGAGCTTTTAAGTTTGTTGCTCAAACGCCTCCATGCCCACCCAAATATAGTGAGAAGTGCAGAAGACCTGATGCCTCTTTGGAAAACGTGCTTTGTCGTGACATCGGGCAAGCGTAGAACGATGTCTAGACTGGTTCAATTCCACAGAGGTGTCTATCAGGGAGATTCTCTGAGTCCTCTGCTCTTCTGCATCTCACTATTGCCTCTATCCGTTGCTCTCCGACAATCTCAAGGGTACACGTGTTGGCCGCCAGGTGAACGTATACATATCATCACCCATTTATTCTTTATGGATAATCTTAAATTATACGCATAAGGCGAGGATCAATTACATCGATCTCTGAACATCGCCCTCACATACTCGAGATATACAGGCATGGAGTTCAGATTGGACATGTGTGCAGTCGTTCATTTGCACGGAGGAAGGTCAGACTCCATTAACAATGATATGGACCTCGTCAACAGAAGTGTCATCCGCCACCTTGGTGCCGAGGAAGCCTACACATATCTGGGAGTGCCTCAGAGGCCTGTCCAGGATGTGCAGACTGCTAAAACGACCATCGCTAAGAAATACCGGCGCCCTCTCCGTCAGATCTGGTCATCAGAATTGACGGGGAAAAATTGACAGTGACAGCCACGAATATCTTGGCCGTTTCACCAGTGCTCTATACATGTAGAGCACTTAAGTGGAACGTTGACGAGCTAAAGAGCCTTGAACGATGCACACGGAAGATGATTTGTATGCAACGCAGTTTGTATCCAAGATCTTCCGTAGAACGACTTTGTTTGTCCCGAAAATTGGGAGGTCGTGGCCCTTTGAATCGGGAGTGTATGCATGACAGATTAGTCCTCGCAACGACTTGCGACGTGATTAATCGTTTATCAGCACGAAATTCAGGAGAATTTTGTACAACGCGGTCAAAAACTCGGTCTGGTTTTCAACGTGGGAGGTAGTGGTGCACTGGAAGCTGAACCAGTCATCAATCTGTGCCCAGTGCGTCTCAGGGCTAGCATACGGAAGGCATAACTCCGTATGTTGGAGGGAAGGCATATCGACAAGCCATTGCATGGACAATTCTTTCGAAATGTCCAGCAACTTTGCTTGTCGGTAGAGATCACCTTCTCGTTCTTAAGGTCAGCCGGCTTGAAATCCGAGATCGTGGGTTTTATCTTCGCATGCCAGGATCGGGTCGTTAATACCTTAGCGTACCGCCACACTATCTTACACCAGGCGGTGCAGAGTACGCTTTGTAGATCGTGTGGATGTCATGTTGAGACACTAATGCATCTCTTGTCAGCTTTTCCAAGATATGCAGTCTCAGCATACATCCAACGTCACAGTGTGGCTCTCCGAGTGCTGCATTACCATCTTCGTAGCACTTATGGTATTGATGCAATCCCAGTTTTGATAGACATACATCGAGCAGACATATATCAGGCAATAAGTTTGACTTCGTCCTTGTTGACTTCGATGACAAATCCTTCTTCGTCGAGTTCTCTGCACCAGCAGAGACAAACACAGTCAGCAAAGAGGACCAAAAAAACTTCAAAAGCATTCCGGCCTTCCAAAAGCCGGAAGTCTTTCTGACAACCAGTTCGGCTTTCGGAAGGGATGCTTAACCATCGATGCAATCGGCGGTGTGAAAGCCGTAATACTAGGTGGCTGTGTGCCATCATTGCACTGGATATTCGGAACGCATTCAACACGGTCAGGTGGGATTGCACCATGCAGGCACTCGACGATCTGAAAGTGCCGCTGTACCTACGAGAAGTCATCTCAAGCTACCTAACAGAACGGACCCTATATTATGAGAGATAGAAGAAAAAAATTTTGTTTCTACAGGACCGTTTTTTAACTGCCGGATAAATGTCGCGAGAAATACAGGTCGAATAAAAAAATAATAATTTTTATTGCAAATTTCGTTTGTTCAGAAAAAGTTACTTAAATTTTACCTTATTATTATGATCGTTTCAGTGGATACATGGCGCTGTAATCATGGAAATTAAAATTATGATAAAGTGTTAAATTTTAATAAATGTTTATAATAAATGTTCAAATATTAAAAATTTAGTACTAGTTTTTTATAATAAGTGCAATCGAATCACGAAATCTTGTGAGTCTCAATAAATAAAGTATGCGATCCTGCTGAAAAAGATTCACGTACGCAAGAACGCCGTTTTAGTTGAAGGAGACCCACAGAATAAACATTCGAAATTTTTCTTTGCGTGTGATAGAACTTTCAAGTTTTTCACGACTATTTCGTACAAAATATCGTTGAGAGATGGCAACAGTCGTGTACTTCTTGATTACGGCTTTCTCGTAAAGGAAGTGCGTTTTGTTCAGAATATTCTAACTAGAAGATCGAGCAAAATTTATATTGAGTGTGACTTGAGTGATACGATTGTTATGACCCGAGTTGAGCGTTATAACTCGCTTCGGGGCCGTCCGCGCTTTTGCACGTAGGTCCTCTTTCGAGGGGGCGTCTACTCCTGTAAATAAATTGGGGTGTTTGAGAGGGAAGTTTGTTAAGGAAAACAAGTTATTATTTCAGCTACTTCTTATTTATTACATTCAATTAATTGTAAAGCTCGGATGAGGAACAGAGAAGAGGATGGGGTTAGCCATAAAATGTCGAGGCAGACCGATTGCAGGCCATGGCTGATTTTAGGGATGGGTCGACATATTAAAATAACTCACGCCGTGTGATGATATTCGATGTTGAGTGGACAGCGCTGTGCTCCTAGTGGATGGTCTCCTTCGGGTCTTCCTCTAGTGTCAGGCGTTATCGCGCACTTCGGCGAAGTTGGAGAACTGGGTGCTCCGATTGAGAAGAGGTGAACTTAAATTTTCGACTAGTGAACACCCGCGTAGTCCGATCTTATTTCCTTCGAAAAACTAACTGATTTTCGGGCCCATCGCCTTGGCCTTTTATAGTTTGCACTTGACATCGGAATTGGAAAAAGGTGGGAGATTACGTGGACGAAAAGATATAAAGTGTGAAAATTGGGGAATCCAGGATTTGACGCTTAGTTAGAATAATTATAAAATAAAATTAACAAGTTTGGTATTTCTCTACTTTTTTCGGCCGCTGCATTTGCAATTAAAATTTAAACATTCTTGTCGGTGATTTTACAATTTGTAGTGTTTACAATTGAGAAGTACATAGTGTTTATTAGTTACAGGTTGCTTGCGTATCTATGAACTATTGTTAGTTATTATTAATTGCGTTATTATTTAAACATTATTAAGGTATTGTTAAAACATTGTTGAATTACTGTTGTCGATTTTTATCAGAATTCATACAGCTGTATCGTAGCTTGATGCTGTTGTGTGCCTCGCGGTGATTCTTTTTATTGCTTTTCGGGGAAGAGATAGTACAGAGGGTCATAAACTATGTATGTCCATCCGCCAATGGTCTAGTACTCTGCACGCTGCACTAGCTGTGTTCAAAGGTGCTCTTAAGGAGTTTTACTTAAGGTGGTACGAGTTTGATCGGCACCGATATCCGGCGGTCGGCACGGCGCCCGGATTTACCGCTTTTAGTTTTACGATTATTGATTGAAAATGGATTTGGGCCTTGTTGACTTGATGACGGCTGCCAGGTTTCCAGAATGTATTCGTTATGGGCTAGTTACGGAGACGTAACACGATAATACTGCGCTTATTCGTACGACAATTTTACTTTTAACTTTCTACCTTATAATTTCTTCTTATTTTTCATTGTTTTCGTTTTATCACTATTTACTCAAAATTTCTTCCATTTTTAAATTCTCTATTCTGTCTCCTTACTTTTGATATAAAATGTCTTTGACAGAAAAAGTAAGAATCGAAATCCTTATTCTACGAGGATGTGCTGATAAAAAAAGATCTTACGAACAAGTCGCCCAACAGTTTAATGATACCCATCCTGATCGTCTACCCATATCCAAATTAACTGTTTGTCGATTTCACGATACTGGCTCTGTCAGAGATCGTCCAAAATCGGGGAGACCAAAAACAGCTACAAACGAATATAACAGTTTAGCACTCTGTGTTTGTGTTGTTGAGTAGGTCCATACTTCAGTTAGGATGATTGCGCAACAAACGCAGTTGAACACGTGGTAGACAGCATGGCGACAAAATGGCCGATTGAATGAGCGGCCAGAAAACGACTAGACACCTTGAATTTTTGGGCGAACGCCAGGTCCGTGATGCTGTTTGGTTAGTGTGGAGTCTGTCGATGTTTCGATCACTGTGTTTGTTAGGGTGATACTTCCTTGAGAATGAAATCGGAAGAGACACCGTCGTCAAATCCACCAAGGAAAATTGGTTCACTTTTCCTTCTTTGCGTGCACGCGAAAATCGAAAAACCAAGTGTCCGTGTCGCAGTCCCGATTGTTCCTCGGAGCGTTTTCTTTTCCTCCATCGACTTCTTCCTTGGAACCGAGTACGAATATTGTCGAACGAATGTCACTTCGACCGAATGTTGTCGAAGAGCTTCAACAAGATTTTCATCGCTGAGAGATAATAGAATTAGAATCAGATTGACCGTAAACTGTTAATTCATTTCTCTCTCATCGACAAAAAAAATTGTTTTATTGTGTATTAAGTAAAAAATGTAATTCTTGCTTTACATTTATCTATAAACATATTTTTAGATACGTTTTGATCTCAGAAACTTGGACAAACTTGGTTCACACCGATTGGTTGAAGTTATCACCTTCAAAATTGTAAAAAAAAATAAGAAGAAATTTAAGGTCTATACGACATTCTGAACACAAGGGTAGAAAGGGAAATCTCATTCAATTTGTAATATTTTACATTACATATTTTGAAAATGAATTTGTGGTTAAATATCAGATACATATTTAAAAATGAATTTGTGGTAAAATATCAGAAATTAGTAACATTGATCATAAAACTGCAATTCATTTCACTGTGATCGACAAAAATTGTTTTATTGTGTATGAATTAAAAACTGTAATTCTTGCTTTACATTTATCTATAACCATACTTTTAGATACGTTTTTTTTTTGGAAAATACAAATAAATCATGTATAGAAAAAAAAACATATTCTTCTGTGTGTTAAAACCCCATAACCCTTTCCGGCATGGCGGAATTCAGTTGAAAATTTGAGTTTTTAAATACGAAATAATGCTTCCACACCTGTTTTTTTTAAATCCAACTTAAGTCGGAGTTGTAGAAGTGTGTAAAATTGCATTTTTGTAAATATTTATTTAATATTATGCTTTATAAAGAAATAAACTACTAAAAATCGTCATTTTCATCGTCCTTTTCATCGTCATTTCAAAAAATGCAGTCACTGGTAAACGTTCAATTTAATCGAGATGAAACTGGGTACTCGGGGCTTTTTGGGATCGCTGATTACGAATCTGAGCTCAGATTTTGAAAATTTGAAGATCGCGAATTCAATATGGATGTCCGAAATGTAAAAAAATACCTGATCGCGATGAAAGAGGTCACTTAGGAGGAATTTGGGTCGCTGATTACGAATCTGATATTGAAATTTCACTTCTTCACTCTCTAAACTAAAATCCCTGAAAGTCCAGCAATAACCGAAAATCGCTGCGAAACAGCAGTCCTCTTATATCTGGAAAATCAGCGATTTTCGCTTTTTGCGTTGGCAATCCATCTAGTTTTACTGAATCAAGTTATAAGTGAACCGCTGATTTTCAGCGATTGTCGTTTTTTGCTGGTTTAAATTTACAGAGCAGTCTTTGAATTTTCAAAATCTGAGTTCAGATTCATAATCAGCGACCGCAAAAAGCACCCAGTACCCACTTCCATCGTGATCAGGCAATTTGTTACATTTTGGTCGGCCGTATTAAATCTGCCAATTCCAATTTACAAAATCTGAGTTCACATTCGTAATCAGCGACCCTATAAATCTCCGAGTACCCAGTTTCATGAAACTGTGTGCCGGAAAGGGAGCGGTGCGAACTTGTAATTGAAAGGAATGAAATGTTATAAAATGACACTTAATTTGTTTTCCCAATAAAATACCGAAAAAAATTGTGTGACAACTATTAATTCATTGAAAAAGTATATGGAAAGACGAATAAGCCAAAACGTCACCATTAACGGCACGCCTGAGAACGTTAAATTCGCACCTTTTACAGAAGGATTTTTCCAGAATTTTGGCCGGCGTTAGGTTTGATGGCGTTAATTTTAAGTAATCCGTGTCGGTGCGATTTGCCCCTATCGCATGTTTGTGTTTCCATATATTTTTTCAATGAATTTGTAGGTGGCACACAATTTTTTAAAAATTGGGAAAACAATTTAAGTATCATTTTATAGCATTTCATTCCTTTCAATAACAAGTTCGTACCTCTCCCTTTCCTGCACACATTTTTCTGATGAACCAGTTTTCATTAAACTGGGTACTCGGAGGTTTATAGTGTCACTGATTACGAATCTAAACTCAGATTTCGAAAATTCAAAGTCTGAAAAAGGAAGATTTCAATATTAGATTCGTTACCAGCGACCCAAAATACCCCCTCAGTGACCTATTTCATCGTGATCAGGTAATTTTTTACATTTCGTACGGCCATATTGAATCCGCCATCTTGCATTTTCAAAATCTGAGCTCAGATTCGTAATCAGCGATTCCAAAAGTTCCGAGTACCCAGTTTCATCTCGATTAAATTTAACGTTTACCAGTGACTGCATTTTTTTAATAAAACTGACGATTTTTAGTAGTTTATTTCTTTATAAAGCATAATATTAAATAAATATTTACAAAAATGCAACTCCCACTTAAGTTGGATTTAAAAAAACCAGGCGTGGGAGCAATACCTCGTATTTAAAATCTCAAATTTTCAACTGAATTCCGGTGGCTACTACAGTAGCCACCATGCCGGAATGGGTTATGGGGTTTTAACACACAGAAGAATATGTTTTTTTTTTCTATACATGATGTATTTGCATTTTCCTCGAATATTTAAGTAACATTTTCAGTGAAAACCATGTTTCTTTACCTATATTACCACTTACAAGTATGAAAAACTGGAATTTTCATAACAAACCGCCGTGCGCGAAACATTTTTTAAAAATCTGAAAAAAATTAGGCATCAATATGTCACCAATATAAACGTTTTTACGGGTTGGTATCGAAAATTTAAAAAATTTCGACTAAACCTGGGCACCCTAATACACATATTTTCGAAAGGCAATATGTAATGAGGACATCATCATATAAAGGTGTTTATGGATACAAACAACAAACTCTTATTTTAAAAATATCGATGGATGCAGATATTCTGCTTTATATAACGATCGTTTTTAAAATAAAACAAATGTCAATTGACTGACAATTCCAGCTAACAGCGCTCAATGGACCGACTCCGAGACGTTGCAGTATTGCAGCAGCAAGAGTATTACTCAAAATAAAGGTTTAGGTCGATAATAACGGGTAAAAACACTTAGCAAAAAAACGTGACTACGTTGATCACCGACAATACCGGAACTCCTAAATATCCCTATACTTACGTGTTGCGAAATTAAGAAAGAGTATAATAAATTAATTTTGCAGTATATTGTTTTCTGTGATAAAGAAGAATATTGGACTCTACAATTACTTTACGTTTTTACTATTATTATGGGTTCTGGGTGGGAAGTATCAATATCATGAAGTTTACTTCATTACATGCTTGACCAGAAAAATACTCGATTTTTACAAACGTCAGTACCTTCCAGGAATTTGTTTATATCTTGGATGTGATCAAACTGATTCACTGTATATAGTAACCAGCGAAGTAAAACATTTTTTAAAAGCCCTTAAAATGACTTATGCGTTTGCAATGTTAGCAAATCCACCTCGTCTCGTTGTAAAGTTTGAATATTGAAGTATTAATATTTCGCATATCAAAAATAAGCCTGATCATTTATTAGAAAACACTTATCGTATAGCGTTGAATACGTTCTTGCATTGATCAAATTACGCCATTAGGCAAGCAACAGAGCGGTAGTTTGAAATATTTTAATAATTTCGACAAATTCGAGAAGATCTAATGAATTAATGTATGTTTCTTTATTTATGCAGTTAACATGGCATGAATCGGTTACATGCTCCAAAAAATGTTAGGCATTTAGATTTCTCGGTGACATTACTAACCATTACATTTTAGAACTGCGCATAAATTGACCCTTTGTACTTAATAACCCGTATAGAGATAAGTTTTCATTCCAAAGTCGGTATGATTGATCAATTTTATAGTGAAGTCCTCAAATTGACCAATTTTCATTCTAATGCCCGACAAATGACCAATTTGTATTGCAAAGTTCGCAAATAGAACGATTTTCGTTTGGCTGTGGGAAATTATAGTCGATTTCAATCCGTTATGAAAAATAATTCTACAGCTTAAATTTCACGATAATATTGCAGAATTTCCCAGTTTCTATAACTGTTGATGAATTTACTCATTTTACTTAATAACCCGCCGATAATGAATTTTCCTTTAAGACTCTTGCGATACTGTGGAAATTTTTAATAATTCTAGTATCTTTTTGAATAGGAAGTCGCATGGTGTTCAAGATAGCAATAGTGGCTCTCTCTTACTCGACTTTATACGGGACAATAATTTTATCCTATTAAACTGTCGTACTTCCAGTGACCATCCGGCGCATTTTACTTTTCTTGGAAGTAGTGGATTAGCACGGTGGACCTTGTCTGGGTCTCGGAGCCACATCTGAGCTTTGTATATGACTTTAAAACGAATGATGATCTCCAAGGTTCAGATCATCTCGCCGTGCTTCTTTCCCTATATCTGAACTCTTAAGATTCTAACCGTGCGGAGTCCTCTACGGTCCAGATAAGCAGGCCGAGAGTAAAATTTGCTAGGTCGTCCGACGGGATTTCGCAATTTTCTAATGTACTCAGCGATTGTTTTTGTACTGCAGCTCTCGCGGCTTATACTTCTATATAGGCTTTCTATGACACATTTTGTAATGCCCTCCGCTCGTCTGCTGAAAGAGCAAATTTACGTCGTACGAGTAACTTGAGCACTTCGTATAATAAATATCCTCGGTCAAAGACGTGGTTTGACAAAGACTGCATGTGCATTAGAAAAGAATTTAAACAGACTATAAAAGCAATTAAAAGAAATCATTACCGTCATAGTTCTGTCGTTTTTCTGACAAAAAAGAAGTATGCGGTTTTAATTAAGGAAAAGAAATCTGCATATGTTACATCAATTGTCGATAAATTTGCAGCGGTGCATAATGCAGCGGATTTCTGGACCGCGGTTCGTTATTTTAGTAAAACACCTAGCGGTGGTTCGATGGTTTCTGAGAAGTCTTGGAGGTCATTTTTTTCTTTGGCTTTTCCTAAGATAGATATTAGGTCTGATCCCATGCTTGATGATCCGGCTTCGATGTCGGAAATAATGTAAAGCGTAGGGAGACTGAAGGTGGGAGAAGCTATTGGTTCTGACGAGTTACCCGCCGAAATTTTGAAACTTTTAGACATAACTGGCCTTCCCACCTCCGGATCTCTTTTAATTCGATTTTTTCGAGGAATCAGTTCCAAGCGGGTGGGCTCGCGCGGCATTTTTTATGTTACATAAGAAGGGCCAGCGTGATGACCTAACAAATTATAGAATGATCGCGATTACAAATGATCTTTCGAAAATGTCTCCCAAACTGGGCTGTTTATTTCAGGAGAGCGTTCGATACCGTCCCTCACACGCTGCTCTGGAGGAAGTTGTATAACCTTGGTGTAAGCTCGAAATTTATTAGGGTTTTACAGGCATTGTATCAGTCTGCCTCGGTTTATATTCAAACGGCGAATACCTCGACATGTGAGTTTAATCGAACAATTTTTGCGCGCTGATCGGCTGATTTACGCAGAAAATCACTGCTTTCTGAGTATTGTACCCTTAACGAGCTCATTGTAAATATTGACAACGAAGATCTGTTTCAGAAGAGGGGACGTTTTGGACTCTTATTCAAGGAATTTTTCCTATGAAGGATGTCCGGTTGAGATCGTCAATAGCTTTCGGACTTGGGAATCGTGTTTTCTACCGAAGGGCTACGCCGACGCCCCTGTGAGGACACAATCGATACAATGAACTTCGCAGTAGCTTCGCTTTTACCGCTAGTGGCTTTCGCTGGGATTGACTCTTGGGATGCAATTTTAAAACTTTATGGTGCCATGATAATATCTGTTTTAGTATATGCTGCGCCACTATATGGGCGCTTCGATATTTGGACAACCTGGAGTCTATTCAAATTGCCTTTTTTAAAAGACTCTTCTTTCTTCCTCGAGGTACTCCTTTGTATTTAATCTTTTATATATATATATATAAACACGTAATGTGGTCATTTCGCGGACCCGATTTTTTTATATATAACTCGTCTATGTATCGGTCATTTTGCGGACTTCGGGAAAAATTAAATTTGGTCTATTTGGATCTTATCAAGCTTAACTAGGCTGCGTGCGCTGGGGGGCTCTGCCCCCCAGACCCCCCCCCCTAAAAACTATCCTAACCCAACCCTACCAAACCTCGCCTAGACCTAGTTGTGCCTAAAGTTTGGTGCGAAATTATGTTCCCTATAGCGAAAACACAGGGTCGGCATAATGCCCATCATGTATAAAAAAAAAGTCCTCGAAATGACCAGAAAAATACTTTCTTTTCGCGGACGGTCCGCAAAATGACCGATCTGTTTAAAAAAAAGTCCGCAAAATTACCACGAAACATATATATATATATATATATATATATATATATATATAATATATATATATATATATATATATATATATATATATATATTTTTGTCATTTCGCGGACCGTCCGCGAAAAGAAAGTATTTTTCTGGTCATTTCGAGGACTTTATATATATATATATATATATATTCAGTATATTTAGACTTGAGCTGGAGATTTTTCCGATTGCTGTTGAAATCTTGAACAGGACGTTCGGATGGGTGGTTCGAGTTTTCAGGATGCAGCACTCCAGATTGCCCAAAATCTTACTAGTAAGGCTCAATGAACTGGCCCATGTGTCTACCTCTGCGGATTCCATGTACTGGATAACACAGTTGAAGGTCATTTTGGACAGTACAGGGGAACGTGGCTTATAGGAGGATTTTAATGCAGACTTTTGGGATTGTTCAAGACCGGCTATAGTAGGGAATTTTGTGGATATTTGTAGGATGCAGGAACTCGCGACATATTTTCCCTCGGATACGCCGCAACTTCCAATTTATGGCTGTTTAGCCGATACGGTTTTCACATTTTATCCCAGACGAATTCCCCTAGACTTTACAAAAGCAAAAATGCAATTAAGATTAGCCACGTTGCATTCGCGCTCGTTCACAATTGCGGGTTGTCGATACAACTACAATCCAACGTCCCTTTGTACCCTTTGTAACTCGGGCTCTAGGGAAAGCCTAACTCATATTTTACTGAATCGCACGCGGATTCGCGGAACAATTTTTTTAAGGGCGCGTCTACTCTAATGCTCTTTTTTGAGCAGGTATTTTTCAATCTTCTCTGTGACAATGAGGCACACTCAGCGAGACTCTTGTTCAAATTTCCTACAATTTGTTTTCTGCGTAGAAATTTTATGTTAGGGTACTAAACACCACTTTTGTTATCGATTAATTATCTGCTATCGCAGCCGGTGGCTATACTGTATAAATTATTGTGCCTTGTAATTGTTTCGCACTTTCTGTCCGCGTTAGATTTTAACAACCTCTATCTAGATTTATAAGTATTGTATTTTGTAATTTTTATTCTATAAATGCAATCATATGTAGTCCGGAATTCACCCTTCATTGGACTTTGTTCCGCATGTATAAGGTTTTAATAAACTAACTAACTAACTAACTATAGGGGCATTTGGATTTCCTACACTGATATATTACATTTCAATCATTTTTTCATAGTTTAAAATCAACATTTAATGATGTTATAAAAAATAACCAATCTTCTGTAGGTATTCAAAAAATGTTTTATGAGAAAAATGGAGGCTTTCGTTTTAACAGATTATTTTTACAAATGATAATTGAGGGGTTGGGTGGAATAACGGCCTAAGTCGAAAAAGTCGATTTTGAAAAAAACGCAAAAAACTGTTTAATTGTTGCAGTTAGGCCATTATTACGGAAATCAGATTCGTTTTTTATAAATATTCAACAAAATTAGGTTCTTTTATGAATATTCAGAGAATTCAGGTTCTTTGCATTAATAATTAATGAAGTTAGGTTGTTTTAACAAATATTAAGTAAAGTTAGGCTCTCTTTAAGAATATGAAATTCATTTTTGTACTATGAAGTTTGTACTTATTTAGGTATGTAAGCACAATCGACCTTTCAAAAGTACGCGAGAAACTGACGAAATATGTGAGAAATATAATGGTTTATATTATGATTGTTGATCGTATGATCTATCATAATAACTGATGTATTGACCTTTGAGGATTTACGAAATATTTACAAATACAACGACTGAATATAGAATGTGCGATTTCAACTCGTATTACAGCATTATTAATATTAATATTTTTTAAAATAATGGGGGCGAGATGGTTACGATGGCTAAGGCGTCTTGGTTCATAACCTAAACTCCGAAGGTTCTGGGTTCGAGTCCCCGTGTAGACAATTTTCTGCGCGCTGAATTGAACTCAGTACCAACACTGCAATCACCGCATGGTTTGGGGCGTGGTTGCAGTGACATTTCACGCTGATCTGGTAGAGATTTGAGCAAAAAATTCTAACTTTTCGTACAGATTGAGCGACATAAGAAACCAAAGTTGTTGTTAAATTTAATATTGAAATAATAATAACAATAACAACAACAACAAAAAATAATAATAACAACTATAATAATACGAATATTTCCATTTTCGTAAAAACAGCGTAACTCGAGTTAGGCCGTTTTTTCGGAAATCGTTGATGTTTTAGCCTTAAAAAAATACTTCAGTACTTCCTGCTAAATGCATTAATAGCGTAATCGTATGCTCTTGCATTTTAGCTCATTGCCGGAAAAAGCACCTAAGTCGACTCAGACCGTTTTTTCACCCAGCCCCTCAATTAATAGTAGTAGTAGTATTTATTCATGTCTCACATACATTGTGTTTGCATAGATACCCTTTTGCGCACTTTTACAAATTCAATACAATTTTGGTTTTTATTTTTCGCCTCTAACCTCAAAAGTTTACATTTATCGCAAATTTTGTTTCTCTCTCCCCCTTCTCTCTCTTTCTCACTCCCCCTCTCTCTCCCTCATCTCTTTGTCAGTCCGTCAATCAATCTCTGTAATATACAACTTCACACACACACACACACACGCGCACACACACACACACACACACACACACACACACACACACACACACACACACACACACACACACACACACACACACACACACACACACACACACACACACACACACACACCCACACACACACACACACACACACCCACACACACACACACACACACACACACACACACACGTGCGCGCGCGCACACTTCCGTTTATATCCTCTTCCGTCCTCATCCAAAACGTTTATATTTACCCGATTTTTTCCATCACACATTCGCAATCCGGTTTCAAATGTGTAATATCCTTTTCTGTATTCCCGCACAATCTACACATTCTCTCGTCCGTCTTCATCCAATATTTCTTTAATCTCTCTTCATTTTCTTCATTCCCACATTTCCATCTCGCAATTCTCGTCAATATTTGCACTGTTTATTCATGATTCTCTTTTCCATGTCTTGTTTTTATTAGATACAAATTTTAGTAAAAAGAAATTTGAATAAGAAAAAAAAACTTAAGATGTGTTAGTACGTTAAATTTGTTACATTATTTTTTTGCATTTCAACATCATTTATTGAATTTTTTAAATTTGTTTACAAAAATGTTGAAAAAATAAAAGCCTAAAATTGCGATAAGTCTCAAGCTTTGATGAAGCAAATTTACTGCGGAATGAGGTGATAAAATATTTACTGACATTATTTTTCTTTTTTTTTCAGGGGAGGGCGTAAGGGGAATGATTATGGACAGAGTTACCATTTCCTGTATTGATTTGTATACAATATACATGCAGATCTTCGACCACGGTACAGTGTAATTGACGCGACCCAGAGCTCACCGCGAGGCGGTGTCTGCATTTCGAGCTCGACCCAGGCCCTACCCAACCAACCAACCACGTGTATGGTTTAATTGGAGTCGTCCTCTGACTTGAAGATGTTCACAAACCGAGCTTTCATCGAGTTGCCCTTTCACTCAAAACATATACCCTTGTGCGACAATGACGGTCTCGGATAAGTCAAGTTTAACTTTCGCAGGTTTCGCTGATTTTGGTAAACTATAAAGCTTATCTTTTTCCTCTGTGTCTGGGTCCACTTTCTGATCGTCACTTATCCATCACCCTCTTTATCCCCAACATAAGTTTCATTGCATGTGGATGAGGTTGAAGAAGAATGAATAAAGTCATTCAAGTCTCTGTCTTGGTGTGTATTTGTATGTTCAAATCGCATTCTCTTAGCATTGCGTTCAGTCCTAGCAATCAACTTTGTTTGAAATTCATCCACAGTACCAATGCGACCTATTCTATGACCATGTCTTTGATCAAGAAAGAATTTCTGCTCAAGGATAGGAACTTTTTTCTCCTTCGGACACATGCAAGATAAAAAGTCCTTGCGTTTACAATAAGCAAGTTGAATAACTTGACAGCATCCAGTTTGAAATTATTATTTTTTTTTGCTTTGTATCTTCTTTGGTGCTTTTACTACTTCTGCAATATACTTTCAAAGACTGATACTTTATATGGTAATCTTTGATCATTTGTACAATCCTGGAATGTGACACTGTTCGAATAGACGTTCTTAAATAAATTTCTTCCAACTTTTGTGCAACCCTATCAGAAATGTCGGCAAAAGGAGGTTTGCGATTTAAGTTGACATTTATAGTCCGGCGAACCTCTAAGCAACTTCTAATTACGTCTTCCTTTGTAGGAAGCTGATTCCTTTCCAAGCCTTTTGGACCATTAAAGAAGGGACAGACGATCGAAGTGCGCAAGGAAAACTTGCCTACAGACATCGCGAGTAACGTGTTATTACTCTCAGTACTGTATTAGACGGTCAGAGACTCTTTACTCAGATTTCTAGAGAAATTTTTCAAACCAAAATATATGTGAAGCCTGCTATTACCATACACCATGTATGCCTATTGATGTAGCGCTCAACCCTTATATTTCCCGAGTAGAAACTTTCTTTTCTTACAAGTGATGTACGCAAAATATATGCGACGCTACATTAGTATCACGGATAGAAAGGATTTTCCAACGAAAATATTTTGTATTGCAAACTTTGAAAGCTTCGTTTATCGAGCGAATTTCAAGATACAGAAAACTTCCAGTCAGAAAGTTTTTCAGTAATATACGCAGAAATTGTTTGGAAAGTTTTATAAAAATCGGACTAATAGATCAAAAGTTATCGAAGTTTAAAGTAACTTTCATCAACGCGTGAGTGCCGTAAATTTATTTTAAACATTCATAACTTTTTATATATTAGTCCGATTATTATTATAAAATTTTTCAAAAAACTTCTTCGTATATTAATGAAAAACTTTTTCACTTGAACTTTTCTGTGTTTTGAAATTTGCTCTATAAACGAAGCCCTCAAAGTTTACAGTACAGAATATTTTTATTGTCTTAGACCAAAATAGCATCGTCAATGGGAACTAATCTGGTATTGTTGATTCCAGACTTGTTAGTCGCCACAAATCCTTTTTCTTTGAGTTTTTTGCCTCCATCTCAACTCCAAGATGATAATGGAGCATATTTTGGTGATCTTTTACGGTACAAAGTCTCACATGACGGAAAAGGTACATCAACTCGATCATTCTCAAAACAGCTAAATATTGCAGTTTTAAATGAAAATTTAAAATCAAAAGTTCAGGCAGAAGATATTGTCCAATCCGAATAAAATTTTACATGTGAATTGCTGGTATAGGTGGGCAACTTTTCTGCACTATTACGATTTACTAAGAAAAAAAATCGGATTTCGACCCACCCCATTGCGTAACATGATCATACTGTGTTAAGGCCTTAGGCCACCCTAGAGACCGAAAAATTAGGCTTTTTGTGAAATTTGTGAAATTTTTGCAGACATAATACGAAATAAATCGAATTTACAGAAATTGGACTTTATTATACATATCATTAATTGCATACATTTTTTTCTATGCTTCACGCCCGGAATAACATCTCCTGTAATTTAATGAATCGTGATTAGGTCCTGAATATTTTCGATTATACATAGTATAAGCTAGAGAAGTACGTAGGAATTTTTCGATGTATTGATTTTTGACAAAACGATGCACTTCTATAGCGGAAAGTGAGAAATTTGCGTAAAAAATTGTCAGATAATTGTTAATAACAAATGAACTATGCAATATAAACAAAAATCTTACGTACTTCTATAGACAATGTATTTTCGAAAATATATTCCAAATTTCGGTTGAAAATTGTCTGTTCCAGCCGATTTCTAAATCAATTGCCTCCATTATGTGTAAAATTGAAGAAACCCCTTCATTAAATACACAAACTGCAATTTCCGTAGCTACAACCAAAACTGTTTTCCCACTTGATTTATTTTTTAGGGCCAATGCTCACACAGTCGAATTTAAGCTTTCATTGTTGATGATCTAGATAGAAGCTGTTCTTCATAGATTGTTTTGATAGCTTCGTAGGCTTGTATTACAAGAGCTGGCTTGCGTTTGTCAGGCAAAATATTCGTCGCTTTGGCTCGTTGCTATGAGAACCATGAATGCTCTCCAATAGGACATTTTGTCGTGCTGCAGTCTGGCATCCATAAACAATTTGTGATCCAGTGAAGCTCATATACTGCTTCTCACGTTGTCGACGGAATCACTGTTTCTAGGAATCGCTAATAAATAGATAGCTCATCTATAAGTTTTTCAGTCAATTTGCCCCTTCCACCGAGGCCTTTTGCCTTCTTTTTCAAATTATATTATGTATTCGGGTGCCCATTCTCTTTTGCACGTGATCTGTACACTCTTGAGTACTGTGAGATCCTCATATGTCTTTGCATCTGTACTGCCTTTGAAAGTCTTGGAATCACCGTCACCAATGTAGTGAGAGTATTTGACCTAATGCAAAGTTTCAGAGCGGCGAAACATCTCCACAACTGCATCGTTTTCATTTTTCCTGTCGATCCATCGTGATTCACAGCGCATTCTCATACATGATATTCTTCCCACTCTGCATATTCGTCGGTATATTTTTTATACCAATATTCACACGCCTTACAGTATTTTGATTTCAATATACAGTCAACAATTTTTCCAAAGTTATGGCCAATAAGAGTCACTAACCCATACAGAGACGTAAAGATTTTAGACGATTTATACAAACGATCCTAGGTTTCCATTAAGCATTTGTGATGCATGCCCTAATACTTTTCTTGAAGATGAAAGGCACGTCTTTAAAAGGCCATTGCAGAGCATGCCAAATTATACAAGGATAATGTTACTGAAAGTGACCAGAGCAAGGAATGGTAATGATGTATGTAATTGTTACATATGTTTATCTGGAAGAGGTCATGTGCAAGCTGTACAGGAAAAAGGTAACATTCGAAATTTATATAACCAAATTGATGCTTCTAATGAACTTTTTGGTAGTTCAAACATCGAACAGATCCCACTAAACCCTTAAAAATGCCAAAACGACATAAGAAAAGCTAATCAGTTTTACACAATCTGCTTTCAAGAAGTGGGAAAAGGAATGTCACATGTATGTAGTACTACTGGTACTGAAGCGCGTGAACATGTATGTATAATTGTAAATAGACTCCCGGAAAAACAGCACGAATAAATCGTTACCTCTACATTAAGGGGGGGGGGGGTATGGGTTAGCAAGGAGAAAAATCTATTTCTTTTTCATTTTCTTAATCGAAAGTACACTTCAGAAATGTTGTCCTAAAATTTCAGATCAGTCGGAGTTAAATTGAACGATATTCAGAGCCAAACGCCCCGCCCCTTCGAAATCGGTCGAGCGCGTCGAGCAGGTAGTCGGGAAAATTCCTGCGTCGGCTTGTTTACCAACGGTTTTCGGTGTCGGTTAAGTCATTTGCGTTCTCGACATTCTTTCGAACGGTCGTAATTCGTGATTCCGCAGTGTGTTTTTTAATTTTGAACAAAAATTTAGTAGTTTTTTTTTATTTTTTAAGTCATTTTGTGCTAAAAAAATGAATAGAAAAGTTTCGAGTGAAGATCGAGATGCGAGTAAGTGAAGGCTAGACAGATCAAGAAAACGACCAAATCCCACGAAGAACAAGAATACGGGCGATGTAACGACTGCGAGCACATCTGCAAAGAAAATGAAAACGTTGGACACGATAGATGCACCTGAAAATGCCGAAAAACATCGCATTATTGACTTTTTACTGGTGTTCTCGGTGATTTCAACTCTTGTGAAGTGCTCGAAGTGTAACGGGACAATTCAATTTAAATCCTGCAAAAAAGAAGGTTTTGGATCAAGTGAATGATCCGTCAAGTGAAAGAATAGGCTGTATGTACGAGGTAAATTATAGATTTGCTTTCGTTATGCGTATGTTATGCTTAGGCTGCAATAAATTTTGCCGATTGATGGATATGTCAAGTAGTTTTGTAAGTAAAGCAGTATAATTCGTATGTAAACAATATGCGTGATCGAATAAAATCCGTCGCAGAATCATTGTTTTCCATGGCTGCTGCACAAGAGAAAAAAGAAACGTGCGAAGAAAATGAAATAGAAAATGCTGCAAATCTGACTGTTTCTGGTGATTGGCACGTGGCAAAAGCGAGGTTTTTAGTGTTTGTACTACGGCGTTTCTTCGCTAATTGGATATTACACGGGAAAAGTGATAGTTGCGTGTAAAGTGGGATCTGTTAGTCGTGTAAAATGTGGGAAACAAAATTAAATTCAGCGGAATTCGAAGAATATGGAACAAAAATCACGTGGAACTAGGTGAATGTCAATCAAATCATGTGGGAGCTGCAGGAAATATGTAATTTTCAGCGATAAAAGAAATTTTCGAGCGAACGGAAAAGAAGTAAGGCGTCAAGTATAAATATTATGTCGGCGACGGAGATAGCAAAACGTACACCGGTACAAACGTTCTTCAATCCCAACCGTACAGCGAAGATTTTGAAATACACAAAAAGAATGTGTCGGGCATGTCCAAAAAGAATGGGGAAACGGTTACGTGATGTAAAAAACACTACAGTTGAGACGGAAATAAAAACAGGAAAAAAAGCTGGTCAACAAGAAGGAGCAGAAGTCTCGTCGGAAAAGGGAAACTCACTGGAAAAACAATTGACAAATTAACGGTATATTACGACTTAGCAATAAGAAGAAATTGTGATTCGGTGGAAAAAATGAATGATGCGATTTGGGCGACCTTTCTTCATTACAAATCCACAGCATCATAAATGTCCTGCCGGCGCTGACTCTTGGTGCGACTATCAAAAAGCTTTGGCCACCACTGGAGTAGAAGATTTTCACCACAACTATGAACCTTTCCCGGATGAGGTGATAACAGCAATCGAGCCAATTTATGAAGATTTGAGAAAAAACGAGCTTCTACAACGCTGTCTTGGTGGGTTTACCCAGAACAACAACGAAAGTGTCAATCAACTTGTTTGGAAAATTAGTCCCAAAATGTTATCCAGCAGCCCTGCGATAATAGAAATTACAGCAAATGCAGCTGCCTACATCTTCAATGAAGGTTATATTGCATTGCTAGCATTTCTTCAAGAGATGAAAATCAGTGTCGGTACAGGTGCCCATGAATACGTAAGAACATTCGACGAATCTCGGATTTCGAAAGCTGAAGAAAAGGCTGCGCTTCAGACAAAAGAAGCTAGAATTCAGAAAAAAATGGAGCAAAAAGATGCTTTGAACCTCGCGAATGCAGCAGGAACACTACTGTATGGTGCTGGCATCGATGACTCTATATAAGTGCGAAGAATTTTCTCACTATAAACTTTAAACGCGTTTTTCTCAAAACTTTTGTGAAGTCGGTGGACATGCTAACTCAAAAACTTGTGAATCGATCGATTTGAAATTTTGCACACTTCTTTAATATATATTTGACTCCCAGCCAATGATCCTCTTTTGTTTATTTTTGGCTTGTAATCGATCCTACAGCGACAAAATGGCGCCTTTTTTATGCTAAAGACCGTTAAAACATTAGAAAATAAAATTTTTTTTTTTAATAAAAGGGCATCGTTGGCCGGGAGGTATCCTTCCAAACAACTAATTTTTTTTTATCCCATGTGTTTCAGATGATTCGTCGATTCTATATGATGACCACCGCAAAACTCGGCTGATTCGCGATATTTTGCAATGAACAAATTCTAAAATATATTTAAAATACGTGGCTCAGGCGGTTAACGCACTGGACTACGAAGTCGTAGGTCCTGAGTTCGATCCCCGTCTGGTGAGCAATTTTTCGATTTCGTTTACAAGCAGCAGTTTGCTGTTGGTAAGACGAGCCACGTTGTTTTTGTTTACGTTTCGAAAGTATTGTTTATCTGGCGGAAATCGACTCCTGACCGCCACTGTACTTGGTAAAGGTTTCTGCAGTCTACATTTCATACACAAATGTGAAGTATGGCGCCATTTTTCTAAGTCGATCTGCAGCTCTCGCAAAATCTTACACTTTAAAATACGGCAACAATTGAGTTAAAAAACGGACGGTTCCGCCCGTTAATTAATAATAAAAAAAAATGATGCCGAACAATATCATAATAAAAGTTTTTCAAAATATTTAGTAAACATAATTTCGTAAATAAAAATGGTTTAAAAGTGCTTTACTTTTGCCATTTACACCATACCCCCCCCCCCCTTAAAATGAAAAATTCATAGGCAGACCAATACTAGCAGCATGGAATGTAAAATTAGTACCTTAGGTTTCAATGCAACGGTAATTATGAATCCAAGAAAGAAGGAAAAAAGTGTAGTACTCGTGCATCATCCAATGATGTGAAAAAAATGACAAACTTTTGTAGATCTGCGGCTGGTAAACGATCTGTACCTGCACATTACAATAAACACGTGTCTAAAAAATCAAAAACTTTAGTCGATATTTACAAAGTTGATGTATTTAAGTTCAATTATGAAAGCACGACAATGAAAGAAAATAGACCTGCAGTTTGAGCAGATGCCGAGGAACTGGTTGAAGCCGTTTTAAAGAAACGAAAAATAGTTGGTAACATTATCATAAAAGTAATGACTGATGCTGGTCAAGGTTTTTTAACGATGTCGATGTCAATTTTACCAGAGAGCTTCTCGCCTGAATTAGTCGATGGTGTTGAAAATCTCGATTTAGAGGCTGATTCAAATTCTTCAGTTAAGAAGAGAAGTTGTTATTCTGAAGGTGGTAGTACTGGCAAAAAGGCAAAGTTAACCAGTGTGAAATATGGAGCTTTTATTCAAATTACCTAACATCAATAACATTTCATTTAAGTTTGTTGTACATTTCAAAGTTTTACTGACTTTCAATGTTAAACAACCGCATCTTCAGTGTATTCTTGTCCACACTCCTTTGTTTCGCTGAAAGATTTAAGAGGTCGTCAACATCTGGAAGATGAAAGTAATTATAATGGTCGACAAACAGTTCGATTTCGGGGCGGTCGCCTCGTACGCTTGGATTTTCGCGTGTGAATGTGTAAGTGGATGCTGGATCCGAGACGTCGCCAGGAGTCGAGCCTCTTCCTCGTCCATTACCATCGACGCCCTCGAGACGGAAAAAGCATTTGTGAGTACTTTGTGCTATCCTCACGCGGGTGTATGAATTGCGTTCCGTCGCGTTCGCGTGTCAAGTGTGCTTTGTTTCGTGATTTATACGATTGATTCAAGTTTTCAATTTCTCAATTTACTGTTCGCATAATTTCGGTACCCGCGTTGATGGTACCGCGTTGTATCAATTTCATAGCTTAATTAAATACTGTTTTTTCTGATTATCGCATTCAAGTAATTTCTAGGGGTTAAAATTTGTTCCTTCCCCGACCTCACGTCTCCCCGAGTTTGGGTTAGTCGAGAGCATTTGGGAGTTCGGCAACGTTGGGTATTCGGTTTCGCCGTTACAGAACGGCTGGCGCCCTGACACATGTAAGTATTTTGGCAAACGGGACACCATATGTGACTTCGGATAAATCACGCATCGCAAGTTGGCTCCCAACGTGCGGATTTGAGGGAACCAAATTTTAACTGATAGTTTTTTTCGGTTCAGAAAAAGTTAAAGTTCGGAAATTTGGTAAAAGTAAATTTTGGAAAATAAATGTTATTATCGTTCATTGTTATAATTCATCATTTGTATAATAGTAATTTCTTTGAATAGTTTAAAATCGTCGAATTAATTGTCTCCAAAAGATTTTCGGAAACGTAAATTCAACGCGTTCGAAAATTCGAGAATGTAATTTAGTCATTGTAAATCATGGTCGAAAAACAACTCGTATTATTTAGAGGTCAGCGATAGTATGTATTTGAATTTGATGCTATTGATTTGTTTACGAAGTATAGCAGTTCTGAATATTAATAGTGTTGAGTGGAATAATTAAAGTCTAAATTGTATTTCGTAAATTAAATATTCGAAAATTGGAAAATAATTTTTTTTTGTTGCAAATTTTTGTGAATTTTTGCAAAATGAAATATTTGAAAATTTGAAAATTTTATAAATCTTTCTTTTAGTGAAAAATTGGTTGGCATTTTTTTTTTTTTTTTGAAAGTTTCGATAATATTTCTCTTTGATATTTTTGTTTGAAAATTTGGTCATTTACTTTTGAATTAAATATTATGAACATTATAATTGAATTAAATTATTCCAAGTGTTGGATATCAAGAATAAAGAATACTTTTGAACTGTCTCGTACCAAGGAGAAAGTAAATCCCTTGTTTACGAATATGTTTACAAAATCGGATAAACAATAAACACCCTATTCGATTTCGAAAACACCTGTGTTGTCTTGGAAAATTGTTTGTCTGTTTATTCGAATAGGATATTTTGAATAACATGTTTTTTCCAATCATGTATTATTAGTTTTAAAAAATATATGATCATCATTTATTATTATTGTATGTGATTTCTTATTGTGTTTCTTATTTCAATTCCGTACGACTTATTCAGCAAATTCTGGAAAGTCGTTAAGGCTTATTTCTCATCCAGGTCATTGGAGGAACGGTTCCGCGTAATATGCGGGTGATAAATAGTAAAAAATTTTAAAGTAGTCTTTTTTTTTTTAAATGTACTTTTAGTAAATTTTTACAATTTTCGTAAATTTTTACAACTTTTGTAAATTTTTACAATTTTCGTAAATGTTGACAATTTTCGTAAATTTTTGTGATTTTGAGTAACTTTCTGTATTTTGGTAGCATTTTGAAATTTTAAGTAACTTTCTGTAATTTTAAAAAGGAGTTTTGAATCATTATGTAAGAAGAACATTTCAGGAAGTAATGGATAATTTTTCGCCTGGAAATCAGAGGCTGGACGATTTGTGGATGATTATTATTCCAATGATCGAAGAATATAATGAAATGAGATCATTTATTCGCACCCCGATAATTTTATCCCATGGAAAAACATTTTCTGAGAGAGGTTTTTCTGTGAATAAAGAAATTTTATTACCTAATCTTTCGGAGGATTCACGTGTAGCACAAGGTCGCGTGTATGATTTTGTTTTG
This sequence comes from Trichopria drosophilae, assembly GCA_030407085.1. NCBI lineage: Eukaryota > Metazoa > Arthropoda > Insecta > Hymenoptera > Diapriidae > Trichopria > Trichopria drosophilae. The sequence goes on along the minus strand of CM059582.1, from coordinate 64,137,098 downwards.
TACTATTGCGGAATTGAAAACTTTACTATCACGAAAAGTTTAATTCATGCTACACGTAACGCATGTGATTTATATAAAGAGGCATTAAGGAAAAGAAAGGAAGAAGAAGATAGTAACTCGAAAACTAAAGCTGAAAAGCGCCAACAAATGGAACAGCTTAAAGAACTTGAGATAAAAAAAACAAAAACTTCTTGAAGACACTCGCAAGAAAGCTGAAGGAATTGATTTAGAGATGAAAAAAACTCATATAACGACCAAAGAAGATCAATGTATTTTTTAACTAGAGTTTGATTTATGTAAATCTATATAAAATGTTTTCAATGTTCGTTTTCTATATCATTTAAGAATTGTTATCGTTAGATTAATAAATTAAATGCAATTGCAAGTACAATTTCTGCATTTTTATACGAAATTTAAAAATTTATCCATGATTACAATAAAAGATTGCCTTATTTAAGTTCTTATCCCCGCGGAAAAATTAATGTTGTAACTTTTACCAAATTTTTCAATAATCTTAGGTATCGAGTTTTGTATATTTCTTTTATACGAACTACCGAATAAATTCTGTAAAATTCATAAAAATGTTCCGTAAAATACAGAACAACTTCGTAACTCCTAGAGAAAACTTCCGATTCCGTGACCGCGCTGATCCAGAGAACCGACATAAACGTTTCGAATTTGTCGAACTTTACCCAACATGTTTCCACCAAAACCACTACCAGCCTGCTCGTCGTAGTATGTGATGTAATTATTATTATTCAACATTGTACACCATTCAATATTCTCTTTTAAAGTGAAGAGTGACGGTCAACATTCCGTATTCGAATGGTATTGGTACCCCTGCGTGGTCTCTTATATCTATTGTAATTTCGCGAAATCTTTTCGACAAAAGTGGAATGTAATTGGGTGGTGAAAACGCCTTACCACAGTTTCACCGTAATTATAATTTTTTCCGCCTACATTAACGATTCGCAATAAAGTCAATATTTGGTTCGCAAATATCGGTGTAGACAAATAACTGATCGGGGATCGCTCGGGATAAACTAGCAGGATAGTAATGATGTATCCGATTTTTCTTATCAGTTTCTTCCCCCTCTTTACGAGTAATGTTCGCTATATCGGGAAGTCCGAGAATCCTATTTACCGAACTGTGAAAAAGAAAGTAATGTGATTTTTTACAATCTTTTTGCGCACAAAACGAAGAAACGATGCCCCCGCGTGTATTTGCATAATTGAATTGTAAGTGTACTCCGTCTGAAAATTGGTCGTAAAAAACTTTTAGACGATCGTTCATTCCGTCTACAAAATCAGATACACTATTGTAATAACCTTCGGAAATATTAACACTGGTTGTATCGATAACTTGCAGTCCATCGGCCCCAATCTCCAAGCTTCCAAATGTGAATGAATTATTATTACGTCTTATATGTACAACACTGTAAGGTACGTGAATTTCGGATAATCCCACTAACCAGTTCCCTGTTAATTCAATTTCCTTGGGAAGAACTGTCGTGAATCTTTCCGTTGTATTATCGGGAAAATATTTCATACTACTGGGTAAAACTAGAAAAAACTCATCCATTTGTGAGTGATGCATTTTTAAAGGCTATTTAAACTACTAGCAGAGATCCACGAGTTGAATTTTTCGGGATAACCAACCCAGCTAACAAAGTATTGTTTCTTCGCGCCTTGACCTTTAGAGCGGATTTCACGGTCAATTTTAAATTCTTGTTCTGTTCGGATTTTCGAGACTGCCCCTAGTTCTTGCGGATAAAAATAGCCCTCAATCTCTTCGCCGTTCAAGTCTTCGAGCTCGTAAACCAAAAGATTTGACGTTTTAAAACGGCCTTTATATGAAAAATCTCCTCACTCCAGCCACGTTCGTAGCCTTTCTTGAATGCGTTTTTAGCACTACTGATTCGAACGTGATCACCTATTTCATATTTATACGACTTGTGTCTGCTTTTCGAGCGATATCTGGATTCGATATTTTGACGTGCAACGTGGGCGTTGAATAAGGTTACCGAAGCCGGTATCATTTTTATACTTGTGTGGAAAGAGTTATTGTACGCGTCGGTAATTTTTTGCAAAATATCAACGTAACGCCTGGTATTTTTATGTGTGAAATAGCGCCATATTAGCTCCTTTAGGGTACGATTGAACCGTTCAACGATCGCTGCTTTTACATCGGGGTTGCCACGAGTAACGCGAAATTGAATGTCTATTTCACGCAGATAATTTTGCACCGCTTTACCGATAAATTCTTTTCCGCGGTCTGTCTGAAGAACGACCGGTGTACGACCATCGTTTCTACCGAAAATTCTTTTAAACCCGGCGAGAACTTCAAGGGCGCTATTATCTCGAAGTGATTCGACCCATACATATTTACTCAATACATCTATGACGACAAGCACGTAGCTTTTATTGTCGTTGTAAGTCTTCAGAGATCGTAAATCTACGGGATCGGCTTCCCAAAGGTCGTCAATATTTGTAACGGAATATCTTAAACGTTGAAAACGTCTTTTGATAGGCCTGTGTAGAGTATAGGCATCTTGCTGATTTAGCCACTCGTGAATGTTTTTCTCGGAAAAGCGATGCTTTTTGAAACGAATAATATTTCAGGCACCCGAGTAGCCGACGGGATGTGAAGGATCGTAGTAGATGCGCTCGAGATCGTTTTCCGTTACATTTCGAGGTCCAGCTATTCCATCTGTCCTGATTTATCGTGTTTGCGTTGTGGCGTTTTCACTCTTTCTCTCTCACTTTCACTGTCCTTCTCCTCTTCTTCGCCGCTGACGACACTTTTCGACAAGTTTTTTCGTAATCTCGCAGCGTTTATAATATCTCGGGATTTTTTACCAAATCGCGGGGTCGCCGCAAGGTTCCACAAAGATTTGTTACCGACGGAACGTTGCGGGATACGTTCTGCACGAAGAGCACGGATAAACTCTTCGCGACCAACTGGTCGTGCAGATTTTCGCGAACGTGTTGCATCGTTGACGAGATCGACAATGTCAGACCCGATAAGTTCATAACCGTCGACACTTACAATACCTTCACTGTCCCAGGAAATACGTTTCGAGCGATGTAGATGATTTAGTAATTGCAAAGCTTTTGGTCTACACGAGATAGGAGTACTTTTCAGAATTTCAGAGATAGCAATCGGATTTGTCTTTGGAATCATATCGTTTACCTTAGAGGTTGCTTCATCATGTTGAGCCTTAGAAATTACCTGTCCACTGTTTAGCGAATTCTGTTTTTGCTGATGTTCCTAATCATTCTCGATATGACCAATATCTTCAATACCGTTGATATCTTTTGCATTCTGTACGTTTGTTCGTTTTTCACCATATAATTGTTTGGTGAAAAAATGGAGATATCTTTGGAGTATTCGAATGTACCGAGCGAGTTTACCACGTTCGTGAAAAATTTTTGCTGCCTCACCGTCTTTAATCTTAAACGTGGAAATATCATCGCAATCAAACGTCTCATTATTTCCACCCTGGAGAAATACGATAATTCCTCGTCCAATCTCGAAAGTGCCGTCCCGGGTGTTTGGGCCGTTCTGTTATCGTCATTCGCACCGCGTACCTCACTTTCGGGAACTAGTATCATTTTCTTTGCATACTCCATAAGGTAATGTTTTTTAATCACTGCTGGTGCCGAGTAATTTCGAGAAAATAGCACTGATAACTGGTGCTAAAAGAATCGGTATCCAATTTCCACCTTTTTGTAATAGAAGCCGTCTTTTCCGTTTCCACGTACAGCATCCACCAGTACTACCACCACCACCACCACCATCACCACCGATCTGTCTAGACCTTCTTTGACCCCTTTTCTTCGTAGACAAGACAAGCGTGCGTAAAGTTTGTTTATGCTTTCGAAGTAAACTCTTCTCTCGTGATTTTAAAGAAATAACACCTCGCAGTACATTGAACGCACACTCGCAGATGTATTTAACGAGTTTTTTGTCGGCGGTTTTCAGTACAGCTTTACGGTGTTGTTTATCAGCATGACACAGAGCGTGTAATAAAGCGAGATATTTTTTTCCAAAGGTTGAAAAACACGGAAGACTGCAGTATCCTCTTTGTGCAGGATTTCTATCTTTACGATTTATTGTGAGGAGATTATTTTTGTTATTTTTATGTTTTCCAACAGTTGATACTGCCATCGCCACGGTTAACCGGATACTGAAAATAACAATTGCATATGCGAGTTTTTTTCAAATCTTGTTCACTTTTGTTCTGTGACCCCCACCCCCTCCTACTTCATCTACGCCTCCACCCGTCCGTCGTCGTCGCTCGTGGTCGCCTGCAAAAAACCGAACTTTTCGGGGGGCTACAAAAAATTTGCAAGGCGCGCCGGATGGTAAGAGAGGGCGCCAGCCGAGCCGAAGCTCGACAAATTTATGGGCTCGCCGCACGCGCTGGTGTGCCCGCTAGCTCAGCCCCGAGTTCCCGGCTCGGCAAGGGAGAGGGCGGTATTCTCTGGCGCAGACTATAGACTACGCGACCACGGCCGACGAGGACGGTTCACCACGTTCATCGCGCCCTCTCTAGCGCCCCAAATCACGGACGTCATCTTCTATTCGCGATTCCCAACTACGCGACGACACCCGATTCCCCGATACGCGACGACACGCGATTCCCCGACGGAGAGCTCGACCGGGACTTCCTAATACGATGCCCTGCGACGAACTCGACAGGGACTTTGCGCACGCGGTGCCTGGCGACGAACTCTACCAGGACTTTCTAAATACGGGGTGCCCGCCGACGAACTCTACAAGGACTTTTGAAGCGCGCTGCCTTGCGACGGACTCGGTCGGGACTTTCGCACGCGGTCGCGGCGCCCTGTGACGAACCCGTCGAGGAACCGTGCTCGCCCGATACGCACGCGCCCTCCCCAAAACGACACTACAATACCTACCCGAACATATACGAATCTCATACCGAAACTACACTGAACGACGTTATACGAACCACACGAACTTTACCGAAACCGACCAAATTGACTGATTCTACCCCTTTTCTGAAATCCGCTAAACCCGGACAAATAACCGAAATTACGTCACCCGAAACCCACTCAAACTGACCGCGCGAATTACCAGACCGATTACTTCCCGAATTCCCTAATCTAACTATCTACACTTTCGTTACTAAATTAAAACGGATTACCCGGACGCTATCGTTTACCGCGGACACTGCTATTCAAATTAACGCACTCACACTTATACGCAACAATTTTAGTGTCTCCGTAGAGACAGTTATCCTCACGTACAAAAACATAACAAAAACACGGCACTACCTTCCGACAGTGCGAGATAGCCTTGGCCCCACCAGATTGCTCGTGAATCAGCAATCTAGGTAACTTAACCGCGCGGAGGGCCCGGTCCAGTTAGCATCGCACGCATGGTCCTTTCCTTACCGACAGATCGGCAGGAGTATTACCCGAGAAAAACCTTCTTATTGCACAAAAAGTCCGCTCCTTAATTCATAAGATAGCGCCACCTCACAAGAGGGGCAAGATAACAGATAACCAGTGTTCACTCTAACAGAGTGAAAAGATAACCAGGAAGTTCGAGGTACGATCGCTCACAAGAGCGATCCAGCGAACCAAGGTAAAATTAGCGAGCTTGCGTTTCCGATCATAAGAAGCCACTCTATAAATTTAGAACGTCGACCATGCTAGTTAACGGCTCGCCAAGCCAACTGGAGATCGCGTCGCGGACCGCGGATCGGAACCGGCGGCCATCTTGTCGGCGTCGCGGGGTGACGTCACAAAGCATCACGTTCGGCGGAGTTTGCTTTTCCCGCGTCGTATTCCCGTTTTCGTTACCGTCTTTCTTTCCGATCACCGGACACGCACTTTCGAGACGATAAAGGTAACCACACTAGATTCGATCTTACATTCGCCCGAACCGCTAGTTATTTCTCCCGGATGCCGAACGATCACCCAAGATAACCAAATGACGGCTTTTTCCTGAAGTCCTCGAAAGGACGAAGTTATCCTCTTACCGAAGCATCTCACAGAATTTTAAGAGAATGGTCTGCGATCACGTTTCCGATAGTTAACCCTACCGTCGCGCGTGGCTTTTGGGCTTCGCCTTTCCGAAAGTAACGAGAACGAACAAAAGCGTAAGATAACCATCTTTTTCCCGAGTATGCCGAATAGAACAACGAGAGATAACCACAGTCGCGTTAAAGGATCTAATCAAGATATTCTCCGCGAAAGAAAGATTCCCGGAAGATAACCCTAAAGAAATCGCGGCCAAAGCAGAAGTTAACCGAAGCGCGATACGAACCGAAAACCCGACTCAGATAACCGAAGGCGATTCGCGTTTTTCACTTTCACTTTCACTTTCACTGGCGAAACGGCAACGGACAATCGGAAAAGCGCATTTTATTTAAACAGCCGTGAGCACAAAGAATCAAACTATTGGCGTACGGAAAGACTTCGTAGCCGAAACTATTTGCGCTCAGGGCTGTTGGTACCTTTTGATGACCAGGCGTACCTCTCGGATCCAGGGCTGCTACCAGCGGACTATTCAACCTTCCACGGACTGCTGCAGACTCCTGCAGACTGCTACGGACTGGCGGTCCGACGCGTCGGTTGGAATCGCGACGCTCGCGCCGCGCCGGCCGCCGTTTACCACCTCTCTACCGCGATCGTGATGGTAGGGAGAGCCCCGCGGCCCGTACGGGCACACGCGACTGGCCGTCCCCTCCCGGTACTCTCTTCTCATCCTTCTCGAATGTTCGCGAAGTTTCGGCACCTCGCCCTCGCGTACCCTCTCCTTCGCGAACATTCCAGAATCTCCACGCGTCGTCCCCCCCTGCACGCCGCAATAAGCAGCGTGCTTGACGATATACCCTGGATGTTCAGGTCTCGTACCTCTCGAAATCGACAACAAGGCCGTCCTTGAGCCGACTTCCAAAACAAGGCAAATAGAAAAGTCATGTTTACGCCTTTATTATTACCAAATATTAATTCTTAAACTACGAACTCTATGCCTCAATTGTTGTCATATTAAAAATTAGCGCTTCTTCGGAGCAGTCCCCCCTATAATGACAACATTTCCCCGTGGATAAAAGCCTCCCGGCGGATTCATAACAAATATGGATCCTAATGTGTTGCCATATTAAAAATTAGCGCTTCTTCGGAGCAGTCCCCCCTATAATGGCAACATTTCCCCTTGGATAAAAGCCTCCCGGCAGATTCATAACAAATATCATTCAAAAAGAGCCGAATGACGTCATCACCAAAATAAATACTACCGCTTCTTCGGAGCAGTCCCCCCTATATGGTGATGAGATCATTCGGGAAATTGCACCCATACGAAATATTAGCGGTTCTTGAAGACCAGTCCCCCCCTTAAGTTATCCCCGTTGTGAGTCTCGTGGCAGATAGCCTTGTAACGTGTTTTGCCACGTTACAGTTCATTTACGTTTCGGTACTTATGCAACGTGCGGTTGTTCATCCGGGAATATAGATGTACGAAATCTAAAATCATCCGGTGTGGTTTGTTTAACAAGGGGACTGGTGCTCTCCGATTTTGTTGAAACTGGGCCATAATGTGGTACTTAGTACCTCTATACTTGTCATAAAGTAACACACCATAGGCAGTCATTTCCGAGAAAAACACGTTTTAAGTTTTAACGCTGACGTCTTCCAAAATTTTATACGTACCGGACGAAATAACGATGCGAAGCCGCGGTGGTTTAGGTGATAGCGCGTTAGCTTCGTAATTCGAAGGTCGTGCGTTCGAATCTCGACGTCGGTAATTTATTTTTTTTCTTTTTTTTTCATAATTTGTTAAAAACTATTAAAAATTATAAAAATTGCGAATATTAATTATTTTTATCAATTTTAAAATAGCATTTTGTTGGAAAAATGTATTTTCTTTTATTCCTTCCTAATATTCATAATGAGTATTGATAATGGTAATTTAATTATCATGATTATTTTTTTTCCCTCCAGAATCCACGTGTGCAGTCTGCAGCAGAAAAGTGGCTCCAATATCCATCTCCTCCGCTGCAGACTGCACCGGGCCATTTCGTTTGCAACTGTAACCACTCCCTCTACCATTGGGTAAGTGGTTACAGGATCTCGTGTGACCTCAGTAGACGGAGAGATCCCAGCAGCACTGCTTTCTGCATTCGGCCTGCGATGGAACGTGCATGTTCTCGACAGGCCGGAATGCTTTTGATGTTTTGGAGGAAAGTTGGTCTCATTCCTCCCAGCACTCCAATTATCAGCACGATGAGCTTGATTTTGAACCCTCGATACAGCTTGCGAATCTCGAACAGGAGTTCCTGATATTTCATCCGTTTTTCGTCCTCTTTGCTGACTATATTTGTTTCTGCTGGTGCAGAAAACTCGATGACGAAGATGGATTTGTCATCGAAGTCAACAAGGACGATGTCAGGCTTATTAGCTGAAATTTGCCTGCTCGTCGGGAATGAGTAATTCCAGTATATTCGGCACGACTCATTCCCGACAACGGATTCAATATCAGTGGGGACGTACGGCAAAACTTGGGTTGCATCAATACCATAAGTGCTGCGAAGATGGTAATACAGCACTCGAAGAGCCGCATTGTGACGTTCGATGTATGCTGAAACTGCATACATTGGGCATGCTGCCAAAAGATGCATGAGTGTCTCAGCATGACATCTACACAATCTACAAAGCGTACTCTGTACCGCCTGGTGTAAGATGTTCTGGCGATACGCTAAGGTATTGATGACCCCATCCTGGCACGCAAAGATAAAACCCTCGGTCTCGGATTTCAAGCCGGCTGATCTTAAGAAGGAGAAGGTCATCTCTGCCGACAAGCCAAGTTGTTGGACATTTCGAAAGAATTGTCCATGCAACGGCTTGTCGATATGCCTTCCCTCCAACATACGGAGTTGTTCCTTCCGTATGTTAGCCCTGAGACGCACTGGGCACAGATTGATGACTGATTCAGCCTCCTGTGCACCACTACGTCCCACGTTGAAAACCAGACCGAGGTTTCGCGCCGCTCGTTCTGCCGCGTTGTACAAAAACGCCCCCTTCCCCTGAATTTCATGCTGATGTACTAGCATCATCAGGGGATCCTCCGTTCGATTAATCACTTCGCAAGCTGTTTCGAGGACCAATCGGTCATGCATACACTCCAGGCTTAAAAGGCCACGACCTCCCATATTTCGGGGCAAATACAGTCGTTCCACGGAAGATCTTAGATGCAAACTGCGTTGCATACAAATCATCTTCCGTGTGCTTCGGTCAAGATCCCTTAGCTCGTCAACGTTCCACTTCAGTGCTCCAAAAGAATAGAGCACTGGTGATACGGCCAACATATTCGTGGCTGCCACCTTATTTCTCCCGGTCAATTCTGATGACCAGATCTGACGGAGAATGCGCCGGTATTTCTTAATGATGGTGGTTTTAGCAGCCTGCACATCCTGGACATGCCTTTGAGGTACGCCCAGGTATGTGTAGGCTTCTTCGGCGCGAAGGTGGCGGATGACATTTCCGTTGACGAGCTCCATATCGTTGTTATGGGAGCCTGACCTTCCTCTGTGCAAATGAACGACTGCACACTTGTCCAATCCGAATTCCATGCCGATATCTCTCGAGTATGTGAGGGCGATGTTCAGAGATCGATGTAATTGATCTTCGCCTGATGCGTATAATTTAAGATCGTCCATATAGAAAAGATGGGTGATCTTATGTACACGTTCACCAGGCGGTCCACACATGTACCCTTGAGATTTCGGGAGAGCAACGGATAGAGGCAATAGTGAGATGCAGAAGAGCAGAGGACTCAGAGAATCTCCCTGGTAGACACCTCTTAGGAATTGAACCAGTCTAGACATGGTTCGACGCTTGTCCGATGTCATCACAAAGCGTGTTTTCCAAAGAGGCATCAGGTCTTCTACAATTCTCACTATGTTGGGTGGACATGGAGATGTTTGAACAACAAGCTTAAAAGCTCGTGCGATGTTGAGTCATACGCCTTCATGTAATCCAGCCAGGCTATCGACAGGTTACGCTTGTACTGGACTGCGTCCTGACAAACACACCTGTCGATAAGCAAGTTGTCCTTGCAGCCGGATACACCCATTTTGCAGCCTCGTTCTACTATCCGTTGCCACACCGGTTTCACGGATTTCTCAATACGTTCGTTCAAGATGTTAGTGAACAATTTGTATAACGTATTGAGACACGTGATCGGTCTATGGTTTTTCGGATCGGACAAGTCTCCCGATTTTGGGATCAGTGTCGTTCGGCCCTCCACCAGCCAGTGCGGAATGGGTTGTTCTCCATTTATATAAGAGGTGAATATTCGGGCTAGGTGTTGATGGACAGAAGTGAACTTCTTCCACCAATAGTTATTAATTCCATCCCAGCCCGGCGAGGAGAAATTCCTCGCTCCAGTGATGGCATTTTTCACCTCTAATGCACTGACGGGTGGGCAATCTTCACTTTGTTGTGTGACTTCGTCGCACAACTCGGTGAAGATTTCAATACCTGGAGTGTCTGCATTAAGCCTAGATGTTTTCTCGTATATGCTCCCCCAGAATTCCTCAACTGCGGCCATCGACGGAAACTCGCTTGAGGCTGCGATACGATGTTTGAAGAGGTTGGAAGGATTCGTCCAAAATATTGCATTTTGTCGAATTCCATCCTCCCGTCTTTGCAGCCTCTTTTTGGCATCCGCCAAAACCCGAATTTTATCCGCCAAACGTTGCTTGATGTTGAGCAACTTCAGCTTGTTCAGTGTGTGATAGTACGTCCGCAGTTGTTGTGCGAACTTCTTGACTTTTGCCGTAAATGAACGGCCAGATGTTAAATAGTCGATCACACACTGAACTCGGGAAGCGAGCTTCCGCGTCAGTCGAATCTTGCCGTTCAATTGAGACATGCGCTTTGTAATCTGCCGACTCCCCGATATCTGTGTCAGATTTCGCGGAGTCACCAGATCACTTGCAGCCTCGTAAACGGCACAATTGACTTGCCACAGGTCGCAGTCATCTGGAAGAGCATCCAGAAGTAGGCTATTTGCTCTGTCTAATTCTCGTTGTTTAGGCAAAATTTTTGTTGTCAAATTTTGCCTAAACACGAGTGTCGTGCTTTCGTAATGTGGAGCATCTCTCCCAGCACCGCGTACGGGCTCAGTTGTTATTGCCCGCACATCCGGTACCGGTTGACAGCTGGGAACAACGAAACCCGTCCGCCTCAGATAGGCCACATAATCTCTCAGTTGTTGTTGAGAAAAGCGATCTGCCAGTTCGGGATGCATTACTGCAAACCGACTATGCATTCGCTCCATGTAGCCTCTCTGTTGCGGACAGCTCTCCTCGTAGCAGCGCATTAGATCTTGCCTGAGATCCTCCGTCCACTGAAATCGTCCGTGGGAATGAAAAGGTCGTTGTCCCGGGACACCCGTTTCGGCTCCTCCACCTCGGGACTGGGCTGCATCCGAAGCAGCCCGATGGTCAGGAGCCCTGCGCGTTATTCTGTGAGTAACCGCAAATACAGGGAGTAGGGTGGTTAGCCCTACTCCCCGTTGTTATGCCTCTCTCGTTTGTCTCTTACCTCGCCATCCACTGGGGTTGGTTACCCAATCTCTGGCAAGGTTGCTAAGAGTCCAGGGCCCACAGGCTTTAATAAGCACACGTGGAGGTGAGAGTAGGCCATTTGGGAAGATAGGCTAAGATGCGGCTTTTTGCATAGCCGCATTGTGTTACGCATCATTCCTTTTGGATTATTATTATTATGATTATTATTATTACTATTATAGTTATTACTATTGACTGCTAATATTAACTGCTAATAATTTCAATTCATCATTCACTATAATTTGAAAATAAAAATCCATCTGTATTATGGAATAAAAATAGGCGTTATTATAGCATATTCATATGAGAAACTTCTACATTTATTACTTAATTTGCTGAGGCTACAATGCAATTTCCGCAGTGATACTTATCGTAAAAACAATCAAAACAAAAATTGGTGAAACATCGGGTACATCTTATGAACGCGAAGATTCCACAGTCACACGGTTTTTTCAACGCTTCGAGCTGAAAGCATGCTTCATTCACATTCATAAAAACTTCTCTCTCTTCTGATAACTGACAGGCATACCAAGCATATTGTAACATGTTTTTAAACACGGGAGACGACAGTTGATGATGTACAATTGAATGGATTTTTAGGCAATCTTCGCGGGACGTAATTTCCCGATTTTGTTCGATTAAATACGAGCAATTCTGCAATTTTTTAATAAAATTTTTTACCTGACAGTAAAAATAAACATCGCACGGTTATACCAATGGTGTACATTTGGGGGGAATTATTTTCAAAGTGCAAGTGGGTTGCTTTTCGGCATTTTGGAAAATTTCGTCGTATAAAGAAGAATCTGTTTGACCTCCCATGAGTCAATCAATAGTAAAAAGGGTTCTTGTTGAACGTACGGCTTCATACAATCTTTTAAGTATTTCTCGTACAAATTACGAGATAATTTCCCCGATTTGGAAGATGTCACTCTAACGTTCGTGTACACTTGACAAAATTCGTTGATGTTCTTCTGTACTCTGGGTCCAAATACACCTGTACTCTCTTGCAGACATATAAATACCGTTGGTAATAATTCGCCTGATAAGGTAATCGCATACTGGGCAGTATATGAATGCGTCACCTTGTTCATATCCTTTCTTTTCACATATACTACTTTGGAACCTTTTTCTGCCAAACTTCTGTTATATACTGATTGGTACTGACATCCTATGATATAATATAAAAACATTATTAAAAAAATAATATCAATAATTTGATTAATAATTCCGTTGATTAAATTAAAAATTAAAAAACAAAAAATATCCAAATATGTTTTTGATACAGGGTACGTAAAGTACTTGTAGAATTTGTATCGGAAGCACGATACTTCGGGTTAATATCCTACCGCATATTGAATATAAACAATGCTTTGAACTCGAATTAGTTATTAAAATCCAAATTGGCACTGTATTATAATTCAAAATCATTAATTTTTATTTAAAGTTCATAAATATATGAATATTAAATATAATAAAAATCTAATTTTTCAAGATAAAATTTACGAAATGTATTATTGAAATTAAAAACTTGACATTTACCAGTTTGATCCGTATTTATGACAAATTTCTTTGGAAACAGAGGAATCAAAACTTTCGTTTGTATTCGAAAGGTTTCGGCAGCTGCCAAGGTTTCGTCCATGGTAACCGTTTCCCTTTCGGTCACAAATTTTGTCACTTTTCTTTGTCGAATGCGATGTTTCCTTTTGAACTTGCTTACCCAGGCTTCAGATGCCTTAAATTGAAATCCATCCGAAAAAACGGAGATATTTTTTTTAAACAACAATTGAACATTGACTGCGAAGAAACTACGAAATTTTCACTTTAATGCACAGAAACGGACTAATGTTTATGTAAACTTGTAATAACACCTTCTACCTTTATAATTAGAAATTAAACATAATAAATATATTGAAAAATATCAGTTAAAAATTCCAGGTAATGAGTAAACGGTCAACATACAAATGTGTCATATTTTATATATATACTTTTCATTACAACTTATCTATTTTTATTCACTAATAATTACTAAAAATGTTGCATGTTCTATTAATGTATACGGCAGAATATTGATAATTTTTTTAACTTAAAACGTTTCCCTGCATAATTTAAATATATAAGTAAACTTTAAGAATATCAGAAAAATATACGAAGAATTAAATTTTCCAACAATTTGTAATTAAAAAAAACGATTAAAATTAATCATTTTCATGATTTTTCATTAATTAATTTAAATTCATAATTTCCTAGTTTGGACTTTTTGTATTAGAAAAATAAACAAACACGAAATGTAGATAGTATGCTATAATATCAGCCTCGTGAAATGCATGCGAAAATGAAAAATAAGTTTTAATCTTCGCGTTCATAAGATGTGTACCGATTTTTGTTTTCAATGTTTTTACAAATATCACTGTGGAAATTGCATTGTAGCTCCAGAAAATTAAATAATAAATGTAGAAGATTCTCTACTTCTAATACAGATTGATTTTTATTTTTATATTATAGTGAATGATGAATAGAAATTATTAGTAGTAAATATTAATAACAATAATAATATTAGTAATAAAAATAATAATTAATTACGATAATTATCACTTTAAATAAATACTCATTATGAATATTAGGAAGGAATAAAAGAAAATACATTTTTCCAACAAAATGATATTTTAAAATTGATAAAAATAATTAATATTCGCAATTTTTATAATTTTTAACAGTTTTTAACAAATTATGGAAAAAAAAAGAAAAAAATAAATTACCAACGTCGAGATGCGAACGCGCTAGCACCTAAACCAACGCTGCTTCGCATCGTTATCTCGTCCGTTACGTATAAAACTTTGTAAGACGTCAGCGTTAAAACTTAAAACGTGTTTTTCTCGGAAACGACTGCCTATGGGGTCGTGTTACTTTATGACAAGTAAAGAGGTACTAAGTACCACATTATGGCCCAGTTTCAACAAAATCGGAGAGCACCAATCCGTAGCGTCCCCTTGTAAGATCTAAGAGAGGATAACCGTGCGGGCGATAAGTTGCATCTCTGTAAGCTTCTTGAAGAAACTTTGAATTTTCCGGATATACTTGCCGTGCGAGATGCTGAATTTGAGCCCTATCTCGAGGATTTTTAATCAAAACTAGGTAATTGGTATTAAGTGAAATGTCGCGCTGTCCACGACCCTGGTGAAAAATATTTTGCGTTATGAAAATTACACTCAAATTTTTATGATGACTGCCTTTGGTAAAAAGATTCATGATTGTATTACTGGACGATTCGCGCATAAGATCGTCGATTATAATCAACTTTTTAATGTCGTTGTCCTTTGAGTAATCGTCAGGGTTTGGTAAACCTTCTCGAAATTCGATCTCAAGTTGCGCAGCAGATGACTTACCAGCTACAATCATTTTATCACGATATTCAGCTTGCCATTCGCTGTAATAAAAAATCACCCGATCGAACGAGGTATCCGCCATTAGGGGTAAATTTTTTAAAAATTTGGTCACGAAAATTGTTTTTCCACATCCTGTAGGGCCACATACCAGGCACGTCCAGGGGTGTTTCCACCATGTATCCATAGAGACTTTTAAACTTGACGACATTTTTCGAAACGTCTGTACGCGATAATCTGACGTAAGTGACTGATTTGTCGTAATAATAATAATAGGATATACCGATAAATATACATAACGCGAAAACATTCATATAACCGCGGCGGCGGCGGCGGCGGCGAGACGCGTCCCGGGCACTCGCGAGCTTATCTACCGCGAAAAGCTCCCCTCCAACCGCGTCCTTCGCGAGCTCGTTTAGCGCGAATAGCTCCCTCTCCCGGGCTTTCGCGAGCTTGATTTTCGCGAATATCGAAGATGGGGAACCGCGTTTAACAAGACTAACCGGTGTCGCCCCCCTTCGACAATGCTTGCAAGCGTCTTCAAAACCGAGTTATTGAAAGTATAATTTGTGTCAAGTCAGAAAATTCGAAACATATGCGGGTACATCCTCTTTCCGGAAATTGCCGTATATAAGTATAAATACAGGCGCAAAGTGAGTATATCATTCGTACACACATGCACACACACGCATGCACATACACACCAGGCTAAAATAGAAATAAACGACGACGCACCAACATCAAAGACCAAGGCGACACATCTTAGAAGAAGTGTTCCATCTGAATGAAACATTTGCTTAAAGCTATCAGGTGACAGATGGGCAAGACGTGGAAACTTTAAAAAGTAATTTATTTCAGCTTGAATGATGATACATGTCAATTTTAAAGTACAGCATTAATCGTGGTTTTTGTATTTTCGATGATTACTTCTAAGAATAGTACGATAAGTTCATACACAGTTATGTTTAACAAACTATATGCAAAGAAATCCTTTGACATTTGTGATTTCATGGAATTACACATTTCTTCCCGATTGTCAAAAAGAATTTGTTCGATACGCAAATCGCAAGGTAGGTTTTTGTAATTTTGTGAAAGAAGATGTCTCAGAATTTCATCCTCGATTCGAAATCTACATTTTTGTACATCTTCGAAAATTTCATTGAGCATTTTCATTCGTTCTTCGACACAGATCACTATTCTTTTCAAACCGTCAAATGTAGATTTGTGCATTACCATCGAGGGGGCAAAAGTTTTCCTTCTTAATATTCTTGTGTCAGATGCTTCCTTCTTTTGTTTCTTCCTCGGTGGTGGCTGGGTAGCACTCTCGACATCGATATGTTTTTCAGGTGTTTTCAACATATTTTTATCTTCGGGAATCTTATTCTCGGCCACTGCTGCTGTTGCTGCTGCTTTCTTACCATTATCACTAACCCCATTTTCATCATTATTATTATCGCTGGCGACTTGTTCGAATAGAACCGCTTTCGCACCGTACGACGTTGTGAAGAGTATGTTAAACTCTTTGACATTTATATTTGTATCGCGTAAGGCAGCCGAGCGTTTGAAATACGAATCGTCAAAATACGATGACACGGTGTCGATGACTTTCGTGAACATTGACCAGCTATCCGACTGTACAGTTAGTCCAGTTGATGATTGGTTATTATAAATGTTTACAACGGGTATGAATGAACTTGCATCCGTAGGTGCCATACCAACACAGAGTCTTTTACTCGATGATTTGTTCAATGAGTACGTCGTTGACAAAAGCAACGCTGGTGTATTGAGAATACCTGTCTGCACTATAGGCGACATGTGAGCACGCTTTTCATTTGGAGATTGATATGCTTCTACTTCCGCCATCTTGCCCCCGATTTCGACAGAGAATAATGGCGAATGTGTTGATGGTTTCAACGACACCTCATCTTCATTATCAGTCTCTTCGTCAAAATTTTGAGTTTCTTGATAAACAATTTGAGTAGCGAGGGAGTGTATGTCATCCGTATTTTCACCATTTTGGTCTAGAGTTGGCATTTGTTTTTGATCAGTTTCCATATTTCTCCCAATTTTTCACTCACTTTTTTATTAGAAACGTCAATCAATCAATCGACACACTACTCCGAGCACGTGCACTATTTTTATCAAAAGCTAGCCACTACACACTTTTTCACCGAAACCTCCCTTTTAACTGTGCGTAAGCGACTGGGACTTTTCTTACGGTTCCTCATGCTTAAATACACTACCCATTACATCGACAACAATAAGTAAATCGTTCACATACACACACGCATACACATAGAAAGAGAGAGAGAGAGAGGAGAGAGAGAGAGAGAGAGAGAGAGAGAGAGAGAGAGAGAGCGAGCGAGCCATAGGACGTTTTGGTCAACGATGTGTACATATGGGTAAGTAGAATCATGTATCAAATGTTTGATATTAAAATACCTTATTTCATCTAGAAAAATTATCAGTTTTTAGAAATCCTTCTAGAAAAGGGGAGAAGGAAATTATAAAGTATGTAATTTACTTCTATCTCATAAATATTCACAATCTCCGAATAACTAAGTCAAGTACACGTGAGGGCATAAAATTCGTTTTCTGGGAAAAGCGAACTATTCCATCTGCTGCTTGTAATAATTTTTAAGTTTTCTGTGAACATTTCCTCATTAGTTTTGTACATTATGTAAGAAAAAGGAAAGAAATGCTATAAAGTACGTAAGTTATTGGAAACGCATGAGATAGAAGGATTTCTCGTGAGTTTTGAGGAAAAGTGACCTGTTTTCACTAGTGTTTTTGTAATAATTTAAAGGTTTATGTGAGAAAAATATGTTTTTTAGTACAGCGACGAAATTATCATGGATGTATAAAACTGGTGAACATATTTACCAATTCTCACTTGTCTTTAGTTCGTGGGTTCGTTTAAAACAAAAAATGGAAGCGCGTACAACGGCTTTAAGAAAAACAATTTGCCTAATGATATCGTTCATTGGGACAACCCATCCGACGATAATTTACCTGTTCGGGTTTCGATATGGTGCGAGTGCCCACCGGAAATCGTTTGAACGATTGTGCCATGATTTTCGCCAGATAATACGGTATGCTCTGGAGTGCGACGAAAAACCTCTAAGATAAAGTGATTGTGCGGTGTGACACAGCGATGCGGCTCACGGGGGATGTTCTGATTTCGCGAGGGTACCGAAACAGACGACGCTTTCGAAGCATCCTGGATGAATGCCAAGCAGTTATAGGTAAGTGAAATAATTTATATACGTATTAAGCAAATAGCATAGCAAGGGCGAATCGAGAGCGATTGCAACGGGGTGTCAACTTGTTCGCTTCGCACCGTGCGGCAAGACTCGTTGCGATGGTTCTCGTTTCGGTTCGTGCATTTTTATGTAAAAATTTCGTGCATTTGTATATTTTTTTTATTCTTTTACACAGATTTGGAGCGTTTGTGGGATGACTCGCCATCTGTCAATACGAACGATCTTGGTTCGAATAATTCATCGCTTACAGCAGACGACGAACGCAGCATCAGAGCGGATGACCTGACGCAAGGTAACCTGAGGAGGGAAAATGCAACGTTTCGACAGCCCACCCTTCAAGACTTCACCCACCATGAGCCGGAGCAAAGGTGTATGACCTACGTCAGCGAAATTAATAATGGTAAATTTAATACTGTCTTTTAAAGATTAATTTGACGATTAAAAATGTATTTAATGTTTATTACGTTTTTTTATATTTTTTTTCTCATCTCGTGCAAAATGATACCGATTACGGTAACAAGATGCAGAGAGTTGCAAGGTGGCTTGCCTCCACTTTTGAAAATTCGCAAGGGGAGGTATACCCACCCGTCAGTATACCTCTGGTAATGAGGTATATCGACGCTACATGCTTCGATACATCAGAAGAGTAAAAAGTATAAGTTTTACTCTAAACTCTTCACATCTTATTAATTTTCTGATCATATAAATAATGAATTTTGATTTTAGATGCAGAACAGACTCCAAATCTTAGCGGTCGTGGTTCCAGCAGCATCAGCACTACTAGTTACGATACAGGTAGTTTCGGGACTTACGAAGCCGATAATGAGGAGGAGGATAACGATGACGAGATGACGTCAGCCAAAATAGTTACAACAACAACTACAATGCACCATATACTGCTGATGCTGACGACGAGAGGGAAGAAGAAGAAGAAGAGAATAATCCGAATCCAGATAGAGGGTTATCGTCATCATCATCATCATCATCATCACCATCATCAGCATCATCATCGTATTCAACGGCGTCAGCGCACAATACAAGTAAACTGAATATCCTATATAATTCTGAACGTTTTTATAAGCGGTTTCAGCTATCGGGTCGCGAAATTCAGTTTCGAATAATACCCCCTACAGACAATGTGAATCCCGTCGTTTATTTGGAGGACGCGATAAATGAACTTTATAAAATTGTAACAATCATATTGTTAATAATATATTGGATAGTCATTCGGACTTGATAGGGTTAACTTTTAATTCCGATACATTTTCAAAACCTGCCGGTATGTCCTTTCGTGCAATATCAAATTTTAACGCCGCAGACATATTTAATGTAAAAAATTCCGCAGCGCAAAGTGCTTCCAGTTTTAACCTAAACGACACTCTTCAAATCGAGGTACATCATATACGTATTCCTCGTGGTCGCGGTAACAATGGTATTAGTAGTGAAGCGGGGAATATGGAAAAGGATTTGCAGCCATAACACCCTCCAATTAGAACAAGCACAGAGAATTATTCGCGAAGCTAACGTGTGAATTCCTGAAAATGGATGTTCAACTCTCCAATTTCAGGAATTTCAACGTTATTATAAAAATAAAAATATAGCACTCGTAATATACGACAGTAACGGTATCGGCGAGTCTGAGATCTAATATTTGACGGTCGACGAGAATTCAATGTGTTCACCGGTGATACAATAAACATATTGCATCATGCAGAAGCGAATCACTTCTCAATGATTACAAATTTGATGGGGATGGTGGGGAAATATAAAAGATATTGTCATCATTGCAACAAGTGATATGCGCGACCAACGTCCCATCTGTGTCCGCACACGTGCAACATGTGTTTCGCACAGTCCGCGTGTGAAAAATCCGATAATTCGTTTCACTGTAATAGTTGCAATCGAGATTTTTATAATGCAGACTGTTTCCGTCGACATCGCGCTCCTGGATCTTATTCGAAATTAGGGAAAGGGCTGCGCACCATATGCGATTATATAAAAATTTGTTTGTATTGTCACAAATGTATAAATTCTACATATGGGCGTCATGTGTGCGGGCTTGGAAAATGCAAACGCTGCAAAATTCAACACGATCTGAACCAGCATTGCTTCATGCAGCAAATTGTTACAAAAAAAACAACCCTCAGCATCATTAGCCAATTCTTCTTCTTTTTTATCCTCCGCAAACTACGCAGGTAGCAGCAAAACAATCAGTCACGTTAATAGTGTTAGTAGTAGTAATAGTAGTAGTAGTAGTATTAGTAGTATTGGTAGAAGCAATATAATACAGTCAAAAGATAGGAATCATCCTCGAATATTATTTATTTTTTTACGATTTTGAAACTCGTCAAGACGAAGCGTACCGGGGTAATTCTGAGGTCAATCTCCACATTGTAAATCTTTGCGTAGCGCATCAAGTATGCGAGGAGTGCATAGATTCTCCAAATATCGAGCAAATATGACATTTTTGTGGAATGCACGAATACGTATTTAAACATGACCCCGTTAAGGAGTTGTTGGAAATTGCGATTCGTGAGAAATCTGCTTTTTCTAAAATCGTCTGTAAAGCGCATAACGCAAAAGGTTTTGATTCCCAGTTTCTTCTTCGGCATTTAGTCGAACGAGAAAAAGTCTTTAATAAAACGTGTAAGCCAAACGTCATCTTGAACGGTAAAAGCATTATAAAAATTGAATTTCAAAATACAATATTCATAGATAGTTTAAATTATTTTCAAATGAAATTAAGTGCTTTACCGAAAGCATTTGGTCTTCCGACAATAGCGAAAAAGGGGAACTTCCCACATCTTTTTAATACATTAAAAAATAAAGATTACGTAGGCCCGTTTCCCGATGCTATGTTTTACGCGCCCGAACAAATGTCGCCTGACGAAAGAGACAACTTTTATAAGTGGTACAACACATGTGCTAGGCGAGGTGACGTATTCGACTTGAAACGCGATATAGAAGCGTACTGTAAGATGGATGTAGATATTTTGCGTAGAGCGTGTGTTGCTTTTCGCAAAATATTTATCCACAAAGGTAACGTTTGTCCCTTTAGTGAAGCCGTAACCATTGCGTCCGCGTGTTCTCGAGTATATCGAAAAATTTTTTTGAAAGTAAACACGATTGGTCTTTTACCTCCGGGTAACAGCTATAGGAGGTGTAATCGTCAATCGATGGTCGCGATAGAGTGGCTTCTTTGGTGCGAGAAGTTATACGGTCGTGAAATTGTGCATGCAGGTCGTGGTCGTGAATATCGTCTACCCGAAGGTTCACTGGTAGATGGCTATTTACAACCAGACGCTAACGACACATCTGAAACCACAAAGGGACACGTATTTCAATTCCACGGTTGTTTTTATCACGGTTGTCGACGGTGTTTCTCAGAGTTGAGAGACAAACCAAATTTCGCTACAGGCGAACGGTTTAACAAAGTGTACGCAAATACACAATCCATATCGCGTTTAATTCGGTCAAGTGGTTATACTCTCATAGAAAAATGCGAGTGTGATTTCAACCATGAAAAACGAACAGATGCGGATCTTGCTGCTTATGTCAATAACCATCCTATGGCAACGTACAAAATCTTAGAACCGCGAGACGCATTTTTTGGCGGACGGACGGGTAATACGGCAACGTACTATACCGTAAAAAATGACGAAAAAATCAAATACGTAGGTGTCTGTTCACTGTACCCTTAAATTTGTAAAACCGGTCGTTTTCCCGTAGGTCATCCTACCGTTTATGTCGGACAGGAATGCGCGACAATCACGAGTCTGCAAGAGCCTATTAGTTTAGACCGGGTCGAAGGACTTGTTATGTGTAGAATACTACCACCCAGAAATCTTTATCATGCAGTCCTTCCGGTAAAAATGAATTCTCGCTTGTTGTTCCCCCTTTGTAGAAGCTGCTGCGAGAATGAATCGTAAACCGACTGTACACACGACGCTGAAACCGACCGAATATTGACAGGGACGTGGGTAGCCGACGAGTTAAAAAAGCCATTCAAAAAGGATACCGCGTTCGTGAAATATTAGAAATTTGGCAGTACAAAATAACACAGTATAATCCACAAACACAAGAAGGAGGCCTATTTAAAGATTACATCGATACATTTTTAAAAATCAAACAGGAAGCAAGCGGATGGCCGGCAGAGTGTATAGACGAAACGTCAAAAAACTTATACATAGAATCGTATGAACGGGCTGAAGGAATAAAACTGGACAAAAATAATATTTTAAAAAACCCGGGGTTACGTTCGGTCGCTAAGTTATGCTTAAATTCATTTTGGGGGAAATTTGGTCAGCGCGAAAATTTGCAGCGAACCGAGATCATTACTACTCGAAAAGAGTTACTCGACATTTTTTCAGATGTTACGAAAGAGGTCACGCGTACTCTCCCCGTTAACGAAAAAGTCTTATTTCTAAATTGGATTGACAGGGTTGAAACATCGTCATCGTCAAACTGCACAAACGTTGTGTTAGCGTCTTACACGACAGCTCAAGCTCGCCTGAAACTCTACAGCTACCTAGAAAAATTGGACCGTCACGTACTTTATTTTGATACCGACTCGGTAATTTACTTATCGGGCGGGCACACATTAGCCAAAGAATACGACCCACAGCTCGGGAATTTTCTCGGAGATTTGACTGATGAATTTGCGGTTTACGGTCCAGGTTCTTACATTCAGACTTTTATCTCGGGAGGTCCTAAATTTTATGCTTATCGCGTACAAACTAATAACGGGAAATACTCCGATACGTGCAAGGTCAAGGGGATTTCGTTAAATTACGAAAATGGAAATAAAATCAATTTCGACTCGATTTATCAGCTAATTATGGCAAATGATACTTATAATAGTACTACTTCTACCACCACTACTACTACCCCACCAAAAATAAAAATTCGATTCAGTACGATACGGCGAACCGAAATTCACGAAGTTGTAAGGCGTAAAGAAGAAAAAACATAAAATAGTTTTAAAAGAAAGGCGTCACATTTCGACTAGATATTCGCTTCCTTTTGGATACAAAGCATAAAGTGTAACAAAGCTGTAAAAATGTAAATTTTTGTAAAAAAACAATAGTTTTCTCGTTACTTAAGAAAAATTAGCAATGTAAGCGAATTTGTATTTGATATTCCATTTATTAATGATAATAATAAAAATAATAATAAAAATAAAAATAATTATGTCATTTGTGTAATTATTACTTTAAGACAACAACGTAAGCATATGGTATTACGTAATCTCTTTAGTCGCTTTTTATCCCATTCGAAGTTCATAGGAAGACACATCCTCTTTCGTATTTTGAGTGATTTCCAAGAAAAATGTAATACTGCATGACCTACCTCAACTTTTCGTCAAAGGGCCTCGACCAAATCTGATTGTCGCAAGACCACTATCGTAATTTATTTCAATCTATATTATTTTTTTACACATAAATTATTAAGGCTTACTTCTAGAACCTTATCTCCCCCTCGTCTTCAAGATTTTCCTAGAAAACCGGGTCTCTCGAATATAAGCCACATGTGTGTTCCAACGGCGACGTAAGAAATTTCAGTTTCTTGTTTCGACCTGCAAGTGGAGTGACACGTGCGCCACATGTGTATACATATAAAGGTCAGTGGAGTGTTGTGTAGGTAAATATTAATACACAATACGGAGGAAGGGGGATGTCGGCTCTACCGTTTATTCATCATATAAAAAAAAAACGAAAACTAATACATAAACTTTGAAAGGTCGTTGAACCGTGATCTACCTCAACTTTTCGCCAAAGGGGCCTATATGTTTATCGCAAGGTCATTATAGTTATTTATTACCGTCTTTATTATTTGTTTATTCGCAAACTATCAATTAATCATCATTATCAACACTCATCTGACTTTAATTACCGAATTATCGATATTTATTATCGTCTTTATTATTTGTTTATATAACAATTAACCACGAAGCACTCGGGTATCAGGTCGCTGAACCATGACCTACCTCACCGTCGTGCCAAAGGTTGCCCGTACGTTTTTGTTTACGTCAGACTACTGACCTACCTCACATGGCGGCCATGGCGTTATTTACGGTCATAAATTAATATTTATTTGACATTAATTACCCTATTAACATTATTTATTGACATTTTGATTGCTTGTTTTGACATTAATTGCCCATTAATAACCATTATCACCTAATTATGAGGTCATTAACCCCTGACCTAACCCAAGGCGCGCGTGCCGTCTGGCGCCAGACCTACCTCAAGGTGGAGGAGTGGGGAGTGTTTACGTCTGGCTATCGGTCACTCTATACTACTGATACGCGATTGAATTCTTCAAAAATTTTATTAAAGAAATAATTTGTTATAAAAAACTGTTTTTGAACCTCAAACTTTCATTATAAAATCAATAAAATTTTATATAAGAAAACTCCTTAATTCAAACAATTTTTTTTTATATTTGTTTTTCCGAAAAATAATAAAATTTAAAAACGTAAAAATTTCTTTTCTTTACGGAACCATCTGCAGTATTCACTAAAAATTAGTGACAGCACTACTGAACAGAACCTATGATTAAGAAATCAATGAAAGTAGATTCCTATTTGTACTATTGTAACAATAAGATTCTAATTTGCCTTATTAATTCGGCCACGTTTTAAACTTAATTAGTACGTATTCTCCCAATATATGGTAGCAGCATCATTAAATGGGATCCCATATTTTGTAAAAATAAAGATTGACAAAACATGTTATAACAACCAGTAATAACATTATCGAAGAAATTAATTCCTGAGAAATAAGAGAGTGACCTATGAGAATAAAATTGGATTGAATTAGATTATTTACACACTTTAAATATTTCTTGTGTTTTACTATAAAATACCTTTTGCAATACTTTTAGTAACAAAAGTTCTATTGCTACGATCCTACGATCCCACTAGTACTTCCATATCCTTCCCATAATCCTCTAGCGGCTTGGCAACCAATATTAGATTTGATTATAAATAATCATTTTCCGGAAACGAATATTTTCTTTTAAATTTAAAATTACTCTTGTCAAATTTACTAACTACATATTAAATAATAATATTAATAATCATCAACACCCCCCCCCCACCGTAAAAAAATCATTATTATATTGACAGTAAACAGAAGAAAGCAACTTTTAAAATTCCATAATGTTTACCAATTTCGTCAAGCTTCTTTCAAAAAATTTGTATATATAAATTTTGATATTGTATCAACATTTGTTTATAAATTAGAATATTAGGATAACAGGTCTTTCCACTGTAACAAAAAAATAAATGTATAAAATTAATGTTCCGTGTATGTATACTGTGCGAGAGCACTTACTTTTTTTGAAGAAAAACAATTTTTAACGTTCATAAAGTCATGAAATCTCGAGAAAAAATCCTTATGTTATATTTAACAATAATAATAATAAATCGACTTTAATGATAAAATACAAATAAAATCTTATTGTGCAAATTCTCAACCAGATTAACAGATTTGAAACAAACTAGAGGGGTTATAGTGTGTTTTTCATACTAATCGTATAATAGAACTTCAAGAGACTAGCCAGATAACAGAATCAAACGACCATTTTAAAGAAACGAAGACGAAAAAACTGTGCCAACCACCCAAGAATTAGAAAACGAATTAAAAAATATGGCAAACAACAGAGATAAATTAACCCTCAACCGCGCAATTGAAAATGTACCGAGATACGACGGAAATCCCAAAACTTTCTATGCCTTTGTTGATGGATGCGAAGAGGCAAGAGATATGTTACCCGAAAACGCTGAACAAGATCTGGTTAAAATAATAAAAAGCAGACTTAGAGGAGAAGTGCGACGAACAACAAAAAATAATTCTTTTAAAACAGTAGCGGAATTATTAAAAACCATACGAGAAGTATTTGCCCCCGAAAACTCGATTACAGGAATTGGACAAGAACTAATAGGCCTGCACCAATTCAATTTCGAAAGCGTTGTAGAATACGCCAATCGTGTTAGAGACGCAGGAGACAGAATAAACGAAATCCACAAAGCTTTAAGCGATAATGATGAAATAACCGATACAGAGAAAGATAGAACCGAATAAGAAATTTCGGAAATCTTATTAGCCGTACTAAAACCAGAAATAGAAATACGATTAACAAAACAGAAGTAACAGGTTTATCAACAGCCATACACAAAGCTATTTAAATAGAAAGACTCATTAAACTCTCAAATAACGTTCGCGGAATAACCCCAAAAGACATTAGACAAGAAGAAAATACAGTAAAACACAAAAAATAGAAATAGTACAAAATGTCAACTTTGCAAGAAAATAGGCCTTGAAGCCAGTACTTGTCTCTTTAGAAATTCCAACCAACACAATAATTTTTAACCCAGTAATTTCCAGTTCAACTTTCCACAAAAGAAATATCAAGCAAATACTCGTGCGCCGAATAATTTTCAAACAAACCAGTACCACAATTATCAAGGAAATGTGCTACCTAACTACGAAAGAAATTTCCTCAACTGACAAAAAAACATATAAACGGCCATTCGCAACGCTATACGAATATTCCACCTCCAAATTGCTACAAAACACAACTCTATAACCAACAAAGGAATTTCAAAAGTCCACAAAATCAAAATTTCCAACATCAAAATGATAGCAATAGACCTAACGAAAAAACAATACAGTGTAATTGTAAATCTATAGGCCATTTTCGGTAATATTGTAGGAATCTTATATATATATATATATATATATAAAGAAGCGCGAGTAGGAGTCTTAACAATTAATAAACAACAAATCAATAAGCGATTACAGATTACGAGTATACAGAAAACAGAACATTACGACCAAAACCCCTAAATAATAAATGAAAACCAAATTACAAATAAAAAGAATATAAAACCGAAATAATCAATGAAAATGAAAATGAAGATGAAAATTATCCATTTGACAGAGGGAAAATAATATTGGAAAATATCGTAGGGACAAGAACATAAAACGAACGCGAAAACATTAAAATGATTTAGATATGGCCTAAATAGCAGAAATTATATGCAAACAACAGAAACGTAGCAGAAATAGCAAATAATTTATATATGCAAAATGATAACCTAAAATATTTCATGACTATCAGTTAATTATAAAAACTTAAAATTGAATAAAAAATCAATTATATAACGTTTAAAGAGTATAAATGTTTAAAGAATTTAATCAATAGTATACTGCAGAACAATCATTTAAAATGATGATGAAAAACAAAAAAGGTGTATTCACACTTTAAAAGCTGTCGAAAACGAAAACCGCAAAATGAACTTGCATATTTTTAGTTCCTAGACAATAACGCAAATAATAATATTTCTACTCATATACAAATATACATGTGAAATTCCATATATATATATATATATATATATATATATATATATATATATATATATATATATATATATATATTATATATTATATTATACAATAATTATTAGAACGAATTCGCATGTGCATGCAACAAAATTAACGGATTAACTGCATTTTGACACAGAAACTGAATGTGATAACAAAAAAATGAAATTATTATCAAATATAAATCAAATAACATTTAAAAAAAAACATTCAAAAACGAAAAGATTAATGAAATTAAACGAGGGAAATGTTAATTTCCAATGAATCTAATCAAATTCAAATTTAAACGTAAACGATATTTCGCCGTTAAGTTAGTCTTGCCACAGGCAGTGGAGTGCGTATATCACATCGTCCACATCATCACATCATCCATATTCCCTACTAATAAAAATATATACATATTGGTTATCATTTTAATATCGTGTTTTATTCCTTTTAAGTGGGAAAATCCTCGTCCAACTTCTGCCGTATCACTATTTTACAAACGAATGCCGCGGCTAATTCTATTCCATCCGAACTCGCGTTAAAATACCCCATCATTTCCCAACTTCGGATCCTTCTTTCGTTTGCTTCCCCGTCTCCACCTATTCCTTATATAAAAAACACGTGTAAATATATAGAATAATAAAATTTGATATTCCAAACATTTGCGTAATTTGTTTCATTTCCCCATCTTCCTTTCTTTAGTGCAGTCGCCTCCGTTCACCCAAACCCAGAGTGGACCTATCCGGTCGACCGCCATTTCACGTAAGTACCCCGGGTTCGAGCGTAACATAAATATCAACGCGGTTGATCAATATTACTTAGTTTGTGTCGCGAAAAAGATCACTAAGGATCGGTGGCGGTTCCGGTTTTGCGCGGTATGGATGAATGAGTAGTATTCTTTATTTCATTACATTTATTTACGATTAGTTTCGTAATAACTTGGGTCTGCTCACATAGCTCCCCCGCAGGGGACTTGTGGAATGCTTTTGAAAGATCCGCTTCTCTTAGCAAGTTTTGAGAATTGACGACCTGACGGACCCGATCGTTCGGCTGGTCTGTGCCGTCGATTGCCTGATCGTTAAACGACCCGAGACACCCACCGTACTGGGGAGCTAGGGTGCGGTGTCAAGCCCTGTCAGCGGGTTCCACACGGGGGAGCGCCACGGCGTGCCGTGCCTGTCCGGCAGTAACCGTAATGAGGGTTGGCCTCTAGCGAGCCGTGGATTTCCTAGAAAGATGGCTCTGAACCAACAGAAATAATCAAGGCAGGCAGCTTGTTATTAATAACGTGGAATCCGGACCTGTTGTCATTTTCATAAATGGCACAGCCGGCGGTGTGGTGCATCACTCCAATATGGCCCGGCCTCGTGGGAGGAGGCGCCCGAATGGCGGCGGTAAGCTCTGGGTGCCAAACAAATAATCATACAATGCTCACATAGCTCAACTGACTAGTCCGTGGGCAGACCTGGGACGAAACACCTAATAAAAATCGTTACAATGGCGCCCGACCGTAGGACATATGAAATTGCCTAAATTTCATTAGAACGCTGCAAAAAAATCAAATAACGTTTTTTATCGATCGCGAGTAGAAAAGATGTAATCGCATGGGTTGAGATTATGTATACGTATATGGAGTTCACAATATTGCTATCTGAAAATAAGGTCCATGGTATAATGTCTATGGTATAATATAAATTTAGAAATTCTTTGATGTTTAATTTTCAGAGTAATCCGAAAATCGGGGGTAACTGATTCGCACACGGGTAGAAATATTTCGCCACCGCAGTGAAAAATTGGCTAGTCCAGCAAAATATTTGTCGTAATATATGAATAGCAAATATTTAGCTGGTTTAGCAAACTGTTGTTACTAGGTTTACTTTTGTAATCGCTAACATAGCCAATATTTCACGAATTCAGCAAATCAATTTGTAGCAAATCTCCATTTGCTGAAATAACCAAGACATTTTTTCCGTGCATCATCTGGATACCCATGTTAGATTTTTGATAATTGAAAGAAAAGGAGATTTCGAGCATGCTGAAGTTTGTAAGTTGTATGAACAGCATGAAATTTGCATATTTAAACATTTGTGTAATTTGAGGGAGATTGGAGGTTGATCATTCTCGAGGCACAAGAGGCAAACGTAGCTTAGAGCAGAGCAGTCGACCTTTCGTCGGAAGGACCCGGACTCGTACCCCCGCGTATAGCCAAATTGCCTCAGAGTCTTTGATTTTTTTCGGGTTTTCGTTTCATTTGGTTTGCGATTTGTTGTGTTAGAAATAATAATTTGTAATCCGTAATCATAGGTGTAGTTGAAATGATATATGCTGCCGGATTGAAAAAAAAGTACACGTGCAATTTTTGGTTAAAATGATATATATCAAACACATTGTCGAAATCATATACACTGCGAAGAATTCAAAAATCCCATACATTTGGTTGAAATTATATATACCGATGTGGTTGATGCAAAGCGGTTGAAACGATACATACCGACAGCAGTACCAAATATATATTACGTTGAGAGTATATTATATGTATATTGCCAGATTTCAAGAACAAAAATAGTAAAGGTTACTGAGAATGCGTGGCTGTTTCTTCTCCATGTTGACGGTTGTCATCATTGACAAGAAAAGGGGGTAGTGTAATGGTGTGTTTTGTTATGAGGCACCATGCTTAGAGGTGGCGGTATTTTAGAAGAATATAAAGAAAAATAAGGGATAGGGAAGGGATCTTTCAATTCTTTTGTTTATATTTATTATGCTTGTTTACAAACCGGCAGGACACTGTATAAATATCAACGCGGTTGATCAATATCTGTTAGTTTGTGTCGTGAAAGAGATCACTAAGAATAGGTGGCGGTTCCGGTTTTGCGCATCAGGATATGGATGAGTGAGTAGTATCCTTTATTTTATTGCATTTATTTACGATTAGTTTCGTGTCTTGGGCAGGGACTGCTCACATAGCCCAACTGACGAGTCCGTGGGTAAACTTGGGACGAAACACATATCCTTGTTTGATAAAAATTAATAAATTAATAAAAAAATTAATTATGCATGCAATAAAATTGTCTGTGCTCCGTCAACCCTTTAATAATAATAAAAATCGTTACAACTTCCTTACGAAAAATGAATTTGGAATTGAAAAAAGTACCAGTGTCTCATATCAGATAATTTCTTGTACGAGAAATAGACGTTATTTTCTAAAAATACGTAAGCGACGAGATGGTGCACGAAATGAACGTCGCGAAGGTCCCGAGTTTAAATCCCCGTCTGTGCAATTGTCTCTGTTTGCGTCCAGTGTTTGGAATAACCAGAGAATCTTTCTGGGCGAATGTACGAATTTGGGGCGACTCCCGACCCCCGTCAGAAGGTATCGGTCTTTTCCGCAGTCGGTACGTCGCACATAGAGGCCGAGCGGCCTAATACGCGCGCATTCAGTTTCGTCGCTCTCTGTGACAAATCTGCAGCATATTATTATTTACTATATATAATTTCTTTAAGGATTATTCCCGTAGAATCTATTTGCAGTATTAGTTTTTTGCTAAAAAAGTTGCTTAATGGTGTGAATGCGTTAAAATGCAAAAAATGCGAAATAAAAAAAAACATTATCGACTGTTGTTACGAATTCGATCTCATGTTATTGTGTCAATATCTAAGAAGATATTGAGCATGGTCCGATCTGCGACAATTTGCAACATGTGTAGATAAGGACAGAAATGTAAATTTAGTTCTGTCAAGGGTATTATGGTACTGATGCGAAAGTTTTATCTGAGAATGTGATGTTCGCCAACACGAGTCATCCACATTCTCCTAAATAACTTTTTCCCATGTGTATCTTATACAATTTTTTATATATAACGGACGAGAACGAAACACGCGAAGTAGAGGGTTTTGCTTCCCGAACGTTGAAAATTTTCTATATTTAACAGAATGCAATACGCCGATATAATAGTATGCAGAAACTGCAGAATTATCTGTTAAATGCACACATACATTTTTTAAGAAATATGTATATTTTTCTACTATCACCTTCTGAAAATCAACAGATTTTTCTGTAGATTTTGTAATTTTTGTCAAACGTGTAGTAATTAATAGATCATAATGGAAGTGGTAGTTTATGTGGGTATACGCATTTCTTTATTCCATTATACAGGGCGTCCATTAAATCGCAGACCGGACTAATAACTTGAACAACAATTTTTTTTGTTTAAAACGCCGAAATACATGTAACGATTTTCCAAAAAAACCATCTTTTTTCAGAGGTTTCGACCACCACCTCTAAGGGGGCACGTGGGGCACGAGGAGGGTCGAAGATCTTAAATGGCAACATAGGTCGAGTGGGGGCTGATTTGAAAGGTCTTTTCGAGAGCAATTCAAGGCACCTGGCACAGATGGCACTGCGATCACTTATCAAGGGGGTTATTTGACCTTTCAAATGAGCCCACACTCGACCTATGTTGCCATTTAAAATCTTCAACCCCCTCGCGTCCCACGTGCCCCTTTAGAGGTGGGGGTCGCACCCCCCCCCCCTCCCCCTCCAAAAAGCTAGATTTTGGAAAAATTGTTGGTAAATCTGGGGAAAGACGTCCTCCCTCCGAAAAAAATCGTAAGAAGGTGTTTCCGACGTATTTTTGTCTCCTGAATCCGAATATGACGGTAACATTTGTCGTTCAAACATGTGAAAGCCGTTATATTTAAAAACCGCAAAAAACGCGTTATTTTGGAATTTTTTGGATTTATTTTGAAAACTACTCGTGTGACAAAAAAAGGTGTCAATTAAAAAATATAGGGCATATAATTCTACAAAAAAGGTCCTATGCATCTTTTTCGTAATCGCAAAAGGAAGTACGTAAAACAGCGATGAAAGTGGATGAGCATAAGTATGAGCATCCGGGCACCATATAGGTTGATAACTATACGGACACATGCTTCACGTGGTTTGATTATTAGTAGAATAGGTTGGTTGGAGGTTATGGTAGTATAAAAAAGGGGGGTCTGATAACCCCTCTGAAAAGTGATCGCACCGTCAGCTGTGCAGAGTGCCTCGAATTTGTCTCGAAAAGACCTTTCAATTGAATCCCCACTTGATCTATGTTGCCATTTAAGATCTTCGACCCTCCTCGTGCCCCACGTTCCCCCATAGAGGTGGGGGATCGCAACCCTCCTCCTAAAAAAAAAGGATTTTTTGGAAAATCGTTACACGTGTTTCGGTATTTAAAAAAAAAATTTTGTTCAAGTTATTAGCTCGGTCTACGACTTAATGGATACCCTGCATACGGCCTCACTTCATTATGTATAATCTAAATGTTATAATAAAATACAGATATACATTATATATTTTAAAAAAAGTATTTAATGTAGGTATCATTCGAACATTTTTATGCTTAATAATGCCATCTTCATTACAAATACAAATACTATTTTGTTAATAATAGAAAATCGAAAAGTCACCCTCTAAAATCTCGCACGAACCGAACACTTATTGCTTAAATATATTAGACAATATGTAGGAAATTACAATAATATATTATTAGTATAATAGTTTATATAGATCATTGATGCTTCAATATATTCACAATTATAACTTTCAACTATTGATCTATGCAATGTATTTAAACATAAATTTTTTTTAAAATACATTGTCATACAATGGTATTATATCAATTACGTCTGTATGATGAAATGTTAAAATACGCTTCAAAATTAATAAATTTTGTTTATACTTATCAAAATAATAGTTTTCTTATCTACGAGTATGTTATACAATACCCTTTATTTCACTGTAAATAGGAATGTATTTACACAAACTTTTGGTGACAATATATTGCGTGGATCAATAGTTAAAAGTTATAATTGTGAATATAATGAAGCTTCAATGATCTAAAAAATATTGTATAGGATACACATGCGAAAAAGTTATTACGGAGAATGTGGATGACTTGTGTTGGCGAACATCGCATTCTCAGATAAAACTTTCGCATCAGTACCATAATGCCCTTTACAGAACTAAATTTACATTTCTGTCTTTATCTAAACATGTTGCAAATTGTTGCAGATCGGACCATACTCAATATCTTCTTAGATATTGACGCAATGACAAGAATTCAAATTCGTAACAATAGTCGATGTTTTTTTTTTAAATTTCACTTTTTTGGCATTCTAACGCATTTACGCCATTAAGCAACTTTTTTAGCGAAAAACTAATACTGCCAGTCGATTCTAGGGGAAAAATCCGTAATGAAACTATACGTAGTAAACAATAATATGCTGCAGATTTGTCACAAAGAGCGACGAAACTGAATGCGCGCATATTAGGCCGCTCGACCTCTCTGTGCGTCGTGTTTCTTATCCCGGATAAAGATGGATAATGCCCGTGACGTGATCGCTACGGCACAGATCGCCGAATCTGCTGGTGGTACCTACATTGGGAGAGGGGGAACTGGCTCTGGGTGGGTGTTGTGTGTGTCTGATGTCCAGTTCTATCCTTGTCCTGTACCTCTCCACCCGAGAGCCGGCCCGCGAATAGACAATTCGTCATTAAATCAGGGAAAATATGTTATCCTTTGTCCTTTATCCTGATTAAAAATGCCTGCACTAAACTTTCAGGGTTACGGATGAAGGGTCTAGGCTGTAGTGCGCTTCGTGGTTTTTCATATTATAATCTACAATACCTGCACCGGGTGTTCAAGGTCGCTGATTCCGACTCTAGGTAGTGCACTCCGTGCTTTTCTGTGTTAGTAGCTGGAATAGGCGTACCATACATTCAGGGACGAGGATTACGGGATTTATGTAGTGCGCTTAGTGATTTTGTACGTTATTAGCAGAAATACGTGCACCCGGTGTGCACAGTCGCCGATTACGGGATCGACGTAGTGCACTCCGTGGTTTTCTGGGTTAGTAGCTAGAATGGGCGGACCAGGTGTTCAGCGTCGCAGATTTCGAGGTGTGTATAATGCGGTTGGCCATGAAAAAATAAAGAATATTAGGCATAGCTACACTTTCGAGAGGTCATCATGACAAGTGCAGGAACGAATGATGTATTTTCGCATAGTGCTTTAGTTAATAGAACCCTGAAATAAATGAAAATCTCATGGTATATGTGAGATAAGCGACAAAATTTCAAAATAATTTCTCTCGAATACGGCGGAACAGTACATCGAATAGCATTCTCACAAATAAAATAATACTAGGTTTTCGATAGGGCTGCTATTTTTTCATATTGATGGTGGTGAATAACACCCCTCCCCCCCCCCCCGTTTCGAACTCCCAAACCTTTGATGTTACATACATGCAACTTTATGCCATCGGTGGCAAATCAGGCAAGGTTTGGTCATCATCCCCCACAGGACAATACAAAGAAATAAACAATCACAAATATTAAAAATAATCGAAACCGTAAACAGGTAGTCGGCAGCCTATGCCGTAGCATGCGAATCGCAAATATTGTCCTGTTTTCATTCAAGACAATATTTACGAACTGTCGACCACGGAAAACCCATTCACGGTGTTGATAACTATTGATGTCGGTAGTAGTCCCAAATTCGTACCTTCGCCCAGCAAGATTTCCTGAATTATCCTCAATGGTAATACAGAAAAAGTTGCCGGACGAAGATTCGAACTCACGATCTAAGGAACGTTCAGTTTACGATGCTAACCACTTAACCGTCGCGTCCCCTAACCTTTGATATTAACGGGAAGGTATACCGACTTAAACCCTGACCTCCCTTGGTCCTACATAATCCCTCCATACTCCGATATTCATATTTTCCGCTGCAAACTGCGTCGGACCATTTCACAACTGCAACCACTCCCTCTACCATCGGGTTAGTGGTTACAGGATCTGGTGTGATCTCAGTAGACGAAGTGATCCAGAAGCACTGCTTTCTGCATTCGGCCGGCGATGGAATTTGTGTATTGTTGGCAAGCCGGAATGCTTTGGATGTTTTCGAGCAATGTTGGTCACATTCCTCCCAGCATTCCAATTACAAGCATGATGAGTTGCTAGTCACTACCCAATGATAAAATATTTGGCGATCCTGTCAGGATTGGGCAGTGCGTGTGTGGCGTGATTGATTAAAAAAATCAAATCAAATAAAGCTAAAAATCAAAAGGCATAAGTTACATTTGTGCCGCCATTTGGGCATCAATTTGGGATTCACGGGATACCCCGACCTACTCCGAAATTTCACGGACACCATTCGGCACCATACTCGACTCCACTCATAAATCTCCGGAAGCTCACACAAAATCAGTGTTCGGGAATCCTCGATTTCTGTACGGCCATCCCCTTTCAACTAATTCTCCTACCTTATTGCCTCTCCTCGCTGACGCCTCCCTCCGCTTGACTCCCCGTCCTCTCCGCCATTGCTGCTCCTTTCCACTCCGCAAATCTGACGTATTTGCCATGTCGAACATCGCGCATTGCTTCGCCGTGCGTTTCAACGACGCGACGTTTTAACTCACACGTAAGAGCTCACGCGGGAACAACGAAATCTATCCATCTCAGATGGACCACATAAGTCCTCAGATGTTGTTGAGAATAACGAACTGCTAGTTCGGGGTGCATTACTGCAAACTGACTGTGCAATTGCGCCATGTAGCCTCTCTGAGATCGTCCGTGGGCATTCGTTAGTCGTTGTCCCGGGACATCCCTTATGGCCCCTCCACCTCGGAACTGGGCTGCAACCGAAGCAGCTCGTTGGTCAGGAGCCCTTCGCGTTCTGATATTAGTAACCGGATTTGTAGGGGAGTAGGGTGGTTAGCCCTAATCCCCGTTGTTATGCCTCTCTCGTTCGTCTCATACCTCGCCATCCACTGGGGTTGATTATCCAATCTCTGGCAATGTTGCTAAGAGTCCGGCCCATCGGCTTTAATACTTACACGTGGAGGTGAGAGTTCCCCATCATTCCCTTCAGGTACCTTATTATTATTTTTATTGTTGTTATTATTATTGTTTTAATAATAACTTTAAGAACAACATTGGTTTCTTATGTCGCTCAATCTGGAGGATGAAATAGAAGTGAGACTAGACTATCTAGAAAGAGAGGCTATGTGTTCGCATCAATTTCTTTGGGTCTTTTTTTTTATTTTTTTATCTTTTTGCTGATTCTCAGTTCGAAACGGACCTAAATTTTATATATGTGGGTAAAGTTTTCAAAATCGTTGTTTCTCGACCCATCGCTCTACCATGATACACTAAGAATCTCTCGCGGAGAATAAATTTACTTAGTCTTTTTGCATGTTACAAAAATCTTCTTCAATAGGGGGGACATAGCCCCTTGTTGGTGGGGACTGGAAATCTTAAATGGGAACCAATATTCGAAACTATTAGACATATACACAGAAATACAATATTATTACATTGAGTAATGTTATGTTATGGCAGCTGATTGTACAATTGAGTTTCAATATTCCATTTTTTTTATCCTATTTATAGAAAGTAAACAAAAATGTCATAGTTTGCCTGTCATAAACGTATATATTCGTACGACTTATAACATGCTTATTTATATTTGTGTTTCTATTCACTTACTTTAGCCTTATGCAATCCTTAAATGATACTGCTTTTATTGTTTAATTTTCTGGTGAATGAAGTTTAATTACACAATTGTAATATATCTAAAAATATAAACATTACTGAAATTATTACAGATTGAAAAAAAAAAGGATATAGTAATTTCTCGGTTGTCTGCGTTGGCTACACTGTTGGGATACTGTGATCTTACAAATAAGGAATGGTTAAATCGAATAGAGGCTGATCACGGCACACCTTTGTGCAAAATAGAAGCGCCAAGGCATCCTCCTTTAGATAGACCGAGTACTAACCGGTGGAAATTCACCTGTAAGTACATTTTCTAATTATGAAGGTAATAATTTGTAACTTGGTATAAAAGAATGGACTTAAGTATTATTTCTGAAAAAATACGGCTGTTTGAAATTTGTACTACTCTCCAGTTAAGCAACTATTTGAATTATCATAACTCCGGTTCTATTGATCCGAATAAGGTCAGCTTGTGCTCATTTTAATGGTGATAAAATTCTCTTTTCTCGTGTACACGTTGTTTTAAAATTTGTGTATAAAATGTTTTTATTATAAACATTAAATATTAAAAGGTTAATTTAATATTTGTTCAACTACGATCCTTATGTTCGACATTTAAGAGTATATATTTTGACATTTTGACAATAGTTCTAAATTTAAGCGCTAGAGGGATGGTTTTTAATATTAAATCCAATAGTAGGTGATTCAAAATTTTTACATATAAGTACCGAATAATTTATTGCGCGAGACGTGAACTGATATCCCAGTTACGTCATATTTTCTTTGTTTACTTTTTCAGAATTAGTAAGAGGACCGTATTACCAGGAAAAACTTAAGTGTATATTTAAATAAAGCGGTCAAGAAATATACTTATATTTACTTATTTGCTATAATCGGTTACACAACGTTCTAGTACTAATATCAAAGTCTAGAATATATACTACATTTTATCACTGCTTAAATGCTATATCCCGGCATTTAATGCAGTATAAAATGAAAATTAGAATTACAAACGTAAAATTAAATATCGCGTCCAGTCAAGGATGCCATAAGCCCTGCTGAAGAGCACAACATGGCATCCTGGTGCGAAATGCATTTTGACAATAGTTCTAAATTTAAGCGCTAGAGGGATGGTTTTTAATATTAAATCCAATAGTAGGTGATTCAAAATTTTTACATATAAGTACCGAATAATTTATTGCGCGAGACGTGAACTGATATCCCAGTTACGTCATATTTTCTTTGTTTACTTTTTCAGAATTAGTAAGAGGACCGTATTACCAGGAAAAACTTAAGTGTATATTTAATTAAAGCGGTCAAGAAATATACTTATATTTACCTTCCACTTTCTGTTGCCTTATGGAACATTCATGGCCCGCACAACTCCATGGCTACGAAATACCAACAAGGTGGGATAATAAATTTTATTGAGACATGGTGTACTGAGCCATCTACACTTCCTGCGTCCCAAGATGTAGTGAACGTTTTGTCCCGGCTACGCTTGAAGGTTCCAGAGAAAGATTCAGCGGCGGCTTGTCAACTTTTTCTCCGTCTTTGGGGTCACCGGTGCTGATTGAAATCTCCGCGCACTGGCTTTTTGTATTAATTAGAACTCATCCTCTTCCGTTAATGCAAGGCTTATTTTATTTTCTGCCAAATTCTGATCTTGCTTTGTTGTTATCTTCTCTTCAGTTTATCAGACAAGTTTCCGGATAGTGTTTATTTTAGAAGATTTCAATTCATGGACCGGTGACTATGAATGCGAATATCCGAACTTATTTGAGGAGACTCAATTTGTTGCTGCCAGGCAAACTCGCGATACCCGTTGTAATGTTCGTGGAAAATGTCTCTACGATTTTATGTTTAGCAATAATTTTGTACTGTTGAATGGTCGATCGCAGCGATTCCCCCACGCAATTTACATTACTGAGAAACTCCTTACTTCGCATATAGCACATGCCTTCGCTGGGGTGAGAGATACCAAGTGTTTCTGGTCGGAGGTTCGGAGGCACAGGCTGGCTCCTCCTGGTACTTCGTCGGTGTCCCTGGAGGCTTGGACCGGTCAGTTGAGGCTACTTTGCCCTTCGAGGCCATCGACGTCTTTATCATTATGTGGGGCGTCTCGAATTGGGGCTATATCCAATATTTGTCGTGATGGAGCGTAGAGCGTTAAATCTAATTCTCAAATATTTGCGATAAACGTCGGATAGTTTGGCGCGATAGAGGCAATGGTGATTCGGCAATGAACTGGCTTGCTCAGCTAAGGTTGGTCCTAGGCTCGCCACTCTATGACAATCTTTGATCTGATTTTTTGACAGAAAATTGGGAGTCTAAGGTATCATCCACCTGTAAAACTTTTGCCTCCCTTCAGCGAAATCCCGACCTTAAACGCTACTAAGAGTCGAATTTGATCCAGCTACTCTGTATAGAGAATTCTCCGACGGACTGGCCTCTCTTGCTGCGGAACGTGGCCAGCTTTCCCCTTTGCGCCCAAAAATACAGTTGAGAACAAATTTCAGGAACATTCAATAAGTTTTAAGACCTTTGTTTTTAGTTGCGGCTATAGCCGTCACGACATTTTTGGCCACTTTCCTTTTTGCGGCTACAGCCGTCATTGACACTCAAGGGATTAACAGAATTTACTTGTTTGATACTTTGGGTATTTTCAATCTCTAGTACTGCCGTACGGATATTATGCATGTTATATTATTTAAAAAAGGGCTGAAAAAACATTTAATTATCGCAAAGTAATATTCTACTTGCATTTATGTTCGCAATATCAACCTTTACAGGAGATTTAGACACTGCATGTATTACAGGAAACGTTTACTTGTATTCTATTAAAAGTGAAGAAAGTTAATAACACAAGAAAACATAGTGGCATAATATTTAATGATTGTACACTTGTCTAAGACAGTTAAATAAAATAATATAAAACAATATAATTAGTGAAAACCATAACACCAGAAAACACGTATTCAGCATTTTTCTCTCCATCAGCCTGAGCTGGGACATCATGAGGTTCGCATCGCAGCTTGGTACCTTAACGATATACGAATCATTAAATCATTGTTCCCTTATAATTCTGATCTGATTATTTCGGGATACTCAATGTTACGAGTGGATAAATCAGGTATGCGTGGGTGAGGTGTAGCTATTTTTTATAAGAATATACTCAATTGTTCACAAATAACTCCGCCCGCCAAAGATGACCTTGAACAGCTTTGGTGCTTATTTAATTATCATAACAATAAAATAGTAATTGCACTTCTTTATAGACCATCATATATTCCACTTAAATGTTTAGATAACTTACAACATTCTATCAACTTTG
This sequence comes from Trichopria drosophilae, assembly GCA_030407085.1. Classification (NCBI taxonomy): domain Eukaryota; kingdom Metazoa; phylum Arthropoda; class Insecta; order Hymenoptera; family Diapriidae; genus Trichopria; species Trichopria drosophilae. The sequence goes on along the minus strand of CM059582.1, from coordinate 64,096,597 downwards.
CCTATACAATCATTAATCAGGTCATTATCCTTGGTGAACTTAATATCAATCTATTAACTCCATCCAATCCCGATTCATTGAGATTAGTTAATATCATGAATAATTGCAACCTTATCCAGATTATAAAAAAGCTCACTCGCATAATAGCCTTATCAGTTTCTTTAATAGGTTTAATTATGAATAAATGGTGTTATTATGTAGAAGTATATGTAATAAAAAATATAAAAGGTCGGCTTTGTCCTACAAATTAGTTTGATGAGATTTACTGCAGTAACCTCTTGAAAATGAACACAAGTTGTTCGAAATGTCGAGGAAAACTCTCATCAAACTAATTTGTTAGACAAAGCCGACCTTTTATATTTTTTATTAAGATTTAATTATGGTTTCTCTGAAGCATATCACTAAGCTTTCTCAAAAATTATTTTGGTCAACTTTAAATATCTGGGAGTCTCTGGATCTGCGGCACCAGATGTACCACCTATCTTATTAATGACTATTTTACCTATTCTCCTAATATTTCTCAAAATCCGAATGCTATTACCTATTCTCAATCTTCTCGCTTAAATAAAATACCGCTAAATTACCAATTCTCGTTTTCGGAAATATCAATGCAAAAATTAACTGATATAATTAACAGAATAAATACTGGTGGCACAGATCCAGATGGCATTTCGGGGGAAATGTTTCTAAGAATCAATAAACATAGCTAACGGAAATTCTCAATATTATTAAGACTATTCTATCCACGTCTAGCTTCCAGAAGTATGGAAACATGCCGCCGTTCGACCAATACTAAAGACTTCTAACCCTGTTGAACCTAAGGATTTTTGTCCTATTAGTGGACTTTCGTTGATGTCTAACATTTTCGAAGATGCATGTTACGAACCTCTATTACAGCATTTTAATCACTACGATCTCGTACCTACGTTTCAATCAGGTTTTGGACGATCTTTTAGTTGTTATTAAAATTTACAGTTTCGCGCCCACGGCGCATGGCGAGTTATCTAAATCGGGCTAACTGCAAAACGTGTATTGTTTTCGGCGACAGTTCTTAGCTTGCAGCGTTTACACGCGTTTTCCGCGAAATTTCGGATTTTTGTTTTTCCGGTTCGACACGTGCGTCAGCTGTTCAAAACGATATGTACAGCTCGGTCACGAGCGTCCAGATACCGAGTGTCGTACTCTAAACTGTCCCGTTTTGACATTGACTCGCCAACAATTCGTCACGTTTTTGTTTCGGCGGTCTTCTTTGTTTTTTTGCAGTATCTCTGCGCTTATTTTCTGCTGATACCCGTTGTGTTGTCTTCCGAATAAATCACAGTTTTGAGTGTAAAAGGAGGTCCAGTTCGTTTTCACTTAATAACGCCTAAATCCCGCAATTCCTATAAACTCCAAATTATTCTACGTCTGTGGACCATTGAGTACGCGGAACAGTAGTGAAGCAGCACTCCTAAATGTCGCTGATGATCTCCTTAAGAACTGGGATCAAAATGTGCTTACTCTAACGTGCCTGCTTGATTTTACACGTGTATTTGATACTATAAATCACAAATTATTATTAGCCAAATTATCTTATTATGGTTTATCATCTAATGCCTGTAAATTGATGCAATCATACCTGAAAAATAGATCTCAGTCGGTGACTATCAACTCAGGCAACACGAATATAACGTCGTCGCGAAAAATTCGTAAGTGTGGTGTCCCTCAAGGAGAAAAATTAAGCGTGTTACTATTTAGCATTTTTACAATTGACATTTATGAATACTGTTCTAGTCAGAGTAATATTAAAATTAAAAGGTACGCCGATGATACTTAAATTGTAATGCCTGTTGATCCTGAAAACTTTCATCGCTCGTTAAGTTTGTTCAACTTAGAAATTATTAATATTAAAAATTGGTCTGATAATAATGCCCTAGTTATTAACCTTCTTAAATTTAAATATTACTGATTGGAAGCACCCACCGACATGCAAAGATTAATTGTAGTGAAATATAAATTTATTTAAAAGGAAATATAATTCCATTTGTCCAGGAAGCAAGGAACCTTGGACTCATTATCGACTGCAACTGGTCTTTCTCAACACACATTATTAAAAAAGCATCGATTTCTTACGCACGACTACGTCATTTATATCCCTATTGACACGATTTAAGCTGTGAAACTAAAATTGGATTATGTGAAGCTGTTGTTTTACCCCATCTATTGCATTGCATCTCCGTATATGGCCCTTGTATCACGCAAAAAAATTGGTCAAGAATTCAAGCGGTACAAGCTTGTCACTGCCTCGCATATAATATACGTAAATATGACCATATTTCTCCAGCATACCTGAAATCTGGGCAGCTAAATATGCGTTCTAGGATAGAAGTGCAAATTCTTATATTTCTAAGTCAGTTATTGAAATATAAAACACCACACTATCTATTCTCAGATTTGCATACGTTATGAAGTAACCATGATAACATGAGAGGAATAACCTCAAGTTCTCTCCGTTATCCTCGTTACTTATCAAATAAATATCGTGGTGCATTCCCTTATTTCACTGCAAAAATTGTTATCGCTCTTCCTTTACCAATAAGGCTATTACTAACTTCATTTAAACAATTTTGCAGTAGTGTAAGGGGTTATTATTTATCTCGACATTCATTAACCGAGCTTCCTTATATTAACGTGGTTGTTAAAAATTTAAGATTATTTACTAGTTATTATACTCCTGTATTAATTTTATACTATTTGTTATTATATAATTTTATTAAAATCTGCATCAGTTTTTTACTTTTGTTCTTTTTCCACAATATTGTATATATATTGAATGCGATCATATTTAAACTGTATTATACATTTTTGTATGTAATCTTTTTCGATTATTTTTGTAACAATTGTTAGTTTTAAGGTTATTTCGTATGATTTTTTTTAGGTCAATCTGTAAAACAGCTTTCGCCATCCACTGGGGTTGATTACCCAATCTCTGGAGAGTTTGCTAAGAGTCCAGGGCCCACCGACTTTAATAAACACACGTGGAGGTGAGAGTAGGCCATTTGGGAAGATAGGCTGGGATGCAGCATTTTGCATAGCCGCATTGTGTTACGCACCATTCCCTTTGTGCCCCTAGAATGAAAATTATCCACGTTGAAAACCTGACCGAGGTTTCGTTCCGCCGCGTTGTACAAAAACGCCCCTTCCCCTAAATTGCATGCTGATGAACTAGCATCATCAGGGGATCCTCCGTTTGATTAATCACGTCACAAGCTGTCTCGAGGACCAATCGGTCATGCATACACTCCAGGTTCAAACGGCCACGACCTCCAATATTTCAGGGAAAATGCAGTCGTTCCACGGAAGATCTTGGATGCAAACTGCGTTGCATACAAATCATTTTCCGTGTGCTTCGGTCAAGACCCCTTAGCTCGTCAACGTTCCATTTCAGTGCTCCAAATGAATAGAGCACTGGTGAAACGGCCAACATATTCGTGGTTGCCACCTTATGTCTCACGGTCACTTCTGATGACCAGAACTGACGGAGAATGCTCCGGTATTTCTTAACGATGGTGGTTTTAGCAGCCTGCATATCCTGGACATGCCTTTGAGGTATGCGTAGGTATGTGTAGGCTTCTTCGGCGCTAAGGTGGCGGATGACCTTTCCGTTAACGAGCTCCATATCGTTGTTATTGGAGCCTGACCTTCCTCTGTGCAAATGAACGACTGCACACTTGTCCAATCTAAATTCCATGCCTATATCTCTCAAGTATGTGAGGGTGATGTTCAGAGATCGATGTAATTGATCCTCGCCTGAGGCGTATAATTTAAGATCATCCATCTAGAAAAGATGGGTGATCTTATGTACCCGTTCACTAGGCGGTCCACACGTGTACCCTTGAGATTTCCGGAAAGCAACGGATAGTGGCAATAGTGAGATGCAGAAGAGCAGAGGACTCAGAGAATCTTCCTGATAGATACCTCTTTGAAATTGAAACAATCTAGACTTGGTTCGACGCTTGCCCGATGTCATGACAAAGCGTGTTTTCCAAAGAGGCATCTGTCTTCTACAATTGTCACTATGTTTGGGTGGACATGGAGGCGTTTGAGCAACAAGCTTAAAAATTTGTGCGATGTTGAGTCATACGCCTACATGTAATCCAGCCAGGCTATCGACAGGTTTCGCTTGTACTGGACTGAGTCCTGACAAACACACATGTCGATAACTAAGTTGTCCTTGCAGCCGGATGTACCCATTTTGCAGTCTCGTTGTTCTACTATCCGTTGCCACACGGGTTTGGGGGATTAATCTATACGTTCGTTCAAGATGTTAGTGAACCATTTGTATAACTTATTGAGACACGCGATTGGTATATGGTTTCTCGGATCAGACAAGTCTCCCGACTTTGGGATTAGTGTTGTTCGGCCCTCCACCAGCCAGTACGGAATGGGTTGGTCTCCATTTAAATAAGAAGTGAATATTCGGGATAGGTGTTGATGGACAGAAGTGAACTTCTTCCACCAATAGTTATTAATTCCATCCCAGCCCGGCGAGGAGAAATTCCTCGCTCCAGTGATGGCATTTTTCACCTCTAATGCACTGACGGGTGGGTAATCTTCACTTTGTTGTGCGAGTTCGTCACACAACTCGGTAAATATTTCAATACCTGGTGTGTCTGCATTAAGCCTCGATGTTTTCTCGTATATGCTCCCCCAGAATTCCTCAACTGCGGCCATCGACGGAAACTCGCTTGAGGCTGCGTTACGATGTTTGAAGAGGTTGGAATGATTCAACCAAAATGTTGCATTGTGTTGAATTCCATCATCCCGTCTTTACAACCTCTTTTTGGCATCCGCCAAAACCCGAATTTTATCCTCCAAATAGGCTAGGATGCCGCTTTTTACATAGCCGCATTGTGTTACGCATCATTCACCTTGGGCCCCTTATTATTTTTTATTGTTATTGTTGTTGTTATTGTTATTATTATTATTTTAATAATAACTTAAACAACAACATTGGTTTCTTATGCCGTTCAATCTGTCCGAAAAATGAGAAATTTTGTTGCTCAAATCTCTGCACGTGGACTCGAACCCAAAAACTTCGGAAACGGTCAAGTTATGAAACAAGGCGGACGCCTTAGCCATCGTAACCATCTCGCCCCCTTTATTATTATTATTATTATTATAAGGGAGGTGTTTAAAACAGAGCACCCACATTTTTGCACATCACCCTGTCGGGTTGTTATATAACGGGTAACGGCCAATAACTTAACTTTCCTTACAGTAATTTTATATTCACTCACATGGGAGGTGTCTCAATCAGAGCACCCACGCCTTTGCGTTCAGCTCTTCCGGGTTGGCTTTTAACCACAATGATTGTTACTATATTTAACTTTCTTAGAATGAATGTTCCCTAACATGGAATGTACGTCAGCTCGAGCATCCACGCAATACATATAGCCTTATCATGTTTCATTATAACGTATAACAATTGATCAATTATATTTAATTATCTCCTTTTAACGTTCCCCAAAATGGGAGGCGGATAGATTAGCGCCCCTACGACATTATAGGGCAAGGCTTAGTCATCATCTCACACGGGACGATACAAACAAGTAAACAATCACAAATACTACACACAATCGACATCGTCAACAGTTAGTCGGCGGCCTGTGCCGTAGCAGGCGCATCACAAACATTATCTTATTTTCATTCAAGACAATAGTTACGAAGCGTCGACCACGGAAAAACCATTCACGGTGTCGATAACTACCGACTGATGTCGGTAGCAGTCCCAAATTCGTACCATCGCCCAGCAAGGTTTCCTGAAATATCCGCAATTGAAATAAACAGAAAAAGTTGCCGGACAGGGATTCGAACTTACGACCTACGGAACGTTCAGTTTACGAGGCGAGCATGCTGACCACTTAACCATCGCGTCCTTACCCACAACATTATATGTTGCCTCTTATCCTTAATTATTTTAATATTAATGTACATATAATTGTAAATATCCTTACGTCGAAGATGCCTCTCCACGAGGATCCACCCACATGTTTTCCGCCTTTCCAGGCTAGTGTATAGTCACTAGGTATACAGGTAAGATCTTGGATCATTGAATTGCTTCAAAATGAAGTCACCTACAAAACGAAATATGGGGCATTCCATGCCAAACGTACGAGACGAAAAATGGAAAGTTTTTGAGTCTTGTTGAAATTTGCACAAATATTAGTCAATTTTTATCTCGACGGCCGTAGTGACGACATTGAAATGCCTATAACTTTCGATAAAATCGGCCGATTTTAAAAAATGACTTTTTCCATGCTTTAGGAATCTTTTAAGAGCAATTTATAATTTTTTTTTAAATTCTTCATTATTTTTTAATATTAATACTAAAAATTTGTTTTTCTTTCGATGCGAGGCTCCTTCAATTTTAATGAAACAAAGTTAAAAAAAAAGAGAAATCTCTTCCGAACAAAAAAGTACAGGACGACTAAAATGGGCTGCGCAGTAGTTTTCGAGCTATAACTCGATTTCTGAGCGAGCGTATGAACCGTCACGGTACCCACGACCGGCTGTGATAGACAAATGTGAAGAGTCAAATATAATAACAACATGCAACATGTAGGAAAAATACCGTCCTTTATATTTTACACGTCGTCAAAAAATGTTACAATTCCAAAAACATAGACATTTGGAATCTCATGTACACTATGAAATAACATGAAATTCAATCCCTTCTAAGCATTACCCAGAATGAACGACGTGGACGTGGATGGGTTCTCATTCCTTTGGGGTGCTTTTTTAATGTGAGTCCCCATGCGTCTTACGAATCGTGGTGTTTTTTGTAGGTGAGTCAGTCCCCTTGCCTCTCACTGATCTTTTTATTTTCTCATTTCATTTTTCTCTTTTTTCTGATTTATTTTCGAGAAAACTTCAAAATCTGTAGCTGAAGAAATCTTTCTAAATTTGAGCGACTTTTTATTATCAGAAGGAACAACAGAATGATATTTTTGAGTTCCCGGTACTGTTGTTGCTTCAGTCAATCTAGTTTTGAGGTCATCGGCGGTCTTCTCATATTGCGACATTGAATAAAAGAATATGGTCTTTGACAAATTTGTTTTTGCCCAATGATACAACGCAGTAGGACTTAAAATATGATTTTTCGACGATGCTTGTAAACTAGCTCGAGCTGTAAGCCGCTTTAAGTTTTCTCCTATTCCATCACACGGACCTTTTCCATGTGCAGTAGCATGGAAATGCCATTCAGCCGAAATTCCGAAATCATTTTTGTATTCCAGCAGATTTCTAAAATTATATTTATTCTTAAAATGTTGCACAGCGTCATCACTGAAGCAAAATACCTTTGTTGGGGTAAAGCTATCTTTTAAATGCTGCATAATAATTGTTTGGCATTCATAGATAGCCACTGTATCGTGTATTAAGCAATCTGATAAAATAGTGAAGCTTTGATGTTTCAGATCACCCAGCAAGAACACTGTAACATGGTTGGAGTTGTGAAAATTCTGAAATGCCAATTGTTAGATCGGGGTATTGCGCGCTGAATTTTCCATACAATTCAGAGAGTTTGCATAAAATTAATCTTTTCTGAATTTGTTCTCGAGATCCGTCATTCTTCTTTACCGAAACGAAGTCTTTCATACCAGGCAGAAGACGACTGTTTTCGTCATTTTCATAAAATCGTTCAATTAGGACTTCAGTACTTAGCTTATTTCCGCTTTTCCTAGGATTTGGAGAATTCAAAATTCCGTTCTCAATCAGTAAACTTTTCGCTTTGCGAGTCAATCGTTCTGAACATCCAAATTCAGTAGCCAGCTTTTGTCGACCGCAAGATTTTGGAGCAAGGGTAAGAAGCAATACTTTTTCAGATTTGCTGGTTGATTATTTTAATTTGTCTTTAATCTGTTCAAATACTTCAACAGCATCTTTATGATAAGCATCGCATTCAAGTAACAGTTTTTTTGATGGCGTACTCTCGAAATCGCTATCCGAATTGTTTCCAGAAGTTTCATCATCATCAGTAACTTCTTTAGTCAATTCACTATCCTCAACGATATGACTTTCAGCCTGTAACACTTCTATCAAGTTTATTTGCGTTAAAGAAGGCACTTGTGAAGTTTTCAGGTCTCTTCTGCAAGATCTACATAATTTTGCCTTGTCGATAGATTTATCATCGGCAGGAAGTTTTGCGCGAAGAGATGCAGAGATAAATCTCAAATCTTTCGGTTTCCCGTGTGAAGGTTTATTCAAAGGATTAAGGCAAGTATTATTCCATCAGGTTTATGTAAACCAACTTATTTGGAACACTATAATTAAATATATAAATAAGAAAAAGATGCTATTATTTAATAAAAAATATATAATAAACCCAGATAAATGTTCATTGGAAGTTAGTACTCAATATTTAAGGGTGTGAGAAAATAATATTTCTCAGATATTTGAAGCTTATTGCTGCTCGATAATGTACTTAACGCTATTCTACTTCACGCTCGGATTTATTCGCCACCTATCGGAGAATATTCGAACGTCTTTCACCGTCACTGACGGCTTCTCGAACCATTCAAATTATCATTCAAAATCGAAAAGATGTTTGATTCAATTTTTTTCCATCGTAATTAATACGCGAGATAATTCGAAATTGTAATAAACCCTTTTAAAAAACAGGGTATTTCCTACAAAAAACTCATTGACATCCGTAGCATACATGTATTAACTTGGTATTGTAAGGAGACAAATTTCTGTCTTTGAAATTTGGCGTAAATTTGATCTTTACGAAAGGCTATGTTATTTTTGAAATATAGTTTTCGAAGTTAATACACTGAAAAAATGCAGATTTAAGTAAATATTAGTTTGAATAGTTACATGCAGATATTTACATACCTCGGGCTCGCCTATACGGTTACCCCCCAATTTGGAAATCTCGGTTAGAAATCGAGGAGCAAAGTGAAGAACTCAACCGTGCGAGCTTACAATGGTCCCGCTTAGTGTCCTCCTCAAAGAGTCGAACAATCCGCGGGGTTGCAGCGCATCGGGAGTCCAACGCAAGCTACATTGCTATAATCCCGTGACAACACCCACTGAGCAGATCTGCCATAGATATCTACTATTGAGAAGGTTTAGCGATCAATGTTCAGCTGTGCCATCACAAGCAAATGTTTTCTTATGTAAAAACATACAAGAAAAAAAAATATGCCTTCATCTCGGTAAATATTTATACAAATTGTAGTAAATGTTTGTTTAAGGCTATTCGACTAAATATTTATTAGACAGCACAATTTTTTCAGTATAAATTACATAAAATTCCTTTTATAGTTATTTTTCAAATCACACGTTTCGTTGAATGTAGATTTATACCTTACCACAGTTACGCCATTGCCGACGAACAACAACTATTAATCAATTCCTGTATTATTGTTTAATCTTCCAAAATAATTCAAAATAGCAACAAATATTTTAAGTAGTATACTACTAATTTTACTCCATGCTTGGAAATTGTTTATAAAACAATTGCATTACGGAAAATTGATTTCAAAAAATTAATACATCTTTTAACAATTTAATTTACCTAGCATCGATCGTTAAGCGCGTATCACAGCGGGCCGGGCGGGGTGGTGGTGGGAACCGTGGTGGCTCGCGGTTCATATGATCGCTCAGAAATCGAGTTGCAGCTCTTTTTTTAAAACTTTGTTTCATTGAAATCGGAGGGGCCTCGCAACGAAAAAAAAAAATTTTTAGTATTAATATTAACAAATAATGAAGAATTTAAAAAAAAATTTAAATTGCTCTTAAAAGATCCTTAAAACGACATAGTCCCACACCGATGGATAGGAAGGCGTTGTTACGACAAATGGCCACTCAGATATCCATACGTAACTCAATTGGATTATTTCCTATGGGGACACCTAAAAGACATAGTATGTGCAGCGAAACCTGCCGACTTGTAACAAATTCGAGGGAGAAGAATCAATTAAGTACATTTTATCTCAAAAGATATAAGGCTAAAAGTATTAGGCGACTTCTACTTAAGAGTCGGACAGTGTCAGGAAATTGCAGGTGCTAGGTGCAGGTTTGAGCATATAAAATCAATTTTTAAACAAATTGTCAAATGTCGAAAAAATTCCGAGTAAATTAAGTTAGAAAAATGTAGCATTTTTTAAAAACGCAATTTTTCTTCAAGCTAAAGTTTATTTTTGTTGACCCACACATTTTAGCTCGTCAAAATTTTTTTTTAGGAAAAAATACCATATTTTTTAAAATTATTTTACAAATTCAAAAAAAGTATTCAATAAAACATTAATTCGGATCTGATGAAAACTCTGCCAGAGGAATAGTTTTAAACATAGAGAAAGGGGCGATTTCTACTGTGCGCCGCCCCGCGGCGGGCGTATCCCCGCACGACAACGAGCTCGCGCTTCTGCTGTTGTCTGCGCATCGTCAGAAAAATAGGAATAGCTTATGTTCTAGTAGAAGTTAGTAACTTTTTTTTTTAAATTTTCTCGTGAGGGTTTTGCGCTACAAATAAGCCTAGTCTGATTTCTTTACGACATTGACAACATATTTTAAATGGCAATTGTTTAAAATAATTGTTAATAAAAATTGGAAATTTAAATTTTTAAATTATGGCGCATATTGTACTATAAAATACACACTTTAAACTCTAATTAAAAAAATTCTAAATTATCTTTACTCGTTTCCGAGTAATAATTAAAAGAAAAAATTCTCATATTTTGGACTGAAAATTTAACTATATTCTTCTCATAGCATTCTGAGGATAATAATACAAACGAGAAAATATTTTAAAAATATATAACATTACTTTTTACTTCCGGTAAACAGTGGGTTATAAATGGGTATTTTCAACTGCTATTGGAGCAATAATTTCATTACTAATGCATACCTTAGACAATAGTTTCTTATATTTTCAGGGTCCCAGATGACGAATCTCGCAGAACGCCGGTAATATTCTTTAAGGAACGACAGCAATATTTTTATCTTTTTAAACAGAAATCAGCAATATCAGCAGTAACATGAAATACACTTCTTTCGAATGAAAAACATTCATCAACGAATATTTTATAGTGAACAAAAACTCTAAACCTATCTAATGATAGCTAAAGTCTTTTTAATATTGATTAAAGCCTTCACATAGTAGTACTTTTGTCAACATTCTAAAAATTGAAATTGTATAAAATACACCGAATAATGTTTTTAACATGAAGAAATATTGCGTAATTTAAAAAATGACATGAATGTTAACAAACATTTATATTCATTATGCGACGAAATATCGTGAATCTACCCCCTGACCTGAACATCATAACAAAAATGCATTACATTTCGTTTCAATACGCTCAGTTTTCATCAATCTGTTCTTTTGGGATCAATACAATAAGTGAAAATATTTCGTTTGTCCCTTTCTTTCCTATAGTGTTGTCCTTGTTTCTTAATTATATTAAGTATATATGTAATTTTTATTTGAGTTGAAGACTGCCGATGGATGTTTTCATGCTGTCTTCGTCCCTTGTATATGTCGGTCCCTGTCGGACTCGTCGCTGACATCTCAAGGCGCATACATTTAGCATACTGCGGCCACATACTTGAGGTGTAGTGGTGTGGGCCACAGTGGGAGAGGAATTTGAACAGGAACTAGTTGCTGGAGACGACACAATGTCACACTCGTGTGGGTTGCCGGTCGGCTTCTCTATCCCTCCCTCTGCCGCAAAACCGTTTGGAATACGTATTGTCTGTTCTTGTTTCTCCCATTGTAATGTCCCTTTTGAAAATACCTTTCCTCTCCTTCAGTGTAGTGTATTGTATTATAAAAATTTAGTGGTTACCAGGTAAAAATATTTGAGGATTATGTTTAGATTACGTAAGTAGATAGTTGCGTTCCCCATAATTTCCCTTTTCCTTATTCTCTTGTTACTTCGGTAATTTTTAAAAGAAATTTTCACCTTCGAGTCGAATCCCGAACCCCAATTATATTGATCCCTTTTTGCGTTCCCCATTCCTTGTCATTCTTATTCCTATTTTATTTTTTATTGTAAATATATTTGTTCTTAATTACTATTTTTTTTAATTATTTAATAACCCCGACCAAAAATCGTGGTTATAATTAAATTCCATTACTATTAATTATCTTGGATAAAAATTTAAGTTAATTCCTGGCGTCGTTCTGAATTTTGCTAATCTGATCACAGATTGGCAGTCAGCGATTGGAAAACCTCCGAGTAGTAAGTCTCAAGAGAATCCAGTATGTTTTACAAAATTCGTCCGGTACTATAACGATATTTAGACGACAAAACTTATAAGCAAATATATCAGACTCAAAAATAACTAAAACAAAAATAAATAATGACAAAATATTTAAAACAAAAATACGGAAAGACCTAATTGCATATATCTAAAACCAAAGTGCATAAAGAATTAATTAATATTTCAATATAATGATGTCAATTACATAGCCCACATATATCGTTATAGTGTCCACAGTAAGTTGATACACGAGAGGGCCTACGCCCCCCCCCCTAGCTGAAAAAAAGAACTAACCCAAGGAAATCGCATAGTGCCGGGCTCTCATTTTGCCTTTAAAAAAATGATGCGTCCCACAAGTACCAATCTATAAATATCAATAATAATTAAATACATACAAATAAATACATGAAAACATTGCGTTATTTCGGCAACATACAAATTACAAAAATACTTTATTGTCAATATTCATTTAATTTATATGGATATATTTAGTGCAACGGCATTCAAAAATTCCAAAATATTGGAGCGATCATAATAGTTAATTATTTCCTGAGGGGAATGAACTCTTTCAACATATTTGCGACGGCGTGGCTCAGCCACACGATTTTCGGCAACAATTTTCACCATGACATTCTCCATAATATGGTGTTCCCTCTTCAATGAATCAATAAATCAGCCCATTGAGGAATGGGCGAGTCTCACCGTACCATTAAAACTATGATGCCATCCCTCCACACTATTGTTGGTACGAGGTTCTGCGTCCGTAGTGGTTATATGCACATTCAAGATCTCATTAGCAAAGCGAGGAGCAGTTCTGAGGTGCCCAACTTTTTTACCAATCCATATACTCTCAAAATAGTCCATAAATTCACTCATTTTCTCAGCATTTTCCACGTAGAAAAAGGAAGCCATTAATTCATAATAACCATAAATTATATATTCAACAGGCAGAAAAGTCAATGCTGCAAACATCCTAATTTTCAAGGCAACATCTCCATTGCTAGAATACCAATTCTTCAAAGTAAAACGTCCAATCGCCCGCCATAAACATTGCGAAAAGTGGAAAATGCATCCAGAGATGACACACTCAGAAAAAATCCTCGAAAAAGCCTTTACAAAGGCGAGTTCAAAATCTACTACCATACGACAGTGCTGAACGTCTCCAATTCGTTCTTTAATCCGAATCTAATACTTTGCGATACATGCGTTTGGGTTTATTTTGGGGCGAGGATGTAAACAAATGGCAACATTTTCTCAGCAACGTTATAAAATATAGTTGCTCATAAATTATCGGAACAGAATCGAACGTTCCATCACAAAACCACTGCTTGCATTTACCAAGTAATGTTAAATTTTCACTTGTTGAAAAAATGAATAAACGCTCCGAATCTCCACTATCATACAATAGAAATGGCACTCCCGAGGTTGTAACGGTAAACATTTCCGGAATTAACAAATCAGCTCGTGAACGCGGCGCACAGTGGTGCAGAATCGAAAAAGCTGGCCAAAAATGGAAAAATCAACTTTCTTATTTTCATCCAAGAAATATCACGATAGGTTTAGGTATCATCCGAGCATCAACAGGTAAAAGGAAATTTCATTTTACCTGCTCCTTCTGAGAGATTAGTCAGTTCAAAGTTGGCCTTCGCGACGAGCACACGTCTCAAATACAGAGCCGAAAATCATCGGAACGTTCAGACAGTGACAACTTTTCAGCCAAGCGACTTACTTTAATTTCTGAAAATGGAAAGTCATTCTAAAGGTATGTACTGTATGATTTTCTATATAAAAAACCATAATTATGCATATATATATTGTATTCAGCGATTTAAGTCAAAATGTCGATCTTTTCCAGTTTACTGAATATCAAATACAAATCTGCGCCTTTGACAGGTGTTCTGACGAACATCATCTCTAGATGTCCGTAAGAACATCGCGCCTTTATAAATGTTGAAATGAAACTGTTACGAACAGTTCGAATCGTTCTAAAGATATTGCCGCCGAGACGCCTGCTTCGAGCGAATAAAGTTTAGTTTTTGAAAGCTTGACCGCACATTTTATTTCACCCGTTTTGAACATAAATTTGGTGCATTTAAAGATAATCGAAAAACACCGCCTTAAATAGGTGTTAGTAAAACGTAATGGTTTGACCGGAACAAGTTTGTGGAAACACCACTCCCACTTTCTCAAACAGAAGTTTGATGGAAGATAATATTTATTGGTACATATCCTAAAGAATGCCACATTTTTAGCGGTGTTTCGAAAGTTTAGTATGGCCATTGATATTTGAAGAAAATATGGTGGCGATTGATTATACACAGTCATGTAGATTAAAGAAATATATTTGTATTTAAATATGTGAACAAAGTAGCATGAATTTATAATGGGATTATGATTCTAATTACAAATGAAAAAGAAATGTTTGCACTTTATCGTGAACGGTTTGGTATCGATTTCATTTGAAATTTTGTGCGCGAATGACAATTTGAATAAAAAAGGATAAAGGATTTGGAATTTTCCCCCGCTTTAATGACTTAGATGTCTATTCGCGGGTCGGCTCTCGGGTGGAGGGGTATAGGATGGACAACACATAGACATTATACATGACGGAACAGGACAACACAACACCCACCCAGAGCCAGTCCCCCCTCCCCAATATCGATACCACCAGCAGATTCGGCGGTCTGTGCCTTAGCGAGTACGACGCGGGGCTTATCCCATCTTTATCCGAGATAAGACCCACGACGTACCGACCGCGGATAAGACGCTGACGGTACCGATAACTGCCGACGGGGGTCGGCAGCGGTCCCAAATTCGTACCTTCGCCCAGCAAAGTTCCCCGGTTATTCCACACTGGACATAAGCAGAGAAAATTGCACGGACGGGGATTCGAACTCGGGACCTTCGCGACGTTCAGTTCGGGCGGACTAAGACTGACGCCTTAGCCCGCACGACCATCACGCCGACTGACAATTTGAATAGTAGAAACGTAATGTAAAACATAATAATATAAATGACTGGTCATGTTTGTGAAGGTCATGATAGGCGGGATCGCGGACCTGACGTATTTGCATTGGCACTTGTCTTGAACGATAAGTCCAATTATTGAAATGGCAATGACGACGTGATGAATCGAATTGGAGTCGATTTAAATTTCGTTACGTATTTTGGATACGAATCCAAAAATATGAGCCCTTTAATCTTATTATTCGTTGGAAGGATGAGCCTTCTTTTGTTTCTTACGGAATGGTTTGAAAACCATGGAGGTGGTCGATCGGAAGAGTCGACGAGCACGAGCTGATCCCTCACATAGGGCGACGGTCGTATTTGGTAAAGATCGAGAGCGGAATCGTTGGTTTATGACGACTTTTACAGAAAGGCATTTTGAATATCTATGGATTTGTTAGTGTCGAGTCAGCCGCCATATGACGAAATGAAACTTCAAATGAAATTGATACCAAACCCGAGAGTGTTTGAAACACAGTACTTGTTCTATTCGTGAGTCCAGAACAACCCATCGATGTAATATTTCGATGGCGATATAATATAAACAGAGCTTGCAGATCTGCGACGTTAATTATTTTAAGTAAATGTAAACATTGCTAGATGTTCAAAACGATTCAATAGGATTGAATGTGTAAGTTGATGCAAGAAGGAAAACAACCACTCGCGAAAAGGAAAAATTAAAATTTGTGGCAGCCGCAAGAAGGGTGCCTATATTATAAATAATTGTATTCAATGGTATTTGAGGAGTCGCGATTAAATAAGTATTCGTATATAAAGATTTCGATTCGAAATAAGGGTGTTTTATTTCGGTTCAGGGGTGTTACATTTCGGAGCAGGGATATTACATTTCGGAGCAAGGTTGTTCGTTTCGGTTTTTAGTCGAAGTGTAGTTTAGTTTTGAATCTGAATAGAGGCTCGTTTAGATTCATGTATACCGGCCCACTGGATATTCGCTCCCGGATGGATAGTAACCAGTGGGTACTACGCACGGAGGTGGGGGAGTCAATTGCTGCCGTTGCTGGTCCCCTGGCGAACAAGAAGTCCGAGAGTTCGTAAATCAAAGATACGAATAAACCGATCTACTGGCGATTCGCTCCCGGGTGGAGAGTAACCAATGGGTGCTACGCATGGAGGTCGGGGAGTCGATTGCTGCCGTTGCTGGCCCCCTGGCGAACAAGAAGTCCGAGAGTTCGTAAATCAGAGGTACGAATAAACCGATCTACCGGCGATTCGCCTTTCGATGGATAGTAACTAGTGGGTGATACGCACGGAGATCGGGGAGTCGATTGCTGCCGTTGCTGACCCCCTGGCGAACAAGAAGTCCGAAGGTTAGCAAACCGGAGATCGACGGTCGGTTATTTACAAATGCAAGGATCGTCGTTTTCGTTGGTTTCCCTTTTTTTCGTGCGTATGGATTTATAGAAAGAGAGGGAAAGATAGAGAGAGAAAGGGTAAGGTCGGCTAAGAAGGTATCATCCGAACTTCGGAATCGAAATTTCTGGATTCGTCGCGGATCTTAAAAATAAAAGCATGGAGCCCCTTGGTGTTATACATAGCAACTGCTGAATTTAAAAATCGGGCAATTCCTCAGTTGCGACCCGATCGGGGATCGGTCATCACAGTTTCGGCAACTTAAATAAAGTCGTGATCAGAAATATTATGTTGCAAAGAACAATAGCAATGTTCGTATTCCTGGCTGGCTTACCTTTTATGTTTTTTTATTTATGAAAGCCGCGTGTGACATGGAATGATTCGATTCAACATCCATACCGTCACTAAAGTCGTGCGATATACGAATGAATATTTGGTGCAGTTGATGCGTAATGTGTGGATACTTATGAGTTATTATGGCATAATGTCGGCATATTAATTGCGAAGCGGTGGTCGCTGTATGCGGACCTTTTTTCGATAGTGTCCCCTTAGCGGCGGGAGTAATATAGTATACAGTGCGGGATCTAATAAGAGTGTATATTTTCGTTGTAAGACTGACCTCAATAACTTACATCATTATTGTGGAAATTTAGATTTGTCGCTTGTATTGTAGTTCATAGAACATGGGGAGTATTTGAGTGGCGTTACGGGCGTCTGCAACCATCTTACATGGGTAGCGCTCGTCCTTTAGCACGGCTTATGCGCTTTTCAGTTTTTGCTTTACGATCACTAAATTTGGTTTTGTTTTTGCTATTATTTAAGTAATATTTTAGCAGTTAGTGATCGACCGGCTTTGTCTTTTTCACTTACTTATAAAGCATATGTAACGATATTAGCGAGTTTGAAAGGAATGAGTATGAGATTGTATTTGGTTGTTGAGTCATGGTACCATGTGATAGTGCCTTGCGAATCCCAATCTTTATTAAAGTGGAGTGCATGACGTGTGAAGACTTCGATGATGAATTGAATGGGTTTTCAAAACATCGATTCTCGTGAAGTGTACGAGTCCGTAAACTTCGTACAGGAGAGAGAATATTACGGACAGAATCGATGTTTTATCGACTGTGGTACCCGGCGTAGGTTTTTCCCACAAATGTGGTTTTCCCTACGCCATTGCGCACCCGAATGGGGGTACCTCTCAAAAATGAAGCTGGCCTGTTAGGTAATTATGTAAAAGGCCCTTCGAAATGGTGACGATCTCGATCAGTCGAACTAATATGAGAAAAAGTGACGATCGGGTTTAGAGGGATCGTTCCGGAACGTCGTCGGGTTAGGAAGTCCGCGTCGCGATCGGATCGTCACCAGTACTGATAGGAATAGATAATTGACATTTTCGTGTGGCCGATCAAACCGCGTGTTTTATTTACAAGCCCTTCCACCAGTCGTTTACAGATATCAAACGATATCATCAGGATTTTTCGCGAAAATGCTCCATAAAAGTAAATATGGCAGACGACTTCAACCTACTAATGGTTACTTTGGACCTAGTAATGTCTAGCATTCGAAAACTACCCCAAAAACCTCTTAAAACGTTAAACTTTGAAGTTGTTCAATTGTTACAACCGCCGACAATAAGTGGAAAAGAAGTTTTATTCAATACCTCGACTGTCGGCGTGATGGTCGTGCGGGCTAAGGCGTCAGTCTTAGTCCGCCCGAACTGAACGTCGCGAAGGTCCCGAGTTCGAATCCCTGTCCGTGCAATTTTCTCTGCTTATGTCCAGTGTGAATAACCGGCGAACCTTGCTGGACGAAGGTACGAATTTGGGACCGCTGCCGACCCCCGTCGGCAGTTCTCGATACCGTCAGCGTCTTATCAGCAGTCGGTACGTCGTAGGTCTTATCTCGGATAAAGAATGGAATAAGCTCCGCGTCGTACTCGCTATGGCATAGACCGCCGAATCTGCTGGTGGTACCCATATTGGGGTAGGGGATATGGCTCTGTGTGGGTGTTGTGTGTGTATCTGCCTAGTTCTGTCATGTACTGTCTGTCTTTGTCCTGTACCTCTCCACCCGAGAGCCGACCCGCAAATAGACATATTCGTATTAACGCGGGGGAAAATTTCCTGTCCTTTGTCCTTTTTTTTTTATAATACCTCGACTGAATCTACGCCCACGACTTCGGGATCTGAAACAGAATCGAATGTGTCGCAAGATACAGAAAATTACTTCTGTTATTAGACAAAATAAAAGTAATTATTTAATGTATAAATTTCGTAATTATTTTATATCCATAATTGTACTGGGTAGTCACCAAAGAAATGAAATGCAGAAAAATAAGTCGTTCAAAATTGTTATGGTATGTTATTTGATACTTTTGCATGTAATTTGCTTTTTTCCGTATTTTCTATATTCGCCATTTTGAATTTTGAAAACCTGGCATCGTATTCGGAATCAGCAACCCCGAAAACCGCTCGACCAGTAAATTGAAGCCATTGTTCCCAAAAATTTACTTTTTTGTCCGCCATTTTGGGTCTGTCATTCTGAATTTTGAAAACCTGGCATCATATTCGTGATCAGCGAGCTCGAAAACCCCCGTATAGGTAATTTGGGATTTTTGCCCACGAAATTGAGACGTTGCCCCACTGTGCGGCGTAGGCAATCGACGACCGTTTTTATCTCGTGCACGTTGAATAGTGCGCAATAATGCATTATGCTTTGGTATTAACAAGTGAACAGAATCTAACGTAATCGCCAGTACATCACCGATGATGACAGAAGATTATCATTACAACTTGAAGCTTTCTTTCTGACAATCTTCTTTTTAGCCTGCCCAAAGCACTATCACCGGCATGATAATGTTCAGGAATACCTCCAACAATAGATCCTTGCTAAAGAATAATGTCATTAATATAATAGATTCACCGATTAACGAAATTCGATATATAAAATAAATACCTGTTTTCTTATCACAATCAGTGTGAATGCATGTAGAACACGATTTTTCATGATGAAAACTACAACTTCCATATAATAGAATTTACCCACATAGAACTTTAAATAAATATACCCTTCGTAACTTAAGCGTAACCCCCGTTTTGACTACGAATAAACTTCAACACCATAATGAATACTTAACCCCTTGATTGCCAATGACGAAGATCTTCATCATTTGGAATTTTTTCCAGACTGCCAGAAAAAGGCAAATCTTTGTCATGATATAAAGTAGGCTAACAAATTCTGGAATTTATGTAAAATAAAACCAAATCCATTTCTAGACACTCGAAGGTGTAGTGAATATGATGGCGTTGTCCATTTTCATAATCGCTGTGTCAAAAAAATATATAAATCCACAGAGATAATAGTTTTCACAATTTTTGCAAAATCTTAGTCATGAAGTATGACATTGTGTTCAATCAACTTGTGCATAAAAAGTTTATAAAACTGCTAGATATTTGTTATTCGGAGGTTTTCAGGGTAGCTGATTAAGAATCTGAGGTCAGATATTGGAATTCAAAATGGAGGATCCAATATGGCGGACACTTTTTTGAAAAGTCTAACCAGTTTGCTCGAAACTTGTTACTCGGGGGTTTTGGAGATCGCTGATTACAAATCTGATGTATTTTGAAAATTTAAAATGATGACTTGAAATTTTCAAAAAATGGAACCATTTTGTTTGAAAAATTTTTGAAATCCAACTTCCAAAATGTTTGGAATTTGGAAAATTTGTCCGCCATATTGAATCCGCTATTTTTAATTTTTAAAATCTGATTTCAGATTCGTCATCAGCGTCCTACAATACCCCTATACACCAAGTTAAAGTAAAGTCTAACAAATTTTTTTTTTCATTTTGGGCATTTTTTATGAAATTCTCGTGGCAATCAAGAGGTTAAAGAAGGAACGAAAACTATGTTCCTACTAGCGCATAAACAATTGGACTTGGTCAACTATAATAAAAACGGAAGTAAACAACTACCACTACAATCTATTGATATATACAATATAAAGACATCATCCGTAGATAGATGCAATGTAAATATGACTGAAAATGAAAATATTCATATATTTACATATTTATATATTTTTGAATTACAAATTTTTGTTTGATATATTCATGATTAAATATTTTTGAATTATAAATTTATGTTTTATAAATTTATGAATTAAAAATTTATACTTTAAACATTTTAGCACTATTTTTTTTGTCGTGACATGAATTCGACCACCATATTGGAGCCGCCATTTTGAATTTCGAAAACCAGATATCAGATTCGTAATTAGCTACCTCGAAAACACCCGATTAGTAAGTTTGAATAGAATTCAGTTGGTTTTATAAAATTCATCGGCCATATTGGATGCGCCATTTTGAGTTTCGAAAATTAGATATCACATTCGTCGTCTGCGACCCTGAAAATATAAGAAACCATTTGTGTACAAATAGACCGACAATTTAACGCCGTTGAAAGCCCTCATAACAGATTGTATTAGTGCAAGGCAACCGCCTGCTTCGCTTATGTCGAATTAACGAACGTCGATTTGTCATTGTTTTAATTCGTAGACTAGAGCATTTGAGCAATGTGTCATTGCACAAATATCATGTACAGCTGACTCCATTTCAACCATCGAATGTGCACAATAATCTTTCGTACCAGGCAATACTAATACGTGTAGTTGAATGTGTATATCTACATGTGACGGTCCATTCACTAATTTTCCACTGGAATCCAAAAAGACACATTTACGCTTTCTACGTAAAAAATCACAAAAAACGGAGCATGTGAAATTCTGTTAATGTACCCATTTATAAATTTTCCCAGAATGTCTTTTTTAGTTTTAAAAATTCTATATATAAGTCCTGCAGCACGTCTTTATCCAAATCCTCTTTTCAATGTCGTTCACTTGAGATTTTTTTTCAACGTTGTTGCATCCGGAGCATCATTTCTATTGTCTGCTTTGAGGATTTTATCAGACACCGCGTTAATCATCTTGGACTTCAGAATACTAAGACAATATATTTGCAGTTCTTCAGCTAATTTTTCTCGGATTTCGACTTTTCTGAACCGAGCATATACTTCGTTGCTTGTATGGGTTACATGCCTTAAAAGGTTTACTGTCACTTATATATCTTTAAGTGGAGGACGAATCTCTTTTTCCACAGTGAATATAAATTTTGTACACGACGTCATTTTACAGTTTGCTGCATATTGGAAGAAGCATGTCGTAAGCTTTCAGGTTTATTATCTATTACAACATTTATACCAAATGATCTGTAGGACACAAAGTGGATAGTGAATCTTAAATACATTTTTAAAGGCATCAGTCCATCCCTTTTGCAAAGATCAATCATTATTCCAGTACTTTTTGCAAAATGTGGCAGGTAAAACAAAATATTCATTCAACTGTGTGGTGGCCAGAAGAGTATCATTATCAACACTGCTGAATGATTTGAAAGAAACTACTGATATTTCTTTTATATCAACATGTTTTAATTCTGGACTTCGAATGTCTACAACGTACATTATAGTTCGGGTTCAAAATATTCGGAAAAGAAATTTAGATATCATAATAAAATAAAAAACGCGTGTATTTTACGTTTTTGTGTAAAATGTGAAAAGAAATATGCCGCAGAATTTAAAATTTTGATTGTGAATCTGACGTGGAATGACCCATATAGAATATTTGTACAAATTTATGACCTTCCAGCATTTTGCGTTCGTACAGCAGCCGCATTTGTTCAAGAAAAATGCCCATATCAGAGTTTTATAAACAATTATAAACAATCAAGGAGTTCGAGTCCGGTCACGAAATTTATTCTACATTATTGCTAACGTATGTTACGTCCAAAATTAGTGCTCCTTAAGCAGCGGCACCAACCTCGGTCGCTCGAAAGGATTTTGAAGGGACGATCCGGGGTTAGTATTTGAACGGAGGCTGCTGGATAAGGAGAGATGACGAGGGTGATAAAATTAACAAAATGGGTTTGGAGGTAAAATTTAATTTATTATTTTTTTATAGATTGTCTGTTACTATATTCTTGTGTTAGGAGAGGATTCGGTGAGAGGGTCGGGCGGAGAGGAAGGTGTGGTTGCGAGATGTGGGACCGTCGTGACCTGGCACATTTGGGTCAGTTGAGGAGTATTGGTGGAAAGTTAAGGGTCGAGTGCCCTCGAAAAACGAGCGCATCACACGGACCACTAGGCCTGTAGTCGGAGACGGGCACTCTTTAACCGACGGCGCTGCTGAGCACCCTTCATAGTTTAGGTGGGCTGCACCGGGGTCGAACTTCGGCTGGGGTACAGTAGCTGCTTGTCCCCTTTGGAAGCAGCTGGAGGGCCGGCGGGATCGTGTTTTTTCTCGGCGACGGTCATTGATGACTTCGACGGGTTGGAGTGGGAGGGTGTTAGGTCGTCCGACTCCTTGGTCAACCTTAACTGTTGCTAGCTGGATTAGATGGTAACTGGTTGTAAATTGACTCGTTCACAGCTCGTTTTTTTGTGGTCCAGTGGCCGCTATTTATATGATTTTCAACTGTATTTTTTGTTGGTAGAGTGGAGAAATTGGAGTTTGGAAAATTGAAAGAAGATTCAGTGCTTTTTTTGTGACCAATTTTTTCAGAATTTGTTAAAAACATTAATCCGTTGAAAATATAATTTGTTCGATAATTGATGTTTTTACAAAATGCTTTCTGTGATTTGCACAAACATGAACAAACCTCGTAGCATGTTTAGAGGCGGAGTAATTTGCAAAATTAGTTTTGATCTTGATGAATATATTTAAACAATTGAGAAATTTACTTAATTAATACGTCGATTATACTTATATAATGCTTATGAACATTGATTTTTAAGGATTTCAATGCACGCAAAAGCCATACAGTTCGTTAATTATTTGTGCAAATTGACAATGTTTTCAACAAAATTAGATGTTCTGTATTGTTACTACATTATAATTTAACCTATGTGAAGAACAGATATTAATGATCGCCATTATCGCTTATATTGCTTAAATAATTAATTTTTACATTCGAAAATAGTAGTTTTAAGAAATATACATCTATACGCAAATAAAGAGAATAGTTGATAACATGACTAGCTAATTTGGTAACTCGTTATTCTTAATAATATACATGCAGAATTTGTTAATTAAGCATTGGAATTGGTTTGTCCTAGACAAAATTGTTTTCAGGTGTTTCTCTTAATTATTCCAGAGATTTTTTTATATAAAAATATGAAAGAAAATTATTACGAGTGATAATATTTTGTTTCGTGGTTATTTTATTTAATATTTTGCAAAAAAGTTGAATAAATTCTAATAGCTTGGACGTGGCTCGGGTGTATAGTTGTATGAGTGCCTGTATGTGTGTGCAAATGGATAAGTATGTGAAAAATAATTTATTTATTGATAAATTCTGACGTATGTTGTTGTAAATGATTTTTGTTTTAATTTGAGTTATTCGAAGTTCAAAATGTTTATTTATTCATTTGTTTTGTTTATAGAATTATTGTTAGATTTGCATAGTGAATTATGGTTTTAATTATAATTTTATATTAATTTAATTTAAATTAAAAATTTACATATAAGAAGGTTACGTTGTGTAACATTTTGAAAGGGTATTTGTTTGTGTATTTTTGACATCGACGTTTAGGAATTTTTATGTCTCTGGAAAGTCAAGGAAAACTTGTCGATGTACACCGTTTAAGAAACCAATCTTTTTAACACGGCAGAGTCTTTTGATTGAGAAACATTAAATGTTATTCTTTGTAATGATTTTTATTTATAAAAGTGTTTGTTTTATTGTTTTTTTATGTGTTCGCAAGTTTTTGGGGTTTTCTACCTATATGTATGCTTGTCGGTAATATAGTGAACCTGTATATCTTTGATCTATGGGTAAATGTATTGGGTCGGGATCTATCGGCTGGGGTCGTTACGTCAAATTTTTCTCTGTGTCCAGTCAAGTTACCTAGCAGGTGAAAGGGCATGTCAGTTTGTTAGCATAAGCAATAGATATCGCTGCGCGTAAATTCCTAGTATTTCACATCTGTTCTTTTGGCTACTGCATTCGGTAAGTAACGTTTATTATAATCGGTTGTTCTTATGTATTGTGGCAGTTACGGGCATGTAACATATATATATATATAGAAGATTTTTACAAATCATTAACCACCCAGCACTTTGCGTCCCCATTTCTTTAAGAAAATTTCCCATATCCGGATTTGTAAAAAATTATCTTTATATTTTTAATTTTTGTATATATTATTTTGTTATATGCAGATTATCGCTACTATATGATTATACTCGTTAAGGGACTTGGGAATTATAAAAACCGTGCTTTATAATAAGGGCCCGTTTCGGTGGCCCCTCGTGATACGCCCTCTTGCGGTTGCTACTCTGGCTGCTAGTGTCGCCGTCATTTTTTACCGGTACGTAATAGTGCAAAATTATTTTTAACTTTTGCAATTGCACGTATTCGATTTCTAATACTGCGAAGTAATTTTGAATGAGTGATTATTGTTATTTTACAAATATGGAATGCTATTATATGATATGTGGAATGAACGTTTATGGCGACTTGAATTTCGAAGCGAGGTGGACGAATGTTCATCAGATATTAAATATTTAAAAAAAAAGAAGGTGTTGACAGATCTATTCGAACCGTGAAGACAAGAGGTAGACGTTTTTGCAAAGAAAGATAATCGAAAATAAGGTTATCGAAAGTTTCTAAAGGACTTTTTGAAATATTGCGACATTTCTTGATATAAATAATCAGAGGATTATTTTGGAGTTCGGAAAAGGTTCTGAAAGAGATGAAGAAAGGAAGTAGAAATAAATGGCACGGGATTGGTCGGAAGAGGGAATGGGGAATTTTAGAAGAGAGATAGATGGATTGGAGTGGGCAAAGGAGGATGTAGAGGAGGATCGGGAGGAATTAGAGAACGGGATATCAAAGACAGTGAAGTTAAACGGACCGAGAGTGTAGTGAAAAGAAGAGAGAAATGAACAGGGTAAGAAGGGAATATTGAAAGGCATGGTCAGAAAGAAAATATAATAACTTCTTAAAATATAGAAGCGCGTATAGGAAGATATGTAAAAAGAATGATGTAAAATACAAGGAAATGCAAGACAGAGATAGAAAATACAAGAACAGAGTCAGACACATGGCAGTTCATAACTAAAGGAAGAAAAAGACGGGAAGGAATCAGCAGAGATATTAAAATAGAAGAATGGATAGAGTGTTTTATGCATACATTGGGAGGAGTAAAGGAACATAGAAGCTGAGAAGGCGAGAGAGAAGAAGTAAATAGATAGGAAGGCGTAGGAATAAGTCAAAAGGAGCGCGGGGACGAAATAAGGATGTTGAAAAAGGGGAAGGCAGCAGGTTAGATGAGATTAGAAATCAGGGGTGGAAAGATGGTGGAGAGAAACTAGGCAGGAATCTGGGAAAAATTATTAAATAGGTATGGGAAGAGAAAGGATTTCCTGAGAAATGGAGGGTGGTAGTAATAGTCCCAATAGGGAAAAATGGAGATAAAGAGGTTATGAGTAATTATAGAGGAGTAACAAATATTTTAAATAAGAGACAGGCGAATGAATTGGACGAGAAAAATGGATGGTGTAGATCACAAACAGGATTCCGAAAAAGACGAGGGACAATAGAAATTGTAAAAATTGTGAAGCAAATAGTGGGGTCGAGATTGAAGGATAAGAAGAAAGGATGGCCTTTCTTCGTGGATTTAAAAACGACATTTGATAGGATAGATAGAGGGATTTTATGGGAAATGATGAAGAAGAGGGGGGTTAGTGAGAAACTAATATATAGAATGAGGGAAATGTATGAACAGACAAGATGTGTAGTGAAGGTAGGAGAAGGTGTCTAAAGATTTTTGGGTAGAAATGGTGGTGAGAAAGGGGGGGTGTCCGTTAAGCCCAACATTGTTGTAAATATATGTGTGGCTGATATAGAAGAGGAATTAAAAAAGAGTAGAGGAGTCAAGCAAGGTGATGAAGGAGAAAGTATGGTGTTGAGAATATGCAGATGATATGGTGCTACTAGCGAAAGAAGAAGAAGGGTTAGGGGATATGATAAGGAGAGTGAAGGTGTATTTAGAGGAGAAAAAGCTCGAATTGAGTGTCGGAAAATCAAAACTGATGGTTTTTAGGAATAAAAGAGGAGGGGATAAAGAAAGATTTGGTGGTAGGGAGAGGAAAGATTAAAGGAAGTGAAGGAATATAAATATTTACGGTACATATTAACAAGGCACGGAGGGGATACGGAACATGAAGGAAGCAAGAGTAGCAATGGGGTGGGTATGGAGTTACGGAGAAAGAAAATTTAAGGGGGATATAAAATGGAGATTGAAGTTGTTTGACAGAATAGTGAAGGTGGTTTAATATACGGAGTAAAAATATGGGGGTATAAAGAATAGAAGGACATTGCAAGGCTCCAGGAGAGGTATATAAATGGAATAACACCGGGATATATTGTTAGAGAATAATTGAAAAGAAATAAGTTAAGGAGAGAGACGGAATTGAGAGCGGCGATCGATGGGAATGAAGTGTATGAAGTAGGGAATGATCGATGGGAATGAAGTGTATGAAGGAAAAATGAGAGAGAAACAAGAATAAAGGGGTGGGAGAAGTAGAGTATGGAGAGGGGTGATTATATGTGGAGAGAGGGGTTTAGTAATACAGCAATGATGAAAATGGGAGAAAGGATTTGGGAGATTTTACAAGACAGAGATAGTCGTGTAGTTGAGCAAGAGAGAGGAGAGTATGAGAAGGTGATAGGGATACCCGGATACATAAGGAAGTACAAGCGAAAGGAGGGGAAACAGTTGGAAAGAATTGCAACGTGGATATGTGGGAACGCAGTGAGGGGAAACATATATTGGATGAGAGACGGAGAGAAAGTATGCAGACTTTGTGGGATTGGTAGAGAATCGATAAAACGTGTGAGGGAAAAATGCGAAGATATAAAAGAGAAGGCAGGAAGAAGCACGGAAACTTTAAACCGCGATAGAAGAGGCTATTAATGGAAGACAGGTCAAGAGGATGAGAAAGAGGAGAGAGGAAATGGGGAGTGAATTACTGTATATCGCGTAAAAGTTCATTTTTATAAAAATAAAATGTAAATTTTTACTAAATTTATTATTAATGTAGTGAACCTAAAGATATGATGTCTTAGATGAAACATCTTACTTATTAAGAGAAATTACTAATGCACGAGAGACTGTTGAGAGAGCTGTTGTCTTATGGGTGACATCTGCGCCCTCTTTGGATACGCTTACATCGTGATTCGGGACTGCTGCCCACTCAGCATTTTGAGACTATCACGCTCTCAAATTTGGGTGAACTGACGCGTCAATAAAGAGCTGTGCTGTATAACTACGAACAACACACCAGTTCGCGCAATGGTCTCCCCGTGTGTCATATAATAGTTATGTAAGATGGGAGGCAACGGACGTCGATATAAGCAATCATGGTATGGAAGGCATACAAAAAACATATACGTATTGAATGCGATTTCCGAAATAGTTAAAATTTTAAAAATCAACGAAATCTATATTATAAAAATAATTATTTAAAATGCGGGGAATAAAATTATAAGTAAATAAGTAAATGATTAGATAAAAAAAATCCTGCTTCGAGCGAGTTCGAACAATCAAAATAGCGAATGACTTTCAGCCGCCTAGATCACCCGGCCATAAAGCGATACGATAAGTCTTATCTATACTATATACAGGGTGATTGGCCAACCCCTTCCGAGCCGTTAACCGTAGATTCCCTAGTTAATTTGGAACAACTATTTCCTGAGACGAAATTTCAGTCACTTTTCGACCACCACGTTGCTCTCGCGAAAACAAGAAACCGCAGCTCGTCGACGATGCTCATTTTCTTCGATTTCATTCCTTCTGTACACGAAAATGGACGTGTTCTAATTCCTCCGCGATAATCAAGATTTTAATCTTGAATAATTAAAGAAACTCTACTTTCCCGGAAATTTTGTCTCAGGAAATGGTTGTTCCAATTAACTAGAGAATCTACGGTTAACGGCTCGGAAGGGGTTGGCCGATCACCCTGTGTTCCTTAAATGGATATTTGATTATTGTTAATGACTGTCATTATTATAGAGAGCGCCTAGGAAAGTGGAGGATGAGGAAATCACCAACGCATAATCGGTCGAATTCATGACATTTATTATAATGTAACGTATTTAATCTACACCAAGAGTCCATAAGAATTTTCTTAATAATTTGAGGCAATAACATGGAAGATAATCCAATAAACAGATGGAATTTACAATAAATTGAATAATAGAATATAATAAGGAGAACCCCGGCAACTTCCGTTAATTCCTGAAAAGCTAATTATTTGTTAAACAAAACATGTTACATAATAGTAGAAAGAGCTTATCCGAAACAATTCATCGCTTATCTTAATTGTATTACAGATATTAGAAATATATTACAAATATTATGTGTAATTAGAAATGTATATTAAATATGGATAAGAATCGGGTGCGATCGAAACCTACCAGTCCCACGACAGGGAGACAAGAGGTAATCACACTCGTACTATGAAATATTCTGAGACCACGAAAGGGAATCACAGAGAATATTTACCTAAGGACAGGATCCCCGTAGATCACCAATGAAGACCGATCGTCCTTCGTGGTTGACTGCTGCCACTCATGTGCTGTAGATGATGCGACAGCTCTACTCGTACCCTTCCATAAACTACTCGACCGAAACGTTTGCGAACGAGACAACAACGACTAATTAAAGATATTTCTCCCACCCGTAAGAAACACGATGCTGCTACGTCGTACTTTACTACCGCGACGATATAACGATTTCGCAGAAGAAAAACAAATACCTGGAAGGATCAATGAACTCGTATAAGAAACACAACATATATGCGGAACTTTGAATCGATACGAGTCCATCTTTTAATACTTATATGCATAATAATCTAACACCCTGTATATAGTCAAATATTGCTTATATCTAGCCGCTTCAAAACATAAAATATATATTTATAAATGTTTAAAATTATATTCCTTTTATCAATATAACTTTTATAATGCCGCTGTTGTGGCGTTTGCGACTTTAATTATTTTTAACCGATTTTCAACGCTTCATATATATATATCATTTTAAAATAATTGGTAACAAAATAGCGGCTTTGTACCCAAAATGCAGCGTTTGTCCGAAGACACCTCTTTTTCAAGGCGGGCTGTGGGCGCACCTGTAGGGTCCTTAATTTGTGCTCTAGAACAAAAATGAAATTTGGTTAGTTTTTGTACATTGATAGCTACATCAACATGTCGGATTTTTCCGATATATTGATTTTTCGCGGAATGGTGCATGATTGAACAAAACAGTAAACATTTTTACGAAAAAAAAACTCACAAAATTGTCGATAATAAAAAAGGTAGAATTGCACAATAACAACGTCACTTAAAAAAAAAATCGTCGTGACAAGTTTTCGACGTATTTTCATCTGATTACGAATTTGACAATGAAAATCGGCAGTCATACATATCTCAGCCGTTATTTTGAAAAAAAACCACAGAAAATCGTGATTTTTTAGAGTTTTTTGCATTTATTTCGAAATGCCCCATGTATACATTTCATTAATTTAAAATGGCTGAAATAAAATGTCGGATCATTTTTCTGAAATGTACTCGCATTGGAATGCAATTCGTTAGTTGCAGACTTGCAATACGCGATACCGTTTTTGAAATTTGTAGTGGCGTCCTTTGCCTTTGACTACTTCAAAATTTCCCGATTCTCACCGCGAGCAGGTAAACAATTTTGAGAATCTTTTTTTTTTTAATTTTTTTTACATTTAAATGCACATAATTCGGCATTTTAATTTTTTTGCTTCATTGAAAAAGCCATGGATTTACGGAATCTAAAAGTAATGATTTTTATTTTTTAGTTTTAATATTTTCTTTTTATATGTATTTTATTTCTAGTATTTTATTAAGCCAACTACTGAATGTGTTATTCAAATTGATGTCCTTCAGCAACTTGAGAATATCCCAATTGTGCATATAAGTTATAATTTCCTTTTGCCTGACCAATATCGCATATTGTGTCTATTAACTTCTCCACTCAATTGAAACGTAGCTTCATCGGAGAAGCAAATCCAGAACTTGAAACACTCATTTTCGTCACACCGTCTTGTCATTTTCTCACAAAATTCTAATCTGCGATCGAAATCGTCTTCCGAAAGCTCTTGCACAAATTTTATTTTATATGAATAAAACTTATTTTGTCTTAGTATTTCATGGACAGATTATTTGCCGATACCAATTTGTTGCGCAATCTTCCTAACTGAAGTATGGACCTCCTCAACAACACGAGCACAAACTGCTAAGCTGTTATCTTCGTTTGTAGCCGTTTTTGGTCTCCCCGATTTTGGACGATTTCTTACAGAACCAGTATCGTGAAATCGAGAAACAGTGTTACAAACAGTTGATTTGGATATAGGTGCACGATCAGGATGGGTATCATTAAACTGTTGGACGACTTGTTCGTAAGATCTTTTTTTATCACCACATCCTCGTAGAATAAGGATTTAGATTCTTTCTTTTTCTGTTAAATACATTTTATATCAAAAGCAAGGAGACCGAATAGATAATTTAAAAAATGGAAGAAATTTTGAGTAAATAGTGATAAAATGAAAAAAATGAAAAAATAAGAAGAAATTATAATGGTAGAAAGTTAAAAGTAAAAATGTCGTACGAATAAGCGCAGTATTATCATATCACCCGAGTCATACTCAATATAAATTTTGCTCGATCTTACAGTTAGAATATTCTGAGCAAAACGCACTTCCTTTACGAGAAAGCCGTAATCAAGATGTACATGAATGTTGCTATCTGTCAACGAGATATTGTCGTGAAAAACTTGAAAGTTCTATCACACGCAAAGAGAAATTTCGAATGTTTATTCTGTGGGTCACCTTCGACGAAAACGACGCTCTTCCGTACGTGAATCTTTTTCAGCAGGATCGCATACTTTATTTATTGAGACTCACAAAATTCCGTGATTCGACTACACTTATTGTAAGAAACTTGTACTAAATTTTTAATATTAGAACCAGTTTAACACTTTAGGATAATTTTAATTTCGATGATTACAGCGCCATGTTTATAATAATATGGTAAAATTTAAGTAACTTTTTCTGAACAAACGAAATCTGCAATAAAAATTATTATTTTTTTATTCGACCTGTATTTCTCGCGATATCCGTCAGTTTACACACTTTTCACGAAACGGTCCTGTAGAAAAAATTTTCGAAAATCGCTGAAACACGTGAAACAATGGAAAGGACAAAATGTAAAAACGTTTGAGAAATCTGCCACTTATAGTCCCAGACCCGTGTTAAAGAGGAGGGTGCTAAGAATTTTGTGTGTTATTTTGAATCCGAATATTGGTTTCCGAGATTAAAAATTTCAAACGTCGAATACTTCCGCGACAAGTGGACTCAACGGCATCTATGTCTAGTGTTTTGTATTCGCCTCGAAAAGAACTTTCAAATGAGCCCCCACTCGACCCATGTTGCCAGTTAAGATATTCGTCCCCCCTCGTGTCCCCCCTTGGGGCGGGAGGTTGGAACCCCGCAGAAAAAATAGATTTTTTGAAAAATGGTTACAGCGATTTTCGAAATAACTTTTCTTTCAAAAGTTACAGGACCGTTTCCATACTTTTCGGACACCTTGTATATATAGCCAGATCAGCCGGCCGTAAAGGTCATGATCTCGAATTTTCTTCTAATATTGAGGGCTGGTTGTGCACTATGAAAATAGGTTATAATAATTTTTTTCAGATTTTTAAACCTCGTAATTATTAAAATTATTTCTTGTGATTCCGATTCTTTTCAAACAAATCTGAAAAAAATCAACAATGCTCTCCATTTGTGCCAGTTTTAAGGTACCTACTCAAAAAGAAATTTTCGTCCAAAAATTATTTCTTACAAAAATTGGATTTTTTCTAATTTGCCCTTTTCTAACATTTTAAAAAATGTACACATGTCTGTGGACCCCTTAGATAGGTCATAGACCGTATGTTATGGGGTGCTGGACATATTTTCTTAACAAAGTATAGTAGACTCCCGCGTTAGTGGCGTGCTCGGTTCCGAGCCCTCCCCTCAATCCCCGTGTTAGTGGCGGAAGTAGGAGAAACATCGCTTCCCCCGCTAGACTGCAGTCCTGCAGTCACGTGACGTAATTCAAATCACGCGCCTGGGGCCCGTACCTTATTAGGCCACGCCCCTCAGGCGGCTGGCGACATGGCGGGGATGGAAAGATTCCGAGAAGTGCCACTAACACGGGGTTCCATCGCGTCACTAACGCGGGACGCCACTAATGCGGGACGCCACTAATGCGGGACGCCACTAACGCGGGAGTCTACTGTAATCAGGTTCGTCCTGAAATACCTTAAATTCCACTGTGTTTTACTGAAAACTTTTCTTACATAAATAAATGATGAATCATTTCGAGCATATATCCTACAGTTTTCGACCCTGCTCTTTCCGAATCCGAAGTCCGTTTTCAGCTACGCGTAGTCATTTTTTAAATATGGCGGCAGGAAGGCGAGAAAATCGAGAAAATTCCGATATTTCCATTGGTTTTACGAATTCATCACTAGGTTCGCGTTGACAGTTCGCTCCGATGACGTAGATCTGGTGGCAAAATTAATGTGACTGAAAGCTGGTGTGATCAGATATCAAAATATAAGATGGCGGATCCAAGATGGCGGATTGATCGACACATTTTTCGTTTTTATAGCATTTTCTAAATTATGAGCCCTTTATAACTGCCGTTATACTGCCTCATTGTTGATGTTTGCAATTATTTAAACAAGTTGCTGCTTGATCAAAACGAAACTGGGTACTTCAGGGTTTTCGGGGTCGCAGATTACGACTATGACCTCAGATTTTCAAAACTCAAAATGGCGGATCCAAGATGGCGGACCGAAATGTAAAAGTTGCTTGGTCGAGACGAATCAAGGTACTCGGGCGTTTTCGGGATCGAAGATTATGAATATGACTACAGATTTTCAAAATTCAACGGCGAAAAAATAAAAATCGTTGATCGGAAATAGTTTCTTAATCAAAATAAAACTGAGTTTTCGGGACTGAAAAATTAATTGCATTTTTGTATTCATTATAAAAAATTATTCATACTGTATGTAGTAGTAGTAGTATTTATTAAATGATCGCCTTTCGGCATTACATTGACTTCCGCAACATTACATATATTTTGCATTAAAACTTCTTTTGAACGCACCTTCGGTTTACAAATCATCTTGCTTCATCACACACACTCTTTCATTCTCACCGTTAACAGTTTCAACCATTCATACCCCTTCCCGCAATCACTCAGTAAATCACTCACACTCCCATTCCATCTCCTCATACCACCACAGTCATACGCCCAGTGTTCCCACCCTATCTCATTCGTGCCGCATAATTTACATATCCTCTCTTCGTCATTCATCCAATATTTTCGCCCGGCAATTTTGTCGCACTTCTTATTCCCTCTTTCAGTTCTACCCATTCTTCTTCCACTTCCTTTTGTCCCCATCTTATGTTTTGCATGGTCTTTTTATAGTGTGCTACTCCTTCCTCCGTCCAGTCTTGCATAGTTCTGTCTTGACTTTCCTCCCCCTCTTCCTCTGTTACGTCTCCTTCTACGCTTACTATCAGGGCGTGGTGGTCCGAGTCAATTCTCTCCCTTATTTCAAATTTCTTGACTCTATCCCATAAATCCAGGTCCGTAATGATATAGTCTATTCATATATAACCGCTAAATTCCAAAAAAGACACTTCCACCCCTTTTTTACCCTCCTCCCTTTGGTCTTCATTACATACCCTCCCCTGCCCTCTCTTGCATTCTCCATACTACACTCTGCATTCACTCCCTCTGACAAACTCATACTAACATTTTTTTCATTCATCCCCGCACGCTCGCACGCTGTCTTCCTTTTTACAAAAAATTCTTTTCGATCATCCTTTTAGACTTATCATTCCATTCGAATTCTTTTTCACCTATCCACGCTCTTCCGAATCCTACTTTTACTCGCACGCCACTTTCCTTTTCTCTTTTTGCCCATGTTCTGATCGCGCTCTGTCTTTCTCTCTCATTTTTTGTCAAATCTTCGTCGATGTAGACCCTCGTGCCCGTTAATTTATTTTTGTTCAACATTATTGATTTCTTATCTTCCATACTATTCAGTTTTACTATTAATAAATTATAAAATTAAGTATAATTAATAGTGTTTCTCGGTCCCAGGTTAATAAATTATCATTCGATCTGTTTCCTATTTTATATGCTTCTTTAATTTTTATTGCTGTGTCTAAATTTCCCATTTTTTTCAAAACGCTTGCCACCGCGTCTTTCACATTTCCCCTCTCTATTTGAACCCCTCTCATAATGACATTAAATTTTCGTTCTTTTCTATCTTGATCAGCGTATCTTCATTTTCTTTCTCTAGTTCCAATCTCTTTTCTTTCGCTTCTTTTTTGATTTTCTCTATTGTTGCTTTGATTCAGATCTATGTTTTCCCAAGTTTTCGTTCGTTTTTTCGAAATACACGAAGAAAACTGCACAGCTCCCAAGCGGTAGCTCCTCACGTGGTAAAATCATTTGCGTATTCAGAGAAACGCAAATTCACAAGTTTTGATATGTTTGAATCGCAGAATGGTATAACGTTGCAATCTTCGATGAGTGTTTTCAGAAATCGAAATATTTAGTATCTCTTCCATTTGTCACATGTGGTGCTTTGAGTCAAAATTACAGATCATATTCACCGATTACTTGTGATTTACATATCTGCTCGCGACGTTGTTCACAAATTCACTTAACAATAATGTTTTTTTTCTTCTTTTTTCCTTCTTTGTGTAAAAGCTGCTCACAAAGTTAACACCACAAGTCACGCACATTATGCCAAAGCGGAAAGCAGATTGTCAATGTGGGGCCTGTAATCCTTGCCCTTCACAGGATAATGTTAAAACTGGCACCGAAACAGAGACTGAATATGATAGTGAATATGATAATGATATGTTCTGTATCCCTTATCCGAATGATTCACGATCTTGTGATGAAGATGAATGTAATGAGAATTATGTATCAAAGGTTTCTTACCATACAGTGATCGAACAGTATTCTAATAAATAGAAAAAGTTGAAACCCGACCACATTTATAAGTGGATCGAAGGAGAGAAAAAGTATTATGATACAGTAGAAGATAAGTTACTGTTAAGTGATAAAGCGAGAAATGAAATAAGTAAGAAAACAGCCACCAACAAATTTGAGTTATTCTTTAGCCAAAGTATCAAACAATATATTACCCCAGCCGACAAAATTCAGGTGACTCTCGGACCCAGAAACCAGAATATACTTTTCCGAAGTTTTTCGGTGCGCTGCACGCAAATCCGAGGTCAAATTTCACAATTGGCTCTAGTTTTCGAGATATCCCAACCTAAAAGTCCAAAAATAGCGATTTTGGGCTATATTTCAGGTTATGTAGCATCGAACTTTTTCTTTTACTCAAAAAACGATTAACATCATCATAAAGTAAAAGCCTCTTTAATTAAAATATCTCTTTTTTTCACAGAGATATTATATTGCATTTTGAAATTTTCTTTCGAATTCATGCTTGCCTGATTTGGTAACGCTCATTTACTCTTTGAAGCATACGTTTTTCTTCACAACGAAAACAGTTAAAATTTGTTAATCAGAGGTTTTCGGGGTCGCTGTTCACAAATGTGACCTCAGATTTGCAAAGTCACGAATAGCGTATCCAAGATGATGGATCGAAATGTAGAAAGTTACTGGATCAAACAGATACTAGGTAATCAGGGGTTTGCTAATGGACAGGTTACAGACCAATTTAATTGACACACTTTGAACCTACCTGAACCTACCGGGAGTCAAATGATAAAGCAGAATTCGTCCGAAGGATTTTCTCGTAAGTATTAACGAAGTATTTTTATGTAAGTGATATATATTTCACGCACAATTGTAAGGGTCAGCTGAGGGTGATCGTGTTCTTGACTTAAATGTCAAATTTGAAGGTCACAGAAAGAGGAAGAGTTTTAATGACGTGTGAGTGAGGATGAGTGTATCGGTGAGTGTGAGCGTGAGGCCGGGGGGGGGGGGGGGCGCACGGCATTACTTCGAGGTGGAATTATTTTTAATTTATATATTATGTTGAAATTCAATAGTATTGAACATTGTAAAATTAGGGATTTCGCCCAATTCATAGGAACTCTATCATCTGTTTGCATCGGAATAAATTATGGCACCTTCTACATGAAACTTTTTCGAAAGGCAAAAAACGTTAGCTCTACGACAGGCTAGGGGAAACTATAACAAACAAATGTACCTTACAGATAATGTTAAGTAAGACATAATTGGGTGGTTAAAAAATATAGGTACTAAGAACCTCAAACTCTACAAAAACTTGTGACTTTGATCTGAACATTTCTACTGATGCTTGTTGACTGGCTGGGGTGCCTTTTGTAATAATCAAAAATTACACGGATGGTGGTCTGACGTTGAAGAAAATTGTGACATAAATTTTCTTGAACTGGAAGCAATCTACTATGGATATTAAAGCATGCGAGATATTACTTGGGGTTCATAATTCCACGGTGATTTCGTACATTAATCGTATGGGAGGCACTATATATCCAAATTAATATAAAATTGCGCGAGCGATTTGACAATGGTGCGAAGAGCGTCAAATTTGGATTATCGCATCATACATTGCCTCTAAGGATAAAAAAGAGGGTGATGCCGAATCGAGATCCTTACCATCAGAAAGAGAATGGTTTATAGCAGATTGGGCATTTAATGAAATCTCTAGAAAATTTGAACAATTTGACATAGATCGCGTTGCATCTGTTAATAGTAAAAAGTGCCAAAGGTATGTCTCGTGGAAAAATGATTGCGATTCAGTAGCCGTAGGTGCTTTTACAATCTCTTGGAAACAGGAATATTTTTATGCGTTTCCACCATTTTCACTAGTTCTTCAAACGAGTAAGAAAATTATATTAGATAAAGCTACCGGGGTGTTAGTAGCCCCATATTGGCCAGAGCAGCCATGGTTTCCATTATTTAATACGTCACTCATCTCGAAACTAATAGTATTTAAATCCGATCATAATTTACTTTTATCGCCTTGCAAAGTATCACATCCTCTATCCCAGAAACTTTCCCTGGTGGTAGAGCAATTATCAGGGAAGCGTTTTCACGAAAAAAAACACCTCAGAATCTGGAATTGAACCAAGATGGCCTCTATAACAAATTCCACGTTCAAACAGTATGAAGGTGGACTTAAAAAATGGTGGATATTCTGTAAAGAAAACGATATCAACATACACAAAAGTTCAAGTGCAAAAATCATCAATTTTTTATCTGCACTTCTAAATACAGGGGCATCATATGCTATCTTAAATAAGTATAGATCAGCAATATCTCTTATCTTGGATCAAAATCTATCAGATAATTCTCACATCAAACGATTTTTTAAAGGAGTATCAAAAATGAAACCACAGACGCCAAAATATAAATTTACTTGGGACCCAACTCCAGTTCTTAATCACATAAGTTCTTTAACGCCTAATGCAGACCTTTCATTAGAAGATTTAACTAAAAAATTAGCTACATTACTAGCATTAATGACCGCACAAAGGATACAAACTTTGTCTCTAATAAAAATTAATAATATTAGAACAACAGAAATCAATATACAAATTAAAATAACAGACAATATAAAAACATCAGGACGAAACAAATTTGAATCATTCTTAATTTTACCATTTTTCACAGATCACCCAGAAATATGCGTTGCTTCAGCTCTACAAATATATTTGAATAGAACATCAGATATCAGAAATGAGAATCTTCAAAATTTATTCATCACAACTAGAAAACCTCATCGACCAGCAACCACTCAATCGATAACCTTCTCATAGAGCTTCCCGGGGATGTCCAGCATGCAGAGAGGTCGGAACGAGGATGGATCGTCCAGGGATTTGTTTCCCTTGGACAGAAGCACCAGTCTCTATTCCTTCCACTGCGCCGGGAAGCGTCCTTCCTTCAGACAAGCGCTGAAGGTCGATGTGAAGATGGTCGGAACATTCAGCGCTGTGATCTTGACTGCCATACCAGGTACCCCATCCATTCCTGGGGCCTTACGGATGGGAATCTTCTCAACAGACATCTTTAGTGCGGCTGTGGTAACATTTGGCAACTCGGCTGCACCAGCAATTGCCATCAGATCAGTACCGATCGGCCGATGAACCGATTCAGTTGTTCTGGGAAAGGGTGGCCGATGACTTTGTCAAGGAAGGATGGACAAGATAGTGCGGTGGGTTCCCTGGGCTTGTCCTTGTTCATGACCGTTTTATACGCTCGCCCCCACGGATTGCAGTCCACCTCCACACAAAAGTCCTGCCAACACTTCCTGTTTGCGGCCTTAATGGCAGGCAATCTTGAGCCTCTTTCTCTTAATTTCATAATCTGCGGCCAGTTGGCAATACCGTTGCTTATGAATTGCTCTCTGGTGCAGCCTTCGAGCCCGAAGGAACTCTCGGCGGATAGATGCAATGTCCTCGTTCCACTAGTAAACTGGCGGTCAGCCGCTAGGATTTGACTTCAGGGCCATAGAGGCATCACAGGCCACTGTTACGGCTCGGGAGAGACATCGAACTCTCTCCTCTGCTGTTCCCGCCATCTCTCTCTATTTCAAGCTGTAGAGGAACATCACTCGGTCGAAGGTGCCCGGTACCCATCTCTCTTTGTGTGTGTGCGTGCGTGCGTGCGGGCGTGCGTTCGTGCGTGCGTTTAGCACACCGAAAACCTTCGGAAAAATATATTCTGGTCTCTGGGTCTGAGAGTGAAGCGAATTTTTTCGGCCTTTGAAGCTTCTGAACAAAAAGATCTTTAGTTATCTTGTGAAGAGTTTGATCCGTTAATAGGTATTTCAGTACTCTTTCCTACAACAAGCGATATGAAATAAGGGAGTATTGTTCACTGGATGACGATCTGAATTACGACATCGTATGAAAAACAATGAGTCGTGATCGATTCCTTGAGTTAAAATCCAAAATGAAATTCTCAAAATGACTGATACCGATGCGAATAATAATGATAAAGCATGGAGGGTGAGAAATGTATTGAACACATTTCTAAACAATATTTCACAATTTGTTTTTTTTCCAACTGCCCTTTCATAGATGAGATAATGGGGAGGTTTTTCGGTCGCACCGGAATCAAGCAGTTCCTTCCACAAAAACCAGATAGATTAGGTTTTAAATTGTGCGCTATATGTACGGTGTCTGGATTTTTATTAGATTTAGATATTTATTGTTGGAAGAATGTTTCGAGTGATGTATTAGCGCCATGTGCTCTTGGTTCAAGAGTGGTCATGCCAATGTTGAATCAATTGCTGCTAAAAGTCCCAA
Organism: Trichopria drosophilae; assembly: GCA_030407085.1. Taxonomy (NCBI): domain Eukaryota; kingdom Metazoa; phylum Arthropoda; class Insecta; order Hymenoptera; family Diapriidae; genus Trichopria; species Trichopria drosophilae. The sequence continues at coordinate 64,056,487 of CM059582.1, read as the reverse complement.
GAAATAAATTATCTGCCTATCACATATATTTTGACAATTACTTTACCAGTCCAGATCTTTTGGTGCATTTGATAAAAAATGGGTTACGTGTAACGGGTACAGTTCGAACTGGTAGAGTGAAGAATGACGAACATACGTTAAGTAAAAATGATCAAAGGGGATCCTATAAAGTCAGCTATGATAGTAATGGTACCAGTACACTTAATCGTAGCCTATTTCATCGTCCCCCATTTCATAGTCTTCCGTTTCATCGTCTGGACACTTCATCGTCTACGACACTTCATCGTCTGGACACTTTATCGTCTGGGACATTTCATCGTCCGGGACACTTCATCGTCCGGGACATTTCAGCGCGCTCCATACTTTCTTGTGTTATGAGCTTTTCTACGTGCACCAGGTGTTCAGGCTCGCCGATTACGGGGTCTAGGTGGTGTGCCGTAGCTTTTTATATTAGCTATTCTACGTTCACTGGGTATTTAGGGTCGCCGATTACGTAGTCTAGATAGTGCGCTCCGTAGCTTTTTATGTTATTACCTCAAAAACGTGCACCAGGTGTTCGGGGTCACCGATTACGGGTTCGAGGTGGTGCGCTTCGTAGCTTTTTATGTTATTAGCTATTCTACGTGCACTGGGTGTTTAGGGTCGCCGATTACGGGGTCTAGGTAGAGCGCTCCGTAGCTTTTTATGTTATTAGCTCAAATACGTGCATCAGGTGTTCAGAGTCGCCGATTACGGGATCTAGGTAGTGCGCTACGTAGCTTTTTATGTTATTAGCTCAAATACGAGCACCAGGTGTTCAGGGTCGCCGATTACGGGATCTAGGTAGTGCGCTCCGTAGCTTTTTATGTTATTAGCGCAAATACGTGCATCAGGGAATCGCAAGTATATATGGACTCGTAGAGCTTGAATCCACCGTTGTCCCTGTGTCATGTGGAAACTCTGCCCCCTAGACCCCATTCTTGTACTAATTGAACCTAACTAACCCCCTCAGGGTGTTGTAAGGTTTGCGACGCCACGTGCGACTCGGGGAGCTTGTAGTGCAATAAGTAGGGGAAAGTCGACCAAACCCAACCGGGTTGTACCTACTACCCCCTGCTCTATATCTCCCATCAAGGTCGGCATTGGGCCACCCTCCTCTACTTATTGCCCTCCATTGGAAAAAAAAATTGTGCATACAATCAATTAACCATTTCATGGTATATCCGGAGGGATGCATTTTTCACGTGGGTTTACTCACATCTATTGGTTGGAGGTTAGGTTATTATAAAAAGGGGGGTCTGGGGAGCGGAGCCCCCCAGGACATAGGGACAGCGGTGGATCCAAGCTCTCCGAGTCGCACGTGGGTTCGCAAACCTTACAACACCCTGAAGGGGTTAGTTACGTTCGGTTAGTATAAGAAGGGGGTATGGAGGGCGGAGCCCCCCATGACATAGGGACAACGGTGGATCCGTTCCCTATGGGAAAATTTTTTCCAGGGGAAATTTTTTCCGGGAAATTATATAGAACAGCTAATAACATAAAAAGCTACAGAGCGCACCACCTAGACCCCGTAATCGGTGATCCTGAACACCTGGTGCACGTATTTGAGCTAATAACATAAAAAGCTACGGAGCGCACTACCTAGATCCCGTAATCGGTGACTCTGAACACCAGGTTTTTAGGGTCGTCGATTACGGGGTCTAGGTGTCGCGTTCCGTAGATTTTCATTTTTATAATTAAAATACGTGCCCCCGGTGTTTGGGGTTGCCGATCATGTAGTCTAGGGGTCCACTTGGTGTTAACCAACGATGACCTTGAGGTCAAAGTTGAAGGTCATTTCAAGGTCAAATCAATTTTATCTGATAAAAAACGGTAACCTTGTCCTTCACCTTGGGCCAAATTTGAAAAAATTTGAAGGTCATTTCAAGGTCAAATCAAAATATGTTCAAATTTGAAGAAAAATAAGCAAAATTTATTTTGACCTTGAAATGACCTTCAACTTTGACCTCAAGGTCATCGTTGGTTAACTCGAAGTCAATACCTAGACCACTTGATCGTCGACCCCAAACTCCTGGTGCATATTTTTTAGTTGAAAAGATGAAAAACTACGGAGCGCGATTCCTAGACCCCGTAATCGCCGACCTTGAACACCTGGTACACGTATTTGAGCTAATAACATAAAAAGCTACGGAGCGCACTACCTAGACCCCGTAATCGGCGACCCTAAACACCCAGTGCACGTAGAATAGCTAATAACATAAAAAGCTACGAAGCGCACCACCTCGACCCCGTAATCGGTGACCCCGAACACCTGGTGCACGTATTTGAGCTAAAACATAAAAAGCTACGGAGCGCACTATCTAGACTACGTAATCGGCGACCCTAAATACCCAGTGCACGTAGAATAGCTAATATCATAAAAAGCTACGGCGCACCACCTAGACCCCGTAATCGGCGAACCTGAACACCTGGTGCACGTAGAAAAGCTCATAACACAAGAAAGTATGGAGCGCGCTGAAATGTCCCGGACGATGAAGTGTCCCGGACGATGAAATGTCCCAGACGATGAAGTGTCCAGACGGTGAAGTGTCGTAGACGATGAAGTGTCCACACGATGAAACGGAAGACTATGAAGTGGGAGACGATGAAATAGGCTACGATGAAGTGTCCATAAATCGATAGTAATAGTAGAATGAATTATATCAGTGTGTTATAGTCTAAGAGCTACGTAAAAGTGAACTGATAAGGTGCAAGCAAAATTTTTACATAAAACCACTCCTTGACCACTTACAAATACGTAGCTCCAACGTCGGAAGTCCATCCCGTGGCTGAGGGCGTGCGTGGGCGGTCAAAGTTGTAAAAAAAACTGATAAGGTGCAAGGCTGAAATTTTGTAGAGTGGTAGTTTTCAAGTGTGGGAATCGAGAAAAATTTTGTGGTCGTGGCTTAAGGAGTGTCAGCAGTTGAAGAAGATGTAAAAAAATGTGAAAAATTAACTGATAAGGTGCACTTCTGACATTTGCATTTTATATTGTTTATGGCTTCCTGAACCTGTAAAAAAATTGTCAGAAGGCTAACTGGTGGTCAAGTATAGAAAAAATGACGGTACAGCTGAATGTGGCGGAATCGGCTGTGGCGTCGAAAAACAGCCATTCCAAGCTCGTTTCGAACGAAACTGATAAAGTGCACTTCTGACAATTGCATTTTCACACGTTGTTTATGGCTACCTGAACCTGTATATAAAATGTCAGAAGGCTGAGTGGTGGCTAAATACATAAAAATGACGTTACGGTTAGAGAAATTGATGTACTATGTACTTATTTTTTATTTCTAGCATAAATTTTTGAAAACCACTCACTGGATGTAGAAAGCACCTTAACGAGAATTGAGAGGTATTGTGGTAAAAAAATTGTTGCATCTATTTGTCATAGTTGTCATAATTGTTTGTACTGTTTCAAGTTTTATATTGTAAAAAAGGAAATATATTTTAAATGTATATGGGTTAGTATTTTATGTCATCACATTTTATGTCACTCGCAGACTGGCTGATCAGGCTCATCCTCGTCAGATGAATATTCAACGTATTCTGAAACATATATTATCATAATTTAAATGTGAAATTAAGTTGTATGTTTAATTTGTATGCGAAAAATTCAAATGATAAAATCACAAAACTCCGAACTAGTCTAATGAAACATATATATTATTTCAATTGAAGAAGTATTTGTTTATACAAAGAAAGATGAGCTTCTTTAAATACCTTTGATACTAAAAGTTTTAAGAATATACGAATTAAGTGACAATTGAAATTAATCATTTTTTACAGAGCACGAATCATGTAATAGGTGAATTATCTACCTTCAGCATCAGATTCTTCGTTTACGATGACGTCATTTACAGTTGCTGGTAACTGAGGGCCGTCGAACCATTTGAACTCGTATGATGATCCAGCATCCACCCAGCCGTAATCTGCAGGTTCCATGTCAGTCGGAATATCAAGATGTGCGGTCCTCCACACACTTGCAATATATTTCGCTCTTCTAAATTGTTGGTAAAGTTCCGACTTACAAGGGGGCAAGCGGCATGCATCAAAATTTTTCACATTCTTCTTGTGGAATGGTTCGGTGGTGTTCTTGATTTTGTAAGTTCTTAAAAACATCTCGAAACGAGTGCTGTTAAGGAGCTGTGTTTGCTTTTTTGATGTTATTCCATACAAGTGGCTGGTATATTCTTGTAGGACTGAAAAAACTTTATCTTCGTTACAGGCTGTATCGCCGAGATCCGAAAACGCCTTTATATATTTGTCATTTTGCTTCAGAATTTTAAAAGGTCGTTGTTTCCCTTTTCTGTAAAATGCGGGGTTGTAATCGCAGCCTGTGTAAGCATGAAATCCTGGCAAAGCTTTGCAAAATTCGGTTCCTAGTGATTTGTACAGCTTATTGACATCGATGATGCGTCTTTTATTAGATACACCCTGCTCTATCCAGATGTTACAGTCGCTTTTACGCTGATGGATGTTTCCAAGTAAAATTATTAATATGTCGGTATCAGAACATTTTATACATATATTCGCAGCCCAGTTTATGTTCCTAGCGTGGTAAACGATTTTGGTATCTGCTTCTTCATGCCACGGACATGAAAATTCATCGCTCACTGATTTCATCACTACTTTGTCGCTATTGACACGGTACTCGTAGCATTTAATGTAATTCAGTACAATTGTTTTATTACCAATATCCTCAGCTACGCTATTATGTCCCCAATGTTCCTCTAAAAATGACACAAGGGCCATTTTAAAATTATCATTTCTTAGTTCTTTTGCAAAATCGGGTGGCCTGACTTGCTGCGACCAGAAATGACATAATCACGATCAGTCGATTGTCTACCACGCATGCGACGTTCATAGTCTTTGATGGAAGGTTGGCAGTATCTATCGAAAGTTATGTGAATGTTTGGAGCGCTGTAATTACTTAACATCTTCAGTATTTTTGACGAAATACCACCGAATGTCCTTGGGATATCTTTGAGACAGTGGAGTAAAAAAAACCGCCGATTAAAACTATGTCAGTATGCGTACATACGGTGCTTTCAACTGGCAGGCATTTTACTAAAGTTGATTTGTCTGTTTTGAAAATAGATCCATCAGTATGGCACAAGGACATTGGTATCGGTGTGATTGGGAATGTTGGGAAAAACACTTTTTCAACATCAGTGTTATTTTCCATAGAAATTGCGAGCATCCGGCCGAAGAGATCACGTTGCATCCGAAGTTTAAAATTTTATTTTTTTTAAAGGTTCCTCGAATTTAGTAATATCTTCAGAACATTTCGTGATGAATTCTTTCCTTTGCACTTCACCATTATGTTCTGCATTCAAGAGAAAATTGGCGACATTGTCAGAAACACAACGTCCTGTGCTAATGTTGTATAAGTTTTCGTGATAAAGTTTCTTACTATCGAAAGGATTTATATTATCTCGTAAAACATCAATAAATGCGTTTAACTGTAAAGTGTCTTTTTTGATTTGATGTTTTTCTAGCTGGGCCGAAATATCCTGATTCTTCTTCAAGCCACATGTGTTCATGGTGTGTGATATAAGCGCTGACTTTAGACCGTGACTCTTAGACTATCGCTCTCTTGCAGATATGGAATTTGTGAAATGCGATATTCCTGTAAGTTTTCGAGCTGCTTCGGCATTAATGGTTTGTTCTAATGTTCAGTCTATCGGTATTCTTGAAAAACTCTTGTCAGTTCTTTTCACGCCGAACATACCTTTCTTAAAATCATCTGCTAAATTTGGATGAGTTTCTTCAATTCGAAGCAAATTGTCGTAATATTTTTGTGTCCATCTTGCATAATTCATGTGATTAAATAAGAAAAAAATGTTGCTGATTTTCGGAATAACGTACTTACATAGTTCAATATCGCCCGATGCAATATCGGTGCGTTAATTTTTCCAGCATGCGATGATCTGCGACAGGAGTGTCAAATTTATCATAAACTTCCAAATAATACTTTTCCAAAATATTGTTGAACATTTCAGTTATAAAACGCAACAACTGTGCTTTTTTCCCCTTATCACTTCCTGTTCAGTAAAAGCAACAATTTCTGTAAAAGCTGCTTCATGAATATGCCTATTCTTATGTCAGTCACTTATAATTGTTGTCGCTTTATTGAAAAAATTCTTAAAATAAAGATTTCATTTTGTGCGTTCTTCGTAATATCATTTAACATATTCATTTTTGTTGAACTATACATTGGTACTTTTCGACCATTTTTCGAAGTCGCGCTTTGTTACAGAATAAACATTTCGTGTTACTGTCATCTTCTTTTTCCTCTGCTTCATCAGTGTCGGAAAGATCCATCGCTTCCTCATCGACATTTTCTGCCGATTCTGTTACAAAAAAGTTATTATGTTGTTACTGTGTAAATATTGAGGTTTAACTAGTTTTTAAAAATGAAGTTAGACTTAGGGGAGCCCTCGTGGAAATATGGAGTATCGGAAGTGTATGGGTAAAGGTATGGCAATAATCTGTAATCAGTATGTCAATCATCTGTCATCAGTATGGCAAAAGTACAGTTCCAAAGTATGTCAAAAGTCTGGCCTATGAGCGTTTCCCATACTATTTCCCATACTCTCCAGTTTTGAATTTTTGTATGGATCTCATATGGCTCAAGTACGGGCCCAGTCTAGGTATAAAATGCTATGGTTTAAGTATGGGCATCTCGAGAACAAAAAGTATGACAATGATACAGCGAAAGTACGGCAACCGTGTAGGTCGGTTATAGTGAACTTCTGCCACAAATCTCTACAAATTTTAGTCCAAGTGTGAAGGTATGACAAAAGGTATGGCAAACGTATGTTCGAAATAAGGCATAACCAATGCTGCTGCAAGTACGGGAAAAGTCTGGCAGAAGTATAAGAATATTATCATTATTATTATTATGACATCGTTGTCGGCGTCGTCGTCATCGTCATCATTATTATAAATTTCAAAACTGAACGCCAACGTACGGTGCAAGTACGGTAAACCTATGTTCGAAATCTAAGAGAAATAAATGATAAAAATATGTAATCGAAAACTAACGATTTATCATTTTCAAAGACTTACCGCTACTCACATTTAAGACATCTGGGTCAGTTGTGGAACGTAATAAAATACACATAAAATAAAACAACAAACTTCCTCACGGAGGAAGCAATTTTTTTTCTTTTTTTACTAAATAATAATTACTATGAATATACATCAATGGAAATATATTAATGAATAATTATTATTGTCTGTTACTGAATTATTTATTATTTACGAATAATTAAAAACATTACTAAGAGCCCAAAAATGTTTTAATACTATCTTTTTAAACTTGGAATTCCTTTTTAATTTCTTAATATATTACTTATGTCTTTTTTGAAGTTGCTCAAATGAATGAAATGTTTATACGGATGCCAAATTTATTTGGGCTCCTTTGGGCGCTTCGGATTTCTGCTTGTTCCACATTGCAAGGTAATCGTTCTATTGAACTCCCTAGGCGTCAATACTTTGTCACTAGGTGATATGCGCCTGACGTATACTAAAAATGAAGTTAATTGTTAAGTTAGTAAGGGGAATAATATAGGGGGACTATTTAGACCATCTACAGTCGAAATATATAAATTAAGAAACATTTAAATAAATGTACGAATAAAATATAATATTAAGCAACTTTGATGACATACACAGACAATATAACACCCTTAACTACTATAATTCATATACAGGGTCATCAAAGAGTATCGGACCCCCCTAATATCTTCAGTTAGAATGCACTTAGGAGAAAATGTCCAATAGCAAAGATGTATGGTTTCAAGCGGGGAGTAAGATGACCTTGACTTTGACCTTGACCATGTCCTTCAAGGTCATTTCAAGGTCAATCTTATTTTTTTAAATAGAACCCCCTACATTTTATTGCATATTCTTATAGCTTATCTCGAGAGCTTTATAAAACACTATAATAAAATATTTTTTCATTAAGTACTTTTTGAGTTATAAAGGTTTGAAGTTAACAATTTGTTAAGTGGTGTGCGAGTCCGACCTGAAAATATTAGGGGGATCCGATTAATGTATTTTCATTAAACCAATTAATTGGTCTCATTATTCCGCGCACAAAAGTATTAAGGTTATGATTACTGAAAACTAAATAATATTTTACAAGATATTCTACATTTTGTGTCAAAAAATTGTTAACTTCAAACCTTTATAACTCAAAAAGTACTTAATAAAAAAATATTTTATTATAGTGTTTTGGAAAGCTCTCGAGATAAGCTATAAGAATATGCAATAAAATGTAGGGAGTTCTATTTAAAAAAATAAGATTGACCTTGAAATGACCTTGAAGGACATGGTCAAGGTCAAAGTCAAGGTCATCATCTCACTCCCCGCTTGAAACCATACAACTTTGCTATTGGACATTTTCTCCTAAGTGCATTCTAACTGAAGATATTAGGGGGGTCCGATACTTTTCGATGACCCTGTATGTCTATCCCTTGAAGAATTGAGAGGTTCTATTTGCAACAGGATCCGCATAAAACCAATTTCCCCTAATATTATGGTCGAATTCATTTTAAATGAAGCTGGCTCATAGCTTTACAAATTTTATATTTAATTGTTGATTGAATATACTATTCTTGGAAGAAAATATGGGAATATTATAACGTACATTCAATTGTATCTTTTAGTTGTTTCGGAATTCCAACCGTTTCATCGCACGCCGTCATGAATTTCAGTTTTTCAGGCTCAATAAATTGTCTGACTAGTCGTCTCACCACCTCTCTAGGTTTATTTTCAAGTCTCCTAATCAGTTTTAATTCAGTTCTGTCGATCCAAACATTAGATTTTAGTCTCAACTCGATCTTAGTACAAGAAATATATACATTAAATCGATTAAAGCGGCACCAGTTATTAAATCACAACGTGTATTTTATATAAATACCATATCATCAGTAGGTTCCAAAGGAAGTATCATTTTGCGTGCTTTATTTATTTTTTGTACATTTTCAATTTCCGAAGAATTTCCTATAAAATAATAATGGAAATGAAAGTTAAATTTGTCGCCTTATCTATTACGAAAATTAATACAATCGCAATGTTATAAAATTACGAAGTTCTTAGAAAAGTGACAGATTTGTATGTTATGTTAAATATGAATGTGCTAGTTCTCGTACGAATTATCGATAACGAAATAAAAGAACTGTTCTAATAATATAGAAACGTGGTTGAATTCATAAAAGAAGATGCATTTTTAATGTTTAATGTATATATAAATTTATAATTGGTCGCAAACCAAAATAGAACTTCAAAAAGTAGTTAAAAGAAAGAATTCTCATAGAAATTGTTGGAAACTAAATAGCAATGAAATTTAAGAAAGTAGACAAATTTAAGAGTCTGAAAACCCGTGTATTTTGGAAATAACTAACTGTGGTACAGAGATATTATATTAATAATAATAATGATAATGATTAATTTCTAATTTATTAGTTGCTAAAGTCAGACAAACGAATTACATTTTGGAACTAATGGCACAAAGTTGGTAACCAAAACTAGCAAAATTTATTGACTAGCAAAGAGTGGAGAATAATTAGACACATTATTTATTGCCCGAAGTTGTTCAAACATATCTTTATGTTATCCCTAAGTTATTGGTGAGAAAAATTAAAATTGGCTTCCCATTATTCCCCTCTCTTCCATATAAAAATATATTGTGTACCTTTACCAGTCTCTTTTGAAGTGCTAGGTATATTAGTTACATCCTTTACTGCCTCATCCGAGTTTTTAGTCTTTTCTAATGTTCCAGTCCTTCCTAAATTTATTTTTACAAAATTAAAGGATAATATTATAAAATGAGGTCTAATTAGAAATACTATACGTTACGTAGAGTTTATGTTATTTTTTAAAATTCATTCAAATTTGAAACGATATTTACGCTGACTCGAGTAAAAAATACTAATATTACCGAAAAGTTCGGGATGGTGACCTAACCTCATATAATTCTCGTCATAAATCGTACGTCATACATATAGCGGTAAAATTTTCGATGGAAAGCGAAAGTACGGCACCCGTATGACAAAGTGTGGCTTAAGTACGGGAAAAGAAATAATCATCAGACACGCAGAAGTACGGTGAAAATACCGTCCACGTATGGCAAAAGTCTGGCTAAAGTACAAGGGAAGAGATGTTGCCGTATTTATGCCGTGCTTCTGGCGTATCTGTTGCTTATTTTTTCCCCGTATTATAGTCAAAATTTTGCCATACGTGGCCGGTATATGTGCTGAATTGCGTATCTCGTGTGGCAACATGAATTATCAATCGAATGCATAATTTTGGTATGCGTTTGGCAAACTTACGACCTGAATATGGCAAGAGAATTTTTAAGCATAACGAAGTATGGCAAATGTCTGACAAAAATGTGAAAGGAATACGGTCATATTTTTTAACCGGATACAAAATTACGTCAAAACTCCATGTGCTCTAGGTACGGAAAAGAACTGGCAGAAATATGTATGTTACGCTTTCATTTTTTGTTGAACATATATATTGCCGTATTTCTTCAAGATTTTTGCCAAACTTTTATCATGCATGTCTTATAGATTGTTTTTATATTTTGTGCCAGGTACTTAAAAAATGAATATATACATATATAAAGTCCTACCTTCCGTATCCATCATAAAATTTGTAATTAAATTTTCATTAATCAAATTTAACGGGATTGAGCATATGACTTTATTCGGTATGATGGGCTTAACTTCAGTATTGATATTGTCTGTTTCTGAACAATAATATTAAAAATTAGAAATTTGGTTTTAAATGTCATGAAATTAAATGAAATGATAAATACCTTTAGTAGAACAATTGTCAAAAACGCTACTTAATTTTAAAATGTCCTTATTCATTTCATCGCAAACATCATTATTAGACTTTTTGTTCTTTCTTTTTTCCTCAGCTACTTGTTTTGATTTTTGGTCTTTGTTTTTCTTTTTATGTTGTTTTGATTTTGTTATTATTTTCCCATCCGTCGTGACCTTCAGGGAATCCAATTTAATAAATTTCGTATGTTGTTCGTCATTATTAGATAAATTAATTAAACTAAATTACATCTTACAAACGCAAATAATTGCGAGTGTGTTCTGGATTTTCAGGCATCCTAAATTGAAAAATCCGCAAATCTTAACATTCAATAATATTTATAATCGTCAAAATAAAGAATATGAAAAAACTGTCACTTGCCACTTATTGTTATGATTGTCCCTTTAGAAGACTTCTTCCCGTACGGTATCTTCGTTTCATCGCCTTCTTCTATATTCTCAGAAAAAATTTTCGTTTCCACAATACTCAAACTTTTTTCTTTCGTCCACTGAACTAGAGCGAACATTTTTCGGTTGATAGATAATATGAGCTACCAGCCGTCAAATTTGAAGGTTGGGAATAAATGAATAGCCGGATCGATAAATGAAATCTGTTTCGAATCGATGGCATGTGTTTTTGCGCTACAGGAAATTTCGTAAAAAACCTGAAGTAAGTTTCAATCAAAATTGTCATTTAATTTTATGTGTCAATTGTATTCAACATGTCAAAAATGCCAAAGCGAAAATTTATATTTAACGAATGTGCTCCCTGCTCACAGAGGCGTCTTGGGCAATTTCTACGAAATCAAAATAACCCAGCAAGCGATTCAGAATCAAATGTAAGTAATTAAACATATTTGGTGTTTATTTAATTTATTAATTTTTCAATGATACATATAAACTTGTAATAAATAAATAATTCAACATTTATTACTTTAATAGACTGATGACGATAACAATACTGACGTTTCTTATCTGGATAATGCGGCAAATGATCGATTGGAAGATATAAATAATTTTGGAACTGAAAGAGAGTGTAATTATGATAATCACGATACTCATGGTAAATAATGAATTAATTTACAAAAATATAATTACAGTATCAAGAATAAAAAGGACGATATAGGACATCTATATTGAATGCCCCGTTATTTCTTCCTAAAAATGATTTTCTGCGACAAATTTTTCAATTTCATAAACCAATTTCGAATATTGTTATTTATGCAAATAATTTTTTATTTTAATATAATGTTATAACTTTGACCATTATTACTCATTTTTAAGAACTCCTTACTCTTCATGCTTTTTAAATGAAACTCCTAAACTTTTCTAGAGGTTAATTCGAATTTGTACTTTGAAGGAGCTTAAACCTATAAATTTATTAGTAAACAGAAAATATATTTACAAAATATAAAATCCCTAGTCCAAAAATTATTATATTTTCTCCTTCTTCTGCCAAATGTTTGCGTACATTTCCCGTACTTTCGCCATACTAATTTTTTTTCATTCGAGATAACCGTAAATGTAAAGAAAAATTAAATTTTTTTTAATATTAATTAACTTAATATTTGTTGTTAATTAACAAATTGAAAAGTTTAATACAATAGGTAAAATACGATTTGAAAGTATAAATGGCAAATAATTTCGCCATTTTTATAGTAGTACTTGTAAAGGACTTAGTAATAAAAATGAAGAAAATGGGCAGAAAATGACAATAAAGCTTTACAATTAACAGTAAAATATAAATCAAGTTATTTAACATCCGGACTTTGAAATCGTGTTTTACTTTATGCACCAAATTTTTAAATTTTCTAATCAACAAAAAATTATAAACTTAATCATTCTAAATTTAGAATTAGTAATCTAAATAAATAATGATAATATCAAATAATTAGATGATCTACCTTGTGAAGAGAGCTCCGATGAGAACTCAGTCAGTGACATTAACGAAGAACTTGATGCGAATAACTTAAATTTTAATAATTATAACCTTGGCAGTGATGAAGCCGAAATGGAAGATGAGTATTATGAAGCCTATGAATATTATGAAGACAGCCTTAATAACCACGACCATCGTGATAATACTCCTTTATATCCAGGAGCCCCAATATCAATTATTGAAAGTCTTCTCATGATTATGACATTTGTTTTAAGACACAAATTAACAAACGCGTGTATTGCAGGTGTTTTAGATCTGATACAAAAGCATTGCATACAACCTAATTCTTGCATGACATCGTTATATAAATTTAACAAAATTTTCATGAATACGCAAAATCCATTAAAAAGACATTATTATTGTTCCATTTGTTTTACGCACATTGAACCTGAAAATTTGGAATGTCCACAATGTTTGCACTCCGCTAAAATTGAATATTTTATCGAATTACCTGTCGAATCTCAATTGCAATCTTTATTAAACCGTCTGAAATTTGAAAAACTAAATCACCGTTTTAATAGAATAAAATTAGATTTAAATAATTATGAAGACGTATACGATGGTCAACTCTATAAAGAATTAAGTCAGGAAAACGAAATTTTATCAAACCCATCTAATATTTCCTTCACTTGGTACACTGATGGGGTAAGAATTTTTGGGGCGTCAAATTTTTGTATCTGGCCAGTCTATCTTATATTAAATGAATTACCTTATTTTGAAAGATTTTCCATACAAAATGTCATACTTGCAGGAATATGGTGCGGTTCTCAAAAACCTCAACCAAATTTGTTTTTAAAACCTCTTTATGAAGAAATAATGAAATTATACCGTGGCATTGCTTTTACGGTGCAAGGTATGCAAATTTCAGTAATTATACGAGGAATCGTTTTATACGGTACCTGCGATTTACCTGCAAAATCCTTATTTTTGAATATGGTCTAGTTCAATGGAAAATTTGGGTGTCAAAAATGCAAACAAAAAGGTCAAAACACGAATAGAAAATGGGTATATCCATACAAGCGTAACTTACGGCTCAGAACCGATGAAGAAACTAAAATTCATTCAGTACAGGCAGTACAAACAGGCTCGAGAGTATGTGGAGTAAAAGGGCCTAGTATTTTATCTCTTTTTGTTTACAATCCAATAAGATCAACAGTCGTTGATACGATGCATTGCGTCTTTGGTGTAGTTAAGCAACATATGCATTTAATACTTAACTCTGTTTACTCCGATGAACCGTTTTCAATTCACACTTGCATTTCAGTCATAGACAAGCGTCTTTTGTCAATAAAACCTCCTCATTTCATTCAAAGACGGCCTCTATCTATTACCGAACATTTAGCATATTGGAAGTCGTCAGAATATAAAAACTGGTTTTTCTATTTTTCTTTGCCTATTTTGAACGATTTAATGACTAATGATTACTTTGAACATTATAAATTATTTGTATCGGGTATATTTTTGTTATGCGGAGATAGTGTCTCAGAAAATATGATTGAAAAAGCGTCGAAATTTCTTAACCAATTCGTGTGCCGATTTGAAGTACTGTTTGGCACAGAACATATGTCGTGTAATCTTCATCATCTCTTACATCTTCCTGACGTAGTTCGACAATCTGGTCCTTTATGGACTCTGACATGCTTCCCGATGGAAGACCTTAATGGAAAATTAAAATCACTGGTGCAAGGAAGTAATTCACCACAATTACAGATCACTTCATCCTTATCATTAATAATAAATGTACGTACCCTCATTGAAGAAAAATTAATTACCGGTTCTCAAGCACACAATTTTTGTACGCGATTACTTTCAGCTAGAAAGCAAATTAAATTTGGAGAAGTTATATCCCAAAGGGCATATGTAATCGGAAAAGTTTCGCATACAGTCAATTTATCTCTTGAAATCAGGCAAATTTTAAGAACCAGCGAAATTATGATAGATAAACGTATATTTTTTTTTAAAAGGCTTCTCAAAAGCAACTTATTATATATTTCACCGAGTTATACCCGATCTGATAAATTTAATTCAATGTGCGTAAAATATTTTAAAAATAATATGTCTTATTTCGGAAACATTGTAACCTTTGTAAAAGTCATGTGTATGTGTGAAGTACTATGCGATCGTGCAGTTTCTTATTTTGCCATACTGAACAAGTTCCATACTACGCATATATTCTCAACAACAACAGATACATTGCTGTTTATATACATGTGTAACATACTTAATAATATTGAGATAATACCTGTAACCGATCTACAATCAGTATGTTATTTTATCAAAAACGAAGATACTAACAACAGTTATGTAATCGAACCTATTAATAACAAAGAAGTGGAATAATTGTATTCATTAAGTTAATATAACAACATGTCATGTTGACAGGTTTCCTAACCTGACATAGAATTCAAGATTTCTAACATTATTTTCTATCATTTTTTAGCTAAAGAATCACTCCAAACCTATTCATTCTCTAATTCTGATATCAATAAATATTTTATAACAAAAAATTACGGGAAAAATCATTACTAAAACCTAGAACGCTTAAGGGGCCTTAATATTATATATAATATATTCATCTTATAAAATATCGATATTTGTTCTATACCTCGCCCTGTTTTTGCCAGACGATTGCCGTACATGTAACATACTTCATTTTCTATATTCCGGGCATAAGATTGCCATACCTGCGCCGCACCATAGATTAAGTAACTTCCATATTCAAAACCGATTTTCTGTGACAGTTTTAAATTGAATTAAATGATAATTTTTTTAAAATACGCAGCAAAAATTTGGCCTTATGAAAATTGCGAGATATATATAAAGCTGAAAGCTCGCAAATGCCAATTGAGGCCATGAAGAAAAATGTAAAAAAAAAAAATTTTTTTTTGTAGTTCAGACGTATAAAATGAAGATAAAATGTGAATACGTGTTAAGGATATGGTAACAATTAAAAAATAATAATAATATCTAGCAGAATAGCTATCGCAAAAACATTGATTGGTGTAACGTCCTACGTTTTAATTACTTACATTCAGAGAATTATGCATTATATTACAAAACTTCATTGTTTAATGTGCAAGCTACTAGCTTTGTATAGTGAAAATCACGTGATTTCCTAGATGGTTTTCTGCGCATTTAAAAAAAAAAGGACATTAAATTCTATTAAAAACTATTTCAGAGAGGTGGTTTCGAATACCGAAGTTACATAACGCATATACCGGTTTAAAATTTATTCTACCATACTTTTGCTAGACTATTCCCGTAATTACAGCAATATGCACCATACCTTTGCCATACCTTCACACTTTGGGCTACACGGTTGCCGTACTTTCGCCGTACCATTGTCATACTTTTTGTTCTCGAGATGCCCATACTTAAACCATAGCATTTGATACCTAGACTGGGCCCGTACTTGAGCCATATGAGATCCATAAAAAAATTCAAAACTGGAGAGTATGGGAAATAGTATCGGAAACGCTCATAGGCCAGACTTTTGACATACTTTGGAACTGTAGTTTTGCCATATTGATGAAAGATGATTGCCAGACTGATGACAGATGATTGCCATACTGATTACAGATTATTGCCATACCTTTACCCATACACTTCCGATACTCCGTATTTCCACGCGGGAGAGTAGTACACAGTTAGCCTTGGTATTAGGTTAACAATTGCCTTTATAAAAAACACACTGTCACATTGAGTGAATATGTATTCAGAAATAAATTTCACATTTTCCACAAAGGATACAAGTCCGTTTTTATATTATTTAATTTTTTATTCAATAAAGATGTAATTCGCCAAATCCGAATGGATTTTTTGGTAACTTCAAATCAAAATTTTATAAACACAATATTCTATGCTCTAGAGTTATATAAAATAATTAATAGTACGTTATTTTATTTTTGAATGATTAATAAATATCTCAAGGATTTTATAGCTTTCATGTACTTTAAAATACATAATAGTTTATCATTTTTCGCACGATAGTAGTAATTACTCAACGTAGTACAATTAACTTACATATAATTACTTAGATATACTGACAACGTTTTGTTACACAAAATATAAAATTGAATTCATAATAAGTTTAAAATTACATTAATACATAAAGATTTTATACAAACCCAAATTATATGAAATCACTTTGAAACTATCTTAAAATATAGATTTTATATTAATATTATCAGATTATAAATAAATGTAAAATATAAATAATATTTATTACGTATTTTTTATAATTTTTTATAATATATATCATTTTCAGACGATTCGTAAATATGTAAATAATTTAATCATTTCATGCGTACTTGTTCGTTCTATACGCACACTGACTCTGATACATCTGTATTAGTAGTTGTATATGAGTCATCCATCGGTTCGGGTGAAACATGTTCACATGTCGCTGCTGTTGCTATAAAAAACATTTATAAATCATACTGATGCGCACAGATGCACCAGTTCTCTTATACTCTAAAATGCATAATACATTGTTCATTTTCGCTTGACAATAGCAATTATCCAATATGCAGAATAACAATGTACTAAAATTAAATGAAATTTCATTACTTAGGAATACTGTCAATGTGCATTTCAATTAAAAATGCACAATTTATCAATATCATATTGACAGCATGGTGAATATAATATTAAATTAATACCTAACAATTTTGGACGACTACTTATTTTATGGACAATTTTTAAGCAATTTTTTATTACAAAATTTATTTTATAATATTATTAACAAATTGTAAATAATCTTAACAAATTAATATCAATTTTATTAATATATTAATACAATTATTAAGTTATTAACATTTATTATTTTTGAATGATTCGTAAATATCTGAACGGCTTATAAATGTCTTATTTACCTGTTGGTATCACGCACACTAACTTCGAGGCATCTGTGCCAGTAACTGTATGTGAATCATCCATCGATTCGTGTGAAATATTTTCACGTGTCGCTGTTAGTATAAAATACATTTATGAGTTATTATGGTGTATTACAATGACGTACGAGTTGAAGTATATTTTAGAACGCATACACCATTACTATTTTCAGACAACAATAGTAGAATAGATTTTTTTTTATTTACCTGTTTCATCACTGCGTGAAGTAGAAGGATTCGTCGATGATTTCAGGGCTTCATATTTTGAAGTATATTTCTTTGGAACAGCTAGAAAATCTTTACGGCATCTCGAATGGTAACCATGCCTTTTTGTCACAATAGCTGGTAAATGAATGCCAGAATATTTCAATTTTAAAGCGACACGTACAGCTAATATATCTACACTTTTTTAAATTTTCTTCTGATAATAAGATAATTGTATCGCTGACGTCGCTGCACTCAAATATACAAAAAGGCTTACAGTCCATTTTTCGTTATTGTACAGAAAATGGATCCGAAAATATTTGTTCAGAAAGTGTGTACGCGGAAGAACAAGTGCTCTCGGACTGACGATTTAGTCGTATTTCAATTAATAAATAAATAATTACACAAACTAACGTTCCTATAAATTTGGCAACGCTGTAAACAAAGGACTTATATAGCTACTATAAATAGATAGTAACATATAAATAAACATATAATACAGGTTCAGGTAGCCATAAACAACGTGAAAAATGCAATTGTCAGAATTTTGTGATAATGAATAGTTGAGAGTTTTGTGATTTTATCATTTGTATTTTTCGCATACAAATTAAACATACAACTTAATTTCACATTTAAATTATGATAATATATGTTTCAGAATACGTTGAATATTCATCTGACGAGGATGAGCCTGACCAGCCAGTCTGCGAGTGACATAAAATGTGATGACATAAAATACTAACCCATATACATTTAAAATATATTTCCTTTTTTTCAATGTAAAACTTTAAACAGTACAAACAATTATGACAACTGCATTAATTTATTTTAATGATAACAAATTTCTTACATAGATGCAACAATTTTTTTTACCACAATACCTCAAAATTCTCGTTAAGGTGGTTTCTACATCCAATGAGTGGTTTTCAAAAATTTATGCTAGAAATAAAAAATAAGTACATAGTACATCAATTTCTCTAACCGTAACGTCATTTTTATGTATTTAGCCACCACTCAGCCTTCTGACATTTTATATACAGGTTCAGGTAGCCATAAACAACGTGAAAATGCAATTGTCAGAAGTGTACTTTATCAGTTTCGTTCGAAACGAGCTTGGAATCGCTGCTTTTCGACGCCACAGCCGATTCCGCCACATTCAGCTGTACCGTTATTTTTTCTATACTTGACCACCTGTTAGCCTTCTGACAATTTTTTTACAGGTCCAGGAAGCCATAAACAATATAAAATGCAAATGTCAGAAGTGCACCTTATCAGTTAATTTTTCACATTTTTTTACATCTTCTTCGACTGCTGACACCTCTTAAGCCACGACCTACACTTCTGACAAAATTTTTCTCGATTCCCACACTTGAAAACTACCACTCTACAAAATTTCAGCCTTGCACCTTATCAGTTTTTTTTACAACTTTGACCGCCCACGCACGCCCGCAGCCACGGGATGGACTTCTGACGTTGGAGCTCCGTATTTGTAAGTGGTCAAGGAGTGGTTTTATGTAAAAATTTTGCTTGCACCTTATCAGTTCACTTTTACGTAGCTGGCTCTCCGTCTATTAGATTCGTAAAAAGTGTATACACTATCCACGGCTTCAGGCGTCACTCCAATAAAACAATTACAACGATATTCCAAAAATTGCAAAGAAAAAGTTAACGATGGATTCCCGTGTGCTATTTCAACATATATTAAGTACATACGTGGAATTGACCAGCATGACTATAGATCCAAAAGAGTACTTCCAACTATTAGATCCAAAAAGTGGACTGTGGACTTGGGTAATTTTTATTCGTCTCTTACTATCATCTGTTGTAAGTTCGACAGTTCTAACTAATCTTTACGGAGATAATGAAAGCAAAGTAAGTACCAAGGACATTTGCAGACTAATATTCAAATCGCATCTGTCTAAAAATGGATCCGAAAATATGAAAAGACATAAATTTGAAACGGAGGAACGAAATAAATGTAGTCATGGAAAATGTCCTTGAGAACAACAGAATATTGCATTGATTGCAAACTCTATTACTACAAAAATGTTTTGTAATAAATCACACATCAATTATTAATGTATTGAATAATAAAAAGCAAATATCAATAATTTAAAAAACTAAAAGTCACAAACCCGATAAAAGAGACAGAAAATAAGAAAGATAAAAATTAAATAATGAAAAATACAAAAAAAAAATAAATGCTCTCTACTATCGTTGACTTCCACGTGGTGAGAGTTGGAAACATGAAATGCCACGGACCACAAACGATGAAAACATACAATACATGAATAATTTATTACTACGAATATGAAAATTTAATGAATTTTTTATTCACGAAAACTGAGTTTTATTTTAATTTTAATTAATTTTAATTCTCATGTCATAGTCGTAATCTGATAATTTCGAAAATGCTATAAAAAACGAAAAATGTGTAGAAAAATCCGCCATCTTTGATCCGCCATCATATATTTGCATATATAATCACGTCAACTTTTAGTCAAACTCTTTATGCCCCCAGATCTACGTCATCGGAGCGATCAGTCATCGCGAACTTAGTAAAAAGTTCAAAAACCGATCGAAATATCGGATTTTTCTCGACAGATCGGAATTTTCTCGATTTTTCGCCTTCCTATCGCCATATTTAAAAATTGGCTACTCGTAGCTGAAAACGGACTTAGGATTCGGAAAGAACAGGGTCGAAAACTGTAGGATATATATGATCGGAATAATTCATTGTTTATTTCTATCAGAAAAGTGATCAGTAAAACACAGTGTAATTTTACTGCATTTCAGGCGGAAAAAGGTTAGTTTAAAAATTGCTTTACAAAGTAGAGTTGCAAAAACTCAGCTTTTTTTCGACTCCTACGCAATATATGAAATTAAAGTATATGTGAGTCTTGAAGATCTTTTTATTCCCTACAATACGCAAAGTTTTATCCAAATATCAATATTTGTCCAGTTATAGTTTTAAAAAAAAAATGGAGATAGATAATCGATTTTCTGCAGTTTTTGCGGTATAACTCATTTTTTTCAATAGATAGCGGAATGTTACCCTGGAATATTTACTAGACCCTGAAATAACCTACAATCTAACCCCCTTGTTTATTTCGTTACATCAAAATTGAGCCGAGAAGAGGTTTTCGAAATAATGAGTCGCACTATATAATTCAAAATATTATTGTTACCGGCTTTCACCGATGCTGATTCCTAATAGAGATTTCTTGTAATTATAAATAATAAATCTCTTTAAAAAAAATTAATTTTTTCTCGGTAATATCGTCCTCTTACTAATGCTAAAAAAAGTAAACAAAGAAAATGTGACGTAACTGGGATATCGGTTCACGTCGAGCGCAATAAATCATCTATATTCTGGACATTTATAATCGGTTACACCAACGTTCTAGTACTAATATCTAAGCCTAGAATATATTCTTCATTTTATCACTGCTTAAATGCTATATACCGACATTTTATGCAGTATAAAATGAAAATTATATCTAGAAACTTAAAATTGAAGCTAATTGAAACTAAAAATCGCGTCCAGGGTAAGGATGCCATAAGCCCTGCTGAAGAGCACAACATGGCATCCTGGTGCGAAACGCATTTTAACAATAGTTCCAATTACAACTTAGAGGAAAGATTCTTAATATTAAATCCAACAGTAGCTGATTCAAAATTTTTACATATAAGTACCCAATGATTTATTGCGCTAGACGTGACTGATATCCCTGTTAGATAATATTTTCTTTATTTACTTTTTTCAGAATTAGTAAGAGGACCTTATTACCTAGAAAAAAAAATTGTTTTTTTTAAGAGATTTATTATTAATTATAAATAATTGGTTAATTTAATTTAATTTAGTCAAGAAATATACCTATATTTACTTATTTACTATTATCAATAAATCTCTTAGTCGATAAGTATGTTTTTAATAACTGTATAATTTATTTTACTTTACATGATGTGGGAACAATTAAAATAACTTGGTAATTTGGATTAGACTATATTTACATGAATAAAAGAAATATTATTACAATAAATGGTGGGTTTAAGGGGGTTTTAAATTGGTCCGCCGGTTAGGTAGGAAATTTCACTAAATAACATAGATAAAAGATGACTGAAAACAATTTTCAAAATTCTGGCTCTATAAGGGCAATTCTAAGCACTACAAACAGTTTCTAAGAAAAAACCAAAGATATTAATTAAGAACTGACCGTTAATTTTCGGAAATACATCATTTTTATTTATTTTCGATAATTCTTGATCAGTTCTCAATTAGTTTCCTTCGCATTTTCTAGTATACCGTCTATACTTGTTAAAATTGCCCTTACAGAGCCCGAAAGTTGAAAAATTGGTTCAGTTATTTATTATTTACGGTCTTAAGTGAAAATCGCTACCTTATCATTGGATTACTTTAAAACCCCTTAGTATAGGCTTTCTAATTTGTTCATTAATATTATTGCAAGTTTTTTTATTTAAATTTTACATATTATAATGTTTTCAATTTTGTCATCATCGCTTGCAATGAAAGTCTTGATTTCGATGTTTCATTTTTTGACGGTTAAAATACAATGTATAGACTGCGTACCAATCCAAAATTCCCGATGGTGAACCGGAGTACATAAATCAAAGTTCTAATGGAAACGCACCACACATTCCTGTAGTGCTTAATTATTTATTATTATATGAATTCCATATATAAATAACGAATATATCTCACACTAAACAACACTATATACTTATACCGCTATTTACTATTGCTATGGAGAAGGAAATAACTACAAAACCCTCAGTAGCCACAATCCGTGTTTGTTATAATAACTATCTGTTAGCGAGTGTATTCTCAAATGTTTCGTTCGGATGTATACACGCGATCTCTTGGATTATTTAAAAAGATGGTATTTACATAAGTATACATGTAGCAAGTCGCTGAGAGGTACCCTAGTTTTTAAAATGTCGGTGACCAGACGGTGATGTCGGAGATACTTACCTCTCAGCGTTGGCAAAAGACGGTAACAATACTATTTTAAATTACATAGTGCGACTCATTAGTTTTAAAAGCTCTCCTCGGCTGCATTTTTTATGTAATAAAATAAACCAGGGGATTAAATTGTAGGCTATTTCGCGCTCTAAAAGTTATTCCTAGGTAACTTTTTAATATCTTTTGAAAAAAAAGGAGTTAGGCAGCGAAAACTGCAGAAAATGGCATATTTCCACTTATTTTGTAAACCATAATTGGAATATTGATGTTTGGATAAAACGTTAAGTGCAGGTACCGTAGGGCTTAAAATGATCTTTAAAATTCTTGTGATTGATATATTGCGTAGGAGTCGAAAAATAGCCGAATTTTTGCACCTCTACTTTGTAAAGTAATTTTGAAATTAATTAACTTGTCAAGAAAATATATCCAGTACCCCATAAAATGCGGTCTATGATCTATCTAAGGGTTTCACAAATATGTGTAAATTTTTTCAAAATTTTAGACATCGGGTAAATTAGAAAAAATCCAATTATTTTACGAAAAAATGAAAAAATTTTTTTTTAGTATGTACCTTAAAACTGTCACAAATGAAGAGCACTGTTGAATTTTTATTACGATATAAAAAAAAAATTCAAATGAGATTTATAAAAAATGAAAAAAAGAGATATGAAAAAACTATTTTAACCATTTCTCATAGTGTACAATCAGCCCTCAAAATTACAAGAAAATCAACCATATATATATATATATATATTCAAATGAGCACTACCGGCCGAAAATGAGATTTAAAAACCTGAAAAAACGGATCTGGCGTGTAGGTCATGGTCGTTGATTTTCTTCTAATTTTGAAAGCTGATTGTACACTATGAGAGTAGAGGGGCTATAGGGCTTCTCTTCACCCCCCCCCCCCCCCCCCCACCCTACCTCCCATCGATGATAGTGTGATGGAAGAATTGCGCAAGTGGGCCGTCAGAAGGTCAGGAATGAAAGGAGGTTATTATAAACAATTTCATGTATTGTTATTGTAAATTTCGAAAGCTGTGAAGGTCGAAAAACATAGGTAATTTAATGCGTTACATTCTCGAATGAAAAGAGAAGGTAAAGGTCAACCAATATTTATTATTTCATTAGATATTGTTATTAATAAAATGTTTTTACATTATCATTGAAAACGACATATTTCTAATGCATGATCATACAAAATTCAATCAGAGAGTTTGAAAAGTGTTGACCGTTACACATTAGTATTGCAATGTGTCGAAAATCAAATTTCAAAAGTCGCTTTCATGAAAGGTCAGATATTGCTACATTATAGTCGCTTATGGAAATACATCGTAAGCTAGGAACCGTATTGAGAGTTTCAATATGATACACCGTTACTGACGTATTTCAGATGGTTTGAAGGTGTCTAGCCCAATCCCGTATATCGACGACCTACTTTTTAAAACTCACACAAATTTTAAAAACCTGTTACTCGTTAGTGATGCAATCAGAGCTTTGACCTCTCCCTTGTCATGTTGTAAGTTCGAATTCACCTTTCAGAATTTTCACTCGTCGGGGAAATCTCTCCACCAATATGACAGTCGCACAACTGGTTTGTAGACCTTTCCCTTGACAAGCCGTTAGCGTAACTCAATGATCTCCAATAGTGACGAAATCGTTGAGTCCCTTCACACAAAACTGCTAAGACCATTTTGAAATTAATTTAGAAAAGCCTCTAATCAAGTCTCAACGCGTTCAAAAGACCTGACGTCGACCCCCTGATGCGCGGGACCTGCCGGCTACGACAGGTCCGTTTATCCTACCTATCAATTACAAAATTTGTTCCATCTAACATCAATATTTTAATTTTCTCGTTCCGTGACATGCTGTTGCTTCAGTTTTGTCAGAGATGGACAGTCCAAAACGTCGGGATCAATAACAGTTTCAGCGTTTCATATATCCTCCAACCAACATTTTTTATCGACTCCTTTTACATAAATTTTGTTGGCACATTTAACGATATCCTCCAAAGTCTCGTTTATAACATCAAAGGGAACGTCATCAGATTGCCATGGTAAGCCGTGGTAATTATGCATTAACCAGTTATTGACTCTTTTATAGTGTAAAGGTAACCACACCCATTGATATGGTGGTTTAAACACACATATCTCAATTTCATCGACGAAAATATTCATTATAGACATTTCCTTCGGTATGAAGCGATTACCAGGCCCGCGGAATCCCTGAACGTCTACAATATATTCCATTTCGTATGAAACTGATTCACTAGCGATTAAAGTATAAACGCATTTTATTCATTTATTGACGCATGCGCAATAATGGCTACCATAAAGGTCAGCTATTGCTACATCATAGTCGCTTCTCGGTGCCTGTGTGGAAATACATCGTAGGCTAGGAACCGTATTGTGAAAGTGAACGTAAAATTCTTATAATGACCTTTTCCTCCTGTGTTCTACTGCCATCTCTTTCGCTCTCTCATACTCTTTGTTATATTGCACCATATATTTTTCCATGTATACAGGTTCAGACGCGTTTAAAGTCATTGCGCAATTTCATCAAAACATATACCAAGTGACACATTTTCTCCTTCCCAAATTTAGACAACCTCCGCCATAATAGAAAGGAGATGATCTCAGTTCCGTATTTTATCTACGAATAACCTGGCGGGCCACCTGTAGGCCAACTCACCCCTTCGTTAACAAAGGTAGCATAAATAAATAAATAAATAATTTATAATAATAATATTTAAATAGTAATAAATCTCACATATTCCGAATAGCGTGTATTAAAATGTATAATATAGAAATGATGGAAGAAGCTAGCAGTAATTAGAAAGAGAGGATGACACGCTTATTTCCTATGCATTTATCTATTCACGGTATTTACGTGTTTACATGACGTTCAAACCATAGCTATACGAGTTTGGACACGTGGGTAAACCCATGCATAAAATCGAGTCGTGTGCACATTCTTGTGATGTAACATTCACACGTCTATGGAATGAAATTAATTCTGAAAACCCAACAAGTACAAGCGTAAATGTATTTTAGTACTAACTAACAGCATACCTCTTGATTCGGTATTGTATGTAGCCTACCCGACATGACTATTTAATTCCGTTTACAATAATGATTTGAATAATCACACTGCACGAAACGTTGTTATATTTGACACATTTTTGTTACTTCCACATTGTAATCGTAATTAATTAACTAAGTCATTCACGTAAAAATACTATTGTTATAGCGATTTTGTTAAGTGTATTGGCATAAGGAGACTTTACTCCTATCCATCACACCTAGTGTAATAGAAAAAGACACAAGTTATTATATCAATAAATAATTTTCATAGTAATAAATTAATCGGTGTGAAGTTGGCCCCCCACTTGGATAAAAAAAAAATACAACAGTTCTATATGCCCCCCACATAGTTCTGAAGTTCTTTATTCATTTTGAAAATAGTTCTGTTGATTTTACCAAAAAAATTGCATTCACTTCACAAATTACAAAATTTAGCGACCCGTAACTCTCCCATTTTTCATCAGATCAAAAACTTTCATAATGAAAAGTTGTAGAACTCTTTGGAGGGCAAAAGAAACTCCAGAGAAAAAATTGATTTTTTGAAATTTTTTTATTTTTGGAAAAAACAGACTACCTGTAATTCTCCCAATTGTCATCGGATCAAAAACTTTCATAATGAAAAGTTGTAGAACTCTTTGGGGGACAAAAGGAACTCCAGAGAAGAATTTGATTTTTTGAAATTTTTGAACTTTTGTTATTTTTGGAAAAAACGGACTACCTGTAATTCTCCCATTTTTCATCGGATCAAAAACTTTCATAAGGCAAAGTTGTAGAACTCTTTGGAAGGCAAAAGGAACTCCAGAGAGAAAATCGATTTTTTGAAATTTTTGAAATTTTTGGAAAAAACAGACTGCCTTTAATTCTCCCATTTGTCATCAGATCAATGACTTTCATAAGGCAAAGTTGTAGAACTCTTTGGGGGGGGGGGGGCAAAAGGAACTCCAGAGAGAAAATCGTTTTTTTGAAATTTTTGGATTTTTGGAAAAAACAGACTACCTGTAATTCTCCCATTTGTCATCGGATCAAAAACTTTCATAATGAAAAGTTGTAGAACTCTTTGGGGGCAAAAGGAACTCCAGAGAGAAAATCGATTTTTTGAAATTTTGCAAATGTTTGTATTTTTGGAAAAAACAGACTACCTGTAATTCTCCCAATTGTCATCGGATCAAAAACTTTCATAATGAAAAGTTGTAGAACTCTTTTGGGGGGCAAAAGAAACTCCCGAGAAAAATTTGATTTTTTGAAATTTTTGAAATTTTTGGATTTTCTGAAAAAACAGACTACCTGTAATTATCCCATTTGTCATCGAATCAGAAACTTTCATAATACTTTCATACCCAGTGTAGGTATTAATTATTAGTAAGGTGTTCGTTAATATCTGGAGTGGCTACAATTTATCTTTAAAATATGAATGCAATATAGAGAGTGCGAGCAGATATATTACAAAATACAATAATCAAAAATAAAACACGACGCTTTGAAGGGTACATATTGAATGTTGTGAGGAATTAAATGTAAGATAAGGAATTAGATACTTACCGATCTACATTAAACAATATGTTTATTATGAATCTAGTCGACAGTAAACTTATGACCTATAAAGAATTATATTAATAACTGTGATAGGCGTGGGTAAGAAATTTCAGACACTGGCAATGGTACTGATCTCAATTTGTTGCGTTCGCACCTTTGGTCAAGATGAAATTAAAGAAGCATTATTATCGCCAGTAACGTGAATGCATTCAGATTTAAGAAAATATACAACATATTGTAAAGGTGTTTCAAAGCTCGGACGTACTAGATGCCTACAGTGAATGAGGTTCTTGCCCGTCAATTTTGACGCACATTTTAGTCTAAACGTGATAATGAAAATAGTGACATACAGTCTGCAAATATTGAAAAATGTCCGTGTTATAATATGCAGAAATTATGTACTTGAAATGAATGATAGAGATACGTGTGTTAAATGAATGATTTAATTGCACATTCATATACTTTTGTCACCAACATTTTCAAAACACCGCAATTGAGCTTGTTTAGTTAAATTGTATAATAATCGTATATATTAAATTGTATCATTATTTACCAAAAAATCGTTGAATATTTACTTCCTTACATAAGAAAATATTCAATGATTATTGAAAATGTGTTTCAACTGTCGAAAAGCAACATAAAGTAATATAGAACTATATAAGCTTTACAGACAGATCATTGAAAATTTTTCACTTTTCCTTTCAAAATGACTAATGTTTTACGGAATCACGTACGCACATTTAAATAGAATTAATTTATACATGTCTTCATGTTGAATTTTTGTTTGATCTTTTATTTCATATACGGTAGCAGCCTTTTTAAGTGATAATGTATGAAAACATTAGTTCTATAAACGATTCAATATCAATAATAATAATATGAAATTTCAGTGCATGGTGTGAAAACATAAGTCCTTAAAGGTTAATTTACTATGAAAATTATTTATTGATATAATGACTTGTGTCTTTTTCTATTACACTAGGTGTGATGGATAGGAGTAAAGTCTCCTTATGCCAATACATTTAACAAAATCGCTATAACAATAGTATTTGTACGTGAATGACTTAGTTAACTAATTACGATTACAATGTGGAAGTAACAAAAATCTGTTAAATATATAACAACGTTTCGTGCAGTGTGATTATTCAAATCATTATTGTAAACGGAATTAAATAGTCATGTCGGTTAGGCTACATACAATTTCGAATCAAGATGTATACTGTTAGTTAGTACTAAAATACATTTACGCTTGTACTTGTTGGGTTTTCAGAATGAATTTCATTCCATAGACGTGTGAATGTTACATCACAAGAATGTGCACACGACTCGATTTTATGCATGGGTATTCGTATAGATTTAAGAAATGCGTAGCTAATGAGAGAGAGAGAGAGAGAGAGAGAGAGAGAGAGAGAGAGAGAGAGAGAATAGTCGACAATATTAAAGAATAAAGTTCAAAATCACATTTGCTATGAATAAGGCCATCTTATGTGTGTAATCAGTTTATATCGAAGGAAATGTGCTATTATACATGGTTCTAATGTAAACAAATTTGTTATTATCATAATGATAAATACTTTGTCGACTTTCGTTTTGTTTTTACATTGACAGAAAGACAGATGTAGTGTAGATAAGATGACTAAGACCATGTAAGATTTATGCATGGACTGACTTTAAGATGTGAAAAATTAATTGTTTTAACGATGTCAACTTAATGATTGAACATTTTTTATTTAAAATTTAGAGATCTTTGGCACGCTCAATTGTATTATAAATGGATCGAAACTTGTATTCATACGTCCATGTACATTTCAACGAGATCGAATATCGCAGAAAAGATTTCTTCAATTGCAAAAGTGCGGTGACCATCATACTGGTGCTAGTACTTGAAACGGTTTAATATTGCGTTTAACTTCTTCTTCATCATACGAGTATCGCAACGCGTAAACTGTCGACAATGGACACGTATGGGACCGTCTATCCTAATCTCAAGAGGAACATCGAATGATACCGAGAGCGATCTAGTGACCGTGAAAATTATCTGTTTTTGTTACACTCTGATTTGATTTCCGATTCATAGGATTTTACGAAGAGATACTACGATCTAGAGAGAAAGGTACGACGTAAACCCATAAGTTAGAGGTACCACGCCATATGTGGAAGTGGCAAAGAGTGTGTGAGAAGGAGAGATACAGAGATAGAGCGAGAGAGAGGGAGAATGAAGCGTCAATTAATGAAGGGGACAAGCAAATCAGTATTAGGTACTAGAAATGTAGTATATTGCCGACGTGCAAGGATTCTCCGGATCTGGTAATCAGTTTATATTGAAGGAAATGTGCATTATGGATATTTCCGACATTGATGTAGTAAAGTACGTTTTGAACGTAAAACAATTGGTTAATGCACAATTATCATGGTCTACGATTGGAATCGGGCGATAATATACCCTATGATGCAATCAACGAAACGTTGGAAGACATCGTTACATGTGCTCACAAGATATACATAAAAGGCGCGGACAAAAAAAAAAGATATAAGTTGCAGGAAACTTTATATGCTGATAATGTTGACCTAGATATATTGGCCCGTCCATCTCTACCGAAATTCATAGGATAAAATGCTTAAAAATTGGATACTGGAAAATCTTCAAGACCATCCTGCCCTCTGAATAGACACTCGATGTCTTGAAAATCTTCAAGACATCGAGTGTCTACCTATAGATTTCATCTCAACGTTTGCAGAACGTGAAATTGAAGAAGCATGATCATGCCTACCTCTCACAATGCAAATGCATTCAGATTTACGTGGATGTCGTCGATAAACATTTTGAAACGACTGATGATACCGTAGATAGACAACCGCCTATGATTAAAGACTGTGCAAAGTGTTAATCTCAGAGGGACGTCTAGTAATGGCAATATAGGTATTTTAAAAATATCGAGATCGCTTTCGCTTTGCAGTAGATGCGCGGTAATATTTAACAATTTCACTTTCATATTCTTTTGCATGGCGATAATAAGGTTAATTTTCAACTAGATTCAATTTTCAAGAACCTCATATTCAATTGTAATCGCTCCATAGCCACTCATATCAGCAAGTGTATGATGGCAGCCTACGATGAATTTATGCATTTCAGATGCACCCGCATATTTCATTCTGCGACACGCAGATTCTGCAATCTCTTTAAACATACCAAAAGATGGCAGCATTATCATTTCCTTTAACTTTTTACTTAAAAGACACAAAACTGTGCGTAAAGATAGAAAGAAACTGTTGAATTTTACACGCTTCTCTTAGATTTTTGCATCGTCATTTCGATCTTCTTATTCTTAGAAATTTTAAGAGTGGGAAATATTAAATGAAGGTTAATTAATTATATTAAAAGCAAGTCGATACACGTATGTGTTCGTCACTTGTGGGAAGTCAGATTCATTGTTACCGTATAGTAAAGTCTACGGATAATTAACAGGTCGAAACCTGTATGGCGATGTTTAAGATGTGGTAAATTGTACACACACATTAAAAAACGGTCAGGAACCTGATTAATTACATTACCCACGTGTCCAAACTCGTATAGCTATGGTTTGAACGTCATGTAAACACGTAAATACCGTGAATAGATAAATGCATAGGAAATAAGCGTGTCATCCTCTCTTTCTAATTACTGCTAGCTTCTTCCATCATTTCTATATTATACATTTTAATACACGCTATTCGGAATATGTGAGATTTATTACTATTTAAATATTATTATTATAAATTATTTATTTATTTATTTATGCTACCTTTGTTAACGAAGGGGTGAGTTGGCCTACAGGTGGCCCGCCAGGTTATTCGTAGATAAAATACGGAACTGAGATCATCTCCTTTCTATTATGGCAGAGGTTGTCTAAATTTGGGAAAGAGAAAATGTGTCACTTGGTATATGTTTTGATGAAATTGCGCAATGACTTTAAACGCGTCTGAACCTGTATACATGGAAAAATATATGGTGTAATATAACAAAGAGTATGAGAGAGCGAAAGAGATGGCAGTAGAACACAGGAGGAAAAGGTCATTATAAGAATTTTACGTTCACTTTCACAATACGGTTCCTAGCCTACGATGTATTTCCACACAGGCACCGAGAAGCGACTATGATGTAGCAATAGCTGACCTTTATGGTAGCCATTATTGCGCATGCGTCAATAAATGAATAAAATGCGTTTATACTTTAATCGCTAGTGAATCAGTTTCATACGAAATGGAATATATTGTAGACGTTCAGGGATTCCGCGGGCCAGGTAATCGCTTCATACCGAAGGAAATGTCTATAATGAATATTTTCGTCGATGAAATTGAGATATGTGTGTTTAAACCACCATATCAATGGGTGTGGTTACCTTTACACTATAAAAGAGTCAATAACTGGTTAATGCATAATTACCACGGCTTACCATGGCAATCTGATGACGTTCCCTTTGATGTTATAAACGAGACTTTGGAGGATATCGTTAAATGTGCCAACAAAATTTATGTAAAAGGAGTCGATAAAAAATGTTGGTTGGAGGATATATGAAACGCTGAAACTGTTATTGATCCCGACGTTTTGGACTGTCCATCTCTGACAAAACTGAAGCAACAGCAGCAATATGAATTGTCGGAGGAGTGTGAAAGCCATACGATTAATGGAACTTGCACTAAAGAAAATGTACAAATACTTAAAAATTGGGTATTGGGAAATCTACTTGAACAGCCTGCATCTCTTCAACGTTTATTACGGATTTATTACGAAGTGAAACGTCTCGCATTGATGGAAACAAAAGATATAGAATGTCTACCGATTGATTTCATCTGCATGTTTGCTGAACGACAAATTGAAGAAGCATGGATCTGCTTGCCACCTGCTATGCAATTGCATCCTGAAATACGTGAATGTCGACGATGTTATAAACATTTCGGCTGCATCAGTTGTCAAATTAAAAGCTACGCATTAGTTGACGATATTGAAAATATAAATTTTATGTAATAGCTATTTTATATTCTTATGTATAACAATATTGTGAACAAAACAAATTAATGTAATGTATGAATATGAATGTGAAAAATAAAATTTATTAAATACATCTTCTGTACTTTCTTCATCTACAACCCGGTTGTGCGACTGTCATATTGGTGGAGAGATTTCCCCGACGAGAGAAAATTCTGAAAGGTGAATTCGAACTTACAACATGACAAGAGAGAGGTCAAAGCTCTAATTGCATCACTAACGAGTAACAGGTTTTTAAAATTTGTGTGAGATTTAAAAAGTAGGTCGTCGATATACGGGATTGGGCTAGACACCTTCAAACTATCTGAAATACGTCGGTAACGGTGTATCATATTGAAACTCTCAATACGGTTCCTAGCTTACGATGTATTTCCATAAGCGACTATAATGTAGCAATATCTGACCTTTCATGAAAGCGACTTTTGAAATTTGATTTTCGACACATTGCAATACTAATGTGTAACGGTCAACACTTTTCAAACTCTCTGATTGAATTTTGTAAGATCATGCATTAGAAAGATGTCGTTTTCAATGATAATGTTAAAACATTTTATTAATAACAATATCTAATGAAATAATAAATATTGGTTGACCTTTACCTTCTCTTTTCATTCGAGAATGTAACGCATTAAATTACCTATGTTTTTCGACCTTCACAGCTTTCGAAATTTATAATAACAATATATGAAATTGTTTATAATAACCTCCTTTCACTCCTGACCTTCTGGCGGCCCACTTGCGCAATTCTTCCATCACACTATCATCGATGGGAGGTTTGGGGGGGGGGGGAGAAGCCCTATAGCTCCTCTACTTATGAGAAATGGTTAAAATAATTTTTTCAGGTTTTTAAATCTCATTTTCGGCCCGTAGAGCTCAACGTGTTTCGCAACCTATTGAACCCCGTTCACCAGCAGATAGAGTGTAAAATTCTGAAAAGTAAGTCACTTTGTGAAATATGATTTCGACCTACCGTTTTCAAATTATTCAGTATTGAAATTAACCAATAGCACAAGAGCTTGGCGATAGTCGCGATCGGTAGCATTGTCGGTGCATGTTGATAATGAATATGAAGAAAATGCGCATCGTCGATAAGCCGCGCTTTTTTGTTTTCTAGAGAATCCGAAAGAGACGTCAGAAATATCGATCGGATTCGAATGCCTAATCTGCAACTCGCTTCCGCCATCGAAAGTAAAATTCAAACATGTCATTCGAATTAACATTGAATCAATAAATATTAATCAAATTCATGATGATTTTAAAGGTTATAAGTGCAGGAAATAAGGTTACATATGATTCCGTAATACGAAATACCTTAGAAAAAATGAAAATGGAATCGGATTGAATAAAGGGTTACGCTCGAATTCGAATAAGTTTTGACCGAATGACCTATTCTACAAAGTATTCGGATTTAAAATCTGAAAGTATGGATTTATACATGGTCGTAAGACGCATCTTTTTTCCTATTGATAAAATTGTGAGACTTTTAGTTTTTGACACAATCAATAAGTACTTATACGCCGATTCCGCGCATTATCACTTACCCGATTAGCCTCCTCAATTATACGAGTAAAATGAAACTCCAAAGATAAGATTGAACTTATAATGAATTGAAATAAAGTTAGTAAGAATTTAAATATTAATAAATCGTTTTGAAATTTTGTTCAATCATAATTTGGACAAAATTAGCTCCCGATTTACGTATTTTAATTATGATAAAATAAATATCTTAATTCCTTGTAATTGAAAACGCGTTTTTTACTCAAAATGACTCGTCTTTTGGTCCGCTCAAAATTTTTTCAGATTTTACGAATTTTGTCAGAAATTTTTTTCAGTAAAGGGGCACTATTTTCACCATGAGCTATCTTTGGGAAATGCCTAACCTGCAAAGAAAAATGGTATTCGAATTGATAACGACGAATATTAATAGTAAACATTAATAATAAAAGTTATTATTATTCAAAATTAAATAAAATAATTTTACAGGTTATAATAACGCGAAATAAGTTTCACTGGTTTCAAAAATCTGTAAAAATACTTGGTAAACTTTCTAAGCTGAAAATAAAAATGATAGGCGAAGAATTAAATGAGGAAATTGAAAATTCATACTAAAAGTATTTGAATTCTAATTAAAAAAGACGAATTCAAGAAAATATGACTAACTGAAGTTAGTGAATTGTTCGTATTCAAATTTCAATTAATTAAAATTTGTTTTTAATTTATGCAAAATCATAATAATACGAACTACTGAATTTGGTTCGCTTATTTCGCAAACTAACTACTTATTAATTAATAAAATACTACACAATTGAATTTGCTATTCGTTATTCGTCCTTAAATGGACCACATGCTTAGAGAACGAGTCAGAGTTTATAACCTATAAAATTATGACTTAGGGGAAGCAAAAGATATGACTTTATGGGAGCATATAACTTAAGGAGAGCGCTACTGTATGTAGACTAGTACGGATTTTTTAATGCTGTAGGATAATGTGGAGAAAAACGGTCTGTTAAAAAGTTGATATAGTTTGCGGAGGAACTTTGAGAATGTCGACATGAGAGTATTAGCAGAGAAAAATATTTTTTAACTACTCTTATTGTATGTGTACTATTTCTGATAAAGTCAAAAATACATTGTTTCAAAAAGGCAAGGAAAAAGGGGCCAAATGGCAAAATAACACGAAAAGCGTATTACTAACAATATCGCATGCTATGAGGTAGGAAAATACTCCGGAAGATATACCTAAAAACGATGGAATACTTGCCAAAACTAATGTAAGATCGCAAAAATTGTTATATGCGTGTTATTGGCATTTTTTTCGTCATTATTTTGGGTTTTTAGACAATATAAAAGATATCCATGATTTTTGGAAAAAACTGATGCTCCTATCACGTTTTGTATGCAGGTGCTATTTGACCCGCTCATGTTATTTTGCTCCGCATTCCCTTGTCCTTGATTAAATGCTTACAACAAGGCAATTGAAGGAAACATAAACTATTATTTAAAATAATTTATTCAAAATTTGGATTCCTCGAAGTGTCCACCCTGCACAAGAATACAAGCATTGACTCTTTTTACAATATTTTCTTGAACTCCTGCAAGAATGTTTGCAGTTATCTCCCCGATTGCTGCCTCAATCCTCTCTTTTACCTCATCCGCGTTTGTCGGTTCGGTGAGGTAGACTTTTCCTTTAACGGCCCCCCATAAGAAAAATCTAAGGGCGTTAAATCCGGCGACCTGCAAATTACAATTGCTTTTTTTAATGTGACATAATTATTCAGAATTTTTTTATTTTTCTTCATCGTAAATTATGATTTGCTAAATTCAAGGGGTAACTTTTAATGATAATTGATATTTTAATTATTTATAAATGGAATTTTTTTAATTAGTACATTATGTATCAAAGGCGCAATTATCGATCTCCGGCGAGTTTGAAGTTGGCCACCTGAGTGAAGCGTGGGTGTTAATCACGCTCGTTGGAAATCGAAAATTGGTATGTGATGCATACTATATTTTTCGAAACAACTGGCGTAGGGTTCAACAATTCGTGCCCACAGGTTTCGCACTATCAAAAATCGAAAATCGCGCGCATAGTGTTAAAATAATTGTTTTTGTCTTACCGGGCGCAAAATCCCATTCGACGCCATTGAAAATTACATGAATAAGATGGGAGTCCCATCTTTTCGAATTTAAAATTGGAGGCATAAAATCTAATTTTTATACTCGCTGTAACGTATAATTATGCTTTATTATCACGAGCGCAAACTTTTACATCCAAAATATGATCACTCGATACGCGTATGTGGTTAGATCAACTGACTCAAAAATATTTTTCCAAGTAAAAACGATAGTAATGTTAATTATCTCTTTTGTTTATCAGATACGAAAAATATTTATAAGCTTCAACAAAAATTCAAACGAGAATAACGAAAGAAAATTTTGTTCGAAAAAAAAGATAGTAAAATTGACTATTTCCATTAATATTCAGTTTTATGATTACCAAATAGTTAGAATAACTAAAAATGTTATTAGACGTTTATGTAAATATATTTTTAGTTGGAACCAATATTTTCTTCGTTGATTCGACGATTTTTTCCGTATACAGGTTGATTTTACGCTCTAGGTACGAAAATAACTATTCCGAGTGTTTCTATTATTTCAACATTGAAAATGTTGCTGAATACCGAGAGGTGTTGATTTTTTTTCTGTACTCTCAACTTTAATATTTTATATCTATCGTTTAAAGCAAGTATTTCTCTTATTTTGCATTCAGTGTTCGTAATCCAAACGCTTCAAGTAATTGACAATTTTTTCCATGAGTTAGAATATGGTGTAAAAAATTCAGTTTGTCTTCTTTTTAACTTGAAGTTTGCCACCCTTCTGTTTTGTGCTTATTGACACTTGTATTGGCGCCATATTGAGTCCCCATATCGAGATTTTTAAATATGATCTGAGATTCCTAATGTGCGACCTCAAAAATTCCCGAGCAACAAGTTTTACGCCATTTCCTTTGATTTTTAAAATTCCGTTCGCCATATTGGATCTACCATATATTCGTGAGTAACGATCTCGAAATCCACGAAATTACTAGTTTTTACGTCAGTTTTCAATGTTGTCAGCAGTTTTTCAGACGGGGTGGCAACTTGGAAGCCGGGATTTCAGAAGGTCTGATTTAGCTACATTTGAAAATGTGGTGTAAAATTCGTATTTTTTGGGGAGTTGAAATAATTTGTTATTTAGAGCTGTGGTTTTTTAGTATTAATATTACTATTATTGTTTAATATTACCTAGGCGGCCAGCACATCATGTCGGTGCGGTTATTTGTACCAATCCACTTATTTTCAAACTGCTCGTTGAGGTACGCAGTCACTCCGCGAGCTCGGTGTGCTGGGCGGCCGTCATGGTGAAAGATTAGTTCATTCTGCACTTGTTGGGGAACTCCAGCATTGTCCAACAAAAGTGGAAGATCATTTCTCAAAAATTCAAGATACATGGCGCCCTATAAATATGAAATTTGAAGTATATTCTCCTATGTTCAGTTTTCTAATTATTAGAAAATTATATTATCCGTTCTTATACATATGATATAGGTTGAAAAATTGTACATAAAGGCTGTCATGGGAATTACCGTGAAAATATAATAAAATCAATTACATATTGCAGAAATTAAGATTGTTTAAATTATTTTTGAACCATGTAGAACGTTGAGAAAAAATAATGTATAAAATCGATAATTATTAATATTATTCGTATGTGTGTGAGATTTCACGCATAACCGTTTAACGAAACTTCCGCGCTACTTAAGCCGTGAAACTAGAACAATACCAATGCAAGACCAAATTTTTCTAGGAGGCACTCCAGCCTCTGGCAGCTACCCGAGAGCTTTCTAAATTATCTTTAAAAATTGTCTGTAAAATCTCTCGAAACTTTTAAGGAGCTTGTACCTTTCCATCTATTATCTCACTGAAGGATTGGAAACAGACAAGATCGAGATCCGTGTGTGCTCTGGAAAGCCAACTTTTTTTTTGTAAGGATCTTAAGAATAAACTAGAATTTACAATTATTGAATTTACAGTTATTGAATGAAATGTTCAGTTATATTTTTATTGAGTATCTTTAATGTTTAGTAAGTTTGCAGTGGATGTGATGCATCATTCTATTGAAAATAACGTAAATAATATTTGTAGAAGTTCAGTACATGCCTTAGTATAGTTCAGAAACCTTAAATGTACGAAGGGCTTTTGGTCTACATTGCAATTGGTATTCTCAGAACTCTAAGTTTCGACTTACTTAGTTCAAACAACATTATTTGTTGGATAGTCCTTACATAGTCGGTGAGTAGAAATAAATCTAATCAGATGTTGTCACCCTGGTAAAAATGGAAGTGTACCCGAAGCGTACGTGAAGCATACTCGAAGCGTCCATTGACCGTACCACAGGAGTACCGTACGTTTCTTAAAGAGTACTGTTAGAGTGATTTTAGACTTTAAAGCGTACGTCCACATTTGGAATAAATTACAGTAAATGAAAAATAAAATAAAAAAATATCTGCCGCAACCGAGAATCGAACTCCGGTCCTCCGCGTAGCAAGTTTGAACCATAACCAATCGACCACACTCGCTGTTGTAGGAGTATTCAAAAATAACAAACACTTAAAACATAAACTTTTTTCTGCGTGCAACTACCAAAGTCAATGCGATATTTTCTGAATTATTTGCGAATAATACCTTGTAAACAAGGGAACGGCCGCAAATTTTAGGGGCTAAAATTCTACGCCTGTAATACGAACATTATTTTGTCCTGTATGTGGAAAATTCGTTTTAAGAGATCTTTCTGGAAGTGTAAAATTTTTGTAAAATTACCGGGCGAGAAAGTCGATTTTACGCCTGCAAATGTGGATGTAAATCGACTTTTATGCCCGCCGGACGAAAGAATAATTTGTTAAATTCAAAAAACCTGTTTTTCCATGTTTGCACCGAAAAAAATATCTGTCTGGCCATGAAAAATGCTCAGACGATAAGGTAGTAATTTACGCTAAAAATTTTAATTAAGAGGTAAAGCGTACATTTCAGGTGTTTGGGGCGTACAGCATGCATTAATGTCTATCAAGCGTCCGATAAGTGTCCATTAAAAGTACCGAACTCTTCAAAATGTACTATAATTTTGAAGCCTCAAAACAGACAAATGTACGCTTCGTGTACGCTCCAGCTGATATCATGGACACGTACGGCCATAAGTCCAAAATCACGCTTAAGGAACGACACTGAAGCGTACAAATGTGAGAATTGCTTCACCGGCGCTTTACGTACTCTTAAACGTACGCTTTCATTTTTACTAGGGCAGTTATCAGCTAATTAGAAACCATAATTGATTTAGTTAGTCAATTACAATCCGCGAAAGCGTTCCTCAATGTACACTTTTTCACATCGCAGAATATCTTGTACACCTCCTGAACTTTTTCGTTCAACATTAAGCAAGTTACTTTTATCAGAAATTGAATACTTACATCCAAATTCCCGTCAAAATAATGGGGGCCCACCACGTAACCGTTGATAATTCCGCACCAAACGTTTACCTTCCATCGGTGCTGAAACCCTCGATTTCGAGTTCCTAGGGGATTCTCGTGTGCGTAAATGTACACGTTATGCTGGTTGAACATACCTTCTTGCGTGAAAGTGCATTGATCCGTAAATAGGATTTTCTTTGTAAAATCAGTGTAGGCTCCGTGCTTTTCCAATAACCAATTGCAAAATCGGAGTCGTCATTCATTATCCCCTGTAAGACAGTTTTCTTGTTTTATTAATTTTTTAATAAACGTTCGAAGATGAAAAAATAATAAACAAATTGCTCCTAGACTGCTCGGTAGAGAGTTGTTAGCACCGTCATCGTTTCTCCGTCGGCCCGTCACACAGGGTACCAAAAGTAGTGCACGGAGAAAAAAGTTAGTTGGAACAACTAAGTGTTGATTGGAACAATCATTAAGTTGGTTGTTCCGCCCAAAAGTTAGTTTTTCCTACTAACTTTTTTCCGTACAGTTTTTGAAGACAAAAATAGCTGCAAAGTTTTAAATCTCAACCAATTTCACGAGTACGGAAATAATATGGCGTTTGTGAAAACGCTTCCCATATTTTTCCTACACTATTGCAATGCAAGTTTTGTTCTGTCTGACATTAGTATGGTCAAGTAAAGGTTCTGTGCAGAACGGTAGTACATACGATTATTTAGCATATTATGGTGGAAGAAAAGAAGATTGCCATACTACTTTAACACTAGAATAGAGTGTAACAGCATGTTGTGTATCCAAGGCAGAAAGGCAGGCTCACGACGCAGGCGATGCTCGAGTTGAGTAATTTTAGTTCATATTTAAAGATCAAACTTAATTTTTTTTTTCATAAAATTAGGAGGTTTACGGAAGCTCCCAAAAAGATCTCAAAAGATCAATGATTGTTTAATAAAAAATATTTGTTCAAGTAAATAAATGATATTTAGTCACGATGATTTAGTCAGCACACGAGGGTCGGCGGAGTGTAGCAGAAAGGCCACTATATTCTCTTCCGAACAGTTCGCCAAAATGCTATTACGACGGAGTCTGGATCTTGAAGGGGTAGAAAGGGGACAGTTGCACAGAATGTGAATTAAAGTCTCCCTTTCACCCGTGTTACAAATAGAGCATGGCTCATTCGGGTTATAGGCGTAGAACGTACTACGGACATAAAACGAACGCGAGGATATAGTGGCTGTTCTCAACTGTATTTTTAGGCGCAAGTGGGATATCTGGCAACGTTCCGGAGCAAGAGAGGCCAGTCCGTCGGAGAATTGCCTATATAGAGGCATCTGGATTGAGTCCGATTCGAAATAGCGTTTAAGGTCACGATTACGCTGAAGGGAGGCAAAACTTTCGCAAGTGGAGGCCACCTTGGACTCCCAATTTGCTGCCGAAAAATCATCCCAAAGATTTTCATATAGAGGCGAGCCTAGGACCAACCTTAACTGAGTAAGCCAGTTTATTGCGGAAACACCATTGTCTCTGATACTTAGTTCATAAAGCCTTATTAATCCGAGTCGCCTCAAACTATCCGGTGGTTGCTGCAAATATTTAAGTACTAAATTTAACGATCTACGCCCTATCTCGACCGATATTGGATAAAGCCCCAATTCGCGACGCAAAAGGTAGGGCGGTGTCGACTTAGGGAGCGTAAGCCATTTTTTAAAAAACTCGACCTGCACCGATTCAGAGAATTTAGATGGCCTAGGTCCCAGCAGGGAGCCGCATACAGCAAGGTACACGGAGAGACTAGAGGCAAGATTTTCGTCCGGCCCTCTACGCGCAATAAAGGTACTAGACCACCGGACGAAAAATCTAGGTAGGCGCGCATAAAGATCGTGCATACTACGTGGCCAAATCGAACGTGCAGAGTATAAACATTCTCCCCACTCTGCCGCACGAAATTCCTCCAAGAGTCGGACGATTTTCAGACCTGGCTCGGATGATTTTCATGCGGCAGTCGGCAGTCTCAAACGATTATGTCATGCATGACTTAATCGTGCAATAAATATGTATTTTATTTTTGTTTGCCTTATGCAAAGTGTCATTTCCGAAGTATTTTTTGCTGCCGAAAACAGTGATGGCCTCAAAATTTCTTTATCATGCACAATTTTTTAAAGAATGAGGTGAAATATGGTCAAAAACAAAAATGTTGACATATTTAGTTTAAATTTTCACAAAATTGTGACATGATAAATAATTATGAGAGCACCATCGTTTTCAGCAAAAGTATTTACCATGTCAAAGACATAATCGACATTAGACAATGTTATATACACACTATCTGTGCTTCGATCATTATTAAAATTTCTTTTATTTTTTATTTATTAATTTTATTCATTTAACCAGGTATACATAATAGTATATTACAGCATAAAATTTTGTGCTGAATATATATATATATATATATATATATATTTATAATAAGTAATTATATTAAATATATAATATATTAATAATTATGCTGTAATAGATGCCATATATATATCGTGCATTCCATGTCAACCGGGCCAGCTTGATATCTCAAAAACGGGTATTTTTTTTCTACGAAATTTTCTACAGATCATCTGTAACATGTGAACTTTCACCCTGAATTTTTTCAGAACTACGTTTTTTTTTTATTTCTAAATGGCGGTTTTATTTCTAAATTTAACGTAGTTTGGATAAAAATAAATAATGATAAACCCGAGATTAATATTTCATTTCTTATTTATTGCACTTCTAACAATAATTATTAAAGAAAAAAAATAAAATTCAAAATGGCGGACGAGAATGACTCAAAATCGGATTTTTCTACATTTTGTGCTAATTGAACGTTGTTTGGAGTAAAATAAATAATGATAAGCCCGAAATTTATATTAATTTGTTATTTATTGCATTTCTTACAATAATTGAGTCCCCCGTTCAATAATCAGTCCGACCAGTCCAATAATTTAAACCGAATACATCAACAATTTCATATGAATTCATTGAGAATTATTTATACATTCATTACCGATAGACAATTACTGATGTATTGTTATAATAGAACTTACATATTAAAGTGCAACAAGGAATTAAAACTTATTCAAATTCATCGGCATCTATTACAGCATAATTATTAATATATTAAATATATAATATACGTTTTTTGAGATACTTTCGTCCGCCATTTAGAAATAAAAAAAAAAACATAATTCTGAAAAAATTCAGGGTGAAAGTTCACATGTTACAGATGATCTGTAGAAAATTTCGTAGAAAAAAAATACCCGTTTTTGAGATATCAAGCTGGCCCGGTTGACATGGAATGCACGATATATATATGGCATCTATTACAGCATAATTATTAATATATTATATATTTAATATAATTACTTATTATAAATATATATATATATATATATATATATATATATATATATATATATACATTTATACTACTTGTGTTGTGGGTAGTGTTATATTTTTGATTATATTATATATTATATATTATCTATATCTATATACTATCTTTCTACTTAAAAAATCGAACATATGGGGCATTCCACTCCAAATGTGTAATTGTTTTTTTCAAATTTTTGTTTTCTTTATTTAACTATTCTCTTATATTTAGGACATGAAAATGAATTCGGACCACATATAATAATATATCGCTTGTATTAAATATTATAGAACTGTTTAGATTAAATAAAAATTTCTACTTTAATTTTTACAAATGGTTTTAACTCCAAAAAATTAGTATAATAAATTATTACAATACATGGTTTCTGCAGAATTTTGATGAAGCTTTCGTATAAAAATATTTATTTTTACGAATTATTACAGAAAGACATACAAAATCGTTTCGAAGTATTTAATTTAAATTTTCCAATAGATCCACTGTTTTTATAAATCTGCTACAAAAAAAATGATTCATGTGGTAAAAAACAAAATTTGACATATTTCACCTCATTTCTTTAAAAAATTGTGCATGATAAAGAAATTTTGAGGCCACCACTGTTTTCGGCAGTAAAAAATACTTCGGAAATGACACTTTGCATAAGGCAAACAAAAATAAAATACATATTTATTGCACGATTAAGTCATGCATGACATAATCGTTTGAGACTGCCGACTGCCGCATGAAAATCGTCCGAGCCAGGTCTGAAAATCGTCCGA
This sequence comes from Trichopria drosophilae, assembly GCA_030407085.1. NCBI lineage: Eukaryota > Metazoa > Arthropoda > Insecta > Hymenoptera > Diapriidae > Trichopria > Trichopria drosophilae. The sequence continues at coordinate 64,012,791 of CM059582.1, read as the reverse complement.
CTCTTGGAGGAATTTCGAGCGGCAGAGTGGGGAGAATGTTTATATTCCGCACGTTCGATTTGGCCACGGAGTATGCACGATCTTTATGCGCGCCTACCTAGATTTTTCGTCCGGTGGTCTAGTACCTTTATTGCGCGTAGAGGGCGGGACGAAAATCTTGCCTCTAGTCTCTCCGTGTAGATATAATGGAGGCACTGTAGAGTTTTAGGGAAGCACTGCTCGAATCACATCTAGCTGAAGCCATTATAACCAAGACTGCCGCAGTGGCTTGGCGAGTCCTTGCTATAGCGTTTTCAGCCGCCTTCAGCCCACTCTCCGAAGAGGAGATGATTGATCCTAGGTAAGGATACGTGGCCGCAACTTCCACCTACTGGTTTGCGTAGCAAAAATTTCTAGAAAAGGCGTCTAGAGGGCCGCCTCTTCTAAATACTATAATTTTAGTCTTAGATAGGTTGACTACAAGGTTGTTCAGATTGCAAAATGACTCTAGCGTCCTCAGTTTCATTCTAAAGTCAGCAGGGGAATACGCGAAAATCGCCAGATCGTCAGCGAAGAGAAGCATCATGAGGTCGTATGTTGATGTGTAGTCGATTCCTCTTAAGCCTTGTTCACGAAAATATGACCCGATGTCGGAGATATACGTAATAAAGAGCAGAGGACTCAAAATTTCTCCCTGCAGGACTCCCTCGGTCACCCTGACTCGGTCGGTAGAGCCACCCGCACATAGAATAGACGATTTAGCTGAATCGTAAAAGGCTTTAAGCACCCTAACCATTTTGGCGCTAATCCCTATATTGTATAACTTTTGCCAGAGTTTTGTGTGGGGGATCGAATCGAACGCTCTGCGGAAGTCAACAAAAAGGACATAGCACTTTGAGGCTTTTTTCCTAAGCTGGATCTGAATTGCTGCATTTAATGTAAAAATGTTGTCTTCCGCAGAGCGCCCTCTCCTAAATCCTGCTTGCTCTTCCGGGAGTATATTGCGCTGGGAGAGCCAGTACTCCAGTCGCGCCGCAAGGACCTGCATAAATAATTTCGTTAAAGCATTAGTTATGGCTATGGCACGGTAATTTTCAGGGCCTGAACGGTCACCCTTTTTGAAGAGCATGAAGAGATCAGCCACCATGCACCCCTCGGGTGTCAGCTCATTTACTAGAATGACATTAAAAAGATCCAAAACATAGGAAAACCACTCTCCCGTGAGTAGTTTCCACGATTCTGCTGGGATGTCGTCCGGACCTACAGCTTTACCCGATTTTAATCTCCTCATGCTCTCCCGCAGCTCCCGTGGAAGAATAGGGCCATCAAGATCTTCATCGAGTGCTCCATAGAATGTTAAAGACGCCGTTGGCCTCGAAGAATAGAGGAGCCTCAAGTGACCGGCCCAAGCCTCCGGGGACACCGGTGAGGTACAAGGTGGCGCCCGCCTGTGCCTCCGAACCTCCGACCAGACACTCTTGGCATCTCTCACCCCAGCGAAGGCATCTGCCATACTCGTAGTATGGCGTTTTTTAGCTACTACCGTTGATTGTTTAAATTTTTTCTTGGCAGCAAGCTAAGCAAGTTCATAAGAATTCTCATAATTATTCGACCGAAGTAGATGAAGGGCTTTGTTCATAACTTTTTTGCAGACTTACAAGACGCATCGTACCACCGAGGTGTAAACGCCTTAAGGTGTTTGTGTCCCGGAAAGAACCTGTGGATTTCACTAATCCCTCCTGGATGAGAAGGCTGAGAAGACCCGAACAGAAAGAGTCGAAAGACGGGCTTTGCGCGGCATGATCGTAGAACAATGTGTAGGGGTCAACTTCGCGGAAGTATTTAACTAGTTTTGACTCCCCCTCGGGTGACCACGACGTTACATACCTTGATGCTACGCTGGATGAAAAATGGGACACGGACGGAGAATTAACTAACGAGAGAGACAACAAAACAACTGTCGGAAAATGATCCGAGCCTCCACCATCGGGGCCTATAAAAAAGTCATTCACCAAATATAAATGATTGGCCGAGACCCAGACCAAGTCGATAATGCTTCGGCCCTTTACATCTAAAAACGTAAATTGCTCGGGGGAATCGCTGAGCGAGCGACCATTTAAAAGTGTAAAATTATTGTTAAACATAAAATCATAGATACATTTTCCACGGACATTATATCGGCTATCGCGAGTTTGTCTGGCAGCAACGAATTGAGTCTCCTTAAACAAGTTCGGAAATTCACGTTCAAAGTCAAGGTCACCGGTACACGAATTGAAATCTCCTCCTAAAATAAATACACTATCCGGAAATTTGTCTGGTAAGGAGTCGAGGACAAGCTGAAGAGAAGATAGCAACAAAGTAAGGTCAGAATTTGGCGGAAAATAAAACGAGCCTTGAATTAACGGAAGCGGATGAGTTCTAATTAGTATAAAAAGCCAGTGAGCGGAGATTTCAATTAGCACCGGTGATCCCGACGACGGAGTAAAAGTTGACAAGCTGCCGCTGAATCGTCCTCTGGAGACTTCACGCGTTGCCGGGACACAAAAGTTCATTAAATCTTGGGGCGATGAAGGTGCAGATGGCTCAGCACACCATGTCTCACTAAAGTTTATTACCCCATGTTGATGGTATTTCATAGCCATGGAGTAGTTGTGAGGGCCATGAATGTTCCAGAAGATAACAGAAAGTGGAAGGTTTTGCCGATCAGGTGGCTCCACTGGCAGATGAGTTTGGCGAGCTGGTAGTGCTGATGTAGAGGGTTGAGAAGTCAGTCGGTGGATGATGGCATGTTGAGTATAACTATATTATTGTTTAATACAATATTGAACGCAATTGCACGGTAAAACTTACCATTCTCCAATTTTTGCACTTTTCTCAGGTGATAAGGGTGTAGCCCTTCGGCTTTTAAAACCCTATGACGTGGCTCATGTTAAATTGTCGTCCGAGCCGACGAGTACTTATTCCCGGATCACGAGCGACGGCATCCAAAATTCGCTCGTCCTGGCGAACAGGGCGCACACCATTGCCGATTCTACCCCCTTCGCGTCCTGGTCGGGGGCGAGCTGTTTTAATATAAAAGACTATATTAAGAAAAATTTTTTTTAATCTTTATGTGATAATTGTGTAATTGTAGGGACAAGCAGCTAGTATTGTAAATGAGTCACCTCCATCGTCGTTTTAATACTAATAAGAAAGTAGAGGCAAAGTGGGAACTTGTGGGAAAACTTTTTTTATTGAAAAATATGACATACGAATAGTTGGCTGGTATAGGAATCTTAATTTAGGTTTAAACTAGCATATTAAAAAGCACATTTAAAATAAAATATAATTTTTCTATATTCCAAATTTCATTTTTACGAAAAAGCATTATTTTGAGTCATTTGAAAATCAAGAGGCTAAGTGGGAAAATCATTTAAATGAATGATGGAGGCCTTACACTGAAAGCAAAATTTTGCTTGTACAACAAACTGTTTTGCAGTGAGAGCAATATTACAAAATAAAATTTGTTTTGGCTTCCTGAATTTTGATTAGCAGACCTAAATTAGCAGTAATTCGGCTTGCTTGAATATGACGCTGAAGTTAGCGGCGTATTCGAAAATTAGTGGTTCTAACCCAGCAAAAAAATCATTAATATTTCATGATAAATAAATTGAAAAAATTCGAAAAAATCATGCAACTATCTTATGGACATCATAAAATGTTGCCAGTGTCTGTTATGCATTGCAATATGTTTACTTATTTGTTTATGTAAACAATTCTAAGTGATCTAAAGTATACTGGCTCTGCATGGACGTGGGGTTTCGAAAAAAATCATGCCAATGCCTTTTCCATAATATACAACGATGGCATGGTCCGCTAAGCGTTGCAGCGCTTCATTGTTTACATAATGTTAATGTAACCATTTTTATGTAGTCGCTTATATCTCGGTCCTGCATGGACGTGGCGTTTCGAAAAAAATCATGCCAATGCCTTTTCCATAATATACAACGATGGCATGGTACGGTAAGCGTTGCAGCTCTTCGTTGTTTATATAATGTTAATGTAAACACTTTTCTGTAGCCGCTCATATCTCGGTCCTGCATGGACTTGGGGTTTCGAAAAAAAACGTGCCAATGCCTTTTCCATAATATACATCGATAGCATTTTCCGCTAAGCGTTGCAGCGCTTCGTTGTTTACATAATGTTAATGTAAACATTTTTATATAGTCGCTCATATCTCGGTCCTGCATGGACGTGGGGTTTCGAAAAAAATCATGCCAATGCCTTTCCCATAATATACAACGATAGCATGGTACGCTAAGCGTTGCAGCTCTTCGTCGTTTATATAATGTTAATGTAAACACTTTTCTGTAGTCGCTCATATCTCGGTCATGCATGGACGTGGGGTTTCGAAAAAAAACATGCCAATGCCTTTCCCGTAATATACAACGATAGCATTGTCCGCTAAGCGTTGCAGCGCTTCGTTGTTTACATAATGTTAATGTAAACACTTTTCTGTAGTCGCTCATATCTCAGTCCTGCATGGACGTGCGGTTTCGAAAAAAACCATGCCAATGCCTTTCCCATAATATACAACGATAGCATGTTCCGCTAAGCGTTGCAGCGCTTGGTTGTTTACATAATGTTAATGTAAACATTTCTACAGTCTTGGACTATAATACGTTCTCCTCGCTTCTAGCGTTACCCGAGATCAACCGCGTGGAGGTGGCGAGATAGTCTGACTTCTTTTCTTTTTTTTTACATTTTTTGTTGGGTTTTCTGTTTTTTTTTTTATTTTTATTTTTTTCATTGAACTAAAATAAATGTTTTAAACATGCGCAGTATTCAAATGTGGTTGAACCTTGGGATGGTGGGTTTCGCGTTACTTCAATAAGCTTGGAGTCGTTACTTTCACTTTTTAAGGTTTCAGCATTACTCGTTATAAAATAATTCCAGTTTGTCGCCAAATTCTTATCAGCAGATGCAATCATTTCGCTCAATATCCACTTCCTAATTTGTGGCATGTCTTCCTCTGCGAAGTACACCAACTTACTTGTGCACACAATGTATCCCGAAACGCAAACGTGTACACCACAATTGACTCCAACACCTGCAGGCGAAATTTGATTCGGAATATCCAGGGGACAATGCAGAGTCCAATTCTTCCAAAAAATTGGCGGCAAGCCTTTTTTTCTATACAGTTTCTCAATGAAACCACAAAGTCGTGACAAGACGCGTCTTGGTAGTGTTCCATGCAATGAGTCTAAAAAAATGATTTTATTGGATGGAAATTCAACTACTACCAATGTCCAGTGGTTTGCTTCACATTTTGGCAGCAGCCATATTTTGTGCGACCACGCACGCACCTTTTGGGCCCAAATACCAAACCCAAATTTAGAGGATTCATTGAGCAATGCCGAAAAAAAGTGTGCATCGAAAATCAATGGCTCCAATTCGTCAGTGTTATCTTTGGTGAGAGCTAGAAAAGTAATAAACACATTATCGTCTAGCTCAGCATCAGGTAATAACGTTTCTAAAGTTTGTTGATTTATTAGATTCCCGTATGCATAAAAATACAAAGTTTGCCAGTTTCGTTCATAATCACTAGCCGTAGCCCATGGTGCAGGAATTTCGTTTACATGATTTTTTTTTCTTCTTGAAATTCATCGATAGGTTGCTGCATGGATGATAATTTTTTGTTGTTAACTTGGTCTTTCCTTTGCAGCTGCCACGAATTTTCATTTTTAGGGAAAGAATTGAATCCCGCATTGTAATGCTTTGATGCTGACTTTCTGCGCCAACTCTCGTGATTCATGTCAAAGTCAGCCTCATTGTCTTCATTTCCGTGTTCCATTTTGTTCTGTTTAGATCGGAACTGGACTGGTATTTCCTTACGCTTTCTACTTGCAGATATTTGTTTTGTTTTTGGGCCGTTCAAATCATTAGCAATAGTCGAGGAAATTTCTTTTTTTTTACGGTTGTTTATTTGTCGCGTTGTTTTAGTACCTTACTTTCTGTTGATCAGTCGACCATGGATGTTATCAGCTAATGTAATGATGGCCCGGGGAATTACCTGCCTCATACGACCGTCGAAAACGTACTGTTTCATAATTTTGTTCCAATTCTCGACGGTCGCATTCAAGTTTCTTCTAATTCCAAATTTATGGATTATAATTCCGGACCATAGGGGATAGTATGCAGCTAATTCGTACAACAAGTAATCTATAAAACTGGAACAATACAATTCATTTTCCTCCCCATCCACATTATCGCAATTTGAGAGATGTTCCTTATGTATATCGAAAAAAACCAGAAAAATGGGGATTGCTCTCGTTTTAATTTCAAATCACTATGATTAGTGCCTTCATGATCTTTTTCTATGGCAATATCTTCATCGAAATCTATCTTCATTTCTTCACTCGTAACGAAATCTGCTGCTTCATTGCAGAAATATTCAGATAAAAGAACATCGTGTAACTGGCTTTTCTTTTTCGATAAGAACACTTTACGTACTGCTTGAAAAACCATTTTTGCATCATTCATATTCGTTTTATGAATGAGTAATGTCACAGTACATCTCATAATGTTTCTCATGTACTGATCAGATGAAAACTGCTTGATTTCTTTTAATCGCGGCTTTTATTAAGTGGCTAGAACAAATGTGAATAGTCGTAATCGGATGCTCATATTTGTTTGAGCCATGTAATCGTTCCCATAAGTATTGTAAGTAGAAGGTAAGGTCCATATTATTAAATGCCTTGCAAGTGGCCTACAGCAGAGCTTTACTAAAGTCAACTTCAACTTGTGATACTAGTGGTCTCAAGGTTGTCATCTTTTTCAAAGACGAAACAAACAGTTCCAAATTTTTTTCGATGTTGTATACATCGTGTCCACAGGTTATAAATTCTAGTACTGCAATCGGAACAGAATCAGAACCTCCTGGAATGACGATACAATAATAAAACACCCTTTTTGTACTGCCGGGGGGTTGCAAAAATATGGAGCCGGTTGCATCGAAATAGAGGCAGAGGAACCCTGCTTTCAACAATTCTATTACAAGTTGAAGTTGTCGCTCTGAAAATAAGGTCACTGAGAATGACGGATAGATGGAATATCCTTGGATAAATCCTTTCACGAATTTTCCGTTCCACTTTATATCGGCATCAAGTTCATTTTTTAATTTAGTAAGGAAAAGGTGAAAATCTTTATCCAAATCAAATTTTTGGTGATCTTCGCTTTGGATTTTATTTAAAATCATGCCTGATGGTGCGTAATTTCTGTTTCCAGCTTGTAGTACGTCCTCATTCACTTCAGAAATTAATTTATTAGCTAGAATAGATGGTTTCGTGCTTTTTAACTGTTCTGCCATTTTTGTTCTGTCGTCGAAACTTACGTGCCTACGACGAATTTGCTGTGCGTCATGATTATAAGGCCCACTTTGATAAACATCAACTGTACTTGCAGAGTTCTGTTTTATGGGTTCCATGATCCTGAATGAATATGTACAGCATCCGTCCATGGCACATTTGGCAGAAGCTTTAAATGGAACGTACTTTTTCTTTCGAGACCCATATTCTAATTTTGAGGTGTTAAACATTACAACACATTTTGTGATAACCTTTTGATCTACCAAACATTTATTGAATTCGTTAGTCCAACCTGTGAGAAATCTAGGTTTAGTTGGGTCCCAAAATCTGTTAAAAAACTGAGGAGGTAAAATAATGTGACCTATCAGCACTGCTTTTTTTGTCTTTTGACCCTTCCACTTCTACACTGAATTCCACATCGACGCATCATTAGAAACATCGGCGTTAGCAGTGTGTATATATTATAACTAATATTCGTTGTATGACGTCTCAAAATATCGTAGCATTTACGCTTGTACTTTTGTAAAGTACGGGGATCGAAGGTTTTCTTAAAGATTATTTGACATATTTCAGTCAAAATTGAATGATTAAATTTATTTCCGATATAAGAAATAAAATAAAAAATATCGTCGTTGTACTTTTTGTATATCACCAATAGTGCATTGGCGACCGCAGAAACTGATATGGCATCAGACATTTTTTTCGACAAAAATAACAATTTTCAAGTATATTATCTCAATTCTCAAACCGAAAAACTCAAGTTAACGTCATTACATAAATGTATGGTATACAAGCAGAAGTGAAGATTGTAAACTCAACCACCTTGCAATGATAACGTTATCCTACAAAACTATCCGGAAGGACGATATTTAGTGAATCCGTGGAACGTTTCTGATATGGATTTAGCCACCACCTAACGGAGACGACTTTAAAACATTTAAATCTTTTCAGAACGTTCCCCGGCAGGAAAAAGACAAAAAACAATAGCATCTAGTTTTCTCGCTCATTCCATTCACACATTCTTTTGTCTTTTAAGTCGCCGTGACTAAATGTCTTTCTATCTATTAGTCTATTACAAACTTCATACAGGAATAAGTCCAAAAGTAATGTAGAAAGTCATTTCGAAATTTTGGCACGTCATTCAGAATATTATTCTGAATCACTTACTAGTTTTTTTTCTGTTTCTCTTCCTATTGTTTTACTGGAATTTACAACTTGCGGACATCACGTACACTCCCCGGCAATCACTTTTGCCATGCCAAAGCCGACATTTATTAAACTTTAAAGTTTAATATCTTTGCGAAAAATTATCGTAGCTTAAAAAATCGAACGGCATTTCAAAGGTTATTGCAATAGCTTTCATTTGAATAGAGAAAAAAAATCGAAAAGACGCAAAATTCAGATTTTTATCGATAAAAAACCAACAAGAAAAAATACGATATTTTTTATCTTCAGTTAATTGTTTGCCAATTTGAAACGAATAATAGTAGGGTAATGAAACTAACGGGGTTTTAAAGGTATGGTTTTTACCTTTAAAATGATCGCTCGCCCATTTTTGTGCGACCTTTCTGACCGGAGTTATGACTATTTTTATAAAAAAAACCTGATATTTTTTATTTTCTTATTATCTCAAAAACTAAGAGAGATAGAAAAAAATGTTACCTACAAAAAATACTCGTTTTTAGGTAGAAAAAACCAAAACAATTCTTTTCTTCATTTATTTTTATTTCTCATTCTATGTAATATAGTTGTTTATTCAAAGTTATGGATACGAACAAAACGTAGCGTTACTTTTACAAATGTACACATCAATATTTTAATAATAAAGATACAGGTTAACATGTGAAAATAGAGACAAAAGATGACAGATATTTTGTCTCTAGATGTACATACATGCAGTACAATTATTGCACGTATATGTTGTGTCACTATAATATGTACATTTTTAAAAGTAACGCTGCAATTGGTTCGTATGTATAACTTTGAATAAAGAACTATGTTAACTATAACTGTATTATAAAATGAGAAATTACAAAAAATTTCTACCTATAAAAAATGAAAAAACAAATTTTTTGATTTTTTAAATTTTGACTTCATTTTGGTATTTTCTACCTAAAAACGAGTATTTTTTGTATGTAACATTTTTTTCTATCTCTCTTAGTTTTTGAGATAATAAGAAAATAAAATAAATTATATTTTTTTATAAAAATAGTCATAACTCCGGTCAGAAAGGTCGCACAAAAATAGGCGAGCGATCATTTTAAAGGCAAAAACCATACCTTTAAAATCCCGTGAGTTTCATTACCCTACTATTATTCGTTTCAAATTGGCAAACAATTAACTAAAGATAAAAAATATCGTATTTTTTCTTGTTGGTTTTTTATCGATAAAAATCTGAATTTTGCGTCTTTTCGATTTTTTTTCTCTACTCAAATGAAAGCTATTGCAATAACCTTTGAAATGCCGTTCGATTTGTTAAGCTATGATAATTTTTCGCAAAGATATTAAACTTTGAAGTTTAATAAATTTCGGCTTTGGCATGAAAAAAGTGATTGCCGGGGAGTGTACACAGCGTAAAAAAAGTTCAATAAATAACGAAACGTAGATATGCGGAAGAGTAAATGGGACTACTTAAAAATGTTCACAGTAATTTTAAGTAAACAAGGAAACACTGCCACGCTGCAGCGCTTAACGGGCCATGCCATGCATTGGCATGATTTTTTTTCGAAACCCCACGTCCATGCAGGACCGAGATTTGAGCGAGCACATAAAATTGTTTACATTAACATTATGTAAACAACGAAGCGCTGCAATGCTTAGCGGACCATGCCATCGTTGTGTATTATGGAAAAGGCATTGGCAAGATTTTTTTCGAAACGCCGCGTCCATGCAGGACCGAGATATAAGCGACTACATAAAAATGGTTACATTAACATTATGTACACAACGAAGCGCTGCAACGCTTAGCGGACCATGCCACCGTTGTGTATTATGGAAAAGGCATTGGCATGATTTTTTTCGAAAAGCCACGTCCATGCAGGACCGAGATATAAGCGACTACATAAAAATGGTTACATTAACATTATGTAAACAACGAAGCGCTGCAACGCTTAGCGGACCATGCCATCCTTGTGTATTATGGAAAAGGCATTGGCATGATTTTTTTCGAAACGCCACGTTCATCCAGGACCGAGATATGAGCGAGTACATGAAATTGTTTACATTGACATTATGTAAACAAAGAAGCGCTGCAACGCATAGCGGACCATACCGTCGCTGTATATTATGGAAAAGGCATTGGCAGGATTTTTTTTCAAAACCAAACGTCCATGCAGGACCGAGATATGAGCGACTACATAAAAATGTTTACATTAACATGATGTAAACAACGAAGCGCTGCAACGCTTAGCGGACCATGTTATCGTTGTATATTATGGCCAAGGCATTGGCATGATTTTTTTCGAATCGCAAGGTCCATGCAGAGCCAGTATACGATAGATCACTTAGAATTGTTTTCATAAACAAATAAGTAAACATATTGCAATGCATAACAGACACTGGCAACATTTTATGATGTCCATAAGATAGCTGCATGATTTTTTCGAATTTTTTCAATTTATTTATCATGAAATATTAATGATTTTTTTACTGGGTTAGAACCACTAATTTTCGAATCCGCCGCTGGCGAATACGCCGCTAACTTCAGCGTCATTGCTTGAATGATAAAACATTAAAAATAAAATACTATAATAGTTTGAATGAATAGTTTTTACACACTGCTGAAACATTAGCAATACGTAATATTACTGTAGGAGCAAACTACTTTTTTCAGTGTAAATAGAAATAATGCAAAATAGCATAAAGGAAAAGTATTTCTTTCTTTTAAAAAGTTACCTCTGCGAACATACATTGCAACGGAAAGGCATTTCAAAAATTGAACATTCCGAAAAATTGTTTTATTTCAGTTCCGTTTGGGTAAAAGTGGGTGGAGTAGAAACTCCACTCACTTTAGCCTAAATAGAATGAAATAAAAAACGTCGCGAAAATAACCTGCAATGCCAAATGTATCGAATAAACTATAAAAACAAACAAGGTAAAAGTAAGCCTCTAAACCCATGTAATTCCGACTATAATTACATTTAATTTATTGATACTTACGCTCAATGGAAATAAATGTTATGTTAGAGTTCCGTCCTAATCATGAACGTAGGCATTGAGAAAACAAACATAAGAAAATGTGAAAATGCTTGAAAAATGGAAGACCTTCCGGCAAAAAACGGTCAACTCATTTTTCAGTTGACTGTTCGTTTCAATTTTCCAATAAGTTGGAGCAACAACAGTCATGTCTTACTTTCTGTAAAACGTGAAAGTTTCTTCCTCTAGAAAAAGGTACTTCTCTACAATGAAAAAGTTCGGAGCAACAAATGGTCACAAAAGTGTCTTCTAAAACTCTAACTTAACTGTTTGTTATCCCCAAAAAAGTTAAAAAATTTCTTTTCTTCGTCGTCAAGTAAAAATGAGTTGACCATTTGTTGCCGGGAGCTCTTCAATTATAGCAGGAGAATTAATATTTCAACAAATAATGCAAATAAACATAGGAACTATCTTTTATAAAATGAGAGGCCAAAATCCCATTTTGCCGCATACTCCACTTTGACCCTATTTCAACGAACGAACGAATGAAATTATTTGTATGAGAAACCGAACAGTTTGGTGACACCAAACGAACTCTAGTATACAACCAAACTTGTTTAGTTTGTGCAACCGAAGAGTTCGGTTCCCACAACTAAACTCATTCGATTGAAAACAGATTTTTTTTCAGTGTGGTTGGGAGAACCAATAAATTTGTTAAATGGAGCATATGACCACTCAGGTGGTAAAACAGTATTTTAAGTACAAAGGCCAATTAACGCGGTATGTGAATTTGAAACATTTGTTTATTGCCTCGTATCACTGAATGTGGGAAACAACATTTACTGACAGTTTTAAGATAACATAGAAAATCGTCTTAAAATTGTTACATTTTAATTAAGCCAATGTATATGGCACAAATATGTGCTTTTCTAATAGGTCTTGTTTTTGTTACGTCTTAAATTATGCCTACACATTAAAAAATCTGTTTTTACCTGAACGAGTTTAATTGCGGGAACCGAACTCTTCGTTTGCATTAACTAAAGTTTGGTTGTATACTAGAGTTCGGTTGGTGTAACCAAACAGTTCGGTTCTCATAACTAAACTCGTTTGGTCAGGTCAATAGCAACCGAACAGTACAGTTGCAGCAACCAAACGTTTCTTTCCATGTATATTCGGTCTTATTTAAAACTTTCTTTAAAGTGTTGATACAACAGAACTCTGCCGCATATAAAATTAAAAGGAATGTATAAATTCACTTCGGAAGATCAAAGTCGTAAAATCGTAAAGTCGTTAGTCTTGGATCTTTTTTAGGCTGTTGTTTAGTACATCGCAGTAAACACCATGAGCATGAACTTCTGTTCCGGTAAAAATGGTCAAACTAAAGAAAAAGTTAAATCAACTACGAAACGAACTAAATACGGATGTAAAAAAATAGTAATAAGTAAATTAACCACAATCTTCTGAAAACGGGCAGGAATTTAAGTAATAAAACATGTATGAAAATATTAAATTATTTATAATTTTATCATTGATATTTCAAAATGAAGGTTTTCTTATATGATTTGTTTAGATCTTTTTCGTTTTTTTTCAGCTTTATAACTCTTAGACAATAACGTCCGGACGAAAACGTCCCGATTTGCGGCGTGAAGGTGTCAAAAATCGTTTGGGGGTTAAGGGTTAACCAAAAAATGTTGTACTTGACATATTGTCAATTTTGCAATTCAGGATAGTATACCCAGCCACATGATCATTATTTTAAACAGATTATTTATCAATTTTAATGAATGTTATTATATCTATTCTATTGTTTAGTTGTACATAAGATGACCATGTAATTGTTGATGTAGTACATATCATTTGAGGTTACTTACATGGCCTCCTTCGAGAAGTCGCCGATTTTCTTCGTAAAACGTTCCTCGGGCAGGCTGCCGGCAATTTGGAAACCGTTCTGCATAAACTCTCTGAGCTTCCGCACTATTTAATTCACATGCCCCGTAAATATGGACCATATCGAGATATTCGCGATTCGAAAACGCCATTGTTTTAAATATACAAAAAACCTGACTTCAAATTCGTAATCAGTGACCCCAAAAACCCCCGAGTAACAAATTTCAAACGATTTTATCAAATTTCAAAAAATTAGTCGGCCATATGGCTCCGCCATCTTGAATTTTCTAAAACTGACTTCAAATTGGTCATCAGCGACCCCAAAAACCCCCGAGTAACAAGTTTAAAGCGATTTAAATTTTTTTTAAATTTCAGGCACCATAGTGATTTTATGGATCATTGTTTTAGGCTTCCACGCCATGTTGTCGTCCGCCATTTTGAAATTTAGAAAACGTAACTGTATGAACTTATAGGTGAGGGTCCATGGACGCAAAATTTTATGCGTTTAAGGCAATTCAATGATATTTTCCATGCGAAGTCAAGGGTTATAAAGCAATATTTTCTCGAAAAATCATGCTTTTTTTGTTTTAATTGTTTATAACTTTTTCAATATTTATTATTAATAACTTTTGACCACAGATTCTGAAAGAGCGATAAATTTTACCTCAGAAATGGCTTATGCCGATTTTTTAAATTCTCTTTTTCATACAAAAAAATAACATCAAACTCAACGACAATTTTTCGCCCGTTTGGTACGTAATGGGTTAATGACTAAAACTGGAAGGTGGCCGACTACTGTACCGTTTACCCTATTAAGGCTATTAATTTCATGAAAGAGATGAGTACCCGTCATTCTTTTTAACGAAATAGACAGCATTTCGACAGCGAAATTCACTAATAGTTTAGTAATAGCTTTAGTTTAGTGAGCAATGTTATTTAATTCAATAGTTATTTAATAATTAAGAATTTGAATATCCATAATAAGTCAAAATCAGTTCATCAATACTGAAAAAAGGGACTTTGCTCCTACGGTCTTTGGCAGTGAAATTCCACCGTGCGGTTTCGCCTCCTAAACCAGGCAAACGACGATTCTGACGATGGCAAATGCTGAACGTACTGGACGATGGCGATGACGGATTACATCCGACATCCAAAGTTTTCAACAACTTGGTATTTTTTTCATTACTACTAACCAAAAATTGAGCGAGAAATTTGAGTTTGAAGAAATTGAAAGTGTCCCCTAATTTAATTACTAATAACTTTTACTTGTACAAAATAAGTAACTACTGATTCATTTGTCAAATTACATTTTCTTTAATCATTTTTTTTTTAGCAAATTCAATTGTGTAGTATTTTATTAATTAATAAGTAGTTAGTTTGCGAACTAAGCGAACCAAATTCAGTAGTTCGTATTATTATGATTTTGCATAAATTAAAAACAAATTTTAATTAATTGCTTCTGGGAACAATTTGTCTGTTGAGATCATACGAGATCCTGAAAACACTAACCCGATGGTAGTGGGAGTGGTGGCAGTTGCGAAATGGCCCGATGCAGTCTGCAGCAGAGGAGATGAATATTGGAGAGAGTTCTGTGCTGCAGACTGCGCACGCAGGTTTAGTCGGCAAACCTTCCCGGTGACATGAAAAGCTACGGAAGTACGACACACGGGGGTATGCAACAACTTTAACCCTCTACGGTGCCTAATACATTTCCACAATTGCTGGTGTGTGGACTCCGGATACCCGTCAACCTCCGGTTCGAAGCAGCCTTATTGACCTAAGATGGCTGTGTCAGATTTATTCGGACCCTTATTTCTCGTAGGAATAATATGTTTTTTACCGCTACTAATAATAAAACTGATATCTTGCTACTTTCAGCCAACGAATCAGTAGTAGAGGACAAACGGACGTCTACCGGCTCCGATATCTCCAAGGTTACCATAGACGCCGAAGGGCTACAGGCAATCCTAATGAACTTCGATCAACACGAAGAGAACTTTCACACAACAGTCGACAGGACTATAACACAGCACACATTTTTATCTTCTAGCGTGGTATCCGTGCCAGTCACATGACAACTCGCCTTCTGTACATTTAGCAACATTACCGTATTTCTCTCTTTACCGATGGCAGCGATGTCAGATCGTACGACACTTGTCGCGTACTAGCATGGCTGCCGTGCTTGGCAGGAACAAAATCTGTGGAGTCGCAGTACAAGATCTGCCACAAATTTCAAGCAGCAGTTCTGTTTATTAACACAGTAGCCGCTCGAATGTCCTCTCAGCGAAGGTGACCTGCAATTATTCGAGCATGATGTCGAAGCAGGGCTTGTCGTATATGGTATCTCCAGCAATTTTGATGATGCCACCAGCATGACCTCAGGAATTGAACTAATCACGGTGACAGATTTTTAAAAAGCTGGAAAACATCTCGTGAATGCAATTAACAAATTGAATAAAACAAAATGATATTTAAAGATAATTTATGGGAGAAAATCGATAAAATTCAAAAATGTTTTTTATATGTTGATTTTGAAAACCGTGAAAGTCACGACTAACCCTATTTATACCTTTTTTCAGTTACTTTTAAAAGTTACTTTAAAAAGTCTTTTATTATTGTTTATTTACGGCTTACTCTAATATATTTCAAAGTCTCAATGCAGATGTCTATCAATATAATTCAAACACCTTTTAATAGTGTACATTTATAAAAATAAAAAAGTGACTTAAGCTGGAACTGAAATAAAATAGTGAGCCAAGGCATAGTCTGTGGAGTAGAAGGTAAGTCTATTACACCATAAACTGAAATAATTTTAAATTATACTTACTGTTGATAAGATCATTACACAAAAAGGACAAAGGACAGGAAATTTTCCCCCGCGTTAATGACGAATATGTCTGTTTGCGGGTCGGCTGTCGGGTGGAGAGGTACATGACAGAGACAGACAGTACAAGACAGAACTATAGGCACACACAACACCCACCCAGAGCCAGTCCTCCCTACCCCAATATCGGTACCAACAGCAGATTCGACGGTCTGTGCCTTAGCGAGTACGACGCGGGGCTTATCCCCTCTGTATCCGAGATAAGACCCACGACGTACCGACCGCGGATAAGACGCTGACGGTACCGATAACTGCCGACGGGGGTCGGCAGCGGTCCCAAATTCGTACCTTCGCCCAGCAAGGTTCCCCGGTTATTCCACTACTGAACATAAGCAGAGAAAATTGCAGGACGGGGATTCGAACTCGGGCCCTTCGCGACGTTCAGTTCGGGCGGACTAAGACTGACGCCTTAGCCCGCACGACCATCACGCCGTTTGATTATTACACAATACTTATTCAAACAACAATGTTCATAATTGTTTCAATTCTTTAAAATGCATGAATGGATAAATGTATAGTATAATTATGGTAATTGTAACTTCTTGTAAAAAAACTCGCCAAGTTCTTATTAGTAAAACATAATTACCACAAAAAATGCAATCAGAATTAAATTATGTACAATTATAAGGCTATATTCTTATTGTACAAAAAGCAGTGAAATCATGTAATAAGACCAAGTTCTTTCTAATGAATAAAACTATCCATTAATTCAATATACAATAATTTGGAAAGAAAATTTTGCGTACATTCAGAACACCACAAAATGTTTCAAGAAACTTCTTTGAAATCAAAGTAATTCTAATCATTTGTTTAATGAAATTACCATTTAATGGAAAAATGTTATTAATGAATTTAATGAACTTTAAAAATCGATGCAATATCATCAATAACGTACATATTGGCTCTTGTTCCAAGCATTCCACAACTGGCTTATCAAAAACTTGGCTGCCCTTTTAGTCAAGTGTTGGGAGTTAAGAAAAAAACACCGTCATTTAGTAATCTGTTTATGGTGTTAAGTAATAAAAGTATAATACTATCCCAAATTACAAAACTATTTTTCTGAAAATGAAGTTCTTGCTATTTTCAATATGGTATCATGTGTCTAGATAGCACCATATTGCCATTCGTATGCTAAATAGATGAAATTTCAGAAATGTACAGGAAGTAAAACAGCAATTATGATATTGTATTGCATTGACAAGCAATACCTCGAATGGTAAACAAAGAATGGTTCATCTTACAAAGCTACGATATATGCCCCTTCGTTGATGGCCGGGTGCTACCATTACAGCCTCCAAACCCAATGTTTTTACTTAATTTATTATGCTTTTTCCCCTCATCTCATTATGCAACACTAAGTACCCCATTTCTTGTATTAGTTTTGTTTACTAATAGAGTTATATAATACTAGATTTTTTGTCGTATCAAATATTGTAAAGATGAATATTTTGTTGTGCAAATGAATGTAAATGCTGTGATGATAAATCAATCAAAAACTAAAAAAACTACAAAAATAAAAAAGGGACTTAAAATCGGACTGAGGAACTTCTACGTATGAGTTTCGGATGCCCTGGAAGCTTCTATGAAGTAACGAATCCCAGCCCTTAGCCTCTTTTCCAATGTGTAATTCATAAATTTTGTTTAGAGTTACATTTAACATTTTTGCCACTATTTTGAATTTCGCAAATCTAACCTTGGATTCGTAATCAGCGACCCCGAAAACACTCAAGTATCAAATTTCGTCCAAATACAGTTATATTTAAAATTTTTATCCGCCATTTTGAATTTCAAAAAACTAACTCCGTATTCGTAAGCGATACCAAAAATCTCTATGAAAAAATTGTCAGAAAAAGTAATGGGAGGTTTTCTTAAAACTGCATTTATTCGAGAAAAAACTCATATTTTTAACTTGTTTGGTTAATAACGATTATATTAGCAATAAAGGGGAAACAATTTTTTTTACTGATTATTAGGGTCTATATAAATAACAGAAAAAGATTTGATCAAAATGGGTCTTAGATTTCGCAAGAAACGCAAAGGGTTAATAAAGAAACTATCTAACGATACACATGTCTATTGTAGTCGATTGTTGATACGCAGCCATGGTTCCACTGACAGGCCCTGTTTAACACCAAATAGTCCACCTCGTTGGATTCGATGCTCTTTACCATAAGAAACTATTTAAGTGTAGCTGGAAACAGCTTAGCGAACTTGGTGTTTTGACAGCACTTCTACGAAATCCTTGCTGGAAAAAAAATTAATTTTTGATGGTCCTGAAAAATTACTGAAACGTAAGTATCACTTGTCAAATGTAATGTTCAGTGATCTTTGGAGTATGCTTTTTAATTTATAATAGAATCTCTCTACTTGACTTATGGAAGAAAGGAAATCGAAAAATGATTAGAAGAAACTGTGAGCAATCGTACTAAGAATTTAAATCTTTTATCCTAATATGATATATTGCTATTATTTCGAGCTCCCAAGTTCTTCCAGCTTTATCTATTTGTACTTCTTGTAGCATTCCCTGTCATGGGAATCCTGACAATCGACTGTAGAAGATAAATATATCAGGAGACAGTGTCATTATGAATAGTTGCGTATCATAATTTTATCACAAGTGCACTTTATGTTTGAAATGACAAAAAATATTTTTAAAAATGCAAATAGACAAAGAAGAACTTCGGAACATGAAATAACAGCAGAATATATCATTACGTGAAAAGCCTTAAATTCTTAATACGATAATTAGAAGTAACACATGCTTCTAATAGTTTTTTCCTTTCTCCTATAAGTCAATTACGGAGATTACTTTCTAAATGAAAAATGTACTCCCAAGATCACTGGAAGATTACATTTCAAAAATGTTTACTTACTTTTCAATAAATTTACAGAAGCTACAAAATGTCTACTTTTTCAACAGCCAGGATGTTAGAAAACCGATGTCAACACACTAATCTCGTCAAGTTATTCTCAGCTACACTTCACTAGTTATCCGTTGTAAAGAGCATTGAAGCCAACAAGAGGGACTGTTTTGTATCTAAATTGTTTCATATCATCGACAATCGACTGTAATAATCAAGTATATTATTAGATACTTTCTTTATTAATTATCGTATATCGCAAATACATATTTAGTGCACTTCACACTCAAAATGCCAAGAAATGCTTAAAAATGTGTACACATAGAAGGTGAATAAACTATGATAGTAATGATCTTGGAAGTGTAGTTTATAATTTACAAAAGAATTTTCGTTGTTTATTGCTGGAATGAAATTGAAAACGATTATAAAAAAGTGTAAACAACGGTATTAAGAATTTAAATAATTTGTCGTAATTTCATGTATGTATCATGTACAGACAGCAGAAATACTAGTGGTTTGTTTTCGGACGCAACTGGCTTGTGTCTAATAATGTTTTGTTTTTATAGGCAAGTAATTCGTCTCTACCCATTATTGAGTCGTCATCTGACACGAGTGGTTAATGTCTAAATATGACTGGCTCGTGTCGGAGGACAACTAGCTAATATTGGAAGACAACTCACTAATGTATAGAGACGAACTACTTGTCTTTAAAAACAAAATATTATTAGACACAAACCAGTTCTGTCGGAAAGACACACCACTAATATTTGCTGCTCTCTGTACATGATACATGACATTATGACAAATTATTTAAATTCTTAATACCGTTGTTTACATTTCTTTATAATCTTTTTCAATTTGTTTCCAGCAATCAACTACGAAGATTCTTTTGTAAATTATAAACTACACTTACACGATCATTTCAACATTACAATGAGAAAAGTTCACTTACGTTTTTGTAGAGTTTCTGGAGCTACAAATTTTTATTTTTTCACTGGCAAGGAAACTAGAAGACCACTAACCGCTGTCAAAATTCCAAGACGGTGCTCCAAGCCACTTTTCAGGGGGATCTCTATTCTGTCATCTCACAGGTCAACTTCAAAAAAAATCCGTTGAACGCTCTCCAAAAAAGGTCTCAAATTTTGTATAATGTATGGAATGATAATGGTTATTTTAAAAAAAAATTCATCCTATTGCTCTCACACAAACAAATACTGGTTTAGCAAAATGTTACGGGTTGCCTAAAATACATAAACCCAACAACCCGTTACGTCCCATAGTAACAGCCATTGACACACCTACTTATTTTTTAGCTAAAACTATCTGTAAGCTTTTCAATAGTACTTTGAACAAACCGAAATCTTATGTTAAAAATAGTTTTGAACTAAAAAACCATCTTTATAATATAATAATCCCCGACGACCACATTCTCATATATCATTAGACGTTGTTTCTTTATTTAACAACATTCCGAACGAACTGGTGATTAATAGTATAGAAAAGCGCGCTGTCACTATTTCTAGAAAATCAATTATACTGGTTAATGAAATTATTAAGGCCACTGAATTTCTGTTAAATAATACTTATTTTCAATTTACTTTTTACAAACTAATATTTGGTTCACCGATGGGTTCTCCTATTTCGCCAATTTTAGCGGACATGGTTATGGTTGACCTTGAAACGGAGTGCTTAAAGCTGTTGAGTTTCGAACTTACTTTTGACTTGCGATATGTTGATGATATGATCACACGCATCCCAAGTAATAAAATGGGTGACATTCTAATGGTTTTTAATGCATACCATCATCGTCTCCAATTTACCATGGAAGTTGAAAAATGAATCGTATCAGTTTCCTCGATATGTGGCTGATACGAGACAACAATCATAATCACTGATGGGTATCGGAAAGAGACCTTTTCTGGTAGAATACTTCACTATTATTCATACCACCTACATACTCACAAAATAGCTAAGGTTTATAACTTAGTTGATAGAGGTATAAAGTTGTCTAATAAAAAATTCCATAGTACTAATATTACAATTGTTATTGAAATTTTGAAAAATAATAATTATCTTGATTTATTTATACAAAAATATATTAAGAAAAGAATTAATAATTTTCGACGTCAAACAATTTACCTGCCGAAAAACAAAGAAACAACAATAGTAATTCCTAATAGTCGCAAAAAACTTATTATTCCATATATTAATACGTTGTTTGAAAAAATTGCGAAAAATTTGAAAAAACATAATATTGTATTAATTCCGTCCATGACATGCAGTAAAAACGACATTATTAGAAAAGGAAAAGATGTAGTTAATGCCTTTTCAATAATAATGTGGTTTATAAAATTAACTGTGAAAATTGTGACCCGTCTTATGTCGGTGAAACGAAACGCCAACTCAACATCCGGATTAATGAACATAAAAAAAAATCCAACAAATTTCAAAAAGCGAGTCTGTTATCACTAAACACTGCAAGATATTCAAGCACGACTTCGATGGGAAGAACGTCAAGATACTCGATAAAGAACCCATCTGCGAAAAACGGAATACATCTGAAATGCTCAACATCCATTTGAAGGAAAATTCTTTCAATAAAAAAGAGGACACTAAGAATTTACAAGTGTGTGACCGCACAAAATATAATCATGCGTTCATATTACCAATATTATCGGAAACGCTACAACAATACGTTACACATATTGGCGGAAAATGACCCGGAAGTTGTCAAGCATATGGTTAAAATTGTTTGCAAACAAAATAATTTTATTTAATATTTCGTCGTCTTTTACTGAAAGGCCATTACCACATACACACGATAGCGTATTAGCGTTTTATGTAGAAACGACTTTTCAAGAATGATCTACAATCCCTTGGTTTCGGATACAATTTCTAACGATTGTAAAATATACCCATGTTACGATAACATAAAAAAAAAACATTTGCTCAATGCGAAGTTCCTTATGATTCCAAATATAAATATATTAATAATTGTTATAAAAACAAGAATTATTTAAATGATGAATACGATAACCCACAATACTTAAACTATATTAAATTTAATGTTATACAATAACCTCACTCTCGAAATGTGCTCTCGACAAATGTTTAACGTGGACTGACTCAGTCCGTTGAATTCAAAGTCAACTCAAATCAAACCACATACTACAGAAAATCATACATTACATACACATTCATCCATTCCTGTTAACTATTAATTGTTTAAATTTTTGAACACCCAATCGTTACATATAAATAGACCTATATTATGCTGGATGCAACAAAGGTATAAAATATGTAATATATGGTGTGAGTCAGGATTTATGAACTGACCCCATCTTCCACCAACATTCATGAAAATTAAAAATTTATCTATTTTCATACAGCATTCCACATTAGAAATAAAATCCTAAAAAGATTTTTAAAAATGTATTAAAATAAAAAAGTTATGAACAATTTAAGTTTTATGCACATTTTTATTAACATTCGCAGTTTTGAGAGATTATATTATAATAGATAGATAGATAGATAGATAATTTATTAATCCTTATATAAAAATACATGAAAAATTCTTAAGGGAAAGAGTGCACACAAATTCATAACAACCTTTAAATCGAAATATATAAATTCTAGAACTCGTGCTAATTTTCGCCCCCGATCGCAACAAGAATTTGATAATTTATTATCAGAACGTTCGATCTCACAACAATAAACTGTCTTATTTAAAAGTAAATCTTCATCAACTAATAGTCTTGCCGGATATTTTATTGTTCACCGAAACTTGGCTGAAACCGCACACTGAGGACTCGGAGTTAGGACTCTCAAATTGTGCCATTTGCCGTCAAGATTGATCTCCAGAAGTCTCACGGGCTACCCGTGGCGGGGGAGTTTTGGCGGCCATCAACAAAACCATTCGTGTTACCAGACTCAATCCATTAATATCCACGGAAGCTTTATTTCTTCAGTTGAAGATTGCATCAACACGCTATCTCTTGATTCTGGTATACATTCCTCCTGCCTCTAATGAAGAAGTCTTCAAAGAATTTCTATCAGCTGTTGATAGGATATCCTCTCAAATGCCTGATTATGAATTGATAGTTTGCGGAGATTTCAATCTTCCAAACCTACGTTGGTCCAAAAACTCGCTTTCAATGGAGGTCTTATCTTATATATCACCGGATCGCCGCCGTTGTTCAGAATCGGTTCATCGATTCTTCTCTTATATGGAACTATCACAACTTTTTAATGCACATCAAACTAAAGGATATACTCTTGATTTACTTTTTGCTTCAAACCTAAATGTGAGCAGCCTTAACTAACAAGATCAACTGTTTCTCCCGGATGAACATCATTCAGCAGCATTTTTCGACGTATCAGCGCCTTCGTGCGTGAATCAACCTAGCCGTAACGTAATGTTCGATTTTGTGCGTGGAAATTATGATGCACTTACTGTAAATCTCGAGGATATTGACTGGAATGTTACTCTCGTTAACTCTAACGTAAATGACTGTCTCGAGAACTTTTACAATGTCCTATATCCATTAATTGATCTTTTTGTTCCTCGTAAAAGAGAGTATTCCAGCACTCTCTGTGATAAGAAATCGGCGCATATAAAATGGAAGCAAAGTCACTTATATAGCGATTTTACTGAATTTAAACGTCTGCGAGCAAAATGTGTCCGTCTGTCGCGTTTAACTTACAAATCTCATATTTCGGCTTTAGAAAACGGAATCCATAAAAACATTAGATCGTTTTGGAATCACGTTAATGCTTTAAAAAAGAACCCAGACTCGCCCACTAGTATGCACTGGAATGATAAAATAGCTTCAACTAACCATAGTATCGCAGACTTATTCTCGGGGTATTTTGCCTCAGCATATAAGACATCACCGTCACTGTAGATTAACTCTGCCGACTTCGCGAGCGATTTTATCGTAGATTCTTACTGTGTTACGGAGATGGAGTTAAAATCCTGTATAGCAAATCTTGACGATAGTTTCAACTCAGGCCCAGTCCAGATTCCTCCGTATTTTATCGAACGGTGCGCTGGTCCGTTGATTAAGCCATTGTTGCTCCTCTTCAATGAATCGCTCAGTTCCGGAATATTTCCGAATAAGTGGAATTCCGCTTTTATCTTTCCTGTTTTTAAAACTGGTGACAAACATGAAATAATAAACTACAGATCTATCTCAATTCTTAGTTGTTTTTCTAAAATATTTGACTCCCTACTTGCTCAATATTTCTCCGACAAATTCTCTCGATTCATTGTTGAGGAGCAACACGGCTTCATGGTTGGACGCTCCACAGTGACAAATCTTTTGTTATATAGCGACTATATCATCTCATCCTTTAAACATCATTATCAGGTTGACTCAATCTATTTTGATTTTTCCAAGGCTTTTGACTCAGTCAACCATGGTCTCTTGCTTCAGAAGGTTTGGAACTTGGGGGTTCGTGGCATGTTATTTTCTTGGCTCAAGTCATATTTGGTTGATAGAATTCAGTCATTTAGAATCGCCGGCGCTTACTCCGATACTTTTGTGGCAACATCCGGAGTTCCCCAAGGTTCTCATTTTGGTCCTTTTTTGTTTAATATTTTTATAAACGATCTTTCTGACTGCCTCCTATCGGCCAAGTGTCTTATATATGCTGATGATATTAAATTGTTCTACACAATAAAAAGCCCGTTGGATGCTTCGAAACTCCAAATAGATGTAAATAATATTCACAAATGGTCACTTGATAACGATTTGCCTCTTAATATCCAGAAATGTCGCCTTATCCCTTTTTAAAGAGGTAAAACTTGTTTCAAGTATGATTATACACTTAACAGCGTTTTATTGGATCGAGTTGACTCCATGACTGATTTAGGGGTTCTTTTTGATAAAGCTCTTACATTTTCTGGTCATATGAACAATATTATTATTCGAGCACTCCGTCTAATTGGTTTTATAAAAAGGTCCACATTCGATTTTACTGAAGCCAAAACTATCTTATACCTTTATAAAACGTTAGTTGTTCCAATTCTCACTTATGCCTCGGTAATTTGGTCTCCACACACTCAAGTAGCATCTAATCAGTTAGAGTCGGCCCAACACAAAATGTTGCGATATATTTCTTGCAAGACCAATAACCCCATGAGTTATATCGATCACAATTTTGAGCCAATTATGCGAACTTTTAACTTAATGTCTATACGCGAGTTACATGAATTCTATGATCTTATTTTCGCTTTTAAAATTGCGCATAATTGGCTCAAATGTTGTGATATCACATCTCTCTTTAATTATCGGTCTATTTTGTATAATTTCCGCGATCCGCGCGTTATTTTAGAACCTATTAATGTTTTTAATTACGGGTTTTATTCTTCCGTCAATCGTCTTCGTCGGCAGTGGAATAAGGTCCCATTTCGTTTGCGTGACTGCGAATCTATTGGCACTTTTAAATCGGGAATTCGTCTGCATTTAACTAATTTTAATTTGTAATTATTTAATTGTTAACCGTCACTATATTATTTCGATGCAACTTGCGATTCAAATTTTTTTAACTTTCTTGAACTTCTTTTGTATCTTACTAGACGAACCATGTAATGTATTTTTCCACCAAGGGCCTCCGGCCCGTTTAATTTGAATAAATAAATAAAGAAATAAAATATAACCGCAAATATCGACCCCAAAAGGAGGTTCACCTGCACAGAGCCCAACAACCTAAGAAGGCCAAATGATATCGTACTACGCACTATTTCTTCCACTATATGGTAAAGGCACAATTCAAGACAAACGAGGTAGGCCGGAGTCGACCTGGGAAGCCCAAGCCACCTTTTAAAGAAATCAACTTGTACTGCCTCCAGTCTGTCAAGATTACCAAGGGTCCAGCAGAGAGCAGCGTATAACAATGTGGAAAGAATAGATGTCCGATATAATTTCAAGGCCGCGTCACGCGAATCCCCTTTCACAGAACCCATTATTGCCAGTACTGACCCAGTCGTTTGCCGAGTGCTGGCTATAGCGTTTTCTGTTGCCTTCAGACCACTTGCCGACGAAGAGACGATGGTACCTAAATATGAGTAAGAGGGTACAACCCCCACCAGCTGATTTTCAAAATAGAAAACACTAGAAGAGGCATCTAAAGCCCCCCCCCTTCTGAAAACGACTATTTTAGTTTTCGATAAATTGACAGAAAGGATATTTGAGGAGCAGTAAGATGCAAGAACCTCCAATTTAACTCTTAAATCAACGTGTAATCAATACCAATCCCCTCTCTCGAAAAAAGCAACATGAAATGTAAATAAGGAAAAGAACAGGACTTAACATCTCGCCTTGTAAGACACCTTCGGTATACCTAACTGCCTGAGTGAAGCTGGAAGAACAAATTACGGATGATCTTGCCGAGTCATAAATAGCCTTCAAAGTCTAATAATTTTTGCACTAACAAGTAAACCTACGGACGTGTAAATCTCCGATTTTTCTGAAATTTGGATATGTTGTAGAACATGAAAAACAAGAAACACGTATTTTTTTTTAGCGGCGGACAAACATATTTAGAGGGCGAGGGGGGGGGGGGGGAGGATGCAAATTAGGGAGGTAAACTCCCCCCACAATGGCTAATTTTATTATGTAAAAATCAGTTTTCATCCGATCGAAGCAAATCATGTTAAAATATGAGGAGAAACGTTACTTAAGGGAAACGTCTTTTTTATCTTATGCAGGTAATTGAAAGAGGTGAGGGATTGAACTGTAGCGTTCGTTCATTTGGAATTGCGCGCGAAAAAACTGTTGAAAATATTAATTCTTAATCGCAGTTCGTAATTCGAAACTCTAAATTCAAAATACAAAGTCCTAATCTAAAATTGAAAATGCAACATTCAAAATGTGATTATCCCAATATAAATATACGAGAGAAAATATAATTTCGATATCTGGTGGCATTATGACCGTATTTTATCAAGGGTCTTTATTTAATTTGGATTTTGATCATTGAATTTTGAATGTTGCATTTGTATTTTAAGTTTATATTTTTTGATTGAGAGCTTTCTTTTAAATTAAGAATTCTAAATTTCGCATTTTAAATATTGACTATGACGAATTATATTTTGATTATTAAATTTTGAATTTTAGAAATTTTGAACTTTGAGTTTGGGGTTTTATATTTCAAGATTGAATTTTAAATTCTTTTAATTCTGAATTCGTACATTATTTTCATTATTTGTCTTTTTATTTTGTTTTGTTACGCTTATCTCTAGACTAAATCAACAATATTATAAAACATTTTTTACAATTATATCTTATGTTATTCTAGAAAATACTTAAATAAATGTGATAATAAATAATAGATCAAAATATAATTAAAACGCATAAAATTATCAATTTTGGGGGCAATTTACCCCCTAATTTTCACCCTCCCTCCCCCTCGACAAGATGAACATCATCTACCGAAAGAGATTTTCCTACTAAAAATCGATAAAATCGCTAAATATGTTTTTCCGTCGCTAAAAAACATTACGTGTCTCTTATTTTGTCCTGTTCTACAACATATCCAAATTTTAGAAAAATCGGAGATTTACACTTCCGTATGTTTACTTGTAAGTCCAAGACTAAGTAATTTAAACCATAATTTGTCATGTGGTATTGAGTCGAACGCCCTGCGGAAGTCTACGAAAATGACGAAGATGATATTTTGAAGCTTTCCTACGCAATTGGATTTGAATTGCCACGATAAGAGTGGAAATATTGTCTTCTGCAGAGCGCCCTCTTCTAAATCCCGCCTGTTCTTGGGGAATTATATGTCTGGAGACAGTCCATGTCTCTATTCTCAGTGCTACGATCTGCATAAGAATTGTTGATAGCGCATTTGTAATCGCAACTGCCCTGTAGTTCGAAGGGTCGGATCACTAGCCCTTTTTGAAGAGCATGAAGAGATTGGCATGCAGCCATCCCTCAGGATATGATTCCGTGTAAAAAATCGAATTGAAAAGATCTAAATTAAAGGTGAACCACTCACTAGAAAACGATTTCCAAATTTCCGCAGGGATCCCATCAGGACCCAGTGCTTTACCAGTCTTCAATCTCTGCATACTCTCCAAAAGTTCACCGGACGTACAGAGCGTATCAAAGAGCATTATCAAACGTACCACAGAAAGTCATGTTCTTGAGCGGCCTCTGCGGGTAAAGGAGTTCAAAGTGCCGCTCCTACGCATCCAGTGGAACAGCAGGGCTACGCAAAGGAGCTCTCCTGTGCCTCCGTACCGTGGACCAAAATCTTTCTGCATCCCTTACATTCGCAAAGGATTCCGCTACATTCACCAGATATAACCTTTTTGCGGCTAACGTTGCTTTTTTAAAATTCTCTTTCGCCTGCAAATATGCAACCTCGAAGGAGCGTTCGTAATTATTAAGTTGCAAGAGGTGAACCGCCCGATTCATATAATTACGAGTCTTTCTACAGGACGCATTGTACCACAAACACATTTTATGCTCTGGACCATCCCTTTTCGGTGGGAGGTGTTCTACGTGTTCCGCAAGATTTGCTTACCCACGACAAAATTCGGACACTAAAAATTTGTGGAGACGTGGTCAAAATACAAGTCATAAGGGCTTAATTCATGCAAATTGCGAATAAAATTTAACGCGCCTTCCGTCGACCATGACACCTTTCTTTTTATAAAATTATTTGCAGGCAAATGACGAACATGCTGACTTATCCAAAACTAAATTAAGTATTAAATTAACCGGGAAGTGGTCTGATCCTCCGGTATTCGAGCCGATGTAAAAATCATTTACATGATGTAGGTGATTTGCAAAGACCCAGACCAAATCAACTGTACTGTGACCTTTGGTGTCTAAATAAGCGAATTGCGCAGGAGTATCGCCAGGCGCGCGTCCGTTGATTAACACAAAATTATTTTCAAACATGAATTTATACAACATTTTACCACGCATCTTATAACGCAAATCACTGGATCTTCTATCATCATTCGGCAATGTACCAGTAAATAAATGATTACAATCAACTTCGAGATTTAGGTCTCCGGTCTATGAGTTGAAGTCACCCCCAAATAAAATTAAACTATTTGAAAATTTATCTACAAGAGAGTCTAAAACTAGCCGAAAAGAAATAAGTTGATCCGATAAATTTGAACTTGGCGGAAATTATACAGAGCCTTGAAAAATATTAATAGGAGCAGATTTAACTACAACAAAAATCCAGTTGGGAGAAACTTCAATCATTTCAGGGAAGCCTGCTGAAGGAAACAAGGAGAGCTGGAAACCCAAGTCTCGGAGAAGTTTATAATGTTTGTTTTTGAAGTTTTATTACCTATGGAGAGACTGTGAGGCCCTCGAATGTTCCAGAAGGTGATTTTTAAAGAAAACACATTGTGATAAATATCCGAAGTCAGTATAGACGAGATAGTGGTCATCTGACAATTCCATTCAAGAGATATAAGCGACGACAATTAGTCGGACGACGAGATGGGACACAGCCCCTGAAGCTGGACAAGGGGGCTGCCCTTAGATGTTTTTTGTTCACTCTGTATGTATGTATGAATAGTTGCAGGCAGAAGTCAATTATGAGGTTGATGGTCTAACCTCTCGAGCGAACATCTCTTCTTTGTCGGACCAAACATACCATTCTTCCTCAATTCCTCTGGTATTTCCTCACCACCTTTATGTTCTCCGCTAATGTCTTGCTAATTAAAGTTCTAGCGTGGAGATTTACCTTTCACTTTTTCTCCGTAATATCAAAATCCACGTATATATTTTGACCAGATAGATTTGTCTTTTTATTGGCCATGATGTAGCTATTAGCACGAGCGGATAACAGTTCCACAAGAATAGTCGGTGGTTCTTTACGGATGAGAAATGCAGTATCCACAACATTTTTTAATTGGAAGTTCTTCTCAATTAAGTCTTCACTGCATTTCATGATATCATTATTAATATTTAATCCTCGAATGGTAATATTTTTTTTTTATGTAGGGTTTTATTACATTTCTCTAACTCTTCCTTACGGTTGCTGATTGGACAGTCTTTTTCATCCAGCTCAGATTTTAATTTGTCTATTTCTTGGGAGGTTTCACTCCGCAAAGCAGCAATTTCTTTCATGTACTCCTCATGAACAGTGTCGATTTTTGCGAAGAGTTGAGAAACTATGGCATCTTGAAGGGCTTTGAGTTGTGGATCGAGAACTAAAGAAGAACTAACAGAAGCAAACAAGAAGCAAGTACGTTACTTTTTTAATAAAGCAGAATTAGATCTTTTAAGGCGCGGAGCCTCGGGCGAGAGCCGTCGCTTATTACATTCAAAATAATCAGCAATCGCCGATGAAGACGGGTTTCTGTGAGCGAGCCATTTCGACGCAGTAGACGCACGACCCAAAGGTGTAGAGTGAGGCCGGAAAGTAGAATGTAACTCCTCCTCTTGACTACTCACGCGCCCAGGTGAAGACGTAGGGGAAGGAGTAGAAGGCCCTTGCGCCTCCTTCGGCATGGACACTACCACGCTCCCAGCACGTGCTGCCGCACGCTTTGAATACGGAATTAAAAGTGACACCAGCACACACGGATATTCGCTTTCGCGGCAATAGAACAGAACAGACGGATGTGACAAACCTGCGCCGTAGATCTGCGCGAGATACTTATAATATCGCACGGGCTCTCACCAAAATAAAATTGAAAAGTAACAGATCAAATCGCTACTGTGACCCAGCAAGCACTGGACACAAAAAAAGTCTCTCTCTTTTTTTACAGTCTGAAATATCCACGTTGCACAATTATAAAGTCCACAAAATAAATTAAACAGCAAACTATTATTACAGGTTAGGCCGTCCAGTCGAAAACTTAAAATGAGACAGCGCACAAAAAGACGAACAACTTCGCATACTTCATTTAACACAGAGCAGCACAAAAAAAAGAAAATAAAACTTGTGCAAAAGAACAACGAAACTAAAACTATTTAGAAAAATTTTAAATAAATCGCGAATACCGTTGACAGAACATGTCAATTCAACCAGTACAGGATGGGCACTCTAGAAATTAAGGTAGACCTACTGGTACTACTAAACAAAACATCAGAACGACTATGCGCGGCTGTTGCATTTGAATGGGATGCGAGTGTAAGATAAGCTGTTGGTTAAGCCCAACACCACAGAGTATTCGTATGTGCCGTCCATTAAGGCTTTGCTTCGAGAAAGAAGACGAAAGAGCCATCTTAGAAGGAAATGCAAGACTGTCTGAGGTGATAAAAAAGTTACAAGCTGGCAGGTTCGCTTGTAATAATAAGAAAGCAATCGTAAAATTTATCGAGACGAAAACATTGTTTCATGGCAACTGTCAAAACCATAGTAGCGAATAAGGCGATTTCACGGTGCCCTATCTGCTCTAGAACGATGAAACAGTTTGCAACCCTAGACGACAGCTTTGAAGCAGAAGAATCATCACTGAACCTTGGTATAGGTGTATATTTAGAGTACATGGAACCATTGTTAGAGTAGATCGTGACCGAAAAATTGCGAGGTACATGAATGTCTATCAATTATAATTAAGGAAATTTTCTCTCAATCATTCTTGGTATCCCACTTTTCCTAGAAATTTCATGGAGAAAATTCGTTTCACCAAATTTGCATGTTTTGGGGCGTTAAATAAAAGTTCAGTGACAGGTTCATTACAAATATTAATCAGTATATATACGAATTTTTACGTCTGTTAGCATTAATATTATGAATTCGATTCGATAGAAGTAGTAATGTGGACACTATGGGCCGTCATAACAAACGTGACTCATCGAGGCCACTTACCTCTTGGCGCCCCGATGAGTCACGTTTGCGACGTCCCATAGTGCCCACAGTAACTTAATCATGTGACCCCCCCCCCTATCTCTCTCTCTCTCTCTCTCTCTCTCTCTCTCTCTCTCTCTCTCTCTCTCTCTCTCTCTCTCTCTCTGTATATAACTCGGCTCGTTTTAAAGTTACTTTAACGAATGATGGCTGATTTTGAAGGTTTTTTATAGAGCTACAACTTACCTCAAAGAGCATATGACCTGCAATGAATATATCGCCAGTTATAGATCTAAAAAGGGTAAAAATTTCCTTTTTTTGCATTTTTCGCGTCTCACTCGTTTCCATAAAATGCTAGCGAAATATCATATACAACAACGTTGTAGAGCTTGAAAAGGCGAAGAATTTGCTCCCTCGTTTGGATAAAAATTGAGTCCGTCGGGAGACGTTAAAAATCAGAAAACAGACGAAAAATGGATTTGGCATTACAAACACGCGTACCCGGAGATACGACTCGAGATTGAATGAAGGATTACCGATGCATCTTACTACAATAGCACCGGCTGTCGAGAGAGCACGTGCACTTGTTTTGAAATTCAGCACATTCCACGAAGGCACACATCTCGATGGTACAATATAGAGATATATTATGAGCTACACTATACTAAATATTTAAAATAATGTTAATTACGTTTATCGTTTAAAAATGGTAGCATCACTGACAGTTGTAACCAGCAGGCTGTTGACGTTCCCAATATAGACAACGATACCGAGAGCGCTAGATCATCATTTCCTGTTGAGGTGGTGTGGGAGTCCTTAAACCCATATAGTGTTAACACACCGACTGGTATGTATATTTTTATATTCACATCCCGTTTTATAACTAAACAGTTTACCTATATTCACAGAAAACTCATTCCAGACAGGGAGCGGTCGTGAGAGAGTGCTCGAAGATATCACACGACCGTATTTTCAGATAGAATCGGAATCATCAAGGCATTTTACGAGATTTGGATTATCTGGACGAGAAATACGCGGATATATACCAGAACCGCGAACATCTACTGATTTGTATATATGGCTGGAGGAGTGCATGAAGTCGCTTCACGCTTAATTATGTGGTCAGGCAAGACCTGCGGACTACATAGGCCTAACCATAAATTCCGACAAATTTCACAGTGGCCCCCTGTGGTTATCGTTCCAACCTGTAAGCGTTTTTAATTACAATGATTTATGGACATTACTTAATAATGCTGTGCAAAGCGCTAATGATTTTAGTATTAAGGATAAAATAACTATAAACGTTTCCGTTGTAAAAACAGTGCCCGGTTGCGGGTGTGTAACACTATCCGACATTGATGTACACAAAAAATCGATTCTATCTATACATAATAATGATAACATGTGCCTCCCAAGATCGCTAGTTGCAGGCTATATTTATTTACAAAGAGGTCAAGTACGATCGGGAAC
Source organism: Trichopria drosophilae (assembly GCA_030407085.1). Lineage (NCBI taxonomy): Eukaryota > Metazoa > Arthropoda > Insecta > Hymenoptera > Diapriidae > Trichopria > Trichopria drosophilae. The sequence continues at coordinate 63,979,456 of CM059582.1, read as the reverse complement.
TTTACACGAAAATTGGAATGCTATACGACGAGCCAGCGGCTCCTATCAAATCGAGAAAGCGTTGGCGCTCTTTCATTTGTCTCGAGTTGATTTGCCAACTGTTGACGGATACGGCATTTCTCATATAAATGCTTTTCAAATTCGCTTTGCACATAAAGGCATAGCGATTATTGTGTATTCATATAATGGATTTGGTCGTGGTGATGCGCCAATTTATGATGGTACGCAATTTGTCATGAACACAAGTAATCATGTATTAGTTACGATACGCATTATGTACTATGCACGTTTAAAACATTACCAACCTATTTTGAATTTGGTAGCTGCAGCCGGGAGCAGGGGTTATTGTATACCATGCAATCAAAAATATAGAAACAATCACAGGTGCAACGACGAGTGTTATAAATGTAAAAACATACCATCCTGCAACACAAATATTCCAGTTATAAAATGTAATGTATGTCTGCGGACCTTCTTCGGTGGGTCGTGTATAGAAAACCATCGGAAACGAGGTTCGTTTGATAAAAATTACAGTGTATGTGAGAAAATAAAATTTTGTAAAAATTGTTGTAAGATGGTACAATACAATTAAAATGACAGACATGTATGCGGTATGGGAGTTTTTGTAGCATTTGCAATTCGAAATTGCCCGTAGGCCATTTTTGTTATATTCAACCACTGAAATCAAATGTGGAGCGACGTGCGAAAAACATTTTTTTTAATTTATGATTTTGAGACACAGCAAAATTTATCGGTTGAAGGTGATGAAGAAATAAAAACCCATGTACCAACCCTGTGTGTTGTGCAACAATCATGCGATTTCTGTTTTGAAAATATAGACCTTTCAATATTGTTCACGATTGTCCGTGAATTTTGTAATTTTATGTTCCGGGTTCAAATTTCAATTATTACGGCCCTCTTTCGCGAAGGGCTCTTGCGATATTGCGATCCGGCCCTTTTCTTCCTCGATCCTTGCCGATCTCCGATTCGTGCGATAGAACGAAAAGACGCTCCGCACTTGCGCAATTCGTTTTGCATTAATAATTTGTCATTTAGAGCAACTCGCGCTGTCTCGCGCCTGCGTGATATTCTTCATCATCGGCATATCGTCACATGCATCGAGGGGGAAGCCAGTTTGAAAAGTACCGCATTCAACTACGCGTCTTTTCGTAATAATTGTACTTTTCACAAATTCGCATCGCGGACGGCCATTAATTTCGATTTTTTTGTCCATTCGATCCGCGAATCTGTCGTTCTTGTCGCTGATCTGCGATTCACCCAACGCGCAAAGCGAACAACGCAATTCGCCGCGAAACGCGAAGTTTGGACATTTATTTTCAATTCGCATCCGAAAAGGCGTCGGTGAAAACGTGTGCGCCATTACTCGTTCGCTCGCGTCCCTTGTGACCTGAATCGCAGCGAATTGATTGCCATTATAGTGCTTGTGATTTCACGCGCCTTTCGGCATTCAATCACATTGTAAAAGACTTTATTTAATTTTGGACAGTGTGAGAAACGGATTTCGGCTCCATTTTCGTTTTTTGGTGCCATATGGGGCAGCCATTGTTACCGCGTGGCGTCAACATGTATCCAGCGCCCTGAGTCGCGCTCATTTATGCAAATCCATGTATGCTTGGTGCTCCATTTATTAAGATATATATATTACAATTTCTTTGTTAATATTAAAAATTCGAATTTTACTTTTTTATTTTACCATAATTTCACCCCCCCCCCCACTCCGGGCTCTGTCGAGCTTGTTCCAGCATTCAGTGGTTCAACATTTTCCGACTTCTTTTTGAGGAAATAACCGCACAAATATTGTGCACAAAATGCGGTATTCGCGAATATGTATTCAGAAATGACTGCGTAAAACAATTTGTGGAATTCGCAATACAACCGAGAAAAATGTTAAATAACATAATATGCCTTGCTCATAATTCTCAAGGTTACGATGCGCAGTTTATTTTGAAATATATTGTAGAAAAACACTGCACGCGCGATTTACCAACAGTCGTTATGGACGGGTCCAAAATAATTTTATTACAATATAAAAGTGTTAAATTTATCGATAGTTTGAATTATTTCCACATGCCGCTGCGTAATTTGCCAGCTGGATATGGTATAAATGATATTGAAAAAGGTACATTTCCACATCTAGTTAACGTACCAGAAAATCAAAATTACGTTGGCGAATTACCGGACATGAAGTATTATTCACCTGGTGGGATGCATCCAAAAGAAAGAGAACAATTTTTATCCTGGTACAACGATAAAAAACAACGTAGTTTCATATTTAATTTTCAAGAAGAAATAGAAAAATATTGCAAGCACGATGTAACAATATTGAGATTGGCTTGTAGCGCGTTTCGGAAAACATTTATGGAGTGTGGCGATGTTTGCCCTTTTAGTCAGTGTGCTACAATAGCTTCAGCTTGTCTACGTGTATTTCGGAAAAGATTTTTAAAACCAAACCAAATTTGTATCATACCAACAGGCCGATACCGGCGTGCTGATATGCTGTCCAAACAAGCTCTTGCTTGGCTGTAAAACGATTACCCGTAGGTTTTCTCGTGGATGGGTATTATCATTCTGCAGAAAATGATGACGAGAGTAAGGGTGTTGTATACCAGTTCCATGGTTGTTTTTGGCATGGTTGCCTTCGATGTTACCGAATAAACAGAAATACAATTTTACCACGTACAAATGAATCATTGGACGTTAGATATGAGACTACATGTTTGACCAGGGAAAGAATAAAAAATGCTGGGTATACATTGTTCGAGGTTTGGGAATGTGTATTTGATCTCGAGTTAACTACTAATGATGCAGCTGTGTGTGTGTGTGTGTGCGTGCGTGCGTGTGTGTGTGTGTGTGCGTGCGTGTGTGCGTGCGTGCGTGTGTGTGTGTGTGTGTGTGTGTGTGTGTGCGTGTGTGTGTGTGTGTGTGTGTGTGTGTGTGTGTCTGTGTGTGTGTGTGTGTGTGTGTGTGTGGGTGTGTGTGTGGGTGTGTGTGTGTGTGTGTGTGTGTGTGTGTGTGTGTCTAGATACCAATATAACCCTGTAGAACAAATGAGCGACGTACACTTTGACCGTATAATGTTATATTATTCCGAATGGCAGCCTTCCTACACAGAGTTAGGAAACGACATTGAATTTCGGGAGGTGTTACCACAAAGTAGCCATTACGCGAACGATTCTCTAAACTTTCCTAAACTTTTCATTATCTTCCCTAAACTTTTAATTATCGATGACTTAATGCGGGAATCGTCAACTGACGGGGCGATCGTAAACCTTTTCACAAAGGGTAGCCATAATAAGAACCTAAGCGTTATTTTTATTACATAAAATTTATTTCATCAGGGTAAAGGTCAAAGGGATATATCACTCAACACAAATTATATCGTTGTTTTTAAAAACCCGCGAGATAGGGCACAGATTGGACATTTAGCACGTCAGATATGTCCGGAGAATATACGGTTCATTCAAGAATGCTACTTCGATGCTACATCGCAGCAGCACGGATACATTCTTCTCGATTTGAAGCAGGCCACGCCTGACAATGTACGACTCCGTACTGGCATTTTTCCGGATGATGAACATCATTATGTATACGTGCAAAAAAAAGAAATAAAAGGTTACACAGGGCACAATCTAACTCCAGTAACACACTAGTAATGGAATCGAGAGCACATATGCCTATTGGCATTAAGTACGCTAGTATATTGAGAGCATTATATCATCTTGACACACGGCAGAGACATGCAGTGCTACAGCATGCAGATCGTAATTTAACAATAAGCATTTGTGAAATAGCGTTGAATATTTTACGAGGTAACGTGCTTCTTAGTAAAATTCACAAGACACGTTTTCGCAAACGCGCAGCTATTCTGAGAAAATTATCAAATCCTGGCAATTCCGTGGGAAATAAAAAACGCATTATCATACAACGTGGTGGATTTCTACCAACTCTCCTAGCACCAGTACTTGGTTCGCTTTTAGCAGGTATTGTGAATAGCGCTTTGTGATATGGAATACGCACGAAAATTGGTTCTAGTGCCTCAACAGCAAGAAACGAGATAATGCAAACATCAACTAATGATGAATATCTCGTAGAAAATGTACTGCAACAATTTCGGTCAAAAGCGCGACGATTGGTTCGGCATTTACGTGGTTCGAAAAACGTTCGATGGAATAATTGCGGTGAAATTGTAATAGATGGCGATACCATCTATGGAACTAATATTATCGACATGTTGAATGATGCTATGAGAGGTAGAAAAAGAACTCCTCCTTACGGACGTCGTCATTTTGCAAATGCCCTTCGTGGTGCAGCAGTACCACGTGAGTTTATTGGTAAGAAACGCGTCTGGAACGAAATCGAAAACCGTACCAACGATCAACCATCTTGTAGTATAGTTAAACGAGCACCTAGATATCGACAACATACACCTAAGACATTATTATTTACCACCACGCCTTCATCATCGTCAGATTCGAACAGAGTATCTAACAGAGACGACGAAAACGATAAAAACGAAATTAATTCAAAACGTAAGAAGATAGTACCACCCCCACCAAGACAGATATTAGCATGGCATCGAATGTCCGGCAGATTACGAAAGGGAAAAAGTCAAACAGGATATAAATTTTGTGGACCCGGAACACGTCTTCGAGAAAAGTTACAACGAGAAGATCAAGGTATAAATCCGCTGGATGCAGCGTGTTGTTCTCATGATATCGGTTACAGTAATAATTTAGTAAACCGCCGTAAAGTTGATGAAAAGTTAGCAAAAGTAGCGTTTTCGCGCATGCTTGCAGAAAATGCTTCTACACTGAGGGAATTTTCATAGATCTGTCGTATGTAAGATGGTTACTCATATCGTAAGATGCTTCGCCATACGGTGGCAGCACTGAATGCGAACCACTTCAGTTACAGAGTGTGCCAACTAGAGTATATCTAACCATGCTGAAAATGTAAACATTATTAACCTAAAATACTCTAAACTGCTACTTTTCCGGAATACCACTGGACCTTTAGCAGCATTCCCTCCATGCTACTGCATTCGCAACAGATTGATACCGTGAGAGTAGCAGGCTCATGCGTTTGTGTTACATATAGGTATACAGGGTTGCGCCATTTGTATAAATGATATATACATATCATCACTGCACTTATAAAATAAAAAATTATAAGTAATAGTAAAGAAATGCATGAATATAATTTTTAGAACTTTTAGGTTTTTCAGTTTATTTAAACTCATTTAAGTTTATATAAATCTCAGATCTGAGGGGAAAAAGATATTTTGAAAAGAACTTATTTAATAGCTTTACACAGTAGTGCAAAGTATACTTTGCTATAGCAGGAGTTCAATAATGATTAATTAAGAATAATCAGCAGATAATAAACATTTTCACAAAAAATTGTTTATTTAGATAATATTTAGTCCCAAATTAAGTTTCAAAATGTACGTTCGATTACAAATTGACTGTAAATGTTCCGAAATGAATCTGACTTGTGCTTTTTGTTACATGTGCCCAAAGTTGAATCGACGTTAAGTTTCTTATTATTTTGTTTTACCTTTTGAAACATGTTAACTTCAACCAATTGCTTTGAAACTCATTCAATCAAGTTTGTTAGAGAAATACGTACCTGGATATATAGTCACAGCTTCATTTAGAGCAAGAATTATATGTTTGGTGTTCCTGTAGGACTAATTATTTTTTAACGATAATAGCGACATGAACATACACTTTTGTCATTAGTGGGATTCATTTCTGATATTTTACCATGAATGTTGATTTAAAATCTCTATTTAAATACAAATTGATTTATATGATCACTATTCGAGGGGATTTGTACTTTTGGGTTGCATGTGCAAAAAGTCGAGTCCACACTAAGTTTCTTATTATTTTCTTTTACCTTTTTAAATATGATAACTTCAACCAATCGGTTTGAAAGTAATTTTTTCCAGTTTAGCAGAGCAAACTATATCCAGATATACAGTTGTCAATAATTTATGACAACAATTACATTTTTGGTTTTAGTGTAGAATCAAATAGTTTTTATCGATCTACATCACAACGCATTACAGAAAAAACGAAATCCACGACATTCAGTATGTTTTTTCTGTGTAGACCGAATGCTTATTATTATACAAATTGAAATTGAATAATCTATTTGAATAAAAACGAATCTAAACATAGAATATAGAATTATGAATTCCTTTTTCTCCAAACATGATAAATATAGAAAATAGATCTTAAATGCAATTGAATCCGGAAATATTGAAATCTCAAAAAATATAAAATACAGTTGACATTTGAATTCAGTTGAATATAAAAATAACAGGTTCTTAAAATTTAATAAAATAGTGGATTCGTTTGAATATACTTTAAAGTTTAATATGCAAATACTAAATTTACTCCTGAGTGCTCGATCGCATGAACATCGTATACTTTTACGGTATCAACTACTAGCGAATACGGCATTAGGGAAGGGGTACCTGCATAGGACCATAAACGTGTGGTACAGGCATGAGTTTGTACTATTACACTATTACAGTAATTTTCTTTATACTTTGTTGGTATAGAAGAAATGTTGCGCACAAAGCAGCTTTTTATACGCCTCAAGTTACAAAAGCTACTATACCACTAACGCATGCTTGAGGTTGGTATTACTAGGCTATGATTTTTCCCTCAGTGTACAGATGAGAAAACTGCGGCGGCTGTAACTGCCTGTTGTGTGATTAGCAAGATCGCATTTGAAAAGATATTTTCGCGTATTAAATCATCTATGACCACATCTAAAACACATTTGAGGCGTCTATCGCGGAAGAAGCAAAAAACATCCAACGAACGTAGAGAAGAACATTCAAAAGAAAAGTACAGAAAATGCATAGTATTCTACACGAGATTTATTATGACCCTACTCAGTCATTGGGATATACAGGCTCAATTCGAAATTTGTACCAAGCGACGAATAAAAAGTTCCAATACAATCAAATATCTGAGTGGTTAGAAGGTCAAGACGCTTACAATCAGCACTGTCGTACGCGTCGTATATTTCGCAGACGTTCTTATAATGTGCGGAATATTGATGATGTTTGGGAGGCCGATTTAACCCTTTTCGTCCCAAAAGTCCGGAATTTGGACACAATTTTCAACGATGTAACTTTTGTTCCAAACAGCGTTAACAAAAATTGAAATAAGTCAAAATGGATAGATTTTGACCTCCTCTTTCAAATGCCGTGATCAGAATCAGCCGGAAATTTCAGGGAAAAAAGTTATGATCATTTTTTCGAGAAAAATACTGATTTTTGCGACGTTTTTTCCCAATAATTGCATTTTTTAACATTGAAAAGGGCTGTGCTGATCATTGCAAAACATACTAATCGCGTCTTTTTGCTCAGACCATTCTTCTCCCGTCGGATTTTTTTCAAAGAAACAAAATGGCGGCTTCAAGATGGCGTCTCCAAGTTGTAATTTTACATTTTCTCCCACAAATATTGATTATTTGACCGCGTAACGGTTCAAATCACGGAGACTTGGGATGAAAAAGTAATTATTATCATTTGTGAATACTTACTCCTATTGTTACGATTCCGTAACTATAGCAAAAACACCGATGAATTAGCCGAGACTTACGAAAAAACAAATTGATAGAATTTTAGGAAATCACAAGCAGCGCTTCCTATTGCTTGTACTAATGTATTAACACACTCTCGCTCACTAGGCAACATGACATTCTGTAGAGGAAAAACCTGAATTATCGATCTCGACAGGTAGATCCCGAACCAATCCCTTCACCTCTCTGTAACCGATACACAAGTTAACTACATTATCGACAAACATAAACATTGGTAGAAAAACCTAAAAAGTTGGAAAAATATAGAATTAATTAATACAAATACTTTTGCAAATTTAAATTTACCCAGAATTAAAAATACGAATATCTTTGATTTAAAAAAAACTTCTCCATGTAAAAAAAATAGCCGTCTTAAAAAGTGTACACTGAAAGATGGCATCAGACAACGAGGACACACACGTAAACTCACCTACACAAACACCCTTTTTAAAATTACACACATACACCAATACATAGAAACTCATTCACAATTACCTAACCCATATTTGTTCGTTTTTCTTCATTTAAACAAACAATAATGAAAAATATAAATAATAAATACCACGATTAGGTTAAGCGGAATTTTTCGCACATTTTCAATATAAATACACATACGCAAAAACCATAATATACCATGAAAACACAATAAATAAATTTAGTAATTAAACAAATTAACCAATAAGTTATTTTACCATTTACCAATAATTCGAGATCTCCCTGATACTATTTTTTCTAATTATTATAAAAAAATATGCATAAATAATGTAGATATTGTTTGTATGCTTGTATACGCACATACACACACCCATCCTCACACACATACGCTGATACATAGAGATCCGTTAATGATTATTCAAATTACACTTTATGTTTTTTCTAAACTAATAAAAATATATAATCATAACCAATACTGTGTTATGACTTCACGCAAATTTCCACACATTTACAATATAAATGAATAAATAATATAATGCATTTACAAAATTAAAATAAACCAATTAAACCAGCTAAATAGTTTAATAATCAGAACTTGAACATCCCATTAAAAAACCAAATTCAAATCCAACTATGTTTTTTTCGCAAGTTCAATATTAAACTATAAATAATTACGTATTTACACACATACAAGCACACGCACACATATGTGATTACTCACTCGAGCCACGCCCAGACAACGTTTTATTTTATTATTTCCGCAAAATTAATTAATAAACAAAGTATTTTTATAGCACAATATCACTCATAATAATTTCCTCCATTTTATTACAAAATGAAACAAACCACCATACTAATAATTTTGCACGTCGCACTAACGAACAATAGCTTAAAAATCACACAGTCATGTTGTCAATAACCTTGCTTTACATTTAACATCACATGGAAGTTTAAAGAAAAACACATAATATTATATAAATAATAATTTTCATCGAAATGTCAAAACTCCGAGATTATTATTAATATTGTTACACCAGCAATTAACGCCTTCTTTTGTATGTTTATTACGTTCATCGTGTAATTAACTTTTATGTAAATTTTGCGAATGTACAAATCGAACAAAAACCAAAATTGTCAATCAGATCAACATTAGTTAAAAAAATTACGAAACCTCCACAATAGACAAATCTCCTTTCACCTCTCCGACCTCGATAAATCTCGCATCAACGAAGTTTCAATGAGCAGAAAATTGGTATAAATAGGCGTACGAAAATCATAGAAGGCAGTCAAAAATTTACGCTCAGAGTTTAATCAGCAAGACTCCTGTAAGAAAAAAAAAAAAGGAAGATCACCGGAAGCAGCCAGCACCACCCGGACACAGAGCCAGACCCAGGGTACCTTCTCCAAAGCCACCCAGCACGAGTTAGACCCAGGGCAGCTCTCCAGGTCGAAGACGTCGTGCGCGGATCCACCCACTCCCGTCGAGGCTCATCTAGGACGTCCATCTTAAAAAGTAAGTATCAACGATACTAACCCCTAAACTAGCTATAGGGACCCTGCGGTTTCTGGTACCCGAGAGAAGTACAGAGGTTAACAGCCTCAGTTATTCTCCCTGGTGCAAAGGGACTGGCTTGGTCCAACTGGTGCATAGGCACTCGTAGGGACAGTCGCGTTCTTTTTTATTATTTTTCCGAACATTAGGGGTCGTTCTAAAACTCGGTGAACGGGTAGTGGACAGAGGCCCATAAGCCTCAGTTAACCGCCCTCCCTCACCTGGGAATTAGACCGACCCATCCTCGGAAGATCCCGAGGTCGGATGCAGGTGCTCCGCCCCGGAATCGACCCATAGGTACCCTCATACTTTTCCCTTCTCTTTTCAAATTCTAACCGCCTACTAACTTGGCAGGCCAACCAGCGGGGGCACAGAGATTTCCCGTTGACTGGTCCCGCCCCCCTCTCCATCACATAGTAGACACTAACCCCATTTTCTTTTTTTTTACCTTTTTTCCAGTGCCGGGTGCTCAACAAAGGCGCCGCAAGAAGCAGGCCCGTCTAATTCAAGCCGCCCAATGGGCCGTAGGGAGCGCCCACCAGCGACGATCGCTCGACCCTGAGCTGGCCACCAACCCCCTTCCGCTCGACCAATTGGCCGTCCTTTGCAAATTCCCAACTCTCCCTCCTCCCCCATCCTCGTCCCCACAACCTGCATCCTCCACAGAACCACCCTCCGAAACCAAAACCCGACTAACCCTGGAGGAATATTTTCAAAAGTACCAATCGGTAATAAAAAAACAATAAATAAAAAGACAATTTATTTCAATTTAAAGTGTTCCCATTTTATTTTTTCCCTACTCCTCATTTCTCGCGTCCGAGCATTCCGCCTCGAACTCCAGGTCGGCTTCTGAGACCGACCTACCTTTCGACGACTTAGGGAGAAACCTCACAATTCGAGGCAAATCCCGGTCGTAACAAAGTGGTGACAGCGGTATTAGCTGTTATTATTACAATTGTCTTGATGTCAAAATAGTGGCAACAATCGTCATTGTTGTTACTGTGGTTATCTTGACGACGGAATAGTAACAGCACTTTGAACGTGGAATTAACTATGAAAATGGTGACAACAACGTTCTAAGCGGATTGTCCGGATATGCGAGCAATTCTTTAATCCCTTCAAAAACTTTACCTTATTTCCTCGTTTAACTATACTCCACCCATACGGTCACATTGGGGTGGCGGCGGCGTCTTCAACTGAGCACCTGAGAATTGTTTTTGCATTTCCATTAAATTTTTTTTTGCCATAGAATGAAATAATATTTATAAAATATTTATTCTAAGTAGCTTAAATGTCAGGAGAGCGTTTAACTCGTAAGTCTACTAAAAACTTAGATCCAGAAACTAAGGCTTCATTACTAGGACCTGCTCTGGTCACCGACAGAAAACAAAGGACATTTAAACAGACAGAACAGACACCACCAACAATAAAAACAGTAGAACTAACGAATCCGATCCCATCTAACGAACAAACAGAACAAAAATTATTAGCAGAACAAACAAAACCGATTCCATCTAACGAGCAAACAGAGCAAAAATTATTAGCAGAACAAACAAAACCAATTCCATCTAACGAACAAACAGAGCACAAAGTATTAGCTGAACAAACAAAACCGATTTTACCTACCAAACAAATAGAACAAAAATTATTAACAGAACAAACAAAACCGATTTTACCTACCAAACAAATAGAACAAAAATTATTAACAGAACAAACAAAACCGATTTTATTTACCGAACGAACAGAACAAAAATTATTTTCATCGGTCGAACAAACAGCAGAACAAACGGAACAAACCTCATTTAATAAAAAAACCGAACAAACATTATCTGCAGAAGAAACAAAACAAGAATTATCAGCAAAACAGGGGTTACTGACGAATAAGGCATTTCACCCGAAACGAACAGAACAAGCATCACAAACAGACGATCCACCTGTATCACATACTAACGAAGCTACAGTCAAAGAAGGAAAGAATAGCTTAGGATTAAAAATACATACAAGTACCCCATTGACCAAAAATACCACACAATATTTTCAGGACTCCCAAAGTTCTGACAGTGGAGACGAAAATTATAAAACAGTAACACAAGGAGATCTAATAAACGAAAATATGGCGAATAATCTCGAGAGATTAACTTTAAACCACGCCGTAGAAAATGTACCTAGGTTTGACGGAGATCCCAAAGCATTTTACACATTCGTGGACGCATGTGAAGAAGCAATGAAAATGTTACCAGGATCGGAATTAGATCTAGTCAAATTAATAAAGAATAGATTGAAAGGCGAAGCCCGCCGTTCTGTCAAAAATGAAGATTTCCGGACGATCAACGCCCTTATAAAACGACTACGAGAAGTATATTCCCCAGCAAATTCCATAACAGAAATTAGGCAAGAACTAGTTGGAATGCACCAATTAGATTTCGAAAACGTAGTTTCATATGCTAATCGCGTAAGAGAAACATCCGATAGAATTCTAGAAATATATAAAGCCATAAACGAAAACGGAGAAGTTACTGAAGCAGAGAAAAAACAGACAGACGATGAAGTATTAGAAGTATTCATCAATGGATTAAAACCACAGATAGAAATTAGGATGGCTTATTTAGAATTAGGAACCTTGTCAACAGCAGTACAAAAAGCAATACAAATTGAAAAAAAATTAAAAATCTCCAACAACGTTAGAGGAATTATCGAAGAAAAATTGGACGAGAAGACCCCACGAAAAACCCCAAAAATACAAACCATAAGTGCAGACAGCACAAAGTGTCAAATTTGTAAAAAACCTGGCCACGATGCAACAACATGTTTCTTCAGAAACTATAACCAACCTCAGAATACTCAAACAATAGACCCTCAAAATCTTAGAAATAAACCAGACTACCAACAGCAAAATTATCGTCAAAACCAAAATTTTTATCAACCACAACGATACAGTCAAAATCCAAATTTTATCCAACCACAACGCTACAGTCAAAACCAAAATTTCAATCAATCACAAAATAACCATCAAAATCCAATTTTCAATCAACCACAGCATAACCGTCAAAATCAAAATTACCGTCAACATTTTGATCAACCACAACGCTACAACCAAAATCAAAACTTCAATCAACCACAACGCTACAGTCAAAATCAAAATTTCAATCAACCGCAAAATTACCGTCAAAATCAGAATTACCGCCAAAATCAAAATTTCAGTCAACCGCAAAATTACCGACAAAATCAAAACCTTAACCAACCGAAAAACCACAATTATCAGCCGTCAACACAGTGCAATTATTGCAAAAATATAGGGCATTCATGGCGTGACTGCAGGAAACTAAAATTTAAAGAAGATATGCGAGCAGAACTTCTTCAGGAATTAACACGAAAATCGGGAAACGAAAACGATCCTCTCCGGACAGGCGCAGGGAGAGAGATCGGGAACAAGCGCCAAATGAACTTTATGCGAACAACCAACACAGACCAAGAGAATTAAAGATGATAAACCTTAGTAAAAACGAAGTACCAATAATAAAAATAGAATCAAAAGACCTATACACAACGGTCGATTTAATGGTAGACACTGGTGCTAGTGTAAACATAATAAAGGAGGAAAACATAAAAGGAGAAACACTAGTAGACGAATCAGAAACTGTGGATTTAAAAGGAATTCCAGAACAACCCGTAACAACAATGGGAGTAGTAATATTGGACATCCTAGGACATAACACGAAATTCCATATAGTAAGAAACAATTTTCCTATAGAATCAGCAGGTATACTAGGTTCAGAATTTTTTCACGAACATCAAGCAACGATAGATTATAAAAATAACCATATCAAATGGAAAGGCAATAAAATTAACTTTCACAAAGAAAGTATGGTAATATCTGCAAGAACAATATCCACATTCTACATAAATATTGAAAATAAGGAAATTAAGTTTGGATACGTACCCCGTATTGATAATATAGAAGGCGTATATTTAGGGGATGCCGTAATAAAAAATAATAATGGAAAAGCTTACTTAAATATCTACAATACAACGAACAAAGAAATAGAAATAGAAATCCCTACTTTAAAACTTGATGAACTAGGAAGAGATTTTGAAATACTTGATGAAGGGAGCAAAAAAGAATCTAATGAAAATAAACAAATAGCAGTCTTAAACGCCCAAGAAAACCAAAAACCAAGTTATGAAGCCGATTATGAGAATAACCCCGATAAAATAAAAATTGACAATAACAACGTACACAATGAAAATAACATCGAAAACGATATAGTAAACCACATACTAAAATCTCTCAAAAATCTAGATGACACTAAAATATACCATAATCAAGAAACACACACCGAACCTCCTGAAACCGAACAAACAACGGATCCTCAATTAAATGGCGCCAATTCCGACAAACTCTTTACATATTCAGAATTTTTGAAGGAAAATAATTACAAATCTATACAAAACACTGAAACATCAAAACAGACGAAGAAATGTTTTACAGTCACGGAAACAAAACGAGCAAAGAAAGTAAAAGAACTGCTGCGAATTCAACACTTGAATAAAGAAGAAAGAGAGAGCATAGAAAAAATAATAAACGCCAATGCCGATGTATTCCACCTGCCGGAAGAACCGTTAGGATTCACACAATTGATCAAACACAAAATAAATACAACTGATGAAGTCCCCATAAATACCAAACAATACAGATTTCCGCCCATACACAAAGAGGAAATTAATAAACAAATAACTGATCAATTAAAATCAGGAATTATAAAACCATCCACATCACCATACAACACACCTATATGGATAGTACCAAAAAAAGATGATTCCCAGGGCAATAAAAGATGGAGAATGGTATTAGACTTCAGAAAGCTTAACGAAAAATCAATAGGAGACTCATATCCAATCCCTAACATTATTGACATCTTGGATCAACTCGGTGGAGCAAAATACTTCTCAATTTTCGATCTAGCATCAGGATTCCTACAGATCAAAATGGACGAAAACGACGCGCAAAAAACGGCTTTTTCTACACCGCACGGACACTATGAATTCGACAGAATGCCGTTCGGACTAAAAAACGCACCAGCCACATTCCAAAGACTAATGGATATAGTACTATCTGGGTTACAGAGAAACGAACTCTTTGTTTACCTTGATGATATAGTAATATACGCATCATCCTTAAGAGAGCACGAAATAAAATGTGAAAAACTCCTGAAAAGACTAAAAGACGCAAATCTCAAATTACAACCCGATAAATGCGAATTTCTAAGAAAGGAAGTCTGCTATTTAGGACACATTATAGGAGAGGAAGGCTTAAAACCAGATCCAAACAAAATTATAGCCGTAAAAAAATTCCCAGCCCCAAAAAGCCAGAAAAATATCAGACAATTTTTAGGACTAGCCGGATACTATAGAAGGTTTATACATAAATTCTCAGAAATTGCAAAACCATTATCAACTTTACTCAAAAATGATGTGCCTTTCAAATGGGAAGACGCAGAAATACACGCATTTGATACATTACGAGAGAAGTTATGTAGCGCACCAGTATTACAGTATCCAGACTTCGACAAACCTTTCATAATAACAACAGATGCATCAGGATTCGCAATAAGCGCAATTTTATCCCAAGGGGAAATAGGCAGCGATAAACCAATATCATACACATCACGAGTTTTAAATGAACATGAAAAGAAATACGAAATCTACGACAAAGAAGCACTCGCAATATATTATGGAATACTACATTTTAGACCATACGTTTACGGTCGACAGTACAATTTATTAGAATATGATTTTGATGTTATTTATAAAAAAGGAAAAGCAAATGTAAACGCAGATGCACTATCCAGAAATCCAGTAGAAGTATTGAAAATCGAAAACACAAAAAATAAAATATATCATAATAAGATAACCCAAATGATGCAAGGAATGGGTTGGAAAGGATCTGGCATAGGAAAATACAATCAGGGTATTAAAGAACCAATCATACTAAAGTCACAAACCGATAGGAAAGGATTAGGATACAAGAGGAAAAATAATATCGAAGACTTCGTGGCTCAGGCGGTTAACGCACTGGACTACGGAGTCGTAGGTCGTGAGTTCGATCCCCGTCCGGTGAACAATTTTTCGATTTCGTTTTCAAGCAGCAGCTCGCTGTTGGTAAGACGAGCCACGTTGTTTGTTTACGTTTTCGAAAATATTGTTTATCTGGCGGAAATCGACTCATGACCGCCGCTGTACTTGGTGTAGGTTTCTGCAGTCCTACATTTCATACACAAATGTGAAGTATGGCGCCATCTTCGTAAGTCGATCTGCAGCTCTCGCAAAATTCTCAAGATTAATAACAATATGGCTAAACTTAAGTAAAAAGGGCGATTCCGCCCGTTAATTAATAAATAAAAAAAAAAAAAAAAAAAAAAAAAAGACTATTTATATAAGGAAGACACAAGACCATATATAGAATTTGTCAAAAGTACCAAACCCTTTAACCCAAAACCACAAGAAATACCAGTAACCCATTGCTCAATATACAACATATTATTGCCAAAAAACAACAACAAAATAAACTATACAGGCCCAAAATACTGCCTACCACCTAATATCCCATTTTGCACACATTGCAACAAACTGAATCACGTCGGGGGTAACTGTCCTAGTTCACAGGAAGAAGTACCAAAACCAACACTCCAAAATAACACATTTTATGAAGAACTAGTAAGGAAAACAGCAATCATAGCACAAATTGAAAATCAGGATAACAAAATCCAACTTCGAAGAAGCTCACGGAATACCAAACAACCAGAAAGATTTCAAATGAGCAAAGAGAAGAATCAGAAAATAACGAAACAGGAAGGAAATAAAAAGGGTAGACCACCAAAGAATAAACAAAACCCACAAACATCGGAAAACGATTGCTCAGGTGAGAATAACAATACTATAACAGGAGAACCAAATACTTACCAACAAAAAAATACATTAAATAAACAATGGATAGATGATAACGATACTGATGACCAAAACGAATACAATATGAACGAGATAGGTACAGAAGACGAAAACTCTAAACGCAGAAGCAGAAACATAATAGAAATAAGAAACCACCTATACATGCAGAAAGACAATCTAACTTACTTTTTAACTACAACAGGGCAACCCAGTGACGACGGATCACTAGAATTACAAAACAGAAACGAACTACCAAAATTCGAAAACTTACAATTAAACAAAATTACAACCATAAAAAATAATAACAAATACCATATTGCACTCCCGGTTATTACAAGCACAGGAGAAAGCCAATTAACAATATTAAACAACATAAAAAAGCTCATAAAATCTTTAAAGGAAGAAGTAGACAATCTGCAACTTAAAAGTATTAGCATCTCAAAAACAAAAGAAGTAGCCGGAGTGAAATGGATAAATATAGTAAAAATAATAGAACAACAATTTAAAAATTCGAGCACAGGAATACTAATTTGTAACGGGGAAATAAAGTACATAGAAACAAATGATAGAGAAGACATAATAAAAGAATTACACAGCACGCCAATAGGTGGACACAAGGGTATCACGAAAACCTTAAGGAAAATTAAACAGAACTATTACTGGGAAAATATGAAAACAGACATTGAAAAATTCATCGAAAACTGCAAATCATGCCAATTAAAAAAACTAACAAGAATTAAAACAAGACAACCAATGATAATATCAGACACACCAAAATCAGCAATGGAAAAAATAGCAATGGACATAGTAATCCCAAATAACAAAACAAAAGATGATTATGAAAATATACTAACAATTCAGGACAACTTAACAAAATATCTTATCGCAATCCCACTTAAAAAAGCTACGTCTGAAAATATTGCACAAGCTCTAGTAAACAAAGTAATCTGCTCATATGGATCTCCCAAAACAATATTAACAGACCAGGGGAAAAACTTCTTAAGTAATATTATGAAAAGGGTAGCAAAAATATTTCACATAAAGAAAGTAAAAACTACAGCATTTCCCCACAATCAAATGGATCATTAGAAAGATCTCACCATGTACTGAAAGAATACATAAAACATTTCGCGGATCGCCATGAAGACTGGGATAAGTGGTTGGATTTAGCTACTTTCTCTTACAATACTAGTGTTCATGAAGGGACAAAATACACACCTTTTGAATTAATGTTCGGAAGACTAGCCAGATTACCTTCTGTTAAAATGTCAAATGAAGATACACCTTTAACATACATGGATTATATCCAAGACCTAGTAACGAAATTATACGAAACCCAAAACTTTGCAAACGAACGATTAAACGCAGCAAAAATACGATCAAAACACTACTATGACAGACATATAAAACCACAAACATTTAAGACAGTAGACTTCGTATTTTTACAAAAAAATCATAAAACTAGTAAAATGGATGACGAATACACAGGCCCTTTTGAGGTATTAAAAATATTTGAAAATGGAAATGTGAAAATAAAAATAAAAGGCGAGGAACGAGTTGTTCACCCAAACAGACTAAAAATCTCAAAATTAAAAATTTTTTAGAATATATGCTACAAATATAATAAAAAGACAACCTTATATTCTTTTTTTTTGAACTACAGAACAGAGGGAAAACCAACAATAAATAGAACTTAACCATAGACAAATGAATTTAAGTACGTCAACACTCTCAATATCCAGCACGGAAGAACAGGAAGTAAACAAGAGAACAGCTCAACTTAGGATGACAGAAATGATAGGAATATTATTAATAATAAAGATAATCACCAACGGATACACATTATACACTGCATATATGTGGTCAACAGTACTATTGAGATCAAGCTGGGATAGTGTTACACAACTGTTACTACATCTAGCAGAACAACAAGCAAAAAAGATAAACAATAGCAATAATCCACCTTATAAACAAATACCACTGCCAACCCAAAATCCAGCAAAAATACGAAACTACAAAGAATCGCCATCAACGTTCTCTGCGCAACCTACTGAAAAAAGAAATCCTGATATAAAAAATATCACCAACAGGACAACCTTTAAAACACAAATATTAATAATATCTTTCATTTTTATAATAACAGTCCCAAATACAACGGCATTTATCGCGTTCGATTGCGGTACAATGAACTCCAATATATCTACAATCTCATTACTTAATACCCAAGACTGTAAAATCGAAAGAAAACATGTCAACGTAGAAATAATCAAAGCCCAATTACTGCAAATTAAAGAATACGAGGAAATAGAGGTAACACAATGCAAAATAGAAATCTTTAGGAAAATAGAATATTGCGGTATGCATTCCCACACATCGGCCGTCACGAATGGAATAGCAACATACATTTTAGAGGTATCAAAGGATCAATGTGAAACACTACATAAAACGGGAAGGATTAATATAGCCCCAAATACAATCATAGATGGAATCAAGAAGAACGTCCTATCAACATACAGCCTTAACATGGCAGGAACAATAGAAGTAAACGGAGATTGTGACGGAGTACGCTACTCAGACTCATATGGAACATGGAGTAATGTAATAGTCCAAGGAACCGCAAAAATCTTAATACAAAAATATAAAGCCAGAGTGAACCTAAATGAAAACAAAATTCATCTAAGATCAGGGATTGCCTATCCAATAACCGATAAAAATTGTCTAGATCTAGAGGGAGGAAATACATACTGGGAAACCATACCAGAGGATTTTTGCGGATCTAATAAATATGACGTACTTTATGAAGGAACAATAAATAAAGCTTTTAATGAAGACAAAACTGTTATTTACTCATTAACCGCAGAAGAAATCACATTCGCACTTTCAGCCAGAGGAATAAAAGGAGTATGTGGCTATGATCTCTCGCTCACCGAACATCCCAAATTATTGATATTAGAAATGAGAAAGGGAGGAGGACTAAAAAAACTACCTATAAAAACATC
This sequence comes from Trichopria drosophilae, assembly GCA_030407085.1. NCBI lineage: Eukaryota > Metazoa > Arthropoda > Insecta > Hymenoptera > Diapriidae > Trichopria > Trichopria drosophilae. Next base: position 63,959,902 of record CM059582.1, on the reverse strand, counting down.
CAATTTAGACATATTTGCATATGTAAACTCTAAATTTGTATACGTGGAAAAGCACCTTAGACATCAAATAAAACAACTCTACTATGACGTATTAACACAAAGATGTACTCTCGAGAAGCAAGTATTACGAAATTCCCTATCAATGGCTAGTCACTCACCCGATGAATTTGCCTACAATATTATGAAATCACCTGGGTATATAGCAATAGCCGCTGGTGAAGTAGCTTACATTATGAAATGCATACCTGTAGAAGTGAGCATTCGAAGAACAGAAGAATGCTACACGCATTTGCCAGTAACTTATCAAAACAATAGTTTATTTATGACCCCTAAAACAAGAATTTTGACAAGGAAAGGAATCCAAATCAATTGCAATAGTCTCGTACCACCCATGTATCAAGTCAACAGCATCTGGTATAAACTATTACCAAACCCTGTAGAAGCACATAAACCGGAGGAATTGAAACCACTTACAAAACAAACCTGGAACTACATAAACCTCGAAAGATTAGCGATAAACGGAATTTACAGCCAAGACGATCTCAGAAAACTAAAAGAGCACATCATGTTTCCAGCAGAAAAACCCGCAGTATTAAACTCAGTCGCCAGAGGACTAACTGGTCAAACGACAAACTATCAAGGAGCAGCAATTGGTAACCTCTTAGACAAAAACACGATCGGTAAAATGATACAATCAGCATGGGAAAATACATGGGAAAAATTCGTAATATTTGGATCTACTACAGCAGGAATTATGGGTATTTTCATAATAGCAAAACTCATAAAAACTATAGTCGATACCGTAATACATGGCTATGCACTGCACACGGCATACGGATGGTCAATATTTCTAATAGGAGCAATCTGGGATTCAGTCACACACCTATTACTTCACTTAGCAGGACGAAAAACAAATAGAAACAACAACAATGGCAATAACACCTCCCACAAGGAAATTCATCAAACAGAACTACAACCATTAAAACAGGAACTGAACGAAATACGCGTAGAAAAAACGAACAGCGAAATACAACCTTCAGCGCCCGCCATACAAACTAATGATAAAGAAATGCAGACTCTTTTATACCCTAACATCAACGAGGAAACTGAAACGAAAACTACCAAGAAATGGATCGTAAAAAGAGAATAACAACAACAAAAACCGAGCCTCACACATCCAAGACACGACTGAAATAGAACGGACAAATAGACATAAATTATAAATTATTGTTAAAATCATATATATATATAAAAAAAACACAGAAAAAACGCATGACATAAAGACAAAAATCTTCTCTTTGACAGACTAATATGAAGACCGGAAAGATCTTAATCATCCTCCAACTAATAACCATGAGTTCTTATGGGACTCCACAAGAAGCATCAAATCATGGAAATGTAATGGTAATAGACTGCACTGAAGAAATTCGATACGAAATATCCAAATGCAACGAAAACACACCGTCTATAGTCAAATTTACTCGTACCACAACAAAAAACGATTGTAGAAAGATGCAAGAAACAGGAGAATTACGATTTCTATCACAGGATTTTAAAAACATCAAAAAGAATGGAACCACGACTTTTAACATCATCGACCGAATAAACAAACAAGCAGGAAAATTCAAAAATCTACACAATCATTTTAACGGAGAAAATTTTGACACAGTGTTAAATACAACCATAGTTATTACATTAAGAAATTACTTGGGGAGAATTAACGAACAGAACAAAGTGATATTAGCAAAGAACATACAATGCCAGTTAAAAAATGAAGAATGCACAAACCACTTGAAAGGACGAAGTTATTGGAACAGTAGTCAAATAATACACCCAAAAATTAATTTCTCAGAAAGCGACATGACATACCCAACGCAGTAAAATTAAGATTAGATCACTGGTCCACATCCAAGTTTCTAAAAAAACAAAATAAAGCCACTCACATAAGATATACCTTGAAGGAAGGAGAAGATACTATGGTAACACTCGAAAAAACACAAAAATCTACATCAACAGATCCAGCACAGCCACATACAGAGAAACTAGTCGAAACAACATACCACGAAGTCCATCCTAAAAGCATAGTAACCGAAATAATCTACGACATACCACAAAAACACAAATCGTTTCTGAACAAGAATTAAAAGAAAACAAGAAAACGGAAAAAAGAACTGGATGAACCCTCATTTCCCACTAATACTAACCTCTTTAACAAAACAAAATTAACAAATTCCCCTTTTGAGTTGTCTTGAGCCTAACAATTCTGATAGAATCAGAAAAGTGGGTAAATTAATTACCATACTGAAAAGTAGAGGTAGTGCGGTAGCGCTCGTAAGAAGGAAAAACATACACTTTAAAACAAAAAAGGAACCTTTATTTATGTAACCTTTTCCATATCAATATAATCACATTTTCTGCCTTCTCACGAGTGGTGTAAATCGTTACATTCTAACCCTTGTTAAACAACACAAAAATTATATACTAACCATACATAAGTAACGATACAGTATCCAAACGAAAACGGCCTTGTCCAACTAACAAATTTTCCCACAAGGTAATACTAACATTTTTTTTTATTATACAAATCGTTTTCGTAAGGACACGCTACAAAACTCAACAACTCAAAACAACAAGATAACCTTAATACCCCTCACGAAACAAAATAAACAAAGTATTATCATCTGCCAACAGGAAGAGAACAAAAGGAAATAAAAAAAAAGAGAAAACAAAAATGGAATACATACAAAGACAAAAATTAATGGAAGAAAATTGCCATCAAATAAAAGAAAGTCCACAAATCAATAAATGTGTGAAAACACCCCTCCACTACATAAACAAGAACATCGCAATTTGTAAGACTTGCTATATAAAAACGAACAATAAATCAGGATATGAAAAGAAAAACCCAAGACACAGAATGACAACGGCAAACAATTGTAATAAAGAATCCTGCAGCATATGCAACGAAATAACCCACTTCCCAAAAAAATGCTACATCTGTGAAAACGCAATAGCCATCGTACGAGACACGGCGGAATGTCCAAACTGTCTCCTCTACGACGAAATGGAGAAAAAATGGAACAATCTCACACTTAACCCGAAGAAAGAAGAAAAACAACTCCAACCTACTGACGATGAATCATGGGACTGAACACCAGCAACAATACAAACATTATATAAACCATATCATATCCATATTATTACTTTCATTAATTATGCAATTCATTCCAAACTATTTACACATATTTCACTACAAACATTAACAACAACAAAATTATAAAAACAAAACAAAACAAATAAAAAATATACATACATATTTTATAATTTCTTTTATACCCACATATTAGATAATAAGAGTTGCATGACGAGCCTAAAAACAGGTAAAATATTACCCTACACAAAAAGTAGAAGGTAGTGCGCAAATTCTTTTGCTGAAGCAACAATTCCTTGCTGCACCAGCAAAAGAATCGAAACTCCGCAACAATTATTTTTTATTACTTTTTCTCATTATTACACAAACTTTCTATTATAAAAAAATAATATATATATATATATACACACACACACATATACATACACAACAATAATAATAATTTATACGAAAATACTAACAAAGCATGAGGAATATGGATCTAACATAGTAAGTCTCTATCAATACATTACCGATATTTTATAAAAAAAAAAACATTGTAAAGGATACCAGTATATGATATAGAGTGTGGGCATAGACACAATAAAAATATACAAAATAAACTTACAGGAAACAAAAGATGAACTTTCCATTAAACATCTTCCTGAGCACATTGGAAATAGCAGGACGGGATTTTTGGGCATATCTGGAACTGTATCAAGAGGAATGCCATTTTTCAGATGAAATGTTAGCTACAAAAGAGGAAAAATGGACATGCAGAAGCTGTTACGACACTCTTCCAGAAGAAGAACGAAAAGAATTCCAACACTTAACAAACGTCCATATCACAACCCGGGAAGGAACAATCATCGACTGCAGTTTCTGCCAGCAAAGAATACTACAAAACAGACCAGCTACAAGATGCATTAGATTAGAAACAGGCATATAAGGCGGATAAACGATCGGATAAAAGATCGTGAAATTGGAAAACCAAAACAAGCACATAGAACAATAACAGAATTTAAAACACTCACTAGCCCACACGAAATAATTATACCGGATCCTGAAAGCGAAGACGAGGGCATCAACGATTTGTAACACTCCTCACAAATATAACAATGTAAATGTTAATAAAAATAAAGAAATCGTTACACAACATTGTACATCAATTACTTCTGAAAATGATCAACAACAAAATCAAATCCTGAACCAAGAAATACAAAAAATAACGTAGATTAATGTTAATCTGACGTAAAATGAAAAAAAAAACACAAAACTTTTATTAAGAATAACACAGATTATTGTTAATCTGACGACAACAAAACAAAAATTATTGAAAAAAAAACTTTTATTAAAACGCAGATTAATGTTAATCTGACGGAGAATGAAAAATTATTGGAAAAAGAAAACTTTTATTAAAAATAACGTAGATTAATGTTAATCTGACAAAAAATGAAAAATTATCAAAAAAAAAAGAAAAAACACATAACTTTTATTAAGAATAACGCAGATTAATGTTAATCTGACGACAACAAAACAAAAATTATTAAACTTTTATTAACACGCAGATCAATGTTAAAACTGACAAATACAAATGAAAAAATTACTATCAAGGCAACGAGCGAACTACTAATGATAAAAATGAGACAAAACGAATAAATACTTATAAAAATGCAGATTGTATTTAATCTAACGAGATGCGAAAGAAAATGTTATTAACAAGTACAGATCAATCCGGATCTATCGACAAACAAAATGTAAAAACCTCGAAATTGAAAACATTCCCTCAGAATTATATAATTTAGCATAAAAAACTCGTCGTTAAGTTAGGCTTGCCACAATCTAGTGGAGCACGAGAATTATATAATTTAGAATAAAAAACTCGTCGTTAAGTTAGGCTTGCCACAATCTAGTGGAGCACGAGAATTATATAATTTAGCATAAAAAAACTCGTCGTTAAGTTAGGCTTGCCACAATCAAGTGGAGAACGAGGAATAGATAACTGTAAGATTTAGATTAATAAAGAAAATATGTAAAGTAATAAGAAATTGAAGTACTAACAATATGCCACTAATAAGCACGTGCTTTACAGAAACTGGAGGACCAGTTTCGAAGTAAGCATGGGGGTGTTACGATTCCGTAACTATAGCAAAAACACCGATGAATTAGCCGAGACATACGAAAAAACAAATTGATAGAATTTTAGGAAATCACAAGCAGCGCTTCCTATTGCTTGTACTAATGTATTAACACACTCTCGCTCACTAGGCAACATGACAATCAGTAGAGGAAAAACCTGAATTATCGATCTCGACAGGTAGATCCCGAACCAATCCCTTGCCCTCTCTGTAACCGATACACAAGTTAACTACATTATCGACAAACATAAACATTGGTAGAAAAACCTAAAAAGTTGGAAAATATAGAATTCATTAATACAAATACTTTTGCAAATTTAAATTTACCCAGAATTAAAAATACGAATATCTTTGATTTAAAAAAAACTTCTCCATGTTAAAAAAATAGCCGTCTTAAAAAGTGTACACTGACGAGTTTTCCTTGACTTTCCAGAGCCATAAAAATTCCTGAAAGATGGCATCAGACAACGAGGACACACACGTAAACTCACCTACACGAACACCCTTTTTAAAATTACGCACATACACCAATACATAGAAACTCATTCACAATTACCTAACCCATATTTGTTCGTTTTTCTACATTTAAACAAACAATAATGAAAAATATAAATAATAAATACCACGATTAGGTTAAGCGGAATTTTTCGCACATTTTCAATATAAATACACATACGCAAAAACCATAATATACCATGAAAACCCAATAAATAAATTTAGCAATTAAACAAATTAACCAATAAGTTATTTTACCATTTACCAATAATTCGAGATCTCCCTGATACTATTTTTTCTAATTATTATAAAAAAATATGCATAAATAATGTAGATATTGTTTGTATGCTTGTATACGCACATACACACACCCATCCTCACACACATACGCTGATACATAGAGATCCGTTAATGATTATTCAAATTACACTTTATGTTTTTTCTAAACTAATAAAAATATATAATCATAACCAATACTGTGTTATGACTTCACGCAAATTTCCACACATTTACAATATAAATGAATAAATAATATAATGCATTTACAAAATTAAAATAAACCAATTAAACCAGCTAAATAGTTTAATAATCAGAACTTGAACATCCCATTAAAAAACCAAATTCAAATCCAACTATGTTTTTTTCGCAAGTTCAATATTAAACTATAAATAATTACGTATTTACACACATACAAGCACACGCACACATATGTGATTACTCACTCGAGCCACGCCCAGACAACGTTTTATTTTATTATTTCCGCAAAATTAATTAATAAACAAAGTATTTTTATAGCACAATATCACTCATAATAATTTCCTCCATTTTATTACAAAATGAAACAAACCACCATACTAATAATTTTGCACGTCGCACTAACGAACAATAGCTTAAAAATCACACAGTTATGTTGTCAATAACCTTGCTTTACATTTAACATCACATGGAAGTTTAAAGAAAAACACATAATATTATATAAATAATAATTTTCATTGAAATGTCAAAACTCCGAGATTATTATTAATATTGTTACACCAGCAATTAACGCCTTCTTTTGTATGTTTATTACGTTCATCGTGTAATTAACTTTTATGTAAATTTTGCGAATGTACAAATCGAACAAAAACCAAAATTGTCAATCAGATCAACATTAGTTAAAAAAATTACGAAACCTCCACAATAGACAAATCTCCTTTCACCTCTCCGACCTCGATAAATCTCGCATCAACGAAGTTTCAATGAGCAGAAAATTGGTATAAATAGGCGTACGAAAATCATAGAAGGCAGTCAAAAATTTACGCTCAGAGTTTAATCAGCAAGACTCCTGTAAGAAAAAAAAAGGAAGATCACCGGAAGCAGCCAGCACCACCCGGACACAGAGCCAGACCCAGGGTACCTTCTCCAAAGCCACCCAGCACGAGTTAGACCCAGGGCAGCTCTCCAGGTCGAAGACGTCGTGCGCGGATCCACCCACTCCCGTCGAGGCTCATCTAGGACGTCCATCTTAAAAAGTAAGTATCAACGATACTAACCCCTAAACTAGCTATAGGGACCCTGCGGTTTCTGGTACCCGAGAGAAGTACAGAGGTTAACAGCCTCAGTTATTCTCCCCGGTGCAAAGGGACTGGCTTAGTCCACCTGGTGCATAGGCACTCGTAGGGACAGTCGCGTTTTTTTTTAATTATTTTTCCGAACATTAGGGGTCGTTCTAAAACTCGGTGAACGGGTAGTGGACAGAGGCCCATAAGCCTCAGTTAACCGCCCTCCCTCACCTGGGAATTAGACCGACCCATCCTCGGAAGATCCCGAGGTCGGATGCAGGCGCTCCGCCCCGGAATCTACCCATAGGTACCCTCATACTTTTCCCTTCTCTTTTCAAATTCTAACCGCCTACTAACTTGGCAGGCCAACCAGCGGGGGCACAGAGATTTCCCGTTGACTGGTCCCGCCCCCCTCTCCATCACATAGTAGACACTAACCCCATTTTCTTTTTTTTTACCTTTTTTCTAGTGCCGGGTGCTCAACAAAGGCGCCGCAAGAAGCAGGCCCGTCTAATTCAAGCCGCCCAATGGGCCGTATGGAGCGCCCACCAGCGACGATCGCTCGACCCTGAGCTGGCCACCAACCCCCTTCCGCTCGACCAATTGGCCGTCCTTTGCAAATTCCCAACTCTCCCTCCTCCCCCATCCTCGTCCCCACAACCTGCATCCTCCACAGAACCACCCTCCGAAACCAAAACCCGACTAACCCTGGAGGAATATTTTCAAAAGTACCAATCGGTAATAAAAAAACAATAAATAAAAAGACAATTTATTTCAATTTAAAGTGTACCCATTTTATTTTTTTCCCTACTCCTCATTTCTCGCGTCCGAGCATTCCGCCTCGAACTCCAGGTCGGCTTCTGAGACCGACTTACCTTTCGACGACTTAGGGAGAAACCTCACAATTCGAGGCAAATCCCGGTCGTAACACTATCATGATTCATTCATAACCTCAAATAAGTCGTGTACAATGGGTTTTTACCGATATTTTGTCTGATTTTCACTCAATTTCTGACGTTTCCGTATCACTAAGTACGTATGAAATTGAAAATGACCATATATGACTGTGACCTGTGAAGAATTTGTTTATAACCTACACATCTTATAGTTCGACATAACTTTCAATATATGCAATATTGATTTACAAAATACAAAACAAAACACAAAAATAAAAAACAAATATTTCCTCATTGCCTCCATGTGTGTTTTGAATACAAGAAAATGAAAGTAATAAAATTCAACTAAAAAAATGAAGAAAAGTATTTCAAAAATAAAAAAAGTTACATTGTTGTGTCCAAATTCCGGACTTTTGGGACGAAAAGGGTTAATGGATGTGCGTTCTACAAAGACTTATAACAATAAAAATACTTATTTGTTGGTTGTAATTGACACACTAAGCCAATATGCTTGGGTAGAATCTATAATCGACAAAACATCGAAAAACATTGCTAGGGCTTTCAAACAAATTTTGTTGAGAAGTGGGGGTAGACAACCAATGTCTCTTCAAAGCGATAAGGGAAAAGAATTTATCGGTAATCATATGCAAAATCTGTAAAAATCTAAGGATATAGGATACAGAACTATTCGTAATCCAGATATTAAAGCCAGCATTGTCGAACGTTTTATAAGAACGCTTAAGGAAAGACTGTGGCATTATTTCACGCATACAAATACTCGTCGTTACGTGGATGTGTTACAATCTAACGTCACATCTTATAACAACTCCCAACATTCGAGTACAAATATGGTACCAGCTCTCGTTAATTGGTATAATACTGCAGAAGTTCGTTAAAATCTTATTCACCGCTATGGTGTTTTGAAACCGACATCGAAACCCCCTAAATATCGAGTTGATGACTTAGTGCGTATAAGTCGAGCAAACAATGTCTTTGCAAAATGTTACGATGGTGGATGGACTACAGAATTATTTAAAATTACACGCATATCAAACACACGACATCCGATCGTCTTCATACTTGAAGACCACCAGGGTGAAGACATCGACGGGTTCTTTTACGAGGAAGAATTAAGTCGAGTTCCAAAAGATTTGAATACAGATGTTTTCGTAGTCGAAAAAATTTTAAAAACTGTCGGTGTAGGTAGAAAGAAAAAATATTTCGTACGTTGGACGGGTTATCCCGATAATTTTAATTCTTGGATTAGCGCAGTCCATTTAAAAATTCGCAAGGAAGGAAGAATTTAATATTATTTTACCAAGTAATAGCAGTATGGAACATTACACTGATAACAGAACCACCAACTTTATTACGCAATTACCACACTATATGCGTTTACAAGGAGAGTGGTGTGTAGCACTTACAAAGATTCAAGTACCTTTGACTTTTCAACATATTTCTGTTAACCCATTACGTACCAAACGGACGAAAAATCGTCGTTGACTTTGATGCTATTTTTTTGTATGAAAAAGAGAATAAAAAAATCGGCATAAGCCATTTCTGATGTAAAATTTGTCGCTCTTTCAGAATCTGTGGTCAAAATTTATTAATAATAAATATTGAAAAAGTTATAAACAATTTAAACAAACAAAACATGATTTTTCGAGAAAATATTGCTTTATAACCCTTGGCTTCACATGGAAAATGTTATTGAATTACCTTGAACGCATAAAATTTTGCGTCCATGGACCCTCAGCTATAAGCTCATACAGTTTGGTATTGGTATTGGTATTGGTATTTTCTTCATCAGGCTCGGGTGAACCCCAGAAATCAGCACACTTAGCTGTTTGCCTTTGTATGCTATTCCTGATGCTACTCAGTGTTCCGTTGGATAACCAGCTGCTTTGCAGAATCTCAGAAGTTGCCCGAGATTCCGCTCCCTGACTTCCTCCTTGCTTACAAGTGGAGAGTCCAGGTATCACCTTCGACTCTCCATCAGTGCAGGGCACTCGCATAGGAAGTGAATTGATGATTCCTCCTTGTTTTCATCACATCTAGTGCACATCGGTGAAGGTTTCCTTCCTACGATGTGACTGTGCTTGTTTAAATTTCCATGTCCGGTTAGGATTTCGATTTAGTTCGAGCAGTTTTTCAGCCCATCGGTCCGCCTGCAGCTCTCCTGCAAGGCTTTTGGTTATGCTGCATTTTTTGTTTTTGATCCACTCTCTAACCTGTTGGGATTTCATTTGTCTCTCCAGTAGGTTGAGTCCTTCTTGAAATGGCAGTGCCACCCTCCCAGTCAAGTCAGTTCCATTTACTATTCCCGACTTGGCAAGGGTGTCCGCTCTTTCATTTCCTTTCCAGTAGGCAGGTCTTTGTATCTCTGACTAAAGCTGATTTGACGACTGGATTGTCTATCGCTCTCAATGCAGCTTGGCTATCCGAGCATATCCATATCGTTTTATTTGTCACTTCTTTCTCCATGAGGGTCTCGGCACACATGAGGATTGCCGCCACCTCTCCTTGGAAAACAGTGTTAAATTTGTTGAGCTTGAGGGAAAAGTTCTCCCGCAGCTTCGGTCCGCAGTACCCTGCGCCTACACCCTGGTTGGTTTTGGACCCATCTGTGAACCAGATGATGCCATTCCTGGGTATTGCTGATTTATTTTTTCAGTCCTCCCTGTTGGGGAAACAAACCTTAAAGTTGTTTTCCCCCGTGTGGTGTGTCTGGATCTTGTCTTGTTGTTGGTACCACATGTCTCTCAGGTTTCCTTGAAAAAGATTGTTGGACCAATCTTGCTTACCTGTCAAGCTTCCCAAGCACTTGAGTCTATACACGGTTCTCATGGCTTCGCATTTTACTGCCTGAGCCATGGACGGTACGCCCAAAAGAGACCTCATTGCGGCTATGGGTGTACTCTTCCTTACCAAGCAAACGCCCCTAAGGAACATAGCCTGCACCCTGTTCAATTTTTGTTGAACTTGGGTCTTTTCTGTCCTCTGCCACCAAATTGGCATGGCATAGGTAATCCTTGGTAACACAATCTGTTGGTAGATCCAGAGCAGTTGTTTCGGTCCTAAACCCCAACTGTTACCAAGAGCTCTCCTACAATGCCAGAAAGTGGCAATTGCTTTGTGACATTTGTTATCCAGGTGACCACTCCAGTTTAATTTTTTATCCAGGGTTACTCCAAGATATTTGGTTTCGCTGGCATATGGCACCTGCTTCCCGCCAATCACCATTTCCCCTAGTTTTTTGATCTTATATTTTCTAGAGAAAATGATGATAAATATACCTATTTCTAAGGGTGCTCACAATCCAACTTATGAGTTCCTTGGGCACCCCATGTTCTTCCGCTCCGTTCCGTATTACTTCCACGGAGGTGCGGTTAAAAGCACCCTCAATATCTAGGAAAGCACCGATGCACGTTCCCTTCGTACTGAGTTGCTTTTCTATAAAGCCCGCGGCTGACATAAGTGCCAACTCAGCAGATTTGCCAGCCTGGTAGGCATACTGTTCCCCATGGAGAGGTAAGCGTACCAAAGGACCTTCTATAAGATACCTCTCAACCAATCTTTCCAACAATTTTAGTAGGAAGGATGTTAGGCTGATCGGTCTGTAGTCCTTTGCCTCCACGTAGTTCCTGTTTCCAACTTTGGGTATAAACGAAACTCGTGATTTCTTCCATTCTGTAGGTGTGTAACCAAGCGCAATGCACCCCCGAAGAAGTCCAGTCAGTGGTCTCAGGATAGCCCCCAGGCCTTCCTGAAGGAGGGCCGGGTATATGCCATCCGGTCCCGGTGACTTGAACGCCTCAAAGGCCATTAGTGCCCTTACAATCTTGTTTGGATTTACAACTTGGGCAGCTATCCCCCAGTGCCTCCCTTTACTAGTAGTAGGCTCCTCGGGGGCACCGTTCGATCTCAGTTTAATGCTTGGAAAATTGCTTGTCAGCAACCTTTCCAGTGTTTCCTTCGGAGATTTGGCAAACTCGCCATTTTCTCCTTTCATAAATCGTAGTTTACCATCATTTCCTTTTGATAGTATTCTCGCTAATTTTGCAGTAGAGGGTATACTCTCCGTTTCCGAACAGAACTCCCTCCATGCATTTATCTGAGACTCTCTAATCTGCCTTTTGTAGGCTTTCAACCTATCCTTGTAAGCCGTCCAGACTTCTGCTGTGTCAGCTTTCTTTGCTCGATTAAATAGTCTCCTCGTCTCCTTTCGGCTACGCTCCAAGGCTGATCCCCAATTAAGCCCTCCCCCTTTTGGGGTTTACTTTCTTGAGTGGGCAATTGGCTTCGAACGATCTCATCCCAGCTCCCCTAAGAAAGACCTCTGTGTACTCAAGATCGTTTTTCGCTCCATACTTGCCTTTGAAGCCCTTCATCCTGGCTTGCAGACTTTCTCTGAACCCTTGTCAGTTCGTGCTTCTTGGATTTCTGGACCATTTTTCTGCAGGGTTAAACTGTTCCAGTTTGGCCCGAATCAGTTTGTGATCCGAGAGCGGGGGTTCATCAATAACCCTCCACTCCTGGACAGCCTCACGCATGCCTCGGCTGCATAGAGTGAGATCCAGGACCTCTCTTCTGTTTGCCGTTACAAACGTTGGCTCAACTCCCTCGTTCAAAATTTCGAGGTTAGTGGATATCAGGTATTCCATGAGGGCCTCCCCTCTCTCATTTGTGTCGGTGCTCCTCCACAGAGTACTGTGAGCATTTGCATCACAACCTATGAGGAGATCAAGGCCCGCATTTGCGCAGTACCTGACTAACCTAGTTAGCTCCTCCGGGGGAGTTTCCCTATCGTGCGCAAAGTAGGCTGATGCAATCACCAAGCTCCTTTCCCCTATTCCCTGAGAGACTTTAACCGAAGCTAGGTCCCTAGTAGAGAATTCCTGTAGCAGGGCAGCGTCCATGTTTTTAAGAACTACGCATGCCCTCTGCATTTCATGAAGTCCACTGGCGTAGACTGTGCCAATCCTACTCAGGCCCCGAATCTGACCTTTGTAGCACCACGGCTCCTGTATTAGTGCCATGGCTGGTTTTGTATACGTCACTTGCAGGTCCCTCATAAGTTGAGCTGAGGCACCTTTGCAGTGATGCAAATTAATCTGGAAAATTTCTGCACGACCGTTAGCCATTGGAACTAACTCGCGCTGGAAGCTCCCGTCGCCGAACTTATCGGGTTTTTAGAGGTTGGCCTGAATACAACCTCTCCTGTCCCCAGATAAGCTCGGTAGCCGCGAGACTCGAGGCACTTGGCCGAGTCTTCGTCCACGCCGAGAACAGGTAGACAACCCACGTCCCGACCCTCAAACCAGCATTCTGCCTGTCCAAAATCTTAAGTAGGATGCTAGTCTCTTTCTTGGGTGGTGGCGCGAGTACCGTCATTTTAACTCTCTTGACGAGTTCCTCGGGGAGTACAAGCCTCACCTTTCGGCCCCCATCAAGGGCTATCTGCGGAATTGCTTCCTGCAGCTAACAGGCACTCTCGTCATCCACACAAGCGAAAGTGGCAATTCCTCCTCTCAGGTGAGACTCCACGAACCTGGGTATGAACCCCCCTTCCGGGATGTCCACAACCCGGTCAATGATGACCCCCCTGAGTTGGTCAAAGACGCCCATCTCGACCCGCTCCCCTACGTCCTCGCCAAAGGCAATCAATACCCTTGGGAGTCCAGCAGCGGCCGTCGAGTATGACATCCTTGTTGCGGATGCTTGCCCCTGACTCTTGGCCTTCTTCCCTCGGGGTTTGGCCGTGGGATCCGAAATACTCCTCTCGGCCTTCCTTTTATCCCCAGAGGGAGGACCAATGGACTGTGTAGCGGTTGAGGTTGATCCGGGATGCCCTTCCAGACGGGTTCTAGCCCCAGTCACGGAAGATGCCGCCTTTTTCTTCCTCGAACCGCTTACTCTCGGTGGAGGACGCTCCGGAAGGGGGAGACCTTCAGCCTCCGCCCTTCTCTTCGCCTCCTCGTACGCTACCCACTTGGCCTTTCGCCTCTGTGCGCCGTTCATTCGGATCGGGCCTGGACGAGTGTCTTCCGCCGTGTACCGGTCTCCATCAGAGTGTCCTTAGCCACATCCGACGTTATCTCCTCGGTGCAAGGCACCTGAGGCTCTTGTTTTTTGGTTATTTTCATCTGTGTGTCCATTTGAGTCCCACGAGAAGCTAGGGAAATAAAGGTCACACCTCGCAGAGCCCCGCGATACGAGGTGAAGCCTATGTACAATGGGAGGTCGCCCGGTATCCCAAGGGCATCGTTTGCGGTACAGCTTCCCCTGTACCATGCATCCCTAGGCACGATAGCTCCCACCTGTGGATTGGGGGATCCATTCTTGGTCACGGCACCTCAGAGGTCCTTTGCCCAACCCCCCTCCAGCCCGAAGGTCGAGGTGGGGCTTGAGTTTCTAGCCTCACTCATACCCACAGTCATCGGAGAAGCCCGTTTATAGAGCCTCGAACCATTCATCGGAGAGCCCGGTTTATAGGGATCCGCATTCTCTCACCACTCACACTGCTATCGACTCAGGACCTCCTGTATGGTGTTTGTTAAGCCCCCCCACCACGACAAGGTGATAGGATCCAAACGGGGGGAGCTCATGCAGTTACTTTTTCTAAATTTCAAAATGGCTGACGACAACATGGCGTGGAAGCCTAAAACAATGATCCATAAAATCACTATTGTGCCTGAAACTTTAAAGACAATTTAAATCACTTCAAACTTGTTACTCGGGGGTTTTTGGGGTCGCTGATTACGAATTTGAAATCAGTTTCCGAAAATTCAAGATGGCGAAGCCAATATGGCGGACTAACTTTTTTAAATTTGATGAAATCGTTTGAAATTTGTTATTCGGGGGTTTTTGGGGTCATTGATTACGAATTCGATGTCAGTTTTTGAAAATTCAAAATAGCGGAGCCAATATGGCGGACTAATTTTTTGAAATTTTATGAAATCCTTTGAAATTCGTTACTCGGGAGTTTTTGGGGTCACCGATTACGAATTTGAAGTCAGTTTTTGAGAATACAATTTTGAATTCGGAATTCAAACTGGCGGATGCGGTATGACGGTCAAATATTTTCAATATTTTTCTATACAGAATAAGTTTCTTAGCCGTGTAAAAATTTGTCCGTTTCCCGGTCCCCACCACTTGGCGGTAAACGTATAAAAGGGAGCCTTTTTCACTTTTTTAAAACTTTTTTTACTGTTTTTTTACTTTTTTTTTTAATTTTTTAATTTTTATATTTTTTTTTACTTTTTACATTTTATATTATTTTTATTTTTTACATTTTATATTTTGTTTTTTTACTTTTTACAATTTTGTGGTTTTAAAAAAAGGTGATACTCTTTGAGTAGTCTGCCATATTGGCTCCGCCATTTTTAATTTTCTAAAACTGACATCGAATTCGTAATCAATGACCCCAAAAACCCCCGAGTATCAAATTTCAAACGATTTCATCAAATAT
This sequence comes from Trichopria drosophilae, assembly GCA_030407085.1. Taxonomy (NCBI): domain Eukaryota; kingdom Metazoa; phylum Arthropoda; class Insecta; order Hymenoptera; family Diapriidae; genus Trichopria; species Trichopria drosophilae. Next base: position 63,944,231 of record CM059582.1, on the reverse strand, counting down.
CAAAAAGTTAGTCCGCCATTTTGAATTTTCTAAAACTGACTTCGAATTTATAATCAATGACCCCAAAAACCCCCGAGTAACAAATTTCAAACGATTTCATCAAATTTTAAAAAATTAGTCCGCCATATTGGATTCGCCATCTTGAATTTTCGAAAACTGACTTCAAATTCATAATAAGCGACCCCAAAAACCCCCGAGTAACAAGTTTGAAGCGATTTAAATTGTTTTTAAAATTTCAGGCACCATAGTGATTTTATGGATCATTGTTTTAGGCTTCCATGCCATGTTGTCGCGCGCCATTTTGAAATTTAGAAAAAGTAACTGTATGAGCTTATAGCTGAGGGTCCATGCACGCAAAATTTTATGTGTTTAAGGAAATTTAATGACTTTTTCCATGCGAAGTCAAGGGTAATAAAGCAATATTTTCTCGAAAAAATCATGTTTTTTTTGTTTTAATTATTTATAACTTTTTCAATATTTATTATTAATACATTTTGACCACAGATTCTGAAAGAGCGATAAATTTTACATCAGAAATGGGTTATGCCGATTTTTTTTTTCTCTTTTTCATTCAAAAAAATAACATCAAAGTCAACGACAATTTTTCGTCCGTTTGGTACGTAATGGGTTAAGGAAGAAGATAGAAGTATTAGATTTATGAGATTTAAGACCCGCCCCGCACGGATAGGATTATCAGCTAAGCAAAGTAAAAGTAAGAGGATAAATACGGTACAGGAGTCTTACATGGCACCTGGGGTTTATAAGAGCGCTAATGCTTTAATCGAAGAGATTAACAGCTTGTCTTGTATAAAAGGACATCTGATATTTAGTGTTGGGCGCGGCGGCTACGCATCAATTTCACGAATCTGTGATGATGAATGTCTGGATGAAGAACACATAGTTTACGCACCAGGTAAATTCAGAAAGATACTTGGTTTTGATAGTACACGCACTTCTCAAAAGCAAAACGACGCGATAGTCGTAAGTGATAATACTGTAATATTTGCGAACCTTATGTCACAGGTGATGTTCAGACTCGTCTATTGCGGGCTGTGCCCTTTAAACACGATGATTATACATACGGAGATATAAGAACATGCAATTTTTCGCCTGCTGTATATATACCACTGCTCAACGGTTCCTTCCAAAGTATTGAAATAGATATAAGGGATGAATATGAAAAATATGTCCCATTTGATTATGGTACACTGACGGTGACACTGCGTTTCAAACGTATTTATTAAAGACAGATAAAATGGCTCATTACGTGGCATACTTTGATAGCCAAATAGGAGGTAATAAACATGTGGGGGTATGGGCCGCGTTTACAGAGGAACGCTGTATCAGAGAGGACGCAGAATTCCTTTTCCCAGTACTACCCTTTTTACACGAGGTGCAAAAGCTGTCGGTAATGAAGCATTACGAACGGGTCTAAACATTGTGTCCGACATTGCGACGAACAATGTAAAAGAGACTATACGTCGTCGTGTCAAAGAATCGGGGGCCAATTTAAAGAGGAAAGTAGAAGAAAAATATGATGAGATGATGGAGGGGTCAGGGTATAAATTCCACGATACTCAATTGCTGGTCATTTATCCGGGGACAACACAACAGTCGACAATCGTTATCATTTTCGATTGACTCAACCCCATTCACGAGTTCCGAAGAATAGGACTAAGATAAAAAGGAAGAAGACGAAATCCCATCGAGATCAGAAAACAAGGAGTAGTCGTAAATATTCAACATCTAATCAGAAGTCAAAAAGGACGCGACGAAAAACAGTAAAGAAGAAAAATAAGAGTTGTGCAGTAGCAGATATATTTAGATAATAGAAAATGTCTCTTTTACATACGCATTCGTGCGAATGCATGAAATCTGAACTGGATCTGTTTACACTACCATCTACTCAGACGATTATTGAGGATTCTCATTGGGTGCAGTATAAACCCGTGTCGGCACTGTCTCATGATTAATAGATTGAATTTGTTTTGCCTGGAAATGGAGAAGAATATATTGATTTGGCACACACGATGTTAAGTTTGCGTATAACGTTAGCCGCTGACAAAGATATGCCGGATGATATACCACAAACAGAACGTGAGACTGTCGGTCCTGTGAATAGTTTTATGCATTCGTTTTTCAACCAGGTTGGTGTTTATTTTAATCAAAAACCGGTTTCCCCACCAAACAACGCATACCCCTACAGATCATATATTGAAACTCTGTTAAATTACGGTCCTGCTGCCAAAGGTTCCCATTTAACGAGTGTTTTATGGTATGATGATACGCCAAATCATATGGACGCGTTTAATAATAATGTGGGGCTCGTTAAACGTCGCAACATCATGAACGCAGGAAAAACAGTAGATTTGATGGCCATTTACATTGCGATGTATTTAATCAAGAAAAGTTATTACTGTACGGTGTGGAGGTACGTGTACGTCTTATAAAGTCTCGAGATGTCTTTTGCATCATGGATCAAACGGGCCATTATTACGCTCGTATTGAAGAAGCAAGTCTTTTAGCACGACGTGTGAAAGTTAATCCTGGTGTTCTGCTTGCGCACGCCAAAAGTCTATCGAAAACAACGGCGAAATATCCCTTGATGAGAGTTGAAGTTAAGACTTTAACTATGCATAGCGGAATTAATGGGGAGGGAGACTGTGGACAATGTTATACTAGGACATTTCCCAAAAAGAATTGTCGTAAGGTTTGTAGAAAATAAAACTTTCAATGGCGATCGCTTTTAACTTTAAACATTTCAATATCAATTTTCTATGTTTATATGTTGATGGTGCTCAGATACATTCGAAGCCATTACAGCCCGATTTTAATGCGTCAAATCTTTATGTCGACGCTTTCCACACAATATTCTCGGGGACAGGTATACATTTCCTTAATGAAGGAAATTCCATCACACGTGACGGGTAGGTAGGTGGATATTGCCTTTTCGTGTTCGATTTGACACACATTCTCTCGGCTAGTGATTCTACTCATTGGAATTTAGTCAGATATGACAGCGTCAGAATTGAAGTACGATTTGGAACGGCTTTAGCAAGCACGGTCAATTGTATATTTTACGCTGAATACGAAAATATGCTAGACATCGATACATCCCGACCAGTTGTCGTTGATTTTGGGTCGTGAATTAATTCCTGCAGATGGCTCTCTGTATGCACAATCTTGTAAATTCCAACATTAACTGAAAAGTACAATTGTCTTTTAGCCACGGTGTACGACAGACGTTACAATGGATCTAGTAATTGACGTACAGTTTTTTAAAGATATAAATAATAAAGTGATACCAAAAGAGGTGTCCGTTTTGTCTATGAATAACGACTTTATCGGTCACTGGTTAGTCGCTCCACCATATTCAGACGATGTGTTGTGCCGAGAAGCCAGGAAACAAAATAATTGGTTAACACATAACCATCATGGACTCGACTGGTTTGACGGCGACGTGCCTGAAAATTTGTTATATAAAAAATTACGAGAAGTTACTGTAAGTGCTCGAAATATATATGTGCGTGGAAAAGAAAAGTGGATGCTCCTAAACAAGGTGACCGCCCGCAATATAATAAATTTGGAGGAAGATAGCAGTTGCCCATCATTCGATGAGCTACCTTGGGCAGGTAATTACTGCCCACAACATGGATGCAAGTTCAACTATTTGCGCTTTACTTGTGCGTTAAATACTGCACATCGTTTATGACTGTGGATACTTTCGGCGAATTTAGTGAAGAATAAAGAAAGTGATAGCACGGACATTCCGGACATAGTGGAATATCCACTTACAAACACGTATACAACTATCGTTAGTGATAGTAAACTCAATAATAAAACGTCTGCTTTAAAAACGGGTGATTGTTCGTATGCAGACCTGCCAATGCGTATAGAGAGTCTGAATAACATTGATATCAGCGAAGTAGACACACCGATTTATACATTTAAAGTACCTACAATTTTGGAACAATGAATAGTTTAGACATTTTAAAATCTATATCCGAAATTAAAAACCACACCATAGGTGTATTTCCCGCGGACCTAATACCCCGCGTTTGGGGTAAACCTGCATGCTTTGTATTAAATACAGATGGCCACAAAAAGCCAGATACTCATTGGGTGGCTATATATGCCGATATCTATGGCAATGCATTGTATTTTGACAGTTACGGATTGCCACCTTTCGTACCTGATCATATAAAATCCTTGAAAAACAATTGTCAGTTTCGATGGAATACACAGCAGATACAAAGTGAATCGTCGGATGTCTGTGATCAATTTTGTATAATGTTTCTGTGCCACATGGGTGCCGGTCTAGGTCTCGAAGTATTTCTCGATAATTTTTTTACGGATCTGATTGAAAATGATATGATTGCGGAGCGTTACCTTAAATATAAAAACAGAGACAATGACTTTATTGGCAACGGTGTAAACCCAATGCGATGCCGACAAAGATGTTATTCAAAATTTGCCAAATATTAACGCTGTTTGATATGATGATGAAATAACACTAAAGCTCGTTCAGATATTATTTTGAAATAAAATGTTTGAAGTATGTGCAGACGAAGAATAAAAACGCATACTGCATAATACCAATATGTTGGGTGCTAAATAAAAATATGACATAATTGGTACGACTTTTAAGTACTGTTTCCAATACAGTGCTGATGATGTCTTGCCGGTACTATTTTGCTGAATATGTCACAAATACCTCACGAGCGTGAATAATAAATATCACACATAACCACATCCAAAAATGCTGACACGATGCTTATGTTACGTCTCACGTAACTAGGATATTGCGACGAAATACATTTTTGGGAATCCCCGAATATATGGGAATTTAATAACAGCGCCGATATACAACACACTAACCGAACTACAATGTACTTTCATGATTTGTAAAACCTACCATACCGGCCTCAAAAGATAGCTATACAAGACCGAAACCGTAGAAAATCGACCTCCTCTCTAGGTAACACGACGCCACCATAAAAACTTAAAAATCGGAAAAGAACAGATCTTTTTCTGCCCACAAATAAGATTCCTATATTATCAGCAAAAATTAAAATTAAGTAAAATATACAAAATTGCATCAGTTTGTTTGTTAAATTTTTCTTTAATATATTTTCATAAAAACAAATTCCTATTTTAATATTTATCATTTTTTTTCCACACACGAAAACTTTTTCTAAGAAAAGGCATTCTCAAGCCGTACACGCACCGACACCCAAAAGTCATAAACTTAAAAAAAAGAGGAATTTCGAGAAAACACTTTCTCAAGGCAATGACCTTCTTTTCCTATTTTTAGTTTTGTCCTCGATAAATTAGAACATTTGGAATTACGCAACAATATTAATTCTTATTTCTAAATTTTACAATATTTTCAATAAAACAAATATCATTAAATTAAATCGTTTTAAATATAAAAAAAAACATAATGAGAATGAGATTTTTAGAGAAATTTATTTCTCTAGTAGAGAAATCAATAAATACAAATTACAACATTAACATCGTTGCGTAATTTAAATGTTAATAAATAAGTGTAAAAACCAAAAACCATTATTTAGTAATACCATTTATCAAAATTAAAATATGTACACGAAAATGTAAATGAAAAACAATATCTTAATAATATTTTTTGTATAACTTTGAAAAGCATTACTTTATATAATACAATATATAATACATATATATTCTACACGACCAAGTACACAAAAATTGTAAAGTTAATACAAAACAACGAACGAATAATTCTAGTAATAAATAACTGACATATAATTAATAAAAAATTAAAGGCGAACTCAAATACCAACGTTACAAAAATTCCTTTTATAACAAAAACATTTCTTTTACAAAATATTTAAAGTTTGAATAAATAACTAATACAAAAATTAATTTAACTTTAGTTCTAATTATGCTAGAACTTTCGTTCATGTTTGTAAAAACTACTTTTACTTTGTAAGCAAATATTTTGTTAAAAATTTATTGTTATAAAAAACAGAAGAACAGTTTTTTTATAACTATAGAAAAACAGTACAAATTTTCCCACCAAACTCAATGATCCCACGCCTGGACCAACCTACGAATTTTCCTGGAGGGGAATCCCAATATAAAAAGAGCGACTTTCCGACGAATCTTCCTACTCTGCCTAAAACCTCCGAATCCATAACCTTCCTAAAAAAACCCTTCCTAGCGATTGCAAGCGGTTCGCCCAGCTTCTCGCTTATCTCCTACCTTCCTAAAAAACTTAGCGATTGCAAGCGGTTCGTCCAGCTTCTCGCTAATTCCAACTCATTTCTTGTCCTAAACCAAGCTATTCGGTCTGAACGTCCGAATATCTTTTCTTTTTTCCCAAATTTCCCACCTTTCGTGACGAGAGCGACTCGTTCAGCTTCGCACGATTCCCTTTTTTATTTTCCGTCTGAACGTCGGAATATCTTCCTCCTCATCTCTTCTCCCCTTCGGTCTGAACGTCCGAAGTCTCCCTCAACCCTAAATCCAAATCAAAGGTAACGGCGAGCAATTTTCGGGAACCCTGAATTTAACGTCGGGTTGTCGCGTGAATTCTCAATCCGGAGTTTAACGTCGGGTCGTCACTTGGACTCTCAAACCCAAGTCCGACGTCGAGTCGCCGCGTGTACTATTTTTTTGCTGGGATCACGGTGCCGATTTGTGCAACCCGTCAAAACATCCCTCACGAGGCATCACTCATTTTCAATCGGCCTACCTTGGAGGAGTTCACCAAGCTGCACACTCCACAGAGAGGAACGTCCCATTCAAGGACAGAGAGATACCACCAGCCAACAACAAAAAGTGAGTTTATTTTCTTTACATCCTAATTAACATATCCTTCCCTCCTTTTTATTTGCCCGAAAAGAGACGAGTTGCTACGGCAACAAATATAAAAATTAAATTTTTTTTTATATATTTTTTATTTTTTAATGAGACGAACGTGTTAATCTCTTTAACATTTTTGTTTACACCAAACAAGAGATTAACACCTTAGGGATAAATTTTTTTTTTATTATTAGTGATACTAGCGACTTGCACCGAGATCATTCTTTGAATGAAAACTCGATCAAGCCACGAGCATCAGTAGGGCTGTTAGGAATTAAAATCAACCCTTAATTATTATTTGTTTTTTTTATATAAAATATTCATTTTTTTTATTAGGTCGGTATTAATTAATATTTATGAATATAGTTTTTTTTTACCCTTATATTTTCCTCATCCTTACCCCCCTACTAACGATAACATTCAGGGTCACTATTTTTATATGGTGTTCTCGTTTTCAGTCACACGGTTTTCCGGTGTCGACTCCTGACCAGGGATCACTTTCAGCTGCCGTTGCCGCCCTCTCTGACTTTCTTCCATTGTATTCCTTCATGTATTTCCTTATTACCTCGAGAAATAAACTTACTATTACAATATATATAAAATTGTTTGTTTTATTTCCCCAGACCTTTTTTTAGCGCAGCCGCCTCCGTTCACCCAGAACCCAGAGTCGACCCTTAAGGTCGACCGCCCTTTCGCGTAAGTATCCAGAGTACTCGTATAAGTACCCCGGGTTCGAGCGTAACACTTACAACAGCTCTTCTGAGAAGATTAAACCTCCTGCAATTTCCCAATCTTTCATCACAGTTACTCAGAACGGTGTACAGTGAATTTGCTCTCGGTTAGAAGACAATAACGGGCCGAAATGACCACTACGACACCTGAGCTATCAACGATACGTGACGACGGTGGGAAAGGACCCCACCAAATTGTAGGTACAATTTACGGCATAAACAAATCGCACACAAAAAAAAATCCTCGTGGGGCTGGAATATTCAGATCTGGAGGACCGCGTTTATGTACTAGTGATTTGGATAATTGGGACCGATTTCATCGGAATATCATTCAAGCCGAAGTCATTGTACGAGTTTGCACATCACTTCCGCCGTATTGAATCATTTTTCAACGATGATGATGGGTCTATCAGAGTAAGCCAAAAAATATATGGAGAAGGTTGGTCGGTCCGTTTTACATACAGTCATGGTGATAAAGCAATCGAAGTAGAAGACTTGATCCCGCACAGTGCCTAGGGTAAGTGAGATACTAGCATGAAGGCAGCGTAAGTGTGCTTGCCGGATGATTAATCGGGCGACATGCCCTGACGGTACTAAGATAGGGAATTTTTGCGCGAAAGATAATTGTGTCAATGATGGACGACCTCCCACGCGAAGCAGTCCGATGCTATCAAGAAATGGATTGAGCCGTTTGATTGAGCTCGTTTTTGAGAATTTTTGTCCAACTGAGAGATATCGTGATCCACCAGGTGAGGGTGTGGCGCTAGTTAAAGGAACTATCTCTTCTGGAAACGCCTCAGCTTGAAGCATGGCGAAGATGCGTATTTTGCCGTTGTCTGATTCGTTAACATAGGGATCTGTCAAGTTTTTCCGTACCGAGGCCAGGTGGAAAATTGGCGAAATATCTTCGCGGTAGGACTATTATCTGCCTTAGAAGTCGTAACATGGAAAACCTGCGTTCGGTTCTTAAGCGGAGCGTTAGAGCAAAGTTGTGGAGTAAGGGTCGGCCATTCTTCTTCGGAAAGTTGCAACCACGAAGGACCTGACCACCATAATTGCGCTGAGTTGTTTTCAGTCGCTGAGATACCTCGCGATGCCAAGTCGACTGGGTTCTCAGTACTGCATACACGACGCCAAGTTACGTCGGGTAATAAGGACTGGACTTCCGATACTCGATTGGCTACATACGTTTTCTATTGTGATGGAGCGCCCTGAAGCCAAGCGAGCACGATTGTCGCATCTGTCCAACATTGGACTTTAAAGTCAGTAAAGGTTGGGAGAGCTACGACTTGAGCTTTGAGGCGCGCTAGCAACAATGCGTCACACAGTTCCAGTCGTGGAATCGAAATCGTTTTGAGAGGGGCCACTCGCGTTTTTGCAACAAGCAGCGAAGTATCGGATTGTCCTGATGAGTCTATGCAGCGCACATCGACTACAGCAGCGTATGCCTTAGAGGACGCGTCAGAAAAGCCATGGAGTTCGCATTTTGTGGAAGAACCCATTCGTAGCCATCGTGGTATTGTGACTTGAGACAACGATGGTAGCTTCTCATGAAATGCGAGCCACGTGGACGTAAATTCTGGCGCAAGTGGAGCGTCCCAATCGGGTGCACATTGCCACAATCTCTGCATGAAAATCTTCGCAGTTATTACTACAGGAGCAATCCATCCCATGGGGTCGAAAATTCGAGCGATGTGAGACAGTACCACTCGTTTTGTCCATACCGACGGTGTAGAGATATTCAGATAAAAGGAATACGCGTCCGATGTTGGATGCCACGAAATACCTAATATCTTTACACTTTCGTTCTCTTGAAGCGTTTTATAGCATATGAGGCCGTGATCGGTTTCATCGATATCGCTGAGTAGATTGACAGAGTTGCTAACCCATTTTCGCAATCTAAAATGAGCGAGCGAGAGCAACTCATTGAGCTCATTGCGAATCTGTCGAACTTCGTCTTCAGAGTCAGCTCCTAAGAGCGCATCGTCGACAAAGAAATTGTTTAAAAGTGCGCTTTTTCTTTGAGGAAAACGGGAGCCTTCATCCTCCGCTAATTGTCGGAGTACTCTTAAGGCTAAATACGGGGCGCTTGCAGTCCCGTACGTGACAGTGAGGAACTGGAACTCCGAAACCTTTTCGTTTGGCGATGATCGCCAGAGAATAAGCAGCAGATTCACGTCTCGTTCATCGACGAGGATCTGGCGATACATCTTGGCAATGTCGGCCGCCACAACATATCGATGGGTGCGCCATCGCATGTGCAACGTCGACAGATCAGTCTGCAATTTGGGACCGGTGTATTGCAGATCGTTCAATGAGTATCCAGTAGTGGACTGGGCAGAAGCGTTAAATACCACGCGAATTTTTGTGGTCACGCTGGTCGCCTTAACTACGGCGTGATGCGGTATATAGACGACAGTAGATAAAGAGGGGGTAGCGGTAGCAAGACGCTTATGACGCAGCGTTGCATATTCGTCAATGAAATCAATATATTCTTGACGTTGCGACAGATGTGATAAGAGCTTTCGTTCTACGCTTTGCAAGCAGCGAAGAGCACGAGCACGTGTATCACCTATCGTGACCTGAGTAGAGTGCTTTATGGGAATACAGACAATGTACTGTCCTGTCGACGTCTGAGAATGAGAATTAATAAAATTATGCTCGCAGCACTTGTCATCTTCAGGCAACAACGAAGGACTTGTCAACTCCCCAATTTCCCAAAACCGGCACAAAGATGCGTTTAGCTCTTTAAATTCTTGAGCATGATGGGTGTAGGCGTGTGACACTTGAACGGACGGATTATCGACAGAATTGTCGCAATGAGTGGCGCTAACGCCTGAAAGAATCCACCCGAAGACGGTGTTCACTGCCACCGGTTCATCGCGTCTACCGCGTCGTATACCCTCCCGAAGCGCGTATGAGTAAACATCAGCACCTATGAGTGCCATTATCTTGGTATCGGAGGTGGGATAACCATCGGCGAGATCAAGATTTTGAATATGAGGCCAGTGCGTTAGCGGAAATCGAAATTTAGGTACATAAGAGGTCAGGCTGTCAACTACAAGGGCATCTGATGATAGTCGGACATCCTTATTATTCGCGGACATGATCGATATCGGAATAGATTTCTTTACGTTAACCGCGTCCGTATGGCAAACTCCTGTAATCTTCACATTTTCGTTGTATGAACGAGTGCGTAACGCGTCGGCAACTTCTTGCGTAATGAACGTGCGGGTTGACCCAGGATCAAGTAAGGCACGCAGTTTTACTGTGCGTTGAGAAGCCACTGTTACGACTATCCAGGCTGTGGCCAGTATTACGTTGGAATTGCTCCGAACCGTACTCAAATGAGTTTGGACTAAATTGACATCCGAATCTTTGATACTGGTGGTTGCCTTGGGAGAAGTCGCCACAGGTGCTTTTGAATATTGCGTTGCATCATGGAGAAGCGAGTGATGCTTTAAGGAGCAATGCATGCAGGTTCTCTCGCTTTTACATTGCTTTGCGCTGTGAAACGCAAACAAACAATTTATGCATAATTTATTTTTCTTAATTATGTTCCATTTATCAGAAAGCGACATATCAGCGAATTTCGAACACTTATAAATAGAATTCGTTCCGTCACATAGCATGCATCTTAAACTAGCGTTTTTTCCCGTAGTTGCGTGAAGGACCTGAGCACGAGAGGTGGAAGTGGATTTTATTCGCGGCTGTGAATTAGAACTAGTCGCTTTATTAATTTCCTCAAAACCGGAGGCGGCCTCTAGCGATCGAATTTTGGCGCTTAAAAAGTCGTGAAGGTTCTGAAAAGTTGCATAGGCATCACCTTCCAAAGAAAAATCCCATGCCTCTCTCGTCCCGCGGTCGAGTCGATGCCCAATTACAAAGGTAGCAATGTCGTCAGAAATAGGGCGTTCCAATTTAGTTAAAGCGTCTAAAGATTCTTGTACTGAATCTAAGAGTCGCCGCAGTTCTGACGGAGAGTTTTTGCGCGAAACAGCTTTTATTGAACATATATTCGATAAATGAACGTGTGAAAGCCGACGTTTATTTTCATATCGACTAACTAACAATTTCCACGCGAGATCATAATTTTCTGCGGTGACAGAAATGTTTTTTAACAAATTCGCGGCCTCGCCGTCGAGGCATGACTTAAGATAATACAAGCGTTGAAACGAATCAAACGAATTATCATTCACGATTAACGCGGTAAAATGATCGCGGAATTCGATCCAATCCGTATAGATTCCCGAAAACCTCGGCAATTTAATTGCAGGTACTTGCGTGCGAGTTCAATGACAATCTACGTGACCTTGAGCCGGAACAGGTGCAGGAGCAGGAGCCGATGACATCGATGCAGTTGTCATGCTGATAACTGTTGCAAGACCAGCACACGTATCAGCGTATGTGTCCTCAGAATTGCCAAAGAAATCATCCATGAAATACTCATGGTCGGCACATGATCGTTCAGTCTTGAACGACACCATGGATTCATATCGGATTGACATTTGATCCCACTTGTTCTTGATCAAGTTGAAACGCGTTCGCGCCTGTTCGAGAGACAAGTTTGGATTGTCAAGTAATTTGACTGCGCGGCAAATTGATGCACATGCATCCGTTTGGAGGTTTACCAGCTGTACGAATTGCGCGTACTCGTCAGTGACCTCCCCAGAATTCCTCGTATTCGGCATGATTTTCATAAATAATTGAGAAGAATCGAAATCGAATCAAAATTCTGTCCTATCAGTGAATTCGGAGCGATGCAAAATAGCTCGAATTCGATTTCGTTTAGGAGCGTGTTCTCGAGCTCGGTGCTGTCGTCGCACGGGGAGCCACGAGACTGACGGTTTGGTGGTGCCTATCGTATACGACCAAGGCGTGGCGAAGCCTGCGCGGTTCGCGCCGGGGGAAGCGATTGCCAGGCAATGAAGCGCGAAAAGAGGGAGTCCCGTGAGTGCTACCTCTCCTGCTGACGTCACCGAATTGGATCCGTTCGTTATGACGTCACGTCGTAGGCACTGTTCCGATCTGAATGTCCGGAAACAGCCGACGAAAGACGATGACGACCGAAACGCTTAAGTGCGTTAATGAGATGCGGTTCGCGCACTAATGAGATGCGCGCGTGGAGAATTTAAATTTAAAATTGAATTTCTCCAAATGACGGCACTCCCGATCACTTTTGTCCTTTCGGTTAGAGTGTCGTATAAATGTCCAAAATTAGTCAAAAATTGTCTTTCCAAAAGAGTCTAGAAAATTGTCTTTATATGGTGTTCAAAGCTGTCCACTCGCGGAATCACCATACTCACATTGAGAATTCGGAGATATAATCCTTTCTCCGATCCTGGCAGGATCGCCAAATGTGTCGTTACTACCGGACGCCAGCAATATCACGCCTCGATTTTAACCTGCGTGTTGCGTGGTTCAAGATCGGAGAATAGACACCAAAATGAAATGTAGCAAGGTGGAATAGGTGATGTTGCAAAAAGTGCACTTTAATGAATTTATTGCACTTTATTGAACACTCTTGCACTTTACAGTAACGCGATCGGTTGATTTTCGTATCGCGTAGTGGATAGATGGTCGATCCACTTACCGAAATATCGCAGTAAATACTACAACTTAACAATATAATTTTACGAACTAATTTCGAACGATGTTGCGGATAGTTTAAGAGATGCGTGCAGCTCGGATGCTGCAAAAGCGTGCGTTTTGAGAGCGGATTTTCTCGAGCGGAAAATTGCGCTATTAGATCGCTGCGAGGACCTCATGGAAACTGCCTTCCCGGAAAAGGCGAGGCTAGTAAGTCGAAGCGGCGGAAGTTAGTCCTCTAGGCGGATTAACTATCAGTTTAATTTAAAGGGTTAAAGAGCGCGTGATTTAAATATTGAATTTAAAGCCCATAGGTCGGTAATATCGGTTACGCGTCTAGTTCTAGCGTGAGCTCACAGATGGCGCAACGATGTCGCTTTTGACAGAGCATACCGCAACAGTATTTACAATAGATAAGTAATATATAAGTATCGCATATTCGCTAATTAGGTTACAATGAAGCTTTCTTCGCGCAGATTTACTTCCATACAAAACTTACGTGACAACTAGCAGTGCTTACTATGGCCATTCGTTATTAGTTCCGTAGCATAATATCGCGACGAACAAAACAGGCATTTGCAAATTTATATAATAAGTATCCCGATTTAACATCGTTATTACAATACGCATTGATGAGAGCGCATTCATTGAAATTTATAAACGAAGAATATAAAGAAAAGAAACGATTACGCGTATTATTAATCATCGGGCACTCGAACAAGATATGATTTAAGTTGTCTACCGCAGCTAAATTACAAATAGAGCAAGGTTCGGTTGGGTTATACACAAATTTACGCCCCGCCTATTGATATGGATCTGGTATGAATAGTTGCAAGCCTAAGTTGCATTTTTGCTCTTAAACAGTCTAGGGGCATACGAGGTGGGTAATGCGTCATATATGTGTCAGGATCCTGACGAAAAATGGGTAGTTGTGCTGAGTCTGATAATAAATAGTGGAAGATATCCGTTTTTTTGTTCGCTTCAGCAAATTTACTAACTATAATGGCCCTCTTTTCTTCCCACAACTCCGGATTAAGATTGTTCCAGAGAATTCATGACCCTAGGCTGTGGGAAATCGCTCTCAGGTTAGATACCCAATTTAAAGTGTCCGCGAAAATAGGAGAAACTGCCGTATCGATTAAACTGGTAAGAAGTATTCTCGGCAGTCTGGAACACGGCATATGTAACAGTCTAATCATCCATTTAAATGTCCGGTTAAGGATTTCCACCGCGATCGGGTAAAGACCCATTTCCAGTCGGATTAAATAGAATGACGTATTCCTAGGCAAATTGAAAATCCTTTTAAAAAACTAATTTGCGCGGTTTCCAGACTGTCTAGATATCTAAGTCCCCAGAACGGTGCTGGATACAGCAGGGTGGAAATCACAATAGCGCTATATAGCTTCCATATGGGGTCCCAAGCCATTTTTTCGACTAAGAAAATTTGTAGATCTAACATATCTACATGATATCGGTTATGTACACATCCCGTAACTCGTAGAAAAGCGTTTTCGAGCCCTAAACTTGAAGCTATGTATGGCGCGGAATAAATAATTTAACATGGCGGTTCTCAAAATGGCGTCCGAATCTTCAAGGCGCACTGACTGAAAGGCGATGAACTTATTGAAAAAGATGAGAGGAATTAAAAGTTCTTAGAATTTATACACTGGATTTTTTTTGAAATATTTTGGTGACATTTTTGTAAAATTTTGTATTACAATTTTTTGAAAATTTAAAAAATTTACGACAATTTTGGTATATTCTCTGATGAATTCTGAGTATCTTTGTCATTTCTTACATAATTTGACTTTTTCAAGAAAAAAAATACATAATTTTCTACATGACACATTGCATAAATGTCTATGTATACGTATTTCGTCAATTCCGTTAGCTGAATATCACCATTGCCCAATCCTAACAGCGTGGAGGTGGAATTGTAAGGATTTTGCTTTTTTTTTTGTTTTTCAATTTAGTAGATCATATTCATGAGACTGTTACAGAAAGGAGAAACCGTATGAATATTAAAAGTTGCGGTAGGAGGAAAACCAAAAAATGGACTACATGTAATACACACCAATTCTTACTTCGAATCACGGTAAGTGACTGACTCTTTCAAAAAATATCTAAACATTTATTTTTTATACAAAAAAATCTAAATTAATCTATGAAATAATCTAAACGTTAATATACAGAGAAGACAAAATGTTCAAAAAACAAACATGAAATAAAAAAAAAAATAAAAAAAGGCAAAAACAAACATATTCCTTACAATTCCTCCTCCACGCCTTTAGGATTGGGTAACGGTGATATTCGTCAACGGCTAACGGAATTTACGAAATACGTTATAACCTTACTGAGTTCCGACGACACGGGGACTCTGGTTTTAACACAAAAAAAAAAAATAAAAGGAAGGAATAAGTATAATTATTAAAGAGGAATAGGTCCGTACGTATATATATTTCCTGATGGGGATTTTACAATTGTTGCTTCCTGGACAGGTGAACAAGATGGGACGATGACACCAAATACTAATTGACAGGACGAACACCACCGTTGGAAAAAGGTTCCTGGAGCTACTCTACTGGCTTTTGACGGGACGATTCACACTTCTTCACTCTTCTTTCTTGAAGCGTAGGTAAGTATGTAAGTTGGGAACACAAGTAGGCGGACGATCTACAATGTGTCATGTAGAAAGTTCAGCATTTTTTTTCTCGAAAACTATCAACTTGTGGAAAAAAAGACAAAGAATGAAAGATACTTAGAATTCATCAGGGAATATACCAGAATTCGTTCATAAACTTGTTTAATTTACCAAAAAATTTTTATACTAAATTTTTCAAAAATGTCACAAAAAAATCTGAAAAAATTCCTGTGTATTTCTTGACGAATTCTAAGAACTTTTCATTCTTCTCAATTTTTTTAATAAGTTCATCGCTTTTCAGTCAGAGCACCTTGAAGATTTTCAAAAATAGTTTCATTTCAGACGCCTTTTTGAGAACCGCCATGTTGAATTTTTTATTCAGGACCATACATAGCTTCAAGTTTAGGGCTCGAAAACGCGTTTTTATATGATACGGGATGTGTATATAACCGATATCATATAGAAATTTTAGATCTAAAAATTTTCTTAGTTGAATAAAATTATTCAATTAATATTCTTAGTTCAAAGTAGGCTAAATCTTTTTGATAGTGTTACGTATGCAGGGTTCTGCTTAGATCCCGCATTCGTATAATAAATAATGGTTGAAAATAGAGTTAACGCGCAATAGATATCGGGTGTTTCGACGAATCGATCACCGCGATAGTGTCTACGTGACATTCATCGACAAAATGAATGTCATCGGTTAAATGGTTTGTTCTTAAAGTCTCCGATGTGCACCGTCCCTTCGTAATCAGACGCGGCACATCCGGAGATCATTTAACTCCACTTGTTAACAATAACAAATAGTGCCAAATTGACGACGTGCGTGTTGGAGACCTGGGTGCTGAAATGATTGGCCCCAAAATTCAAGTCAAAAAATGGTTCAACGTTCCACAGAATAGTGCAGACGGCTAGTACAACGAAGAATTACATAAGTGTACGTAAAACTGCCTGTTAAGTTTATAGTCGATAACGTTCGCCCGGTACTGGTACGAATCCTGGAACTTACGTGGCTTTCCATCCTAGAGTTTTTCGGAACTGACTCTTCGCAATAGTCGCAAATGTGCTCGTTACGGAACCGGAGGACCGGCGCAACACAGGCGAAGCGCCGTTGTTTAATAGTTAATGACAAATACTAACCGAATTACCGACAAAAGGTCACCGACAATAATTTCGGACATTGATGGGCGGTAACATTAATGTATATCGTAACAGATACAATTTTCAGAAATAAATTATATTCCTTTACCAATTGAATCACATTTTATAATTTGTATCAAATATCAAATTTTTTTATATAGGACCAAGATTAAAGTCAATCTCATTTTCTTTTATTATTCCGTTAAAATACGTCTTAAAATAATGAATCAGAGACAATCAAAAGCGATACGTTTGAGGTTAAAAGCATAATGTTTATCTGGGATACGTCATTATAAAGGGAATATATAAAAAATATCAACAAAAAAAACAGGCCTTATCTATACTATCGATCATTGTATTTCTCACCTGTTTTTACATTAAATGGCCTATTCATAACAAACGGAAAATGTCCGACTCTAAAAACGTCGAAACATGGTGGATGCGTAAAAACTGTGGCTAATCGGGTATAAAATAATCTTTGAAAAAATTCATACCTCCCCAAGAATAAATTACAATTGTTTATTTGCACAATAATAATTTCATGGCGCATGAAAAATAATATTATTAATTTATTAATACAGTTAGGTGATCAGAAATTTGTAATCAAAATTCCACCGGGAGGAGGCAGATGTCATTCGAAATTGGTTTTAGTCAAAAGATTAAGTAAAGCTTGTATTCATATTCAGAACTCTAATTATGATTTACAGTCGATGATGCGACATTGTCTGTTGAAGTGAATTGACATCTTAATATGCGTCAAGGCGGAGGTGATGCGTCAAACATTCGCAACACCAACATCTATGTAGGGTAACCGCTGCCCTATCAGATCGGATGTCACTGCCCGATATGCGTGATATAAATGCCGCATCGAGAACTGGTTGTTTATTTACATTATTTGTTTATAATTACCTTTCTTGTACAGGATATGTAAATAAAGAAGGCAAAGTAGACAAGAAAGTAAATCCATGTTGTTTTTATATTATTTTTATGTATCAAAACCTGTAATGAAATAAAGGGACTCTCTCACTCCTTGCCATTCGGACACGGGTTACACTAAGCTTAAGGCAACTGTTGCACTAAGAATTTGATCAGGATTTTGTATCATCCTGATTGCCAATAATTGATTCTTGACCGCTTGTATAAATTAATATAAGAAATTTTCATTGAATGAAAATTCTAATGAATCTTTTCTTGGTGAAGTCGGTCCCTCAAACAAAACAATTTAAATTTTAAAAAAACGTTTCGGCATCCTGATGTGGGCCCTCTTCAGTTTATTTTTCCAATTCTAAAACAGGTATAACATAATTCATTTAAAAAAAAACATAATGATAAAACTTACAAATTTTACAATAGTCAAAAATAAAAAGTTACTCACATGGTTGTAAAGAAATAGAAACTAAAATCACGCGATGAAACATTAACATGCCAAAGTAGTGTTGGTGAGTGGAGCATGAATTTTGACAGCATTTATCAATATAATTATGATGACTTTAAATCTACTGATGGATAAAAGTATGATAACATAATGAAAAAAAACTACCAAAAAAACTTACTGATAGAAGTGGAAAGACCGATCTTAAGGTTATTTCCCGTCGAAGAAGTTAATTGACGTTTTTCCATACTCACTAACACTTTACATGAAATGACATTTGATGAAAATGGCTCGTGCATTTCAAACATATATCCCGGAATTCATATGTCAAAAGTAACCAATACCGATTTATGTATATATAAAGTGTGTGTACCTCTCTTAACAACACTCGAAACCACTCTACAGTGAAACACAAAGAAAACAATTAAGCGGCGATTTAACTATGTTGATAATATAATAATACTTCCTATTGCTTTATATTCCATCTGACAAGGTGGATTATTTATTAAACATTTTCAATAGTTATAAAGATCTCAATAATAGAATAGCTTTCGCATCAGAGACCGAGGTCGATCACACTATAGCTTTTTTAGATCTAAAAGTTATAAAAGAGAAAGGTGGTACTTTAATAACTAATTGGCATCACAAAGACACGTGGTCGGGTCGGTATCTCAATTTTTACTCGGAGCATCCTCTAAATTACAAAATTGGAGTGATGTATGAGTTGATAGACAGGGCTCTTCTATTATCTCAGATAAAGTTCAGAGAAAAAAATTTAAGATTGGTTAAAAAGATCCTAATTCAAAACAACTATCCATTGAACCTTATTCAAGAGATTATTAGAAAACGTGTTCATTACCATTATAATAAAAATATAGAACACCCGATTGATGAGTCTAAACCTGAAACCACCACATCACTTCCGTATGTCAAAGGGTTAACTGAGAGAATCGCGAAAACTTTGAAAAAACAACATGTTCGCGTTGTTAACAAACCGATCAATACTAACATCGGAGGAATTAAGCCTTTTAAAGATCGACTACAAAAACTTAAAAAAAGTGGTGTAGTTTATTCTATACCTTGCCATCATTGTGACTGTGTGTATATTGGAGAAACTGGCAGACTCCTTGGTACACGACTTAAAGAACATAGACGCAATATTTTTGGAAAAGAATCCAACTATACAGCACTAACAAAACATAGACAAGAAACTGGACATGATTTCGATAATAAAGTAAAAATCTTAGCATCTAAAACGAATAACCGCAAACGTAAAGAGATTGAAAATTATTATATTAAAAAAGAAAACAACACAGTAAATGAACACTTTGAAGAGTCTTTTTCACCAGAAATATATAATGTTCTATTCTGTTAAGGATTAGAATCACATAAAGCAATAGGAAGTATTATTATATTATCAACATAGTTAAATCGCCGCTTAATTGTTTTCTTTGTGTTTCACTGTAGAGTGGTTTCGAGTGTTGTTAAGAGAGGGGGATACACACACTTTATATATACATAAATCGGTATTAGTTACTTTTGACATATCAATTCCGGGATATATGTTTGAAATGCACGAGCCATTTTCATCAAATGTCATTTCATGTAAAGTGTTAGTGAGTATGGAAAAACGTCAATTAACTTCTTCGACGGGAAATAACCTTAAGATCGGTCTTTCCACTTCTATCAGTAAGTTTTTTTGGTAGTTTTTTTTCAATATGTTATCATACTTTTATCCATCAATAGATTTAAAGTCATCATAATTATATTGATAAATGCTGTCAAAATTCATGCTCCACTCACCAACACTACTTTGGCATGTTAATGTTTCATCGCGTGATTTTAGTTTCTATTTCTTTACAACCATGTGAGTAACTTTTTATTTTTGACTATTGTAAAATTTGTAAGTTTTATCATTATGTTTTTTTTTAAATGAATTATGTTATACCTGTTTTAGAATTGGAAAAATAAACTGAAGAGGGCCCACATCAGGATGCCGAAACGTTTTTTTAAAATTTAAATTGTTTTATTTGAGGGACTGTAATAATTCTTTTTATTCTTTTAAATGAAATTACTAAAGTTTATTATGTTATTTTAGAATTACATTAAAATATCGTAAATCGTGTAATATAAATTATTATTTCAATTGAATTTTATAATAACAACTTTGTCCGAGAGAGGAGAGAGTACACTAATGAAACTAAAAACCTGGTATTTGAGTACGTTGATAATTATCGAGTAAAGAACGTAGACGCTTCTTCGAAGTTGATTGTTCATTGCTTTTTCGAGTCACCTTCAAGTCAAACTGCGACGGCACTAGATCGTCCAGAAACACCTTGGTGGAACTGCAGCTTCCATGAAATCGCTGAGGAGATGGCACTAGATCGTCCAGAAACACCTTGGTGGAACTGCAGCTTCCACGAAATCGCTGGGGAGACGGCACTAGCTCGTCCTGCATGGACACTCCTCGGCAAAATACAGTCTTTCTATTTTTATTGGCGAACACTCTTCAGATTTTCACCATGACGAAGATATTATCAGGACCATGTCCAAATTCCTTGGCTTGGAATTAAATGTTTCCATCAGCGTTTGGGACCAAAATCCGCAAAACTCGTGGGAGGTGATTGCAGCGTGACCAAATGACTTGATGGTTCCGAATCGTCTGTGTTCGTGGAACGCTCAGGGAAGAAGTACCTCGGACTGTTCGTGTTCCGAAACTCAAACCTAACTTTTAGGGAAAACCCTTGCTTTTGAGAACGGCGACTTGCTCTAGGCGCCCGTTGTCAATTTCGCGAACGCATCTTGCATAGGCACGTTCGATGGGATATATCCGATGATTGGTTATAATCCTTCATTCCGTATCACGGTCCGATCTTGATTGCGGAATTGTCGGTAAAACGAGATAACTTCGGCATTCTTCATGACCTCGCACATTACTTGGCATATCTAACTAACTCTCTCTCTCTCTCTCTCTCTCTCTCTCTCTCTCTCTCTCTCTCTCTCTCTCTATTATTTTGTATCTCACAGGACCGACTTCACTAAGAAAAGATTCATTAGAATTTTCCTTCAATGAAAATTTCTTATATTAATTTATACAAGCGGTCAAGAATCAATTATTGGCAATCAGGCTGATACAAAATCCTGATCAAATTCTTAGTGCAACAGTTGCCCTAAGCTTAGTGTAACCCGTGTCCGAATAGCAAGGAGTGAGAGAATCCCTTTATTTCATTACAGGTTTTGATACATAAAAATAATATAAAAACAACATGTATTTACTTTCTTGTCTACTTTGCCTTCTTTATTTACATGTCCTGTACAAGAAAGGTAATTATAAACAAATAATGTAAATAAACAATCAGTTCTCGATGCGGCATTGATATCACGCATATTGGGCAGTGACATCCGATCTGTTACGGCAGCTGTTACCCTAAATTTGGTATAACGGTTGCCATAACGCTAAGGTGCTGCTGTTGTGCGACCGTCAATGCGGCTGCGTCACTAAGCTCTCTCAGTACAGGTACTCGGTTCTCCTGTCTCTTTATATTCGCGACGTAAGTACTAGAGCTTATAAGACGACTGAATGAATTGTCAAACAGACACTAGTATCAAAAATTTATTATAATTATGGAAAATGTAGAAAGTGTATTTTGTTTTGCATTTAATATTTAAATTTCAACTCTTACTCTGCAGCTGAAACTGAATTACATATTTCAGAAAAGATTAAACCGTTAACGTAAAATGTGCACATTTGCCCATGCACACTTTCAACGGTGTGTAGAAGAATCAATTCAATCGGATATTATCATGTAAACCATGTTCTTGATAGATTTTTTCATGAACTTTCAGAATATAGGGTGAAAATATCGGAAAAAGCTTTTTTGTGTCTTAATTTTGCAATTTTAAGAAAATAAAACGTGAAATTTTTAAAATTTTTGTTTGAAAATACAAAATTTGCACAGAGAATCCATGCAGAAACTATTTTTCCTTAAACCGTCACCCTAAGAACATCAAAAATCAACTTGGCGGATCCAAAATGGCGGCCGAAAGTCAGAAAAAATAATGAATTAATGATTAATTTTTTACTCAAAAAGGAATCGCTGTATTAAAAAAAATCACTTCACAAAAAGTGCTTCGAATCACGCAAACAACACGTGAATTTTTCCAGAACGTTTTCGGAAATTTTCTAAGTTTTCCTGAAAATGGCAGGAATCAAAAAACCGAAACTGGCCCAAAACAGCTTGGAAAAATTCACACGTAGTCTTCGAATGATTCTAAGCACTTTTGTTGTATGAAACTATTGTTCAGACAACTCAAAGTTTAAGCTATAAGCTAAAACTCTGCATCTACACGAAACCAACGAGGGCGAACCTCAAAGTTCATCACAGCTCCTATAGTTTATGACTCCAAATCGCCCTGTAGTTTGCTCCTGCGGTATAATAAGGTATTTTTTTCCCCTAGTGCTCGATTATTATCCTCTGCCGCGCCAAGGCGTATAATAGCCTACTTCTGCCCCTCTCTATAGGTCAATAAGATGCCAATTAAATGCTTCCGTGGCAGAAATTCATTGTACAGTAGAACCTTGCGTAGACGTCACCGGTTCACACGAGACCTTGATACGACGTCTCAAATGTTGCTCGTTATAAGACATCGTTTCCTACTTTCACCGCACTCCCACCATTACCCATTTTCTCAGCAGAAGGAATCCTTTCCTAACAAGAAATGACCAATTGAATCAATCGCAGGGTTTTAGAAATCTTCGCATTGCAATATGCAGCTGCGCACACTTCTGCGCAGGATTGAGAAAGTGAAGCTCAATTCCCCTCACTGATAATACCAGTGCTTCCCCTCTTCAACAATGTCTTATTGTTTCTTATCGAGGGGCTTGGAACCAGAAACGACGTCTACGGAAGGTTCTACTGTATCACCATGAATGCTGTTCCTATTCTGAATTATTTTATAAAATAATGGACGTTTGATAGTTAAAAATTATTAATATTTTCAAATACTTACATTAGGTACCAGCACGATAATCGAAGGCGTTTTTATTATCTACATATTGAAGTAAAATGGTATAATCTTACTCGGTGTACCCGAACCAACTTTAAAAAACAACTTTTTGCTTCAAAATTTTTTTCTTGTATCCGATTCAGTTGTTCAAAAATAGTATATAATAATTTTCAGCGAAATTCGTCTTTTTTCCTAAACTGATAATATTTTGGGAAAAAAGAAATGTTGGTAATTAACTTCAAATAATAAATAAATTATAATATAGTAAAATCTCATAAAATGACCGTTTATTAACCATCAATGTTACAAATGTATGTAAATGTAATATTGGCAGACAAATTATAAAAGCCAAGAATTATATATGAATCTAGTTGATTTCAAGTGGAAACTTTATTTTTATCCCAAATTTTTGTTTTATCAGAATGTACCATACCATTTGCCTGTCCAAATCTGTATCTCGGGTCAACGTTAATCTTAATTTATTCCACTTACGCATATAATGATAAGCGATAAGTGCCGTGCACACTCGACTCGACCCGGTCGGACCAAGGCTGCGCTGTGCACCGACTAGTCATTATTTAATAACTCGAGAACAACAAAAAACGGCATTCTGAAATTTGGTATACTGGTAGGAAAAAAGCTCAGCTTTCATTTAAAATTATTTATTTAAAAAAAAATGTCCATCTTCGAGAAAATAGCATATTTATTTTTAATTTTGCAAAATCAAGGTCAAATTCTGAGAATTTTGCAAAAATAAATTCATCAATCGAAAGAGCATCAAAAAATGTATAAGAACCACTTGCGACAAAATTGTTATCATTATATGCGTAAGTGGAATAAATTAAGATTTACGTTGACCCGAGATACAGATTTTTCGACTTGGGACATTTCACGTAAAATGCCCCACATTTGTTCATGTCCACTTTCAACGCTGTGTAGAAAAATCTAATCGGTCAGATATGATGATGAAAACTATATTTTCTGCTAGATTTTGTCATGAACTTCCAGAATCTGGGATGGAAATGTTGGAAAAAGCCTTTTGGAGCCTGATATTTGCAATTTTGGGGCGGAGAGCCATCATTTGGACTTGAAGGGTCGAAAATGATTGAGAATTTCATAACTTGGGTAAGGACACACACACACACACGCACGCACGCACGCACGCACGCACACACACACACACACACACACACACACACACACAAATTATAAAAGCCAAGAATTATATATGAATCTAGTTGATTTCAAGTGGAAACTTTATTTTTATCCCAAATTTTTGTTTTATCAGAATGTACCATACCATTTGCCTGTTCACCGAAATATACAAGCAATTTTCCTGATTTGCAACAAAATTCATCAACATGAATGAAAATGTCAAAAAAAAAGCATGAACTTACAACTGATCGCAAAGGACCCCGCAGAAAAGGATAGGAAAATGGCTTTCGGTCAAATTTCTTAAAACTGTGGGAAATGATACTTATTCATAATATTGTCAAACTTTTGTGTTTTTTGTACACACATACACACACACGCACGCACGCACGCACCCACGCACGCACCCACGCGCCCACGCACGCACCCACGCACGCACCAGCGCACGCACGCACCCACGCACACGCACGCGCACACGCTCACGCACGCACGCACGCACGCACGCACTCATCGATTTAATCACCGTCGGCATTTGCGTGACCCGATGTGCAACACGTGGAGGTTGCGCGAACGGATTTTGCACATCATGTAGCCCTGAAAAGGGCTGATGTTGACGATATTTACGTAAGTTTGGTACGTAGATTTGTTACTACTCTATATTTTCCTGGATGATTTCAATGCGTATGTTTTCCTGATTTCTCGATTGCTCTCTATTAGCAGCATCTAACGTTCTATTCAAGAAAGATGTGTCAGGATACTTGACGTTTTGTTGATGCCGTGCATAACCCAGGAACCACAAAATACTGGCAATATGGGCACAAGTACCTAATGTCCTAGCGCCTGATTAACATGTGCAGTAATAGCCACTTATAGGTTCATAATTAACATCATTTATTTCTATAGAATTGAAAGAAAGAAATATTTGATGTCTCGTAGCATTTCTAAATCTAGACTGCAATCTGATTCGCAGAAAACCTGGCTCATTTAGATGTTCATCTAGTTGAAATTCATCTTCATTTTCTCTTAAAGTTTTGTTCTGGACATATGATGGCGCAAGATTAACTTGGTATATACCAACTGCCAAATCCTTTAAATATTTAATATCAAGAATAGGGAAATCTGGAATATCTCGATGGTTTAGACGTCTCCATTGTCCATTTCTCATCCGAAGATTATCCACCTCTACCCTTGCTTGAATTACATTTGGCATCTGTGACCTTTCCAATATTTGGTAGGCCAATTCTGCTGTTGCACCTTCCATATGTATCACAGGATGATATTTATTTAGAATCGCACCAGCAATGCGATAGAATTCGTTAAGGTTCTTCGCATGCTGTAAATTCAGTGTTTTTTCGAAGAATTTGAAAACAGAACGAAGGTGACCATTTCTACTTTCAACTATCCATCGATTCTTTGTAACAATCCGTGACGCATTAGCATCATCAGTGGAGAGTTGTGCTTGTCCGCGTTGAAGTAATGCAGGCATCTTATGTATTATACCAAGGCCTTCAAGAAATGGTACAGCATCTCGATATCCTCTGTCCACTAAAATTATGTCACCATTTTGAAACCAGTTTCTTAAAGAAATTTGATCTCCTTGAAACTCACGTCTAAGAATTTGAGCATCGTTATTTTTGGAATAGGAAAAGTATGGACCAAATATTGATAAAATATAACCATCAGGAGCTACCACAAGAGTAGGTTTCAATAGGTGTCTATTATTATGAACGGAGTATGATTGACGTAAAACACGAAAATTGGTACTTTTATGTACATACGTATATGTACTGTCAATTACAGCAAGAATTTTCGGTTCATCAGGTTGTGGATTGTATAGAATATTTGAGAACGCAGTTACATGTTGATCGATGTAATTTTGTCTCGTTATCGATTGAGATCCAATATTCTCTGCAACGAATCGTAGTAAAGACTTTCTATCGCAATCTATTACAGAACTTACCGTTTGTCTGCTACTATAATCAAACATTTAAGAAGTCGTCACTCAAACCTTGTTTCAATTTACATAAAAAGGTTAGCAAGTCCTTCTTTCTTATGTATCTGCGTTTTCCATTCTGAAAAATCGGATCACAGTAGTTAAATAGTTCTTGAAACTGTTCTTTCGTTATTGGCGAAATACATTGGAACTCATCATCACTTAAAGTTTCATCTAAAGACAGAGTTTTCTTCTTCCCAACTTCTCTGAGTTGTTCTAAAAATGGAAGCATTTCCACCCCTGCAATTATGTATGGTCTATTATGAAAACGAAGACCAGGTAATATAGTATTTAAGAACAACCCGTTTTCGTCCAGGTGATGCGTGCACGACCTAACGTTATGAGGCACATAAATATTTCTCTCGATAAATACGTTTACTCTACATTCTATCGGCAGCCTATGTATATTGTTGACATTGTTGCAAATGACACAAGATTGACTTGCGGTTTGAGTTAAAACATTTAATCGGAGACACGTTGGGTCCGCTTACCAGCCATTTTTGTGATAAATGTTTATATTTGAAATAATATCAACGAGAGAATCAGGAAAACCTTTAAGTACAAATAAACCAAGGAAAATGAATTACATGTAATTCTTTCCAATAAATAAAAATATCAGTGACCTAAAAAATATAAATCTCGTATTTCAACGTTGTGTTCCTTAGAATGCTACTTGACGACTTAGGATCAATAATAATAATAATTATTACTATTATTGAGCGGGTATATGCAGAATTGATTCTTTCACCTGGTTCGCATGTGTATTGACATTAACGTTACATCGAGAACCAGAGACGCGAACATGAAACACAGTTTATGTATATACCCGAGGAAAAATGAATTATATGGGATCATATATGAGTTGAGTGAGCGTTTGAATGACCGAATGAGTGGCCGTTTGAGTGGCCGAGTGAGTGATCGAGTGAGTGACGGTTTGAGTGACCGATTGAGTTACCGAATGAGTGACCATTTGAGTGACCGATTGAGTTACTGACTGAGTGACCATTTGAGTGACCGATTGAGTTACCGAATGAGTGACCATTTGAGTGACCGATTGAGTTACCGAATGAGTGACCATTTTCGTGACCGTTTGAGTGACCGAGTGACCGTTTGAGTGGCCGAGTGAGTGAGTGAGTGACCGAATGAGTGACCACTTGAGTGATCGTTTGAGTGACCGAGTGAGTGACGGTTTGAGTGACCGATTGAGTGACTGAGGGAGTGACCGAATGAGTGACCGTTTGAGTGACCGATTGAGTTACCGAATGAGTGACCATTTTAGTGACCGTTTGAGTGACCGAGTGATCGTTTGAGTGGCCGATTGAGTTACCGAATGAGTGACCATTTGAGTGACCGTTTGAGTGACCGAGTGAGTGAGTGAGCGAGTGACCACTTGAGTGACCGAATGAGTGACCGTTTGAGTGGCCGAGTGAGTGATAGAGTGAGTGACGGTTTGAGTGACCGATTGAGTGACTAAGAGATTGACCGAATGAGTGACCGTTTAAGTAACCGTCACCCACTCACTCGGTCACTTATTCGTCATTCATACTGTCATTCAATCGGTCACTCACACGGTCAAAAACTTGGGCATTCCAGGTCATGTAGGTACTGAAGGTCAGTCCTGTAAAATACCAGAAGACCTGGAACATATATATATATATATATATATATACAGGGTGGCCGATTTATTTGAAGACATCGAAATATCTCGAGAACTATGCACAGAATCAAAAAAGTTGTCGGATGAAAGTTGTTCGACACGAAGGGTGGCATCCAGTGATAATTAAATTTACCCCCTCCCCCATCCCCTGGAGGCGGAGTGGGGGCAAAAACAATAAAACTTAAATAGGAATCCCCATTTTTTATTGCAGATTTGGATTCTCCGGAAAAAAGTACACGAATTTGATCTAGGAGCTATTGCATTTTGGTTCACAGGTGGCGCTGTAATCGATAAAAATCCAAATTTATCCGAAGACATTGAAATACCTCGAGAACTATGCACAGAATCAAAAAAGTTGTCGGATGAAAGTTGTTCGACACGAAGGGGGGCATCCAGTAATAATGAAATTTACCCCCTCCCCCATCCCCTGGGGGTGGAGTGGGGGGAAAACAATAAAACTTAAATAGGAACCCCCAGTTTTTATTGCAGATTTGGAATCTCCAATATTGACAATTTTCGCCCGCGTAGCGGATATGGAATACGGTCATTCTAACAAAGCCGGGAAAAAATACATTTAGCGTTACCCAGGAACAACGACGTGGACGTAGTATTTTTCTGTACCCTTTGGGGTGCTTGTTTTACGTGAGTCCCCTTGCCTCTCACTGTCTCACTGTTCACTTACTTGAGTAAGTGTTCGAAATGTTGACCTTCCACTTCAATGCATTTATTTATTCTTTCTTCAATTGACTTTATACATGATAGAATCATATCTGCAGAAATTTCTGCGCAAGCAGTTCTTATGCGTTCCACCATGTTTTCACGAGTCATTGGTACTTGTTCATAAACCTTACCTTTTAGGTAACCCCATAGGAAGAAATCCGGAGATGTTAGATCAGGTGACCTCGCAGGCCAATTAATGGGGCCACCTCTACCAATCCACCTACCATTGTAATCACGGTCTAGTATTTCCCTTGCTACTCTTGAAAAATGTGCTGGGCAACCATCATGCTGAAACCACATTGTCCGTCGGACGTCCATAGCAACATCCTCAAGTAGTAATGGTACTTCTTGTTCTAGGAAATCTCGATATTTTGTTCCATTCAAATTACCTTCAATGAAATAAGGACCAATGAGTTTATTTCCTATGATTCCACACCAAACGTTCACCGACCAAGGACGGTGATGATTAACTTGTCGTAACCAACGGGGATTTTCTACGCTCCAATAATGCATATTATGCCTATTGACGCCACCATGGTTCGTGAATGTAGATTCATCTGAAAATAATACATTAGCAAAGAAATTGTGGTTCGTTTGCATTTTTTGAAATGCCCATTCACAAAACACCACGCGGTTATGAAAATCATCGCCATCTAGTTCCTGGTGCAGTGAAATGTGATATGGGTGAAACTTATGACGATGCAATATTCTTTGAATACTGTCTCTGGAAATGCCGGAATCGCGATGTAATTGTCGTGTGCTTACATGTCGATTTTGGTGAATAGCTGCTAGTATTTTTAGCTGCTAGCATGTATTCCTCTTACATTCACCATAAATAAGAATCATTTCGATTTTTTCGGGAACTGTAGCAGGATTCATTTTTAACTTGCAATTCGATTTAAGCAATGAAGGGTAGACAAAAAATAGTCACGTAAACGGAAAGTTGTTATTCTAAAAGCAAAGTGACCTCTGACCGAATTACTACCAATACAATGGACTTCAAAAACAGTCTTACACTGAGAGACCGTGAATACTAAATTTTAATATGGGGATTAGAAAGTCGCGATATCCATTTACTTCCCTTCAGGAAAGTAGAGAAAAATGTAGGTGAACTGGTTACGTGTGACTCAACTTATGTATAAAATGATATGCTACTTTATTTTCGAGTTATGTCGCCCTCTAGCGTTATGTAACAGAACCGGCGCCGGTGATGGCCGAAATGCAAGCGATGTACATGTATGAAACCACGTGAGTTCTCTCGGGGTCCGGTAGATGGCGACGAAATCCCCAAATGAAGTAAGAGTTTCGTTTTGTTTAATAGAAGCTGGTTTGACCGTCAATGCTCAGCTTATTTATTCTCATTTCGGAAAAAACATACAGAGAGAGAATGAATGAGCTGAGTGAAGGGACATGACGCGTTTTTTAATGGATTGCGTGATGTCCTCTTTTTGTTTATTAAATAATAAATTTAAAACCTAAAATGTAATTTTATTGAAGGTAGAAAACTTATTTATAAAATTGCTTCCATATTGTATGCACAATTTTTATGTAATCAGTTTTGATTTTTAATATGAAGAATATCAATTATTCATAATCTTAATTTTTCGAATGGACATTATTAAAATTTCATATTCAGAATAACAATATTCGCAATTGATATTACTAAATTCTCATCTAAATTTTCATAAAGGGATCAAATTGTCCCTATTTGCCCCCTGGATGCCCCCCTTCGTGTCGAACAACTTTCATCCGACAACTTTTTTGATTGTGTGCATAGTTCTCGAGGTATTTCAATGTCTTCGGATAAATTTGGATTTTTATCGATTACAGCGCCACCTGTGAACCAAAATGCAATAGCTCCTAGGTCAAATTCGTGTACTTTTTTCCGGAGAATCCAAATCTGCAATAAAAAATGGGGATTCCTATTTAAGTTTTATTATTTTTGCCCCCACTCTACCTCCAGGGGTTGGGGGAGGGGGTAAATTTAATTATCACTGGATGCCCCCCTTTGTGTCGAACAACTTTCATCCGACAACATTTTTGATTCTGTGCATAGTTCTCGAGATATTTCGATGTCTTCAGATAAATCGGCCACCCTGTATATATATATATATATAAAATACCTGGGAAAAAATGAATTGTATACGATCATATATGAGGTCATATACAATTGTATATGAGTATATATTATATCCAATCATATATCATGTATATATGATTATGTATGATTTATATATTATTGTGTATGAGCCCGTATATGATCATATTCAACTAATTTTTCCCCGTATATATTATATATATAAACTTTAAGTATACTGACACATTTCTCCTGAATAGAACGTTAGATGTTGCTAATAGAGAGCAACCGAGAAATCAGGAAAACATACGCATTGAAATCATCGAAGAAAATATAGAGTAGTAACAAATCTACGTACCAAACTTACGTACAAATCGTCAACATCAGCTCTTTTCAGGGCTACATGATGTGCAAAATCCGATCGCGCAAACTCCACGTGGTGCACATCGGGTCACGCAAATGCCGACGGTGATTAAATCGATGAGTGCGTGCGTGCGTGCGCGCGCGTGTGTGTGTGTGTGTGTGTGTGTGTGTGTGTGTGTGTGTGTGTGTGTGTGTGTGTGTGCGTGTGTGCGTGCGTGGGTGCGTGCGTGCGTGCATGCGTGTGTGTGTATGTGTGTAAAAAAAACACAAAAATTTGACAATATTATGAATAAGTACTGCTTGTATATAATTATATATCATTTATATATAATTATATATCATTTATGTATAACTATATATAACGTAATACTGTATTATATAAGTTCTATTTGACGATATATTATATATTTTTTCCGTCGGATTTGTTTTGAATGAGGTGCACACGATCCGAGGCTTCAGCGTCATCCAACTGCAAAATGCGAAAATTGTTCACATAGAGCACCTGTAACTCGAAAAGTTTAATTTTTCGGACCTAGTGCCCAGTGACACTTTTGATCTACGTGATTTGAACTATCATTTCCCACAGTTTTAAGAAATCTGACCGAAAGCCATTTTCCTATCCTTTTCTGCGGGGTCCTTTGCGATCAGTTGTAAGTTCATGCTTTTTTTCATGACATTTTCATTCGTGTTGATGAATTTTGTTCTAAATCAGGAAAATTGCTTGTATATTTCGGTGAACAGGCAAATGGTATGGTACATTCTGATAAAACAAAAATTTGGGATAAAAATAAAGTTTCCACTTGAAATCAACTAGATTCATATATAATTCTTGGCTTTTATAATTTGTGTGTGTGTGTGTGTGTGTGTGTGTGTGTGTGCGTGCGTGCGTGCGTGCGTGCGTGCGTGTGTGTGTGTGTGTGTGTGTGTCCTTACCCAAGTTATGAAATTCTCAATCATTTTCGACC
This sequence comes from Trichopria drosophilae, assembly GCA_030407085.1. Taxonomy (NCBI): domain Eukaryota; kingdom Metazoa; phylum Arthropoda; class Insecta; order Hymenoptera; family Diapriidae; genus Trichopria; species Trichopria drosophilae. The sequence goes on along the minus strand of CM059582.1, from coordinate 63,911,981 downwards.
CTTCAAGTCCAAATGATGGCTCTCCGCCCCAAAATTGCAAAAATCAGGCTCCAAAAGGCTTTTTCCAACATTTCCATCCCAGATTCTGGAAGTTCATGACAAAATCTAGCAGAAAATATAGTTTTCATCATCATATCTGACCGATTAGATTTTTCTACACAGCGTTGAAAGTGGACATGAACAAATGTGGGGCATTTTACGTGAAATGTCCCAAGTCGAAAAATCTGTATCTCGGGTCAACGTAAATCTTAATTTATTCCACTTACGCATATAATGATAACAATTTTGTCGCAAGTGGTTCTTATACATTTTTTGATGCTCTTTCGATTGATGAATTTATTTTTGCAAAATTCTCAGAATTTGACCTTGATTTTGCAAAATTAAAAATAAATATGCTATTTTCTCGAAGATGGACATTTTTTTTTTAAATAAATAATTTTAAATGAAAGCTGAGCTTTTTTCCTACCAGTATACCATATTTCAGAATGCCGTTTTTTGTTGTTCTCGAGTTATTAAATAATGACTAGTCGGTGCACAGCGCAGTCTTGGTCCGACCGGGTCGAGTCGAGTGTGCACCGCACTTATCACTTATCATTATATGCGTAAGTGGAATAAATTAAGATTTACGTTGACCCGAGATACAGATTTTTCGACTTGGGACATTTCACGTAAAATGCCTCATGAGCACATTTTACGTTAATGGGTTAATAACACAGGCTCATAGAAAAATCTATTGTCTTTTGATTGGCTTATGGTTATTCCTATGTATTTTGAACTGCTGAATACGGATCTGGAATAAAAAAGGGTGTTTCCTCGCAGGTTTCACCGGTAACCTAAAAAAATCTTTCAAACATCAGTTTTTATAACTTGCGGTAACTCGATAAAACTCGAGGTGAAGAGTTCCGGGGACTTGTTGCGTTAGCAAGAGTGTACAACTACGGGTGGAATACAGATTGATCCATATGCAGTTATGAAAGCTCCAGCTTGAGTCAGCGTAACCATATGATAGTAGTACCGTAGAATGTATCTTGCTTCTCCTACACGGAAAGCGCTGTGTGCCGATAATCCTATGAGGTAGTCTGTAGTAGAATCGCTTGCAACCAATCCAGGCGCCAGGAGCGCTGCGATAGACGATCAATGGGTGAACGCTTGCTTTTATCGTACAGTGCGTCTCTACACTACAATCGCTTCACACGCCAACCAACATTACCTCGGAACTCAACCGATTGGGGGTTTTTGATCCGAGGTCGCGAAAGTCGTCTGTATACCGACGAGCCTTTTTCCGTCGAGGTTGCGCGATCTACACGCTCCGTACTTTTTTATCATATTTGGTACAATACGTGCACCAGGTGGCTGGCGTCGCCGGTTACGGGACCCACGAGCTGCGCTCCGTAGTTTTTCGAATTTTCAGCTAAAATACGTGCACCAGGTGGCTAGGGTTCCCGATTACGATCCATGATTGGCGCTCCACAGTTTTCCGTATTTTCAGCTAAAATACCTGCACCAGGTGGTTAGATAAAATTTTTAATTAGTGATTGCATTCGCATTAATTTAGTTTTTTTGGAGTTTATTGGATCGCTGATTAATAACCTCAAATAAGTTTTAAAAAATGTAATGGTCATTGACAAAATACTGAGCAAATGTTTGAAAAATTACTTGAATTTTTATGAAATTTAGTCTATTCTGGTAAATAAAAATGCACGTGTTTGTATATTCCACAATTTGAATATAAAAATTAAAAATTACAGACGCAATAAAACGAAATCAGTTTTTAGATATAGTGATTTATCTGAAATCTGTGCTTATTTAAATGAAATATAACCTTTCTAAATGCAGTAAAAATAATAACATTTATAATGACCATAAATATTACTTTTAATATTTATATTTATAATAAAATTTCTGTTAGAAAATAGATCTAAAAACAAAATAAATTCGAAAGCAAAAAGTGACATTTAGCGAAGATTTTTATGATTTCGAATTTAATTCACGGCTAGAATCAGCTGTATTTATACACCCGGGATATACTGCGAGGAGGTTTCTAGTCCGATTTAAATCCCTGTTTTTTACATCTTTTAATTTAAAACATTTTTTTGTGAGATCTTTTGTTTTTGATTCTAAAATTTTTTTATGAATATGATGCCATAAATGCAATAGTAACATAATTTATTAAAAAGGCGTTCAAGTTTCAAAGTCATAAGGATTAAGGAATAGACTACAATTCATGTCACTTTATTTATACTACAATAACAGAATCATATAAAAATTACAAATACATTTCATTATATGAACACATTACGTTATATCTAGTTGCTACTAGCTCGCCATTTTTTTAAATCGTATATAAACTCCGCGATATTCTAAGAAGGAATTGAGTATCAATGAACAGGTCTGGATTTTCATTACACAATTTCATCGCATACGCATGGTAGTATCGATTAAAAAATAATGTGGTGTATTCCTGAAACTGGATGTATACCTTTTGGCAACAGAATACTTCCTTTATTACCACAAACCGGGGGTCTTTATCGGTTATTCTTGAAATAAAATAGTTCCTTGTCGAAATTTGTAACCCAGAATTTCTATATATTTAAAAGTTTTTACTTCTGTTCGTATGTCCATATTTGGTATTCATTTCATTAAATCGAATGTTGTATTTACATTCTTTGTCGGTCCTAATGGAAGATCACTATTAAAAATGTCAGAAGTTTCTTTTAAGTAACATTATTGCAACTGGTGACGAATGACAATAGTTAAGGGCAAGTTTCTGGTACATGATGTCGCAAGTGCTATTTCCTTTGCTTTTTTATTTTTACGCTTAAACGTCATAGCTGAATAATACATGAGTGGGCCGTTGTTAGCAATTAATGTTGGGTAATGTACAAATAGATGCATTTTACGTTTCAAAGGACCAATTAATGTTTTGTATAAATAATTATGTCTCTCTATAAGTGATATCAAATGATCTAATTTACCTCTATTCAATGTTAAGGACATTACTGCTCCAATTATGTCTCTAAGGTACTGATACAGCTTCCAGTGTTTGTTTTTGGTAGAAATGAGATCTCCTATCATGAGACCCAAATACAGCGTCAATCACAACATTTCAGAAGCCGACTTTTTTATTTTTAATTGTTTTCCTCCTTTTTGATTCGTCAAATAATACAATGGTCTTGGTTTATAAGCTTTTTCTCCGTTGTAATTAAATGTTTCCATTCTTCGATGTATTATTTTTACCGTTAATACTTTGTCCTTGATTAGAGCTTGTAACACTGCTGTGATTGGGAAGACCGCAACGTCCTCAAAGACATCACGCATGACATATATTATAATGTTTCTCACCTTTCTTTTACATCTGTCATTGAAGAATTTTGTATCAATACGTCAGTGTCATAAGACTAAGGTGACCTTAGTGGTGTCGAATTTTCAACAGTCATTTTTTCGCATTCGCTGAAAGTGGCCGAAAAAATTCTGCAATAATACTATGCAGTAAAACTCTGAGAAAATCCGCAAATACAGTTAAGACCAAGATTATCCCCTAACATCAAAACGCACTGGAAATAATCTGTAATATTTTTGCCATTGATGTGAATGCCAATGGCTTCTTCAGCTAGCATATTTATATCATCTATAGTTTTTTAAATATGATTTCTAAACCACTTCAAGTTTTTAGCGTGACAAGTGTTGATATGAAAATATTTTCCAGTTTGGCTTGCAAGTGTGGAAGCAAACAGGCAATAGGTACATAGACGCCTCCTAATTTTTGCTGACCCGCGTGACTTTGTAGCAAATTTCGGAAGATGGGAAAAGCTTTTTTATTTCCATAAATCTTTTTGTATTTTAGTAACCAAAGACAAGTCTGTACATAATTGGATAAATTTGTTGAATCTTGCAACAATTTATCGTTGTATTTTTCATCTTGATTAAAAAAACCTAGAATTTCTTTCATAGATTTGCTTTCATAGATTTTTTTATGGAGATGTTAACTGCATACACCGGTTTCTTTATAACAGTCAGTTTGCCACCTTTCTCTTCATAAACGGATTCTTTTCCTACTTCCAATAATGTTGGATGCACATACATACTGTTTTCTTCATAAATATTGAATCTAAATTTTAGTACAAAAGTGAGGAAATATGGTCACTCTGTAAAGCAGCTCTAGCTGTGGCTCGCCCTTTGGTTAAAGAGGCAATTTTTATACCACTTTGTGCCAATAAAGACAAATTATTATTTTATGTTTTTACTGCTTGCAAAAATAAATTGAGTTTTGAAATATGATTTAGAATTTGATATTGGTTTTACTTCTTTTTCGATACGAGTTTGTAAAAAGCAAGAAACTTATTTGAAATAATATCAGTCATTGCATTCACTACAGAATATACAGCTTTTCGTGAAAGTAGTCAATTCAAGAGTGAAGTTTATCATTTCTTTATGCAAAGCATTTATATTTATGTCCCTTAAAATATTATCAGTTTTTATCGTGGAATCCATTTCTGGTAGAAATAATAATAAATGAAGGAAGTTAACAGTAATGATAAGGAAATTGAGTACTGTTGTGCATCGATTTGCATCATTGCGAAGCAATATGTATAAAAAAAATACATTAACCTTACATTTCAAACTAAATGTTATGAAGAAGAACATCTTTGATATACGAAACAATGATATACGTTATAAATTCTGCGAGAATTAAATGCGCCACACTCCTCATTTTCTCATTTCCGAAAAGAAGATCTATCGGATAATACAACAGACGTAATATTGAATAGTATTACACTCTGATTTCTATCGACAATACAGTTTAAAATCGTAATAAACGTCTCACACTTCAACAATCACTACGACCAACATTTATATATAAAACTTTCGAAACATTACAAATTTTGTAATTGTTCTATCAGATCAGTTACGCCAGCGTATCGGTGTTTCGTCGTAAACTTATATATACTGAATTCAATAATCTACCATGTATGATTGCATGCGATTGGAAACGGCTGTTGACAAATTTTCATACTTTGAGGGATTGTATTCGCTGCTGCTGTCGGAGATGCCGCATCATACTTTAACTCATTTAGTATGACATAGAAAGATTTAATGTCACTTAGTGAACAATTTATTATTGAAACTAGAGACTGTTTGATCATCATGTCGGGAAGTTCATATGGACCTGTTGTCCGCGAATCCCGAAACGTGTTCGCAAGTGTCTGATTATCAATGCGAGAATGATTTTGCGACTAACGAAACTCTTTTTTTAACCTGTACAGATAAGTTGGCAAACCTCCTTCCACCTCCTACACCGGAACGAGTTTCAATTCCCACACAGATGCCTCCAACTTTGGAACGGATTCGAATCCCGATGTTCTCCGGGGATCGAAAGCAGTGGCCGAACTTTAGAGACCTGGTCTCTACTATAGTTGTGGATTCGCCGGGACTATCTGATGTACTGAAGCTTCACTATATGAAGACAAGCCTGACGGGAAATGCCTTGTCAATTATCGCCAATATAGATGTCAACGGACGCAACTTCCAGGAGGCATGGAGATTCTTCTACAATCACTTCCAGGATGTACCTACCCTGATAACGGCTCAAATCGATAGATTGCTCTCTCTTCCGTCGGCAAAATCAGGCAAAACTTCTACGCTCGAAACGCTCATTTTGCAAACCAATAAGTGCATTGCAGCTCTGCGTACGTTGGGAGAACCCGTTGAAGAATGGAGCTCGTTGCTGCTTGTCATGACACTCAGTCGTCTAGATGAGACCACTCGCAGTGCATGGTATGAGAAGATTGGCTGGAGAGAAGTGATGCCGAAGTATACCAATCTAGACGCTTATTTAAAGCACCGGCTGCAGTATATGGCGATGACTACGTCTACAGTACATCGCTCCAGTCCTAGTCAAGGAGGGTCATTGAATGAGCGTTCTAGCACCACTTCAATACGTCATAGAGCTCCAACGATGACATCGTCGCCTTCGTATTCATCAAATCAAGCTTCAAATCAGGTTGTATCGGAAGTGTCAAAAGTGACTCAAAGAAAATGTATTGAATATAACTCTATTCATCCTTTGTATCTTTGCCCTCAATTTAAAAACTCTTCTTCGTCTTCGCGAATGGACATTGCCCGACGTGCTAATTTATGTTTTAATTCTTAAAAAAGGTCATCCGCCTAGACTGTGCAGCTCCTCCAGATGTCGACAGTGCGGGCAGTCGCACCATACGCTCCTTCATCCGTACTTCAACAACTGGGAAACGCAGATCAAAGACATTAGAGATTCATCAGCGGATCTTTCGAAACCTGTAATTTCACCGACCATGGCTGCTCATCACGGGGTGATACATGCGCAAGTTCGGACATCCAATCTACTCATTACAGCCTGGATGAGATTCCAATGCGACGGACGTATGGTACGACTCCGGGCACTCGTCGATAATGGGTCTGAGTGTTCTTTCATTTCTGAGAGGGCTGCTCATTTCTTATGTGTTTCACGTCGTCGCATCGCAGCGACCATTACCGGCGTTGGCATAAGTAAATCTTTACACGTGAAACACGCGACAACCGTGTCCGTGTTAGCAAACTTGAAAATCGGTCGTGGGCCTCTATCGGTCGAGACACTTATAGTTCCAAAACTCACCGCGTATGCGCCTTCCGTGCATTGTTCAATTGATGTAAGGTCCGCGTTCACGGATGTAATGTTAGCGGATTCCGAACCATACAGCGCGCATCCCATTGATGCTATACTCTGGGTTGTTATTTACGGCGATATTCTTCTTGATGGCATACTGCGCCGCGAAAATATGCCCGTTGCACAAAATACCGTGTTCGGCTGGATACTGTTCGGACCGGTTTACTCGTCAACTCGAGAGACATCGCGTGCCCTGCATTATCTGCATGCGATATCTAATGTTGATCTACATTGTAGTCTTGAAAAGTTCTGGGAAATAGAGGAAATTCCGGTGACCGATCGGTGGTCCGAGGACGATACCCGATGCGAGCAGTATTTTGCCGACACGACACACCGTGATCAAACGGGTCGGTATCATGTGCGACTACCTTTCAAACGCGATCCTACGGACCTCGGAGAATCCTTTACGCGTGCATGTATTTGAATCCGGCGAACGGCGCCTAGCAAAGAACCCTGTCTTACAGGCCGAATACGATAAATTCCTGCAAATGTATCTAGATCTCGGTCATATGTCTCGTACGACTCTGCAGCTCCAAATTATTATATTCCTCACCATGCAGTTGTGAAAGGGTCCTCCTCGACCACCAAGTTTCGGGTTGTTTTTAATGTGTCGAGCCCAAGCTCGAACTCTAAGTCACTCAATGACAATTTATTAAACCGGACCGAAACTACAGCGGGACTTCGCTTCAATACTGTTACGTTGGCGACAGCACATATACGTGTGTTCTACCGACGTCGAAAAAATGTTTCGACAAATTCGCGTACACCAAGACGACGTGAATTATCAATTAATACTTTGGAAAGCTCGCCACATTCCGTTCTCGAAATCTTTCGACTAGATACTGTAACCTACGGGACCAGTTCTGCACTGTACCTTGCTTTACGAGAGCTGTATCAACTCGTGTTTGATGAACGATGCTAGCCGAGAAATTGTGAACAATGTCTATGTCGATGACATTCTTTTTGGTGGCCCTACGTTACTTGAAACGAAGACTCTCCGCGATCAAATTATTGCCCTCACCGGTGCAGGTGCCTTTAGCCTGCGAAAACGGACATCTAACTGTCCTGCGCTCTTGGCGGACCTGCCCGAGGATGTATGCGATATAGCTCTCGATAAGGTGTTCTTAGACAATGCGTCCGTCAAAACGCTGGTCATCCACTGGAGTCCCTCCGCTGACGTATTTAAGTTTCAGCACGAAATTATCACGACCACCAAAATGTAGACCAAACGCTCAATGCTATCTTCCATAGCCAAACTCGTCGATCCCCTTGGTTGGATATCGCCTGTGATCATCCAGGCCACAATTCTGATCCAACAACTTTGGCCTTCGCACGTGGGATGGGACAGGATTTCATCCACACGAGTGGCAGGACTTCATTCACGGACTCGGGGATCTGAGTCAAATCTCCATTCTACGTTGGATTCGTGCCGATTCCACGGAATGTCTTCGCCTCCATGGGTTTGCCGATGCCTCGGAGAAGGCTTATGGAGCCGTGATTTATGTTGTTTTCCCGTTCAGTCAAACCTGCTTTCTTCTTGCGAGTAAGACTGAGATTGCTCATTTAAAACGGCTAACGCTGCCACGTTTGGAGCTTTGTGCCGCCCTTCTTCTGGTTAAACTGCTTAAGTGGAGCGCAGACTCCTTACAGCGCAGCTCCATACCAGTTATAGCATGGACAGACTCATCTATAGTCCTTCACTGGCTTGAGAAACATCCTTCACTTCTCAAGACCTTCGTTGGCAACCGAGTTGCTCAGGTTAAGGCTACATTGTCCGATGTAGCTTGGCGACACGTCCCATCTACCGGTAACCCAGCTGAGTTGGCCTCCAGCCGGGGCATTATTTGCTCTGATTTGACATCAAATAATGGAGTGGGCCCACCTGGCTCACCCTTCCCAACTCGGAATGGCCAATACCGCCATTGTATCTAGAACATGGGACAGACCCTGAGGGAAAGCAGCTCGTCGCTTTAACTACAAAGGTTACTACCTGGAACTTGTCCGATCGATATTCATCGTGGTCGCAACTTATACGTATTACTGCGTTAATATTTCAATTTGAATGCTTGACGCACCATAAAACGGAATTAGAATCGACGAACCTCACTGACAGATGCCGAGCAGGGTTATATTGGATTCGCAACATCCAAAAGGAGTGCTTCTTCTCGGATCTTCCTCGATTGCGGAAGTGCACGATCCTATCAAAATCAAGTTGCCATCAGTATTCGATCAGTTGACCCGTTTATTAACGAAGAAGGACTTACCTGTGTAGGTGGTCGACTTGAAAACGCCCTGGTTTCTCGCGATTTTGCACATCCAGTGATCCTCGTGAAGCACAAATTATTAACGCTGCTCTTGCGCGATTCGCACCTGCAGACGCTCCGTGGAGGAACGGCGTTAATGAATCTTACCCTTCGTGAGAAATACTGGATTATACGAGCTCGAGTACTTCTACGCTCAATTCTCCACCACTGCACCGGTTCTGCCAGACAACGAGTTTTACTCGGCGCTCAAAAGATTGCTCCATTGCTACTGCCGCGCGTTCGACCATCTCGCCCGTTCACCCACACAGGCATCGACTATGCAGGCCCTTTCTCACTCACATCTTTCGTTAGACGTGGTCAACGAGCTCGTAAGTGCTATCTAGCACTTTTTGTATGTTTGGCAGCTCAAGCTGTATGCCTCGAAGTGGTCGATGATAACACAACTGCCGCATTTCTCAGTGCCTTTGATCGGCTTTTGTCCAAACGTGCCACTCCTACTATCGTCTACAGCGACAATGGTACAAACTAAACAGGAGGTTTCAGGAATCGCTCAAAAGATCAATAAAAAAATCAATCGAAAGATGGAACGGTACATGGCCATTCGAGAGATCGACTAGAAATTCATTCCAGCATCTACACTACTCATAGACGGCATGTGGTAAAGCGGAATACGCTCTGTAAAGTACCACCTCAAGAGAGTCGTAGGTACTCAAACACTTACTATTCTCGAATTGTCCACATTAATGTGCAAAATAGAGGCTTGTCTGAATTCTCGTTCTATCGCAAGCCTGTCCCAGGAAGACGACGATCTCCGTTATTTGACCCCTGGCCATTTCCTGATAGGTGCCCCACTCCTTGCACCTCCAGAAATGTCCATCGTAGATGTAGAACGCAATCGTCTCAAACGCTGGCAACTTGTGCAACAAATGTCCGAGCAATTTTGGCGTCTCTGGCACACAGACTACCTGCATACGCTACAAAAACGACACAAATGGCATGATGAAAGACCTGATTTTCAGATAAACGACATCGTTCTTGTTGAAAATGCCAACCTTTCCTCTACTTGGTGGCCGATGGGCAAGATAATAGCGATTCACCGGGGATCAGACGGGCACGTTCGCGTGTGTGATGTTCGCACAGTTAAGGGACAGCTATCGCGCGGTGTTCATAAGCTGGTGCTTCTCCCGGTACATGACAGCGAAGCCTAAGCAATACGTGATTTTAAGTCTTTATGTTAGTAATATAAGATGTCCTTCTAATTTGCGCAACGCGATAACAATTTGTATTGATTACAAAGTATCAAGTCGGGCGGGATGTTCGAGTCCGAGCGACACCTGTAGCTTGAAAATCCGGCACTGGGACGATTTCTATTTATCGCCGCTTCAATCAAAGGTTCGTTCATGGTCCTATTTTTCTGCGGTAAGACGCCCATCTATCGAAATATGTTCGCAAACTCCGGAACGCGGGAATACACGTCCGGCCTCTTAGTACTGTTCTGTCTGTTGAACCAAGCGAACGCAAAAACGTGCTCTTTTCGTCCGTATAAAAGGGTAAATCGGTGGAATTACACGCAGTTACAACTTCAACAGCTCGTGTTGCCGCGGAGAGTGTATAATTCGCCAGAAATAAAATAGCTCTGATACGGATATTATATATATTCATGTAAACATTTGTATTCAAATACCAAATTATATGATACTCATACTAATATGATAAATTTTTCCATACTGCGTAGACAGATATCTATATATATATATATATATATAGATAGATAGATAGATAGAAAATATATTTCTCTCATAATTAGGGGATACAGAGCCCATTGAGAGGGAGTTCCGAGGTTATCGGATTACAGAGCGTGGCGCAAAAAGCGTACATTAATATAATAAACCGGCATACATTAAAAAAAAAAAAAATAAACCGCCATACATATACAATTAGACCGACATACAGGCAAAAAAATACATCGGCATACAGGTAAAAATAGACTGGCATATGGGTGAACTGCGCTGACTTACAGCTAAATTACAACTGCATACAGGCACGACTGATGCAATAAAAGACAGCACAGATATCTACTTAGATTACTCGCCGAGGAGAAAAGCTCTCCTCCGGAAATTCGCTTCTACAAATTTGTATAATAAAGACGCGGATTGGTTGTCGTTAGCGCAAATTAGCGAGTGCAGGACCCCAGCTGGGTGCAGCGGCCATTGATTTAACCTCCTAGCAAATTCTGCTCTAAGAGGCTCGAGCAGAGGACATTATGTTAGAATGTGCAGCAGCGTTTCTTGCACGTTGTAGTTGCAGAGAGAGCACGACGAGGTCGGATCATATAGGTAGCGTTGTCCGGCAATCATAAAGGAACGTGAGTGAACAGTCGCTAGTCTTAATTGCATCCTAACTTTTAGGCAACGCAGGGGTGAACGAGCAGGATACAGAGTGTAAGCGGAGTCCGCAGGAAGACGGTAAATCGGTAGTTGAAAAGAATCAGATGAGGAGTAGGACCTCAAATCGTTCCTCCTGCTGGACTCGGCAAACCTAGCAACCACCGACGGTCCCATTCGCTCCCAGAAATCGGCATCAAAGTTGTCCCATAATACGCTCCCCCCTGCGCTGTCAAGGACTGCCTTCAGCTGAAGGGTCCAGTTGAAGGTTGCGTCTGACGAAACAGCTGCTGCCAATTCTCTTAAACGCAAAAGTAATAATTTGGGAAGTCTGCAATCCGGCAGCCTAAGCGTTTTAGCCACCTCGGCAAGCTAAAAAGCTTCTTAAAGAAGCCGATCTGCACGGATTCCAGACTGTCCAAATATCGGAGAGCCCAACACGGTGCCGCATATAGAAGGACAGACAATATCATGGAGTTGTACAAAGTGAAAAAAGCCTTCCATGTATCCATTTTTGTCGTCAAAATTAACGACGTAACCGCGGCTGACGCAGCGTTTGTACGCCTTACGAAACCCGGCCTGTTCCTCGGGTAACAAATCTCTTGCGGAAGCCCATTCGGAGAGCCGTTTACAAAGTATTTGTGAAAAAATGTTGGACACCGCGTTGGTTATCGCAATTAGCCGGTAATTCGCAGGATCGTCACGCGTACCTTTTTTGAATAAAGGAAAAACCGTAGCTAGGGTCCAGCCCGTGGGGAACGCCTCTGCGGAAAAAATACGGTTGAAAAGGTGGAGGAGGCGGGAAAGCCATGGGCCGTTTAAAAATTTGAGTTCGGCCGGTAGCTCATCGGGACCAATGGCCTTTCCCACCCTCAGCACTCTGATGCTATCATCAAGCTCGGCCACGGTGAGCGGAGAGTCCAGGCTAGGGTCGAATGTGCCATAAAATGTCTGCGGGGAACAAACTTCGGGGGGGAAAATCTCCGCAAAGTATGCCCCCCAGGCCTCCTCAGAGACCCACGTACCCGGGGCGGGCTTTTTTCGAAATTGACGGCACGCGTTTCAAAAGTCCGTCGAGTTACGAGCCGCCGCAAACCTTTCAGAGATCGCGGAGATATAACTGCGCTTTTTCCTTTTCAAAACATCTTGATATTGTTTTTTTGCAGTTTTAAAAGCAAGAGTCGAAATTAAACTATACGCCTTCTTTCGCAACTGGTAGAGAGAGTGGCGAAAAACTCTCCTTGCAGAGACACATTCTCCATCAAACCAGGCCTTCGAGCCATCAAAATGCTTTCGCGAGTTACAAAAAACGGTTCTCGTAATCATACCTGCCCGCGACGCCGCTACGCGGATGGCCGTGACAAAACGCTCGTATTCCACGTCTGGACATTCAGTATCCGTCAACGGAGATAAATTATGACATGCATTTAAGAGACTGTGAAAATCAGGCACCCCATCATTCGGTAACGAAAATCTTATTTTAACTCGGCGTTCCGACGGAGCCTCGTAGGCCTTCGAAACAGAGTTCGCAGAATACAAAAAATGGGATAAAATTACTGGGAGGTGATCCGAACCGTGGAGGTCAACATCCGTTTGTAGATCAGCAATGAATGACAAGTGAATGTCCGAAACCCACACGAGATCAACGACGCTGAATCCCCTCTGTCCAAGGAAAGTAAAGTGTGCTGGGCGATCGCCCGGACAACGTCCATTTAACAGTATAAAATTATTTATTTGCATAAACTCGTACAGAAGGGAGCCGCGACTCGAACAGAGTTCATCGTGTGACCATCTCGACTTGCAGATTGCTGATCCTTCGAAAATTTGTGCGAAATCGTTGAAAGGGTCTGTCGTGCCTACCCGACAATTGAAATCGCCACCCAGAACAAAAATACAGTCCGGATACCGAGAATTCAGGGAATCTATAACTGTTTGAAGAGAATGAAGCTGGGAAATTAAGTCAGAATTGGGTGAAAAGTAAAAAGAGCCAGTTATTACATTAATCGGGAGGGTTTTAAGATGATAAAATATCCAGTTGAGAGCCATTACAAGTTCGGTAAAAGAGAAATCTGAATGAATGGTGGATAAGAGCCCTCCGCTATAGCGACCGAAGTTGCTATGGCGGGTAGCTGGAGAAAAAACTCCTGAATGCCCGGGAACTAAACCGTCGACATCAGTAGCCCGATCCAACCACGTCTCGGAGCAATTTACAATTTTATAAGGCGAGAGAAAAACGCTATTCTTTAAATTAGTAAAACCGCGGGAATTCCAAAAAACAATTTTTAAGAGATCTGGAGAGCGCTTAGCGTTCGCGGTAGCGCGTGGAGAGGTCGATCTCGCAATGCTGGGCTTCGGCGTAGTAAGACTTCGATGCGGCTGACGGGGGTAAATTAAAAATTTGAATTGAAGACTTGCTCAGAGAAGCCGGTATCCATCACAACCGGAGACGGAGAGAGGCGCTGACCTGCGACAGACGAGCCCCGGTCGTCGTTTGGCGGGCGAGCATCCGACGAATGTCTTCTGACACGAATTGGTCCGGCGCAGTTAGTCGTGAAATCCTGGTCAGCTTCGGACCATCTCCGCCAGACATTATTTACGATAATCATATTGTCTTTTTGCCTGAAAGAAGCGCCTGCAGCAATGGCAGCCCGGCGAGCTTCCCTGGCCTTGAAAGCCATAAAGCGCTCTTTGTCGGTGTAGTCCGAATTAATAAATACCCGCGAATTTTTAAGGGCGGTTTTTTTTGAAGATAAAATTAAAAATTTATCTTCCTCTGCAGATAATTCAACTAAGACAATTAAAGGGTTCGTGCGTAACGTTCTCGCCGAGAGAACTGAACCTGTCAGGGAAAACTTCGCGGATAAAAAATTTTGAATTTCCAACTTTAGCGGAGCTGGACCAGGTTGAAAGCCAGTTAAAATTAAGTTTTTCCTCCTTAGCATTTTCTCCTGCGCCTCCATCTTAGCAGCCATTGTTTTTATTGTATTTTCCTGCTTTTCTATTCTCTCTTCAAGAGTGACAATGCGGGAGGAAAAGTCGGTCCGGATGTCGACGAGTGCAGTCTGAACGGCCGCGATTTCTCCGGCACATTCGTCTATCCCGGGTTGCAAAGCCTTCGAGACATTGATCGTTATGTTCTGCTTCGACTCCTTGATTGCCGATAACAGTGACTTTTTCAGCGAGTCAAAAGCAGCTTGCGATGCTGGGATAGTCTCCATGGTGGGTGTCGGATCGTTTAAAAAATCTGCGGGTCCCGGCGAAAGATTGCGTCGCCTGGTCGAGTGAGGAGAGAACGAAACGGCGTCGGCTGCCTGACAGTCGCGCTTACGCTTAATAAAGCCAAATTCCTCCAGGGAACTACAACTGTTCGTTCTATGCGCGTGCCACTTTGATGCCGTAGAGGGGCGACCCAACAGAGTTGGCGGTCGAAGGAGCGACAATGGGAGAGTTGACGGGCGTGACGGATAATTGCGACTGGTCGGCAGGTTTGTCCGACATATGCCGAAAATCGCTAACCCGAGAGGTGCTGCCGTCTGATATCAGCCAAAAGAATCCGCGGTGAGCGGAGAATTTTCGCGGCTGGGAGAAGCTCTAGATGGTGCATGCGCGAAACCAGACTTCGAAAGCGCGCGGCTTGAGCGCCTTGGGCCTCACACGTGTAAAGAACGAGCACACCGATAAGCGAGCGAAGCACTTCGGAAAGTTCTTGGAAGCCCGACGAAAATCCCACTGTTACCCAAATATTGATGCCTCGTTGACAGCTGCGAGATGGAGAATAGAAATGCATACGACCTCATTGATGAGTAATGTCCAAATTCCTCGGGAGTATTGGTACAGCTTGCCGTTGTATGGAATAAGAGGCTGTCGAAGCATTTGGATTTTCTTTATAATTTTCGGCACGGGTAATCCGGTGATTGGCCCGTCGATGCTTATCCCAATACGTGACGTCACCACGAGAGCCGGTGTGCAAGGTATGGGTCAACTGTCACTTCAATGAATGTGATGTGGAACGAAAATTTCGATTTTTTTTCCGGAATGATGACTCGGACATTTAACAGCTCACAGCAAACACAATCCGAGCCGCTCCGGAGAGATGTCACTGCAATTACAACTCCCAAAAAAGAAATTTAGACTTTACTCCCGAAAGGTTCGTTCATGGTCCTATTTTTCTGCGGTAGGACGCCCATCTATCGAAATATGTTCGCAAACTCCGGAACGCGGGAACACACATCCGGCCTCTTAGTTCTGTTCTGTCTGTTGAACCAAGCGAACGCAAAAACGTGCTCTTTTCGTCCGTATAAAAGTGTAAATCGCTGGAATTACACGCAGTTACAACTTCAACAGCTCGTGTTTCCGCGGAGATTTCTGTATAATTCGCTAGAAATAAAATAGCTCTGATACGAATATATTATATATTCATGTAAACATTTGTATTCAAATTCCAAATTTTATGATACTCATAATAATATGATAAATTTTTCCATACTGTGTAGACAGATATCTATATATATATATTTATTATGAGTATCATAAAATTTGTTTTTTGATTACAAATTTTTATTCCAATAAAACGAATATTACTGTCGACATGTTATAACCGCGATTTTGATCCGGTTAATAAATAAGGTTTTTAAACACAACATAATAGAACAACAAATATATTTACAATTAAAAAAAAGAATGAAATGGAAAATAAATACAATATTAATAAATAACAATAAAAAGTAATGGGGCACGCAAAAAGGGAATAATCTAATTAGGGTTCGGGAATTCGACGCGAAGGTGAGAATTTCTTTCAAAAATGACCGTAGTGACAAGAGGTTAAGGAAAAGGGAAATTATGGGAAACACAACTTAAATCTACTTACATAATCTAAACAATCCTCAAATATTTGTAACATCTGGTAACCACTAAATTTCTATAATACGATACAGTATACGTAAAATCGTAAATGAAACGCAATGGCGGGATGGCAAAATTGGAGTGCCATTACTCCGTTGACATCCGTATTTCGGATCCAAAAATTACTCCTTCTGTATATACATAATTACTTTACGTAACATATTGGTTTGGTATCGATAAGTCGTAGATGATCGGGGGGGGGGGAGGCTGAGAGAGGGAAAAGGTATTTTCAAAAGGAACATCGAAATGGGAGAAACAAAAATAGACAAAATGTGTACGAAATGGTTGTGCGGCAGAGGTAGGGGCAGAGAAGCAGACCGGCAACCCACACGAGTGCGACGAGTGTCGACTCCAGCAACAAGGAACACAAGTCTGTACGCTAAATGTATGTGTCTTGATACGTCAACAACGTGTATTTAATATAACTAAGGAACAAGGACAACGCTATAGGAAAGAAAGGGACAAACGACATATGTTTACTTATCCGTACCGAACTAACAAATTAACGAAAAATAGGCGAACTGTAACAAAATATAACGCAATTTTTTTAGGTTTTGCAGGTCAGAGGGTAGATTGATGGTATTTCGTCACAATATACATATATAAACAATATATTATATAAATAATGTCATCTTTAAAATAACGTAATATCTACGATACTCTACTCGAACCTGATATTCTACAAGATTTCTTAATCACATTTTCATAAGCTACGATGTTAGAGAAAAATTTTTTTACATTTTTTCTATGTATGTCGTTTTTCTTAGAGAATGTCTTGTTTATGACATTGCAGAATCAATATAGTGCAGTAATTGTACATGCATAGCTTTAACCCTTTAACGCCGGGAAGGACACGTTTTTCCTACTATTTTCAACGTTAATTTTCTCTACTACTGTGGATGAAAAAAAACAAAAGATCCATTTCTTACGTATTTGGGATCGCTCCTTCAGGATATGCCAATAAAATTGCACAAAAATGAATTTTCAAAAAGTTGTGGCCATTTTTCTGAAAAAAATAAGAATTTTTGACAATATTGTTTCATAAATGACTTTTTTTCATACAGCAAGTAACCAGAACACTGTTTCATACCAAAATATCGTGTCCGGAATGTCTAAGCTTCAAAATGTTGAAATGTACTTTTCAAAATTTCAAGATGGCGGATCCAAAATGGGGATGAACGAATTTTTTTACAAATGGAGTATTCAGTGCCCGTTTCATTAAAAAAAAATTCTTTTTAATGGCACTTTTTTTTTTATTTTTGACGCTCTACCTTCCACCTCGATCGAAGTGTCCCAAAAGCTCTCATTCTATGAGCGTGTCCGAGAGCTGCAGGTCGTCTTAGATGGCGCCATACTCACATTTGTCGGGAAAGTAGGAAACTGCAGAAACCCACATTCAGTACAGCATGAGCCATGGCTCGATTTCCGCCTGAAGACAAGCGTGGTTCGTCTTACACATAGCATATTGCTGCCTGAAAACAATTTCGAAAAATCGCCCATCTTCGTAGTCCAGTACGCTACCGCCTGAGCTACGCAGCCAATATAGATACTATGTATCTATATATTTTTTGGCTCCCCGATCACGAATTTGAAGTCAAATTTCAAAACTTTAAAATGGCGGATCCAATATGGCTGACGATATTTTCAAAATACGTCGGATTGTTTTGAAAATTGCTACTCAGGGTTTTTTTGTGGTGGTTGAACACGAATCAGAAATCTGATTTCAAAAATTCAAAATGGCGGATCCAATTTGGCGGACGATATTTTTTAAATTAGTTTGATTATTTTGCAAATTGTTATTCGAGCGTTTTTGAGGTCGCTGAACATGAATCTGGAGTCCGATTTCAAACATTCAAAATGGGGGATCCAATATGGCGGACGGGGGATATTACTCGTACTATTCGATGCGGGCCACTGAATTTGGGCGCAAGTTTAGCCGCAAAATTTTGAGCTCCCGACGATAGGACCCGTATGCGTCGTAGCACTAAGTCGCCCACCTTGTATTCTACCTCACGATTGTAGTACTCGGCTTGGCGCGTCGCGGCGCTCTAGGTTGCGATGTACCCAGTCGCGAATGAGAGGTAGCCCTCTCATTCGATCATGCCAGAACTCCGGATCCTTGGATAGTGTAAGTGGGGGAGGGGGAAGGTCGGTACGTAGATTTCTAATGGCTACTGGGTTGCGGCCGAAATTCAGAAACGCGGGGGTCATTTTAGTGGACGACTGGACAGCCGTATTCAGGGCGAACGTAAGTTCCTCTAGGTGCACGTCTCAGTCGCGATGGTCGTGTGACACGAAGGTGCACATCATCGTTTTGAGGGTCCGGTTTACCTTCTCGACTGGGTCCGCTTGGACGTGATACGGGGGTGTACGAGCGGGGGTTATGCCTAACTGCTTCAGATGGGCCTGCACGTATGAGTTATCGTACTGCTTGGCATTGTCCGAGAGAAAATATCTTGGGCAACCCCATCGATTGATAACTAGGCTACTGAAGGCGGCCATAATGGTGGCGCCTGTAGCCGCTCGAAGGGGTTTCACTTCGACATATTTGGTAAACATGTCCTGAAAAACCACTACGAACTGGTTTTGACGCTTGCTGGGGGGGGGGCGGTCCCATGGCATCAGAACTGACCGCCATCCAGGGACTTTCCGTGGTTCTTTCGCGCATGAGTCCGGCCGGGGCCTGCTGAGAGACTTTTTGCTTCTGACAGGCGGGACAGCGTGCGACGAAGGCTCTATTAGCGGGTGGGGCTTATGGAAATATATCCGGTCATCCTCGATCCTCCAATCAGGATATTTCGAGGGAAATTTCCGAATATTATCCATTTTCTGGGTGTACCACGGCGCAAAGGGCGGTATCGACATTCTCGTACATTCTCGAGAGGGCATCGAGCACCACGTTGAGCGTGCTTTTTCGATGCTCGATTTTCATATCATAGGTCTGCATGGCTAGGGCCCACCGCGCCAATCTCCCGGTTGGGTCTCGCAAATTTCTAAGCCACTGCAGACTGCTATGATCGGTGATCACCCGAAAGTGGGTCCCCTCGACATAGGGTCGATACTTTTTCACGGCCCAGAGGACGGCGAGACACTCTTTCTCCGTGACGGTATACCTTCGTTCAGCCTTGGTGAGCACGCGGCTAGCAAAACTAATCGGGTGCTCATTACCGGCTATCTCTTGGGTGATTACCGCCCCGATAGCAAAGTCGCTCGCATCCGTCTGAATCGTGAAGGGGACGTCAAAATTTGCGCGTGCCAAGACGGGGGTACGGGTTAGGGAGTCGCGGAGGGCCTCGAAAGCAGATTGCTGCTCCGGGCCCCAAATCCAGGGAGTATTCTTTGTTAACAGTTTAGTCAGATGAACGCGATCACGCGAAGAATCTGGGAGAAAGCGCGAATACCACCCCACCATCCCTAAAAAGCGCCTTAGGTGTTTAAGGTTGGTGAGGGGCGGGAATTCGAGAACGGGAGCGACCTTGTCCGGATCCGTCTTCAAACCATCTCTATTTAATACAAAACCGAGATATTTCACTTCGTCCCGGAGGAATTCACACTTCTCCACGTTCAGTTCCAAGCCGGCGTTGCGCAGACTAGTCAAGACAAGTCTCAAGTAGCGAAAGTGGTCCTCCTCATCGTCCGTGGCGATGATGATGTCATCCAAGTACGCGAAGACGTGGGCTCCCACGCTGGGTCGATGAGGCGGTCCACTAATCGCTGAAATGTCGCCGGCGCGTTGGTGAGCCCGAAAGGCATCCGTTTAAATTGGAATAATCCGCGACCGGGGACAGCGAACGCGGTAACGGGCCGACTGTCAGATGCTACCAGCACCTGAAAGTAGGCCTGGCTGAGATCGAGGGTGGTGATGCATTAGGCCCGACTCAACCCGGACAGAATCCTATCCATCGAGGGGAGCGGGTATGCATCCTTCTTTGTTATTTTATTGACGTCTCTTTTATGGAAGTCGACGCAGAACCTAAAAGTCCCATTCGACTTCCGGACAATAACGGGGTTACTCATCCAGGGGCTCGCGGAGCGTTCGATGATGCCACTACTTAGCATTTCATCGACCGCGTCCTGTGCTACTTTTAGCATGTAGGGAGAGAGTAAGCGAGCCTTTTGACGAATCGGGGGATGACCCTGTACGTCGATAGCATGCTGCGTCAGACGTGTTATATCGATCGTAGGGGTCCTATTTGCGGGGTAGAATTTATCGAGCAGCCTCCTTAATCGTGGGGCGGCTTCCTGAGATGGGGCGACCAATCCAGCGCAGTCGTGTACGGCGATGGCGGTGACCGAAACACTGGAATCGTTTAACGAGTGCGGGGTGCCGTGGCGGCTACTCCACGCATTATTCTCGGTATCTATTTTAAGACCGAATAGGCACATGAAATCCATCCCCAACACGCATGCATAGTGGATGGGAGCAACTCTTATCTCCAAATGTCGCGTATGGCTATCTACTGTCATCGCGGGGTAACGACACCATTTAATGGGACTAGCGCGCCGTTGGCAACTCTTACTTATTCCTCACTTGACCTCAGGAACGGCGAAACTACCTCCCGACACGCGAGGCCTAAATACGAGCGCGAAGCTCCGGTATCAACGAGTGCCCTGATAATCTTCCCATTCAAAGCTACGCGAAAGTGGGGGCGAGGGTCCGAATCTAATGTCCATTGATTGGCTTCGCAAGAATCTATGGACTCGGACCCGATATGCAGCCCACTGGGCTTAGGTGTTGCCGAAGCGATCCTTCTATTCTCAAATTTTGCTATTATACGGCTTGACGTAGGGATGGTCGCGGATGGGATTGTAAGGGGGGGTTTAGGGGTCCCCCCCCCCCTTAACAGTTTCACGAGAGTTTACGCGCGCAAACGGGACAATTGTTCGCATCACGGCCTGGATAGCCACAGACCCTACAAAAATGACCTAAGGGATGGGGGCACTCTCGGTATATGTGACCCGTCTGCTTAGAATTATAACACCGGACGGGGTTCCGATTCGGCGGCGACCTAGTCTCGGAAGGTGGGCGTTCTCTCGGCGCCACATCCATGAGGCGAGGTACTCTGGATAGCCGCGGGTTGTTAGTGGTTGCCACTTGTGGTTGGCGCTGCTGGTATGACGGTACCGAACGGGTGGGGTTTCGACCTCTGTTCCGCTCTACGCGTGGCTGTCGACAGAGGGGGTGGGGGGGTTACAACACTAACTTTGGCCGGCTTCACCGCCGGCGTCGCGAGGGCCAGCTTTGCCTTGCCTCGTCTCGTCTTTGGCGTATAGGCGAAGGCGGGGAAGGCAGACTGATTAGCCGCTGGAGGGGGGCGGTAGACCCTCTCTTGATTGGTGTCCCCCTCCACCTGTCGACCGATTCGCAGTAAGTCCGCAAAATCGAGAACGGCTTTTCTCTCGATTTTTCTTGCTAGACCTGGACGCAAGTTTTGGACTGCAATATCCAGCTGCTCTTCTTGAGAAGGGGGCAAAGCAAGCAGATTGAACAGACTCCGTAGTGCCACCAAGTATTCGCGGGAGGGCTCTTCAGGTCCCTGTGTGCGTAAGGTGATCTCCCTCTTGATGCTGGCTTCCAGATGGCGTTGACCGAACGCGTCGCGAAAATAACGTACAAAGCCGGGATACGTATGCCAGCTTGACTTCTCCACCCGGTACCAGTTGAGGGCTGATCCCTTGAACGCTTCAGGTAGGGCGCGCAGGAGGTCCTCTTCCGTCAGATGCCGACTCGTGACGTATTCCCCCAGTTTGACGAGGAACTCCTCCGCGTCCTCCCCTTCCTCGCCGGAGTAACGAGGTCCGTGTGTCCTCCAATGTTCAATGGCAGTCCTCTGCCATCGGACACCGGACATCGAAAGGCTGGGGTTGAATGACCCTCCAGCGGTGGACGCGTTGTTTGGGGTTGACCGAGCCGCGTGCTGTTGTAGGGGGGTTGAAGCGGGGACATACTATATGTCAGGTCCACTGGAAAGTGGACATGGGACGTGTGCGCGTTCGGACGACGGAAGGGGGGGGGCGTTGTCCCGCCATTACTGGTCCACTGGTCGCAGGTAGAAATCGTCCCGATTTTGGGGGTCGATCTCCTCGGACCATTGGGGATGGGGTGTTTCCCGTACTCCGTGGTTCACGGTGTCATTCCGTAATGATTCGGGAGCCGAAGATGTAGGGTGACTACCCCTTGTTAGCGCGCTGGGCGGATTGTGGTAGATGCTGGCCGGTACCTCCGCGATTGATCGGACGGAAAACCGTAGTTATGCAACTCCGCGGTTCCGAATCGAGTTGACCGCTGGGGTTCGATGGGATCTAGATGTGCAGTCGGCCGGGGACCACTTAACATGTTCCCATAAACGGGGCAACTGACCGCTTCGGACAACGTATATGGGGGTGGTCGCCTCGTCCATCTGCTTGTTGATCTCACTCGACCGGAGTATCCGGGAACCGCTGTAATATCGTATATCTTACGAGCCGATCCCGGACCACCTCTATCGGTCCGGATATCAACAATTCGGCTCTATCACACCGGCCGATAAGGTCGCGTAAATCGACTACCCGTTCGATTTCTGCCCGAATTGCCGAAATTTGTTCCGGACTAGCTACTCGTCGCTCCGCCGCCCGAGATGGCGCGACGTGTGTAGCCGTTGCCGTATACGACACGGGCGCGGTCGTGATGGAGACATATATGGTTGTGGTGGTTGGCGTTACCACCGTTAACGTGGGTATTCCCATTACGGGGGATGTAACGGGGGTGTATTCGAAAGAATTTATTTTACCGAAATTAACGCAACCAATACGAACGCAATTAGGAAAATCACAAAAGGGTAGGGGTAAATATCAGAATCTTTCTTAATCAGCTCGTTTAGTCCTACCGGAAATACTCAAATAATGAAGAGAGAGGCGCTAAAAGATCAGGTGCCCCTCAAGGACGCGATGTAACTCGAGATTCTACGTCGAGCTACCAGGGTCGTTGCTTGAGCAACCTGCTGTCTGACGTACAGCCAAATAATGCAAAGCCCCAAAAAAAAACAAATTTCCCGGAATTGCTTCGAACCGTATATTCGCAATATCCGACGCAAAGGCAGCGCGCTATCAGGCTAATTCAAAAAAATTTCTGGGTACGCAAATCACAATCTACTGTTCCTTATCTACTTCTTCCTTAATGAAACCCAATATCAAACAGGGAAAATCCAAAATTAAGTGAGAATCCAAAACAAGTGAAATCAGAAACAGGGGAAATTAAAAAAAAAAATATAGGGAGCTTCGAAAATAAAGGAAATCCACAACAAGGGAATTTCAAAAATAGGGGAACATTCGAAAATAAAGGGAAAATAAAGAAATAAATGAAATTCGTAAATAAAGGAAATCAAAAACAAGGGAATTTCTAAAATAAGGGGAAATTCAGAGATAAAGGGAATTTCGAAAATAAAGGGGAAATTCAAAAATAAAGGGAAATGCAAAAATAAAGGGAAACTCAAAAATAAAGGGAATTTTCAAAATAAAGGGAGTTTCTAAAATAAAGGGAAATTCAAAAATAAAGGGACAGTCAAAAATACAGGGAAATTCAAAAATACAGGGAAATTCAAAAATAAAGGGACATTCAAAGATAAAGGGAAATTCAAAAATAAAGGGGATTGCAAAAATAAAGGGAAATTAAAAAATAAAGGGAAATTCAAAAATAAAAAAAAAATATATAAAGTAAAATTTTAAAATTAATTGAATTTTAAAATTGAGGAATTTCAAAATTACGGCGATTTCCTTATTAAGTGAAATGCAAAAATAAGGAAAATTCAAAAATAAGTGAAATACAAAAATAAGGACAATTCAAAAATAATGGAAATGAATAAATAAGGGAAATTCAAAACTAACGGAAATTCAAAATTACAACTTTAAATTCCGGGTATACCTGAATAAGGGAAATTCAAAAATAATGGATATTAATAAATAAGGGAAATTCAAAAATAATGGATATTAATAAATAAGGGAAATTCAAAAGTACGACTTTGAATTCCGGGTAGCGAGTCTGGGTTATCCGTTATTTTCGATAACGAATTGACGGGTGTACTTTTGCTATAAAAAAAGGTTTTCTTCCTTTAAGTATCTCATACAAAGGCGCGACTCGCAACAGGAAATTGGAAATTTTATTTCCTCTTTAAACAAAATATAGTCCAGTCGCTACACTGGTACCTGTGGGGACAATCCTTAACAAAAACATTTCCTACTTATTTTTATAATTGAATCAAGATTAACATTAATCATGAGTACATATATTGCACATATATTTATACACACACACACACACATATATATATATATACAGGGTCATCGAAAAGTATCGGACCCCCCTAATATCTTCAGTTAGAATGCACTTAGGAGAAAATGTCCAATAGCAAAGTTGTATGCTCTCAAGCGGGGAGTAAGATGATGACCTTGACTTTGACCTTGACCATGTCCTTCAAGGTCATTTCAAGGTCAATCTTATTTTTTTAAATAGAACCCCTATATTTATTGCATATTCTTATAGCTTATCTCGAGAGCTTTCCAAAACACTATAATAAAATATTTGTTTATTAAGTACTTTTTGAGTTATAAAGGTTTGAAGTTAACAATTTGTTAAGTGAGGGATAATATTAGGGGGATCCGATTAATGTATTTTCTTTAAACCAATTAATTGGTCTCATTATTCCGCGCACAAAAGTATTAAGGTTATGATTACTGAAAACTAAATAATATTTTACAAGATATTCTACATTTTGTGTCAAAAAATTGTTAACTTCAAACCTTGATAACTCAAAAAGTACTTGATAAAAAAATATTTTATTATAGTGTTTTGGAAAGCTCTCGAGATAAGCTATAAGAATATGCAATAAAATGTAGGGGGTTCTATTTAAAAAAATAAGATTGACCTTGAAATGACCTTGAAGGACATGGTCAAGGTCAAAGTCAAGGTCATCATCTTACTCCCCGCTTGAAACCATACAACTTTGCTATTGGACATTTTCTCCTAAGTGCATTCTAACTAAAGATATTAGGGAGGTCCGATACTTTTCGATGACCCTGTATATATATCTATTAGGGTGATTCAAAATAAAAAGGAATGGAATGTGGACACGGCTGTTGATTTATTCAAAAGTACATAAAAGAACAAGAATTTTGACCCCTTACAAAACGCGATTGATTAAATTTTAGAGGTGGCTCAAAGCGCCGGAAGTTTCAAAATTTTAATTAAAAGTAACTTCTGCGACAAACATTTGTCTATTAACCCGATTATTTAAATGAATATATCTTAAAGGGTTTTCAAGGTCAACGATCACGAATCTGTAGTCAGATTTCCAAATTCAAAATGGCGGACTCAAAATGGCGAAAGAATTTTTGAAAAGCTATTCTTTTTTCTATAAAATTTGTTAACAATGTTTTTTTGGGGTCGCAGATTATGAATCTGAAGTCAGATTTTGAAAATCCAAAATGGCGGAAGAATTTTTGAAAAGCTATATCCTATTTTTATAAAATTTGTTGTACAATGTTTTTTGGGGTCGCAAATTATGAATCTGAAGTCAGATTTTAAAAATTCAATATATCGGACTCAAAATGGCGGAAGAATTTTTGCGAAAAGTATATACAGTAATTTTTAATTTACGTTTAATTGCGTAAATTAGAGGTTAGAAAGAAGGGTATTTAAATTTCGAGAGGAAGCCCCTTAACGTCGTTCTATCAGTTTCTAACTGCATGAGAGAGCAAAGGATAGAACGTCGTTAAAGTTAAAGTTTCGTGTTAATTAAAACTCGATTCTAAATTATTTGAGTTAATTATAACGAATGAGAGAATAAAAAAAAATGTAAAGTTCTTATTATGCTCCGACCTCTTCATAATCTGCGACCCCAAAAACCATTGTATTCCAAATATTATAAAAAAAAGAATAGCTTTTCAAAAATTCTTTCGCCATTTTGAGTCCGCCATTTTGAATTTGGAAATCTGACTACAGATTCGTGATCGTTGACCTTGAAAACCCTTTAAGATATATTCATTTAAATAATCGGGTTAATAGACAAATGTTTGTCGCAGAAGTTATTTTTAATTAAAATTTTGAAACTTCCGTCGCTTTGAGCCACCTCTAAAATTTAACCAATCGCGTTTTTTAAGGGGTCAAAATTCTTGTTCTTTTATGTACTTTTGAATAAATCAACAGCCGTGTCCATATTCCATTCCTTTTTATTTTGAATCACCCTAATATCTATATTAGCATAACACAATTTTACAACAACTCTTTGTTAACTCAAGAGTTTCGTTTTCTGGTTGGGGGGGGGGATCCTATATCTTGAAATCGCGAAAGCCGTTATCTACGTTCGATTAAATTTAACAAAAAAAAATATAAAATTTTGTTATTAATTGCTAATATTCGCAAGGTGTTCCTAAATCCAACGCGCGTGCGCGCTCGAGCGACCGGCGCGAGAGAGGGGTTCGTCCGGGGTTCCTATCTGGGAGACGTACTCGTCGGGGTGATGACGAGCACCGTCCTCGGGGTCTTCGTGGTGGGAGGGGACGACACGGAGCGCTGAAAAGTGCTTCGTGCGTCCCCGTCTCGTCTCGGGCTAGCTGTCGCCGTTGTGAGAGAGAGAGCGATAGGGAGGGATAGAGAGAGGTCGGCGGCGGTGGCCGAGGCCTGTTCCTCGGGCACTCTCGAGGCGCATTGCGGCACGACCAGTGGGGAGAACGGGTGGAGGCGCGCTCCGGTAAAAAACCCGTTCCTCCTCCGGGAGGGGCGGACTTCATGGCGGGATTACGCCCGGCCTCATGAGATGGCGCGGGGTTCGGCCAGCGTGCCGATCTGTGATGGGTTTCGTCACAAACCCCCGGGCCTGACTCCAGTACCCCTTGGGTACTGTATGTCATATGTCGACGTTCGGGTTCGGCGGGGGGGGGGGGGGGGTGTCACATTAATAAAATTATTTGTAACATGCAGTCGTAAGTCGATCGACGGACTGTGCTAGACTAGCGACGACTGTTCCTCCTTCGGGAATTTCCCCGAAATTTATAGACCGAGGTCCCGCCTCGGTACGCGACACTCACACTGTCTCACACGCCTCTTTCACTCTCACTCGCACACGCTTTGTTTACCTATACCGGCGTATCTGTCCATTACAAGTTAACAGGGCTTTCATTAGGTCCTCAAGAAAAGATACTTTAGGTGAATTAATAAATAAAAAATTGCACAATAAACTAAAATAGAGAAAAAGGGACAAAAAACTTCTCAAGGCCTCTCAATTTTATGGAAAAGAGCCCTAAAAATGTTATCAACTATTAATAGAAAAAAGTCATAGCAATGACATTAAATTAACCCCATTTTTCTACCCCTCGTAGAAAATATCTGTGGTGCTACCTAGAGCTATGCAGTGGCGCTAGCTAGCGCCATGTTTATTTTCTACACAGACGATTATTTTTACCCACTTATTTATATTATACACGATTCGATTAATTTCTACATTCAAGTTTATTTTCTACTAGGGATATTTTGACGATTATCATTAACAGTTTTCTCAGAGTAGTCTTTGCATATAATTGCATATAATTTTTTCCATACTTAACTCACTTTAAAATTTGAATGAGAATATTAAAAAGGTGAACCCGGTAGAAATGTAGAATATTTTAAAATTCTAATAATTTTCTAAACTAGGCACAAGTATTATTTTCATTGATTATGTATAATCTTTTACGTCCAAAAGTATCATTTTTTTAAATATGTGAAATTGTGAACCATAGTGCATTACACAATAAATGTAAAACTATTTTGTTGGGTGTAATATACTCAGTAATAATAAAGTATTTAGAAGATGCTACCTACGTTCGCTGGAAGGGGACAAGTTGTCGAGTAAGATATTCTGAATATCCAGATCTTTCTTTTTCCTTTCAGCAACCTGTATAATCTTTTTTGCTTCAGGTCTCTAAACTCATTGAAATTCATCATTTAATTTTCTAAAATAAATGCAAAAATCTGCTTGTTTCTATAACAATACAATATTTCCTTGATAATTTTTTAATTCTGAAGACACTAGTTACTTCAAGTTACATAAGAAATAAAACGAAATTACAATAATAATTACCAGTTTAGATCTGGAAAAATTACAAAAGATTTTGAACTGGTCAAAGATACTTTTTAAACTATACTTCTTGTAAAATTCGATTCTCGTATTTAGTTCTGGTTGGCACCACTTGTTGATATATTTATCATCAATAATTTCTACTTGTTTTAGAAGTTCTTTGAATTCGTACTTGACATCCGATTCTAGAATATTATTAGGAATTTTGAAATTCGAGATTATGTGAACAATTAATCGTATTAATATTTTCATATCTACACAAAGTATTACCGTTATATTACATTTTGCAAGCCTAACGAACCTAAATACATAACGAACTGAAAACAATACACACTCGACACAAAAAATAATCACATTGAAAAGAAAATTTTCATTTGTTTTTTTTTGTAATTATGTTTTATAAAAAGTTTCTTGTATGATTAGGTTATTTCTGAAAAATTAATGTCTAAAAAATGTATGTCGTAATGTTTTGTTTCAATTCTATTGAGTTATACATAGATAATATGTGTTGTGTTATGTAGACATACAACTGAAATCAATATCCTACTTTCACACTTTCCGTTATAGATTTATATAATACAAACCTCACCAATAAGCCTTTTTCGTTTTCCGCGTACGTCGACTATTTAATGGCCAAGAGCTATTTCTTTTTCCCTCTGGTCTCCATAATACGTTTGAAAAACTCCAGTAGATCCTTTTCCATTACCTGATCGAGTGTAATAACTTTCTTTTAGATGCGTTGTAAAAACGCCAACTGTTAGACCAGCAAGTTCATCCAGTCGGTCTGGTGGGATTCTACGAAGAAATATAACACCGTTTCAAAAATAATTTAAAAAAACTGAATTGATCATTGGAAAAACGGCTTAAAATAAAATATTTTTTACATTAATATCTATTGGATTCATGTAAATATTTAATTTCAATAACTCTGTCACTTTTCTTACATTCTTAATGAATTTTTTAAATGCATTTGTACAGAACATCGTCAAAAAATAAGTAAAATGTGCAACCATTCAAATGCAAACAAGAATATGTAATTGCGCAAGCCGTTTTTCGTTCACGGATCTTGATATCATCAAAACAGTCTACGTAAAGTATTGTGTTTGATGAAACTTATAACCAATAACGATCTTTGCAACCTTATTTTTAGAAAAATAAGTTCTCTTTTTTTCATTCATTAATTTTTCGTAATTTTCGGGATTATTTTCAAAATCATACGCAGCTATAAATGGATCCCCTCCTAACAACTGGTCAAAATTTGATAAATATAATTAGACTCTCCGTTATTTTCAATGTCTGTACAGGGGAAGACGGAGCGAAGCGGCGAACGGCGCGAAGTGACGAATCTCAAATATTTCCATTATGATCATACAGATTGTAAAATATCATATATGGTTTCTTTGTTTACATCATTTTTCACATTTTGAGGCATGATATTTCATTTTTTGTTTTCTGATTTGCCTTTGGGAGCGAGAAATATAATTTTTAAACAAAATTGTCATTTTCCTGTACTTTGTTCTCAGATCAACGTTTTCATTTTGTCAGTTTAATAATCACTATTTATATATTTATTCTAAAAATATATTTTTCGGGCTTATTTATAAAACATGAATTGTTCCTTTTTTCTGTGTTTATAATGAGACATCGTACCTGGAAATCCAAATGATACTTTGGGGTGAAATGGCGAACTTTTTTCCCGGATGTCCCTATTCTGTGATTATTTTTTAATTTAGAATTCCGTTTTGATGAATGCATTGAGTAACCAAAACCGAAGTTAAAATACATGATCCTGATATAATACGAGTATTCAAAGCTTCCGAAGATGCAATTTCTTTTTTTACTGTTGTTGGAAACTTTGATATATCTGAAAAGGTTCATTCCACCAACGTGGAAATTTTATTTTTATTGAAACAAACAATAATAACTTAAAAGATTACGACTTGCACTGAATTTCATGATAGTTGTCTCAGAAATCTCGAGAAATAAGGATTCGCCACTTCACCCAGGTATCGACGCTTCGCCCCGTGTTTTTTAAGTTTTTTAAATTAGCCATAGCTGGACGTCTGTAAAGCATATATACCGTAAGTAACATGCATGTAAATATTGACTATGAAATTACCTATGAAATGATATATATATGGTATAGATAATTTGCATCATCCTAAATACGAAAGTCAAGGAGAGATATGATACACGGAAAAATCCTCGCCGCTTCGCCCCGCCTTCCCCTATATAAAAATCAAAACTTAAATAATTAATATAATATTATTGCCAAAACAAGACAATCATATTTAAGTTCAATTTTTTTATAATACATAAGTAAAGTTTCATTGATACAGTCACGGTTATAAAATGGTAATAATGCTAAAAAATATCTTGCCTTTGCCATCAGTACTCACAGAAGGCTGCGATAAAATTTAAGACTCATTACCAGTTAATACACTATCCTGTTCCATTAAACATTCATTAAAAGACACATTACAAGACCTCGTCAAATCTATGACACCACCCGTCGGTTCAGAATTAACAGGTATTATGGACGGATCCGTCACTATTAGAATTCGAATTAATGAAGATGACATTATGGATAAAGTGATTTTTGTATGATAAAGTGAAGTTTATAAATACTGCAGTTGTGGCTGTGACAAAATAAAGTGCATTATATATATAAATTGTACAATAAAATAGAAAATTTAGATTCTTGAATCGATGATTATTACGATTTTACTTCTGGTATTACAAAATTAATTTCTATAATTGGATCAAGAGAGTTCTATGGTAAATAGAAATAACATTGAGATTTTTAACATTGAGTAAGGTAGTAATTTACACTGAAAAACATAAATTAAAAATGATTGAATCGATTTTTCAAAATTGGGCTGTGTACTCAAAATTCTAACCAATATATATGATGTCTTAAAAAATATGAAATAATTTGGATAGGAAACCATCGAGGATCATCCGGAATAAGGAAAAACCATATTTTATATATATCGTATTTACATTCTTGTCTACTCTGCGTTATTTAATAAAATAAAATAAATCATTATTTTAACTCTTCTCATTAAAATATAAATGGAAAGAGTTTAGATAACTGTTATCATAACCGCCAAATAGTATCCTTTGCGAAACATGTACTTCATTAACGTCAAATTCTCTAACAAGGACCAATGTATTAAAATAAAAAAGACGAGATAATTTATCATCGGTAATTTTATAGTGTTATTTCTACTCACTTTTATCAAACCAAAATTGATTCGCTATCGATTAATGCTCATATATATCTACCACACACATCCTTTTGGATACCCAAACACACCTAAATTCTCTCAAATATAATAATTACTTCAACTGAACAGGCATTTTTAGTCAGATTTTTTATTTAACCATTTATCATGTTTCGCCAAGAACAAGATTTATCGACATAATTTAACACCCATCGTAATTCATTTAAATTAAACTTAAATTCACTCATTAATATTCTTTTGTAAAATCACGAAATTATTCAGCAGGTAGATGTCAGTATTTTATATCTTCATATATTTATATCATAGTATGTATAAAACATAAAGGCCTTTTCTGCACATTTTTTAAAATAAAACAGGTATTGACTAGATAATTTACTTTTGTTTGTACATTACTACTTAACCTTCTTCATCCTGGAAATGGTCACACAAAGAGCAGATCATTTAAGCTTACCAAGTATGATTCACTTGGTCCATTATAACCTACAAATTCAACATCCCCCCCCCCCCCTTATACAGACCGTACAAGGACCGGACGACCTGGGCCCTGTAGTCAGAACCCCATCTCTGGCTGAACCTCGTAGTCGAAGTTCAACCAGACGGAATTTTGATTCGACGATCGAGCCTTGTAGTCAAAACTACGAACGCTGGAATCAAACCCTGGCCGCTAGTGCCTCTGTACGTCGGTATAGCGATAACTGCAGATCGACTTAGCAGACGCCATACTCACATTTGTCAAGGATGTAGGAAACTGCAGAAAACTCACAACAAGTACAGCAGCGGCCATGAATCGATTCCCGCCTTATAAACAACCCATGGAAATGTAAAGAAACAACGTGGCCCGTCTTACGTATATTGCGAGCTGCTGCTTGAATACAATTTCGAAGAGTTGTTTTCCCAACCGGGGATCGAACTCACGACTTTGTAGTCCAGTACGCTACCACTCGCGCTACGGAGCCCATAAATTCAACATGTGCTCCTGGTTTCTCGAATCGCGGTGAAAATCGATAAGACTACTAAAAATAGATTACTGGAAATTGGAGTTCATATTCTTTCTTAAAAATAGGTATTTATCTTCTGAAACTTGGAAACCCATTGCATCATTACGACCAGAAAATCCAATTTCGATTGTTTTCCTTCTGCCCAAATTGATGGTTATGTGGTAATGCAATTAAATTTCAAATAACTGTGGCCACCACGTATAAGGAAACAGTACCATTGGTTGAACAATCCTCCCTTAAAACAAAAGTCATAAAATACACTTTTTTGATGTAAATTACGTAGTATGATATTAAACGCATTTAGCATTCACCATTCAATTTTCTTGAAAATTACAATTTTAATATTTATCGATTTAACATACAAAGGAACATACCTCCGCCACGTCAAGGTTGATTTATGCTTGAAAAACAACGTGGTTTCATTATTCACAACCGTAGGGAACTTCTGATTCGACCACAATGTCCGAAGATTCAGACCGAAAAGAAGGAACATTTCGTTTTTCCTATCAGTTTCTACAATTGCTTATTCCTACTTGCCTTTATGGCGAACATAAGCCACCTTTAAAAGGATTGCACCGGCATATGTGTTACAGATACTTAATTATTTTATTATTTGAACATGTTTGTAATTGTTAATAATAAAGTTACAGCGTTGTAGGTGTTAATCGAGGTTTGCTATTTACAATATGATTATTTTCTCTGTTGTTTTTTAATATTCTTTATCATAATTTCAATATAGTTTATTGTACAAAGTATTGAAGATTTCAATATAAAATTGAATTAAAGAAGAGATTTATAATTGGAAAATGACGAAGAGTTCTGCTCAGAAGAAGACAGATGGTCATTGGAATATCTTTGCAGAACATACAATATTTCTGGCCTGGATGAAGACAGTTGTCAATGGAATATCCTTGAATAGACATTAAATCGAATGGTGTGATATCAGTGATAAATTAACATGATTCAGATTGAATTTGAATTCGAATCACCGATTTGCAATTGTTGTTTGATGGTTGTTTTTTGTCTTTTCTGTCTGTCACTCTTGACTTTTTGGTTAACAAATTTTCAGCTCTGACTAAAATGAAACAACAACAAAATTAATCGAATTGTTATTTATTAGCAGAGACAATCATTATTGACAACAAAATGGTGGAGGCGCCGGGTAAACTTTATCCGAATATCGATCGAGTCGGCAAAGGACAATGGTTCGAGGTCGAGGAAGAAGGCATGGAGGACGAAGAAGAGGAAGTCGTACACGAGACGAATCAATGCGAGGAAGAGATGAAGAAATTCAAAGAAATAACAATTCGATATCTCCTAGTCAGGTTGCAGTACAGTAAAAGGAATGCAAGGAAAGCTGTATCCTCATTAATGATAACTACGAACGAAACAAAAAAAAATTATGCAAGTACTCCATTTACGGTTCGGGAATCCTGGTGCGGTTGCAAAACGTATAATTAATAAACTTCGCGCTTTACCTATGATTTCCGGTGTCAGTGTTGAACTTATAGATTTTGCAACTACTGTAAAAAATTGTGTCGCCCCATTAGAAGCCGCAAAGCATATAGGTTATTTACCTAACGAAGAACTTTTGATGGAAATTACACGAAAGATGCCGTCAGCTTTGATATATAATTATAATCGTTATTAAAATGAAAGCGATAGTCAGGAAGAACCTGCGTTAGTAACTTTATCGAATTTTTTATTCTTTGAAGCTGAAATTGCATGTAAAGCTGGTATTTATGAAATCGTAGAATCAAAAACAGAATATAAAAAACGAGATCGTGACTACAGTCCTGACAAAGAACGATTTACTTCAAAGCGGGTGAAAACGAACTATTACAATAATTTTAAACCTAATACACGTTTTAATGAAAGAGTTTTCACATCGACAAACGTAAATGATTGCGTAAATGATGAACTGAAAAATAATTGTGCATTCTGTAAAAATGATCATTTGATAAACGATTGTCAACAATTTCGAAAACTATCTACTACAGATCGTTGGAACTGGGCTAGTACAAATAAAGTTTGTTTCAGATGTTTAAATAATTCTGAACATAGATCAAATCGATGCCGGGAAAAGAGTTGCAAAATTGAAGGATGTAATAGTACACATCATACATTATTACATAGGACACGCGATGAAAAAGTCGATCAACAAATTTCAAAATTAAGAGAAAATGCGATAAGATCAATAAGTCAGAATAGATCAAGCAGTTGACTAGAAATGGAAAAACGCGTTCTCTTAAAAATTGCGTTAATAAGACTACATGGACCAACAAAAAATATTCTCGCATTTGCTTTAAGGGATGAAGGATCGACGATAACATTATTAGATGGAAAATTAGCTAGTGATTTAGGTATTCGGGGTACTCGACAACCATTAAATATAACTAACGTGGGGAGTCAGAATGTTTCGGATTATTATAGTGAACGGGTAAATTTTGGAGTTAGTTCACCAAGTGGTACAATAATACATTCAATAGTCGATGCACGAACTTTAAATAGATTGGTACTCCCATGTCAAACGTTAAGAAACTCTGAAATAAAAAACTATCCACAGTTATCTCGATTACCCATTGAATCGTATACAGATGCTATACCAACATTATTAATAGGTCAAGATTATTGGGACTTGATAACAGCAATTCGTATTCAATCCACGAATCGAAATGAACCTGCTGCATCCCTTACAAAATTAGGTTGGATAGTACACGGTCAGATTCCTTTATACTCGACATAGTTCAATTACATGTGTTGTTCACTAACCACGCTGAAATTTCCAGATGAGTGTAACCATCTCATATCTGATATAGAATTACAAGCTCTCGTGAAAACGATATTTAGTGTTGAAAGTGTAGATGTTTCAAATTTTAGTAAAAATAATAAAGAAGAGACGAGGGCAGAAAATATTTTATTGTCAACCGCAAAACAAGTGGGCTCCAGTTGGCAAGTTGGATTATTATGGAAAAAAGATGACATAAAAATGCCAAATAATCGCAGGAATGCAATGCATCGACTAATGTTGCTTGAAATGAGAATGGATCGTGATCCTGAATATGCAAGACGGTACTGCAAACAACTAGATCATTTACTTGAATGTAGATGCGCAAAAAGATTAACAGTTCCAGATAATAAAAATCCTCGGACATGGTATCTACCACATTTTGGTGTATTAATTCAAATAAACCGAAAAAATTTCGATTTGTATTTGATGCTGCAGCTAAAACCTATGGGGTTTCTTTAAATGACAAATTATTATCTGGTCCCAATCTTACATGCTCATTGTTAGGAGTTCTTATAAGATTTAGAGAACGAGCTGTTACGTTCATGGGAGATATTCGAGAAATGTTTCTTCAAGTTAAAATTCAACCAGAAGATCAAGACACACAACGATTTCTATGGCGAGGCATGGATAGAAAACGGGATCCCGATACTTATGTAATGACATCCACGTCATTTGTGGCGACATCTTCACCTTGTACAGCACAATATATTATAAATCTTAATGCCAGTAAATTCATTACTAAGTATCCACAAGCTGTAAGGGCTGTAAAAAACAAACATTATGTAGATGATTATTTAGACAGCGTTGACACGGTAGAAGAAGGTATTAAAATAATTAATGAAATCACCGAAATTCATAAAAAAGGAGGGTTTGGGATCACAGGTTGGGCTAGTAATAGCAAGCATTTATTACGATCACTATCAAGTCAAATAAAGGTTAATGATAATTTTGAATTTACAAAAGATCATATAGAAAGAGCATTAGGTGTAAAATGGAATTCTACAAAAGATATTATTTCATTTAATATAAATCCAAAGAAAATAGAAAAATATAGTCACAATATCATGAAAGAAATATCTAAATGAGAAATATTACGAATTATTATGTCAGTTTACGATCCTCTTGGAATGTTACTTCCATTTACAATTAAAGGTAAAATGTTGCTCCAAAATGTTTGGCGAAGTGGAATCGGGTGGGATCAGCCTCTAAAAAAGAGTGAATATGACCAATGGACATTGTGGATTAGGGAATTTCAGGAAATTGAACAATTTTCCATTCAAAGAGCTTATTTTGGTCATACAAAATTACCTAGTGATATTGAGCTACATGTCTTCAGCGACGCAAGCGAAATAGCTTATTCTGCCGTAGCATATTTATGAGCTGTACGAAATAATGGACAATTCATATCTCCTTCGTAGCCGGAAAATCGCGAGTCGGTCCCTTAAAACCATTATCTATTCCTCGAATGGAACTGCAAGAAACATTAATGGCATGTCGTCTTGGCACAACTATTATGGAAGAACTTGAAATAAACGTTAAAAAACGATATTTTTGGACTGATTCGCGTACAGTATTAAGTTGGATACGAGCAGATCCTCGGAAATATGAAGCCTTTGTGGTACACCGACTTGGAGAAATCGACGGGATAACGAATGTATCCGAATTGAACTGGGTGCCATCAAAGGAAAATCCTGCTGATAATGCAACGAAAAATGTAGGAAATATAAAAGAACATATGAAAAAGTGGCTTCAAGGTGCACCGTTTCTTTATAAATCAAAAACTCATTGGCCACGACAGCCGGGTATAGGTAAAGATAGGGAGTCTAAAGTTGAAATGAAGCATGCATTCCTAGCAGCATTGTGCGAGGAGAATCGAATTCCATTGCCAAACGTAGATCATTTTTCAAAATGGTTATGTTTGATTCGTAGTACTGGTTTTGTTTTATCAGCAATTCAACGTTGGAAACGAACAAATCAATTCGAAATAACAACCGAATTGATAGAACGTGCAGAACAAATGTGGATTCAGAAAGTTCAAGAAGATTGTTTCAATAAAGATTTACAAGCTGTAAAGGAAAACATTATTACCGAAAGGTAGTAGATTGAGCAAGCTATCACCATTCATTTTCCATGACGAAAAATATGAAGAATAGATGGAAGGATTAATGCAGCTGATGTACCATTTGATGTAAAGTCACCAGTCATTTTAGATGGTAAACATCCGTATACCCGTCTTCTTATACAATATCATCACGAACGTATGAATCATGGATTAACTGAAGCAGTGGTCAATGAATTAAAGTAAAAGTATTGGGTATTAAATTTACGGCCCACTGTAAGGTCAGTCGTATCTCGATGTCAATGGTGTCGTGTTCAAAAAGCTAAACCACAAATTCCTCGTATGGGAAATTTACCAATAGCAAGATTAGGACACCATCAACGACCGTTCACCTTTTGTGGAATTGATTATTTTGGTCCAATGGCTGTAACAATTGGCAGAAGAACAGAAAAAAGATGGGGCGTTCTCATAACATGTTTAACTACTCGTGCCGTTCATCTTGAATTAGCATCGTCTCTATCAACAAATTCAGCTATCATGGCCCTTAGAAGAATGATAGCTCGTCGTGGAAGTCCATAAGAGATATATTCTGATAATGGAACCAATTTAGTAGGCATGGACAAAGAATTACAGAACGCTCTCAAGGAACTTAATTATGATGTTTTGCGGGAAGAAATGACCAATCGTAAAATCAAGTGGCGATTCATACCGCCGGCAACTCCTCATATGGGTGGAAGTTGGGAAAGGTTGGTCAGAAGTGTAAAGACTGCATTAAAAGCAACCTTAAATTCAAGATCGCCGAAAGAAGAAATTTTAATGACGCTTATTACAGAAGTTGAACATATTGTAAACAGCAGACCGTTGACACATGTTTCGGTTGAAAATCCAGACATGGAAAGTTTGACTCCCAATCATTTCCTCATTGGCTCTTCATCTGGTGCACCTGTACCAGGGAAATTTACAGATGAGGATTTCTGTTTACGTAAGAATTGGAGGAAATCACAACGATTGGCCGATATGTTTTGGAAACGATGGGTGAAGGAATATTTCCCAAATTTAGTAGTAAGAAAATGTTGGTCCCAAGGAGTGCGATCACTTCAAATCGGCGATATTATGATTATTGCAGATCCAGCGTTTCCCCGAAATACTTTGCTTAAAAGATTAATTGTGGAAGTTTTTCCAGGAAGAG
The DNA here is from genome assembly GCA_030407085.1 of Trichopria drosophilae. NCBI lineage: Eukaryota > Metazoa > Arthropoda > Insecta > Hymenoptera > Diapriidae > Trichopria > Trichopria drosophilae. The sequence continues at coordinate 63,873,375 of CM059582.1, read as the reverse complement.
TTGGACGTATACGTTCAGTAAACGTACAGATTCGAGGTCATATATTTCGACGATCAGCGGTTAATATTGTAGTTTTAGTTCCTGTATCTGATCGTACGGAAATATCACATTCCCGTACTGGGAGGGAGAATGTTACAGATACTTAATTATTTTATTATTTGAACATAACGACTAACAAGCGATTTTGCGGCGTTTCAAATACAACAAAACAATCTCGCTATGCAAATACAAGATCTTAGTGATTCGCAAGAGTTGATAAATAATCGCGTGTCTGCACTAGATGCCAGAGTGGAGGACCTAGAACTCAACTCGGTTCGGAATGACCGCAAAGGTATGTCTGAAGTGGTCGCAGAAATCCGTGCTCAATGGAGATGTGCTAAAAACGTGATGGTTTATGCTGTTCCGGAAATTCTTGATGCGGATCCGGATTCTGTGAAGAGTCGCGAAACCGTAATTATTACGGTTAATATCTTTGTAATGTGATCTCTATAATATTTAGCTGCCGAGCCCTCTCAGTTACTCACGTTTTGGTCGTCTGTCTCAGGAGGCTCAAAGGCCAAGACCGCTCAAAATATTGTTACACAGCCGCTCAGCACAAGCCCAGAGGAACTACACCCTAAAGTACAGAGATGGTCGTCCATATGTCGCAAAAATCCGTCCACAACATCGCCAAGAGGACTAGACTGCCATTTTCTTCTAGTGTGCCCTGTGCCACCGCGTCTGCTGTGTTGTCGAATATATCGGAGTATGCTTCGTCTACATCGCAATGCGTTGATTCGTCGTTATTATCTATTCTGTATCAGAACGTTCGCGGCCTCAACACTATACTTGAATTAGCATCAATTAGTTCGGGTGCTCAAAATTTTGATGTTTTCGTGCTTACCAAAATGTGGCTAAACCGACCGTCGCGAGTTCACTTGTATTTCCTTGTTCGTATTACTCTGCGTATTATTCTGTATTTAGACATGACTTACTTTGATGTCCTTTCGTGGTGTACGGACCATCGTCGCGCTATATCGAACTTTCATCCGTAGTCGCTTGGAATACGGTAGTGTGGTCTGGTCACCAAACCAATCGTCCTATATTGCCCAGCTTGAAGCTGTGCAGCATCGTCTGCTCAAGTTTCTTATTTTTAAGCAGTCAGAGTTTTATCCCCCTCGTGGAACCGGCCACTCGGCTCTACTCCAATCGACAGGTTTTGCGTCACTTGCTGACCGCCGTCAGATATGTGCATTTTTATTTTTTATGTAAACTCGTCAAGAGTTCTTCGATTGCGCCGAACTTTTGGATCAAATCAACTTGCGTGGTCAGTTGTGCTACCTTCGTTCACTGCAGGTTCTTGCACTGGTTCGGTCCCGTACCAACATTGCTCCTTACCCCCCACGGTGGGCCTTAACTAAAATTAAATAAAAAGAGCTTACACATAGAAAATTAGTAGTGATTCTGTATTTACAATGTTCATAGATAAGAAAAATAAAAAAACTAAAATAATCTGTGGAGAGATTTTTAAATAAATCCACTTTGAACAGTTTTGCACACGAAGTACGATATTTTGGAAAATATGGCATTGTTTTATATGAATAGAAAGGAAAAAATGATATAATAATAATTTTTAAGTGGTAATTCTATTAAACATTTATTATTTCAAAATTTTAGTACTAATAAAATATAAAAATGTAACATAATTTAATTATAATTACATTAATTTAAACATGTAAAGCATTATATATACAAACTGCGCTCAAAAGGTGTTTCGGATAATCCGGGTGATTCGCAGGAACCTTATTCATTACCCAGGAAGACTTTAAGAAATCAAAATATACAATTTTACAAGATATAGGAATCATATCTTAGAATGATTTTTCGGTGATAGTTGATCGAAACAAAATACGGAGAGCAGGTATACTCATTTTTCAAACCTTCAAAATGGTTCATTTGTCTGGTAAACTACAGCGAATTACGTTTGCGTCATTTGTTTTTAAAAGTAGATGGAGGAACGTTGGCCCGAAGTAATTTTTCGTTCCAATAGGAAAACTGCTTCAAAATTGTGAAACACTACCGGTTATTTGTTTTCCAGCGATTTTATTGAAGTTGTTGGTCATGGACTTCGCTCAACTTTACAGATACCAAAAATATTTATACAACATTGCCTCCGCCATTTTCAACAATAACGTTCCTCTTGACCTCACTAATAGAAATGCAGGAGAAATAGCATATTCTACATGATTGACAACAGCTAATGGAATATAAAATTATTTCTTAACGTTGACGGTACTTAAGGGAAAATCATTAGTTTACCCTGTCAATGCGTCATTTTAGACGCCATATTGAAATCGATATTTTGAAAATTATTTTTATAGGCCCGTAACTTTTTATTTCCAGGTCCCAATGTACGATTTAAAAATGTTATATGTAAAAAGAAAAGGTGTTTCAAGGTAAAAATGATGTTTGACAAAAAAAAAAGGTTCGAAAAATCGTGTTTTTTTTAAAATAAAACTAAAAAATAACATTTATTTGTGGTGTGACGGCATTCTGCCCTGCGCCAATCGGAAGAGCATACCCAAAAATAGTCGGATATGGACATTAAGTAAGCCTTTCTCCCGTTTCAGATAATTGGCACGGCATCCAACTTCGAGTACTCGAAAACTGCAATTGTAGCGTTAAAGGGTTTATTCTTCGTCATTTTATGTATCATCACAAAAGATAACGTATTGCCCTTAATGTAAATTATCAATTCTTGGTGAAGTATGAGATTTTTTTAATTATTATTTTATGCCCAATCCGCCATCGATTTTGCACATCCAAACGTTTTCAAATCCTGATATCTTGTCGAGAACCATTTTTTGTTGGTTGTTATGAGTAGAGCATTCGATGCAAATCGAGGTAAGGAATACAATGATTGAAAGCATAGATATGGCCAAATTCTGCTTTTTGCGATTGAGAAAGCACGAATAAATAAAGAACAATTTTCCTTTGTCAAATATTAAAAAATATATATTCCCTTTATAATTACGCATCGCAGCTAAACATTATTCTTTGAACCTCAACCACATCTGTCTTGAAGCACCTCAAAGTGAGGAATTTGAAGGTATTATTATTGTAAGATGTATTGGAAATCATATGATATTAATTTTGTTCTGTTAACGCTAAATTTGCTTGCAAAAACTATTACTGCCAATGTTCACATGACTGAATGGGGTCTATCTATGACATGATCATAGTGTTATATGTAGGTGACTTCATGATCGACGTGTCTTAATTTAAAAAGGTTAAATTTATGGGAATGTAATTTAGAAATGGCTTTAAAAAGAAACTTTAATATGATAAATTGCTATTTTAACTCTGAATACGTGTTTGTTAACTACGTTTTATTTGCACAAATGGGAGAATTAAATATGAGTGAAAATAAATTGCAGATATATTACTTTATTGGCGTCTGGTTCTAGGGGTATGAATTTTGGCCTTAATGGAACATATTTTCTCCGTTAATTTTGTTTCTTTTTTGTTTACCTAACTGATGCTACTAACTATTGGGATGAATAATTGTCTATAAATGTTGTTTCTGTTTGTACATTTGTAATAGTTCTATGTTTACTTCTGGATTCATATAAGTCGTTAGTTAATATACATTTCTTGTTATTCGAATCTTATATAGGTACCAAAGTTCGAAAATCGGAAATAAATTCAGAGGTTTGGACAGTCAATCCATGTTTTGACGTATACTCTCTACGGTCAACTGATGAGGAAATTGAATATCCACCATACTTAAAGAAAGTGGTTAAGGTAATTGCGTTTTTTAAGAACAAATACATTCAATATTGCTAATTATGTAAGAACAAAAGTTCTTCCTTATTTCTATCTCAATGGTCGCTAGAATATTTTTCTCATATTTCTGATAATATAAAATAATTTACCAATCGACTTCTAACTTTTATGATTCAAATGTAATGATCTGTTATATTACGAATATGGTACAGTATCTTTATCGAGAGTCAAATCGCAGGTATTGAGAAAGGAAAATCATATTAATTTTTCACTGCTGCACGTTGGTTGTTCTATTGTTTTATTGGTAATTTGCTTTAATTAAAAAGAACAATATTGTAAACCCGGGAAAATCTGCTTACTGCACTTAAAAAGGTATTCATGGAAGTGTTTTTAAAATCAGAGGCGAGTGCGCGGCAGTGGCGTGAACAATATTGACAACTAGACATTCATATTAAAATAGTTTCTATGCATAAGTGAAAACTGTTTTACTCAATCAACACTTATTTCGAGTATATTATTGATCTTGTTCAAGAATTTGTCGTTGGCTGATATGAAAATACAATGTAAACATTTTACCAACATACGCGTATATAATAAATGGGGCGAGATGTTTACGACCGTTAAGGCGTCCGCCTTGTGTCGGAATCTGATCGTCTCCGAAGGTTCTGGGTTCGATTTTCCGTGTAGCAACTTTCTGCGCGTTGAATTGAACTCGGTACCGACACTGCAGCCACCTACCTCATGGTTTGGGGCGTGGTTGTAGTGAAATTTCACGCTGATCTGGTAGAGATTTGAGCAAAAAATTTCCACTTTTCGGACAGATTGAGCGACATAAGATACCAATGTTGTTGTTAAAGTTATTATTAAAATAATAATAATAACAATAACAACAACAACCAAATAATAATAATAGGGGCCTAAAGGGAACGATCAGGAGTGTTACAATAACAATAACAACAACAATAACAAAAATAATAATAGCTCGAAACCTTGGTCTGGTTGTCAACGTGGGACGTAGTGGTGCACAGGAGGCTGAGTCAGTCATAAACCTGTACTCGGTGCGTCTCAGGGCTAACATACGGAGGAACAACTCCGTATTTTGGAGGGAAAGCATATGTACAAGCCATTACATAGACAATTCTTTCGAAATGAGAAAAACATAGAATGATATATGAAAAAAACATAAGGATACATGGATATGGTTTTGCCTGCATTAACTTTTTTTGTAAACTTGTGTAATTATTCAAAATTTCGATCCGGCCAAGTGATAGTAAATTAAATATTTTTCCCGTTTTTCGTGCATTTAAATTTTTCAAAAACTTGGATTTACTTGGTTTTCCTAACTCCCACCGAAATAGTCTCCTAATATTTAGCCTCTTTAAACACATGTGACTTCCAGAATTCTATCGTCAATTCTTTCACTTCCGAATTTAATAGATCTCTTAACCATATTTTCCATATTTTCACCGTGTAAATTCATTATATTACTTTTGAATAGTTTTCTACCGTCTGTTGTTTTTTATTATTTCATTGTTAAGACATTTACTGCTCAACAATATGCTAAAATGCTAATCTGCTATGGATTAGCAGAAAAACAAGCTGCGCTTGCAGCTAGAATATATCGCGATACCTATTAGAATGATCGAAGATCGTTATTCAGATGCAAATGTGATTACTCGAGCAGTTGATCGGGCAGTTAATTTTGGTTCGTTGGTGCAGAATCGAGTCGATGTCGGTTGTAATAATCGCATCCTGAATGATGACGAGGAGGCAATTTTGGAGCACTTTGATCAAAATCGGACCCCTAGCACTCACCGAGCCGCCCAGCAACTGGGTATTAGTAGCCACAGCACTGTTAACAAAGTGTTAAAAGAGGATGGACGACACACTTATCATTATCAGTTGGACCAAGAATTATTGCCTTTCCTAAAAGAGCAATGATTGAAACACTTTAAAGGCCATTTATCCTAGGTAGAAATTGACTAACGGCGGGGTACTAACTCGGTACTGACTGCCGGAGCTCAGTACTGATCGTCGGTACTGAATCAGAAATGGCCCGGTCCTGGTCAGTAACATTCTTCAACACTAACTGCCGGACTAGGGTAGCACTGGACCAGTACTGACTGACAGTATACAGTTTGAGAATAAAAAAACAAATTAATTTAAATAATTTCATTTTTTTCTTAATTATTTTTTTCTAATACTTTTTAAATTTATTTTTATTTATTGAGTATTTTATTACTATTCTCTCGTATTCTGTATTTACATATTCTCTTATAATTTAAATGGTAACAAATAAATGAAAAAAAAAGGCTTGGGTGCTCCGCCGGGATTCAAACCTAGACCCGTAGCTCAGAAAGCATGCACGCACGAACGATAAATTACATTCTAAGTTAAAAACATATTTTCAGAACTTATACATTAATATGCATCAGAATTTTGTTTTTAGATATAACCAATACTGTAAATTCACAGTATGCAGCGCCGTGCGAGTTGATATATTGAGTTAAAATTATCTAAACATTATCAATTTGTTATAGTATAATTTAGACAACGTAAATTAAAAAAGTAATTGTCGGTAACTTATCTTTGCAGGGTTATCCAATTTCTGCTTAATTTTAGGTTTATAATATAAAACTTTAAGCAGTAATTTATTTAAGTCGATTTAAGACATTGTAACCCTGTCGTAAGCTGTCATTAGTACTTATTAATTTTTTACAAAAGGTGATGAAGCAACGGAGAAGAAAAACACACACAACTTGATTTATTTTTGAGTTTGTAAATACATTAACTGATTTGTTAATCAATTGATTGTTGTTCTTCGATTGAGTGCTTGTCGTCACGAGACGTTATCAATGATGATTGAAGACTGCTTCTCTGTTTATTGTTAGTCAGATAAGGAGATAATTGTTTGGACACTTGAGCGGAGGCGACAGTAGTGTCTTTGATTATTGTTTATTGATGATGCGGTTGTTTGTTAATAAATTTAGTTCAATTTTTCTATATTTCCAAAAGAACTCCCCATAGTTCGAATGAGATGATACGTCCTTTGCAAAAATTCAACCCGAGTGTGAAGTTAAACGTAGAGCAGTTGAAACGCTTCATGGAGATTCCTGAAGGCGTTGATATTACAATAGAAGCTAAGAGAAAAAAAGTTTGCAAAATTCAACGTGCCTTATACGGTCTAAAAATAAGCCCGAAAAGATGGTATGAAAAATTCTCTGAAAGAATACTAAAGTTGGGATTGAATGCTCATGATTCTGAGCCTTGTCTTTTCACTTGGAGTGACAATCGCAAATTCATGCTGCTGTTACTTTATGTAGATGATATATTAATAACTAGCAATGACACAAACAAGTTGGAAGAAATCAAGTTGAAACTCAAGTCCGAATTCGAAATGTCCGACTTGGGAGAACCCAAGAATTTTTTTGAAATCGAGATAAACAGAAACAGACAAGAACAGACTGTAACTCTGACACTTGAAAAGTATATTGATAAACTGCTTAAAGCATATGGATATAGTTAAATGCATCCGCAGAAAACACCCATGGTGACAAATCAAGTGGCAAACAGAGAGAGAGAGAGAGAGAGAGAGAGAGAGAGAGAGACGAGAAAGGGAAGAAATGCAGATAAGCTTGATGAGACACAAACTAAAACAAATGGTCCTTACAGAGAAATAGTATCTGGCTAATACTGTTCGTCCAGACATAGCATATTCCGTGAACGTGCTAAGTAAGCATCAAATTAACCCTACTGACGTAGAATGGACAATGGTTAAGCCAGTATGCCGACATCTGAAACATATCAAGGGTCTGTGTCTAAAGTTTGAAGGAAAGCTCAATGACTTGCAAGAATTCCCAGATGCGAGCTTTGCCGATAGCAGGGGTCCCATAACGACGAGTGGATTTGCAATTAAATTATACGGTGATACTGTTGCTTGGAAGTCGCACAAACAGTCGTATGTGGCACTGTCTACTTGCCAGGCAGAATACGTTGCGATGAGTGAAGCTTGTCAAGAAATGGTATCTTTGCAAGTTTCTTTAAGTTCGATGTTGCAAGACTCATTTTTGCCCATGACTCTGTGGTGTGAAAATCAGGCGGCTGCAGCTAGCAGCCAGGTAAACTATACCGCTAAGCTCAAACACATAACAGAAGTCAGAGAACATTCTGTCCGAGAGTGTGTAGACAGAGGTCTGATTAAAGTTCGCTGGATTGCTTCGAAACAGAAAATTGCTGACATATTTACGAAGGCATTGCCGCTAAATACACATAGGAGCTTGATTGTATTAATATTGAATAATAGATTCCCGAACTAACACCTTTTCTTCTGTTTAGATGTTAAAGAAGCCCGCAAGCTGGATTGAGTTGACGAGCATGCTGTCTACAACATCTGCTCGGGAGGGAGTGCGAAGTATGAATGAGCAGATGCAGTCCACAGTCGGTATTGCAGCGCGTCTCTGTGCTTCTGATTTGCTCCGCTCGGCGCTGTTGTGCTTCATTTCAGTTTCATGACCGAGAGCGGCGCTTTGGTCAGTCTTCGTTCATCATTCGACAGGCGCGGTTCTTTCTATAGCTAACAACATCTTTTGTAAAACGCGAATAAAGCTCGATACAGCAGGATTATTGTTAGTTGGATATAAATGTAAATAATAAACCTATGATACAAATCGTGTCCCGTTTTATTTGGCAGAACCTAGTCGCCCGAAAATAAATCTCAACATAACCAATATAAGTTTATTCTTACCTTTTTTCCGCATTTTCGCTTCGTAAATCTCGACGAAGATGTGGTCTTCGTGCTCCCCAACGACATCGCAATATCATTGTTGCCCTTGTACCATAATTGCATCTAACTTTATATTAAGTAAAACTCGCTTCCAACTATTAATTCATCATTTATTCCACCATCTTAGTCTTATAGTAATATATCTTCCTTGTCGATCCATATGTTATACTTATCTTCAAAGCCCAACCATTTAACAAACACTTTAGAACCTTTATGACCTAGAATTTTTTCAATCAGATAAACGTCTGGATTTTTAGTACGTTGCAGTTATAATTCATAAAATCCACCTGATATTGCGTTTTCTGCATTGTCTTCTAGTAAATATGTTACTGGATACGGTTTTTTAACTTTTATTATTTTAAAAACTTTAGTCGTCCAGTTTGGTGTATATCCCTTTTCAAATATGTGTTTAAATTTACTAATACGAACTTGTTGACCTACTTAAAATTTGGATGAATATTTTCATTAACAATTACATTATACACATGTTCCAATAATTCTTTTTAATTGTCTTTATTAACATCTTGTGGCTTCATTTTAATAGTACGGTGTGTGCTATTGTGATAATCATTAATCAAGTCTGGTAAGATATGGAGCCATTGATAATTACCATGAAGGGTAAACTACGGCCACGTTTTATTTTTCAAAGTACGATTAAAGCGTTCGCCAATTGATGCTTTTCGATTACTGTATGTAGAATATAAATTGATGTCATGGTTTTTCATTTAATTTGAAAATTTTGAATTATAAAATACTTTTCCTAGTCGGTATGTAGATTCTTTAGAATTCGACCCATTTCAAATATCGATTTCATGGCAGCTGTGACGTCATCACCAGTCTTTCTTTTTACTGGGCGGGCTCATGCATACTTAGAGAATACATCGATGACAGTTAACAAGTATTTGTAACCCCTATTTTCATCTGCATATGGCATCATTTCTACAAGATCAGCTTGCCAAGTTTCATTTAATCCGCGAATATCTACTCGCCCTCCGTCTTATATAATTTTTTCTTGCTGGTTTATGAAGCTCCTTCACAACTTCTCTTTTCTCTTTTGCAGTCATTGTCGTTAAAGAGATATGGCAACGTCTTGATTAAAACTGTTGGGTGGATTGTTGCAGATAGTTTATTTATACACATTTTTCAGACTAACTAATTAATTCTTCCGTAAGGAGTACAAATGTGGCATATCCCTCTTCATACCATCCGTGTTTTTATGAATCTCCTTAAAGGAATCACTGTTTTTATGGACATTTTGTTCTAGGAAAAAAATTAATTTCTCAGCATCGTGAGCTACAGTACTACTCTCCCTTGTGTCATAGGTATGTTTTTTCAAGTCTCCTTCTATATTAGCAATATCTACCGTAAGACTATCAATCAAACCATTATTTCTATTCAAATCATCTTTATTTTTCTTTACTTCCTGCTCTAAGTCAGTGATATTATTCGTGAGGTTGCCAAGCGCGGAATTATTTTTATTTAAATTGCTGGTATCTTTAGTTATTTCTTGATGTAATTCAATAGTATAATTTCCGAGATCTGAAGATATAATGCGCCTCTTTTCTATTTCATTATAATTTTTATTTATATCTTGATGCATTTTTTTATGCTTTTTTCAAAATATTCAATCTTCTCATTATTTTTAATTAAACCTTTACACAGTTCATCTATTTACTGTTTAATACCGCGAATAGATGTGTGGAAGATTCTCAAAGTAATGGCATCATCCGAATCTGTCGGAATTCCGATATTACATAACTTTCTTTTCTTAAAATCATAAGAACCATCTGTAGCAATTTCAACACTGAAATACTTGCTTCCGTGCTCGTTGAGACGAACGTCCAAATACATCGATGCTCATTACGATACTGATGTAATTATCACGCAATTAATATATTATATTAGCTTCGCGCAACTCTTCAATAATCGATAAAATTTCACTCGAAAGGCTTGAATTAGCAGCAGCTTGCGATGCTATTAGAAGGCGCAAACGATCGATAGGTTCATTTGGATCATCTCAATGCACGTAGTCAATTTTGCAGTTTTGTCCAACAATCATGTATCCAGGCAAATTACCACCCTTTTTCGGAACATCATTGAATTTCCTTGATATAGTTTCAATACTTCTGGGATGCATTATACCGAATAGGGTTTTCCTGATTCCAATCGTTTCTATGTGCATTAGTTAAGGTGAGTATACTTTTATAATTGTTTAAATCAGATTGTTGGATTATAGCTATATCCGCTTTTTTCTTAAATAATAACTCTAGCAAACCTTCAGTAATTGCAAATTTATTCTCCTTAACAATAACATTTTTATTTCTAAATTCTATTGCGGAATCACCGATCCTTGTAGTTCCCATCTTCTATACGAACACCGTAAATTGTATCAATGATATCACTTTTCTCATGAATATTTCTCATCAGTAAAGTTAGAAACTTATTTGATAACCTTTATTCAGCATGATATGTAGGTGTTTTAATATCACTGCTAAATGTCTGCTCTAACGGGGGATTATCCATCCATGAAGCATATCATCATCATCATCATCAAAATCGTTAACATCATTATTTTCTATGCTATCTGTTAATTTATCCTTCACGCTTTTATTATTAATCGCATTTTTGTTGATCAACATTGTTGTAGCGTCTGGTATTTTTTCCAATGGACTTATCAGAGGTTTGAGCGTTTCACTTATCGCAAGATCATGCGTTTCTTTACCCATTTTTAATAATCGATGTTTTCGGCAAATAGATTCGATGGCTTTGATAATTTGATGTAAAATGTCTTGCTGCTGTTTAAGTGGAGAAGACATGTTAATGCATGCAAGTCACTCTACACTGACTTGTTACATCAATTTTTGTTTGTTCTTAAAATTATTTATGCTTATAAAACAATCAAAACCTTTTCGATACCTTCCATCTTCTAATTCACTATCTTTATTGATTACAATAAATCCATGCTTTTCTGTCCAACATTGCGTACATATATCTTTAAAAGTGTTGTAAGGCATATCTGTATTTATATGATAATTATACGCGTTCTTAAGATTCATTTCATCGTGTTTATTGAGAACCAGAAAGTTTACGTTATCTCGGATAAGATGCTTGGGAACACGATCGTACGTTGGTCTGAGATAAAAGCAATCACCGTAATTATATCTATCAATACAAAAGAAGGATCTAATGTTATCTTGCTTCTCGCATGCAACATCATCAAATATAATAATAGAGTTTGGCCTGGTCTCGGCGGGAGGTACTACCTTTTCTTTGTCGTAAAAAGGGAAGTATCCTATACCCTCCACAGAGTAGAATAAGTTTTGTAAAAATTGATATTTCGGTTGATTTAACGATTTCGAATATACATATATATTTTTAAACTTTAATCGATGATTAGACTGAGTAGTGTATTTGTTTTTCCGGAATTAGAAGGGCCACAGAAAGATGCACGTATACTATTTGGCAGCAACTCCGCATGTCGTTTATCATTAGTTACATTATTTTCAACAGACGATGTTAAATCATCAAAATTGATAATTGGGATTTTTGATAATAACTGAAGATAAAAGTATAAGTCGAGCCTTTATATATAATGTCAGTCATTAACTGTTTGATATTTGATGATGCACATCAAAAAATGATTATATATTGTAATAATTTTTTCAATTATTTTCGATAAAACTCAATGAAAGTAGGAAGAAATGTCATCATTGGTCGATGGATGCATCATTATTAGATCAATATATATTTTATAATAAAACTCAGAAGCGTACGTCATTTGATTTTATTTTATCATTCGATGTACTCAGATGGAAGTTTTACGTCGACGAAACTCTCAACAAACAATTAAATTAATCGATTATATTATCTCACGGTCGTCCTAATCCAATGTCATCTTAAATCATTCAAATTACATAATTATAATTATTTCTATAAAATAGAAATACGTCATATAAATTCTCGCTAATAAATCACGTGACTCACGAATAATATATCTTATCAATCGCTTCGAATATAACTCAAGACCTAACGCTTACAGAATCCATTTAATCGTCATTTTAAAAGAACTAAAAAAAAATCGTTTATCTCTATCTATAGATGGAATCATGGGTAACGCAAAATTAAAATTAGTCGATCAATTATTGAATAATAGAGAGCATCACCCGCTCCACTCTCAGATGATTATCACTTAGCATATAATTTTCTTTTTATAAGTCAATTTAAATTATGATAATAATGAGTTTTAATATGTCCAAGAATTTAGACGTTCCGACCAAATCATCTATAGTTCGTTTTCTCACACAATTATCGATGAAGTGACAGGTTACGCATAAAGGATCGATCGTACGAAGCAGTTCGATGTTTTCATATTATTTCCTTCCTCGTGGCGTCTGGAAATTGTTGCCGATAAGACAGATTTTCTTGCCGGAAACCAACGTGCAGCAATGAGGTCGCCCTAACCTCGAAATGACCACGTGCGTAACTGGACCTGCTCTCCATCGATGTGAAGCTTCCTTAGAAAGATAAGTGATTCACCAGAAAATTGATCTTACTCAGGAAATCGAGGAGACAAGGTATAGGGAGTATGATAGATACCTTGTACTTCGGCTTTATGGCCGAAGTAATTTTCCACAGCGCGTCGTCCAACTTTGCCAGTGGACCGGGCGTATTTTTCACTGCTCACCATCAGTCCTCGATAATGCCACTGGTTAGCATCACTGCTCTCTGCGGGAATCTTCCTCGCTGGTCGTTGATCGATGCCCAGTTACTTGGGGTCATGCAGAATCGACCTTTGAAACAGTGCCGGATCTTGAAAAAATGTCGAACTCCAAAAAACTACTGCCACACACGTCCAGCGTCATGGAGAGACTCTCTAGAAGTGGGGCGGTCTTCTTCTTCGTTCCCACTCGCAGGTCGCACCACCCATATCCCCACGCATACTTCCCTAGGGACGCATCTCTATGACGCGACGGGCACCCTAGATCCCAGATGACTGAACATGGCATGGCCGCCTTTCACTACTATGCTTCCATTGGCGGTCCTTATATCTCGCGTTCTTAAAGTTGCTAGCACTCTCTCACTCAACCATTCTTGGTATTAAAATGTGTACATCGAAATCCTTACTACTACTACAATATGTATGTAAAAACAAGAAACAAAATCGCATAAAGAGTGGGAAAGGATTGGTCAATTCTTTAATTAATAAATTACCGGTAGAACATCACATACCCGGTTATCAGTACGGGTCCGGGTCGAGAAACCGACAAATCAAAAAGCTGACAAGTCGAAAAACCGACAGGTCGAAAACCCGATATTCAAAAAGCCGACAGACAAAATACCGACATTCGAAAAGCCGACATGCAAAACGCCGACGGGAAAAGAGCCGGCATGTCATAATACCGAAAGTCAAAAACCGTCAGGTCGAAAAAGCGACAGTCAAAATACCGACATTCAAAAAGCCGACAGTTGAGAAATCGAATCGTCATAATACCGACCGACCAATAACCGACACCTCGAAAATTCGAAAGGCAAAAAGCCGACGTAGTAATGCATTTGGCAACTTGAATGTGGGATGCAAAGAAAGTGAATCAGGAAATAATCAGTAGAAAGTATTTATGAAATGAAATAAATTTATTCTATAATATATAGTTATGAGGAAAGATATTAAATAATTGTAATGAAACAAAATAATGTTGAAACATGATATTAAAAAAAGGAATGAAATAATTTATAGTTCTTCAACGACGCGACAGCCAATCGCGAATATTTGGTACCATCCATCTTTTGTGCTTTTAGCTGTGGACATACAAACATATTTCGCAAGACGTCTATCATATTGAATATATAGAATAATTATGTGCGCTTTATGAAGGGCGGCGTACAAAGTCGACAAATCCAAAAGCCGACAGTTATGGAACCAACAGTCAGAACAAATAAAATGCGTATACTCGATTTACGCATATTGCAACGAAAATCGATATATGTCAACCCGGTTAATGTGTATATAGCATACTTAAACAACTACTTAACGAAATTAGTCGAAATGCCGACACATACAAAATTGGCAAGCGGAAAGTCTTTACTTTGAAGTGTCGTTTCTTTTCACTGGCGGCGTTGCTATTGACGGTTTTCTTGACTCGCTCCTCCGATTTGGGACCTCTTACCACAGGACGATACTTTTCAGACAACAGAGTGACAATTAACGATAACTATGATAATAGCTATTGCCGCCAATTTCAGATATTGCTCATTACCATATTCTATCTTACCGATTCTATCATCGAGTAAGGATTATTAAGCATTACAAAAAAATCGCGTCCCGATACACTGGTTTTCGGAATGCTTGCCGTATTGTGGCCTTTTACCTCCGGACGAAACATCCCGCACAGCAGGGTGACCTAGCAAGAATCCACACGAAATCAGATTCAACGTAATTGTTGAATAACAACGAAATATTTAATCAAATATATGTATGTGAAAATGACGCTTTATTGACAAATAACGGCACCTATCATATGAGCAATTGTCGGGTACTTCAGATGTTGCTCAATACCTTACTATTTGTTTCTATTGTCAAATAAGCATTATTAAGCATTATACAAAATCGAGTCACGATACAATGATATTCGGGATGCTTGCCGTTTTGTGGCCTTGTACCTCAGAACGAAACATCCCGCACAGCCGGATGCTCTAGCAAGAGTGCACGAAATCAGATTCAACGTAATTGTTGAAGAACAACGAAATATTTAATGATTAAACAAACTCACCAGAGTGAAGTTCAATCATGATTGTATAAGCGCCTCTTCCGAAGAGATCATAATTGTATTACCCCTGCTTTCCCCCAGTGTCGGCACAAATTCGTATTCCCTGAATACATACCATACTCGATGTATAAACAACTTCATTTTTTAAAGCGCTGCTGTAACTGGAAAGTGGATAATTTTTTAAGATTAGCGGAAGGGAGGGACTGATCTCTTCGGAAGAGGCGCTTATGCAATCATGATTGAACTTCACTCTGGTGAGTTTGTTTAATCATTAATTGTATTTTGCGCCTCTTCCGCACGATCATAATTGTAGTTGTTTAAAGTAAGTTACAGCAGGAGACATAGTAGATTTTAATATAATCTATTTTAATAAGCTGGTACTTAAAGAGGAATACATATAAAAGTTGGAACATCTTCACATCAAACACTGCTTCCGCAAATTGCATTGATTCAGGTGTTATTTGTCTATCGTAAAAACGTGCGAAAGTTTCTGAACTTTTAGACCATCCGGCTGTTTTTCTAATTAAATCAATATTTACACCTGATCGTTTTGCCGCTGATGTTGACGCGTGACGTGTACTATATGCGGAAAATGTATCTATGTTTATTCCACGTTTAAACATAACTTCTTTGATCCAAGGACTTATAGTTACTGAGGACACTGCATTGTGAGGTTTTTTATAAGAAATTTAAAGTTTAAATGAAGATTCTCGCAAATCTTTCGTTCTGTGCATGTAAGTTATTAAAGCCATTGCCGGGCAAATGGTTGAATCATGTATAAAAAAAGGAAGTCGTAAGATAGGTTGCTTTTTCTTGGGACCAGAAGTTTTAATAAGATCAGGAATTTTAATTTCTATAAAGTCCTCGTTAACAGAAATATTTCGGGTATCAGTAAGCGAAAGCGTTTGCATGCGATGACCTGTGGCTAAGGCCAATAAGGTAACTTATTTGAATGAAAGATATTGCAAACTAATTTAATCATTTGGATACCAATTAGATAAATACTTTAATACAATTTTTGGATCCCATTTTTCATCATATCTCGCAGCTGGAGGTCTTAATTTAGCGATACCATTGAAAAATCGCAAAATATTTTCATTTTTGCCTAGCTCTGGTCCAAGAAGTAATGAAATCGCAGATCGATAACAATTCAGTGAACTGTATGAAACATTAGTCCCAAATTCTTTCGTAAAAAATCTTACAACGTCGTTTACCGAACCGGAGAATAGATCAATCTCATTGGTTGAACAGAATGTCTACCATTTTTTTAATCCACTATTATATTGATTACCCGCAGATTTTGATAAGGATGCAATTAAAACGTCCAACGCTTCCACTGGAATTTCCCTGCGTTTCTACGCCTCCCTGATAACCTCGCAGCAACCAGCGTAAGTTTTTGCCACAATGGATGCGGTTCCCTATTAGAAGAGCATAATAAATTAAAATTTGGTTTAAAAATAATCGGTTCTTTATCTGTTAATGATAAGAACAACAGAAACAATGGTTGCGTTTCCCAATATGGAATAACCACTATACCAATTGAACCCTCTTGTTCAATTTTTCGTAAAACTTTCAAAATGACCGAAAAGGCGGAAATGCATAAAAAAAATAATTGCTCCATTTAAAAGTAAAATCATCGATGGTAATAGAGTCCGGCTCTCGTTTCCAGGAAACATAAATATCACACTTCACATTTACCCTAGAAGCGTACAAATCAATCTGTGGTTTTCCAAATATCTGAATAATTTTTTGAAAGGCATTGTCAGGAAGTTCATATTCTGTTTCGGGTTGTAATTTTCGTGATTCGTGATCAGCCTCTATATTCTTACTTGAAGAAATTTATACAGCGCTAATCCAAATTTCTCTTTCCTCACACCATTGCCAGATTTTTCGCGTCAAAGAATTAAGTTCATGAAAATGACTGATTCTCATTCTATTATCTATCCGGAGTATGATATTAACATTATTTTTAAATTTCGCGAAACATTTTAAAGCGAAAAATGCTGGCTTCAGTTCTAATATATTAATATGTAATTTTAAATCATCTGTGTTCTAAAACCCATTACTGCGATGGCCTTCGCAAAATACGCCCCATCCCGTACGAGAGGCATCAGAAAATATTTCTAGGTTATAATTATGCTCGTTCATAGGTGCACTAGCTATTTTAATATGCATTTTCCACCACATAAAATCTTCCGAACAATGGCTTGGTAAAGACATTTTTGCATCATAATTGTTGTTAGTTTCCAATGAAGTTTCTCTTACTTTTTCGAAAATACGAACATAAAGCAATCCGTATTTCATAGCCGGACAACGAGAAACTAACACACCTAGAAACGCAGCAAATTCTCTTATAGAACAAGATTTCATTTTACTAAATTTTTCTAATAGCTCTATAGTTTTTTGAATTTTATCATTTGGTAGTTCAATAGACATTTTTCTTGAATCAAAAATAAATCCTAAAAATTTACAACGTTGGCTAGGGATCAAAGAACTCTTTTCTTCGTTAATAATAAACCCTAGCTCTTGTAGTATTTGTCGTGTTTTGCGAATATTTGTTGCACAAATGTCCAAAGATTTTGCAATAATCAATATATCGTCTAAATAAAAAACCGAAAAGACCCCGTATTTCCGTAAAAACGCTGCAACAGGTTTTAAAACTTTAGTGAACACGAAAGGTGCAACGTTTAAATCCAACGGTAAACAAGTAAATTCGTAACATTCATTCTTAAATACAAATCGTAAAAATTGTCTGTCTTTCTTTGCTATCGGTATATCATAATATGCGTCTAACCCTTGCCGCATACATTATGATCGGTATATCATCATATGCGTCTAACCCTTGCTTGTCGTTAATTTTAAGTATGTAAACAAGAGTAAATAGGGTCTGTGTCTCCATTTGTTATAAGTTCGAGAGTTCTGCTAAGGTATCCAGGCATTGGCATTACGATAAGAACGTTAGTCTATCAACGACAGCCGAATGAATTCGTCGGGGGTGTGTTACATCCCAGTGTGTCAAATACGGTTGTGTTTGTGATTATTACATGATTTTTTTTAAGTGTATTTTGCCATCAGATAGCATAACAAGGTAAGTATGGTATGTTTGTTAAGGTGTAATTTTTTATTTATAATTTTTAACGTTTAATCGTAATAATTAGATGTCTTACAAATTGCGTCCTCGACGCATTAACGAGGAATTGGTCCTTGAGGACGGAAATGAAGAGAATGTGGTCGAACAAAGCGACGATGAGGCTATTTCCAGCGAAGAAGGTTCAGAGTATACATCAGAATCTGAAGAGGAGGTTGATGTATATCCTGATGATGTTGAAATGCAAGATGTGAGTTTGAACGTGCGTGTCGTAAATTCTCGTGCTCGAGGACGTCCATCCACAAAACTACGGGGCAAGGATGGTTTTGAGTGGGATACGAGAGTTCCTTCTCGAAGATCAGGTGAGTAAAAATTATGAAGCACGTCACTGTATAATAATAAATATAAAGTATTTTTCTATAAAACTTTATCGAGAACCGAGAACGATAAAACGAATTGAGTAAATAAAATATTCAACGTAAAAAGTTAAAATTAAAACTAAAATAAAAGTATAAATATATTATCTGTATTATTATTTTCATATTGTAATAGATTATAATAATATCTAAAATCGCATCGTCTAATGATATGAAAATTTGCGTTAAAATGAAGTGTATTTACAATCGTGTTCATTGTTTACATTTACGAGTTCAACGATTCGTTTCTATGGAAGATTGAAAATGTATATATACCGAGTGTCCGATTCGTAATAATAATTTCAAAATGTTTATGCTCATAATATATTATGTATTTATGATAAAGATTTATTTTACAGATCGACAATCTGATGTTGCTGCTGAATTGATTCCCGGCCCAGCAGGTGATGCAAAAAACGCTAATACAATAGAAGAATTTTGGAATTGTTTGTTTTATAAAAAAATGCTCGATATCCTCGTGGAAAATACGAATGCAAAAATCAAAGAACACTGTGCAATACTACAAGTTGAGGATGAAATGCAATCTTATCACCATCACACCGACGAAGTTGAGATGAAAGCGTACATTGGGCTGTTATACTATATGGGCTTATTGAAATCAACTGATGTCAATGACAATCGCCTGTGGGATAAAAAAAATGGCATATCGTTCTACATATGTCTTATTCCTCGTAGCTGATATACTTTTTCATCAACATGTATATGTTTTGATGTTAAAAAAATGAGAGATAAAAATGATCGTTTGGCCCCGATTCGTCAATTATGGGATTGCTTTATTGAAAACTGTAAGAAAAATTACACATCTAGTAGTCAATGTACTGTAGACGAACAGCTGTTGAGTTTTCGAGGTCGATGCAAATTCAGAGTCTATATGAAAGATAAACCTGATAAGTACGGCTTAAAAATCATCAGTCTCCACGATGCGCAAACTTCGTACATGGTATTTATTTATTTTTGTATTTATAATACATTTTTCCATTTAAATATTGAAAAATATATATTTAAATATGGAATAATATATATTTTTCATTTTCTTTTTCAGATCAATGCTATACCGTACTTGGGTAAAAATACCGAAATCTCACGAGAAAATGAATCAGTTCCGGAGTATTATTTTCGATTTGTCACAGAACCGATTTACGATACCAATCGGTCGGTTACGTGCGATAATTGGTATACGTCCATCCCTCTGCTACTCCGAATGCTCCAGGATCCATTCAAAATGCAAATTACTAGAACAATTAAAAAACACAAGAGAGAAATCCCAGCTGATTTCAAAGTTTCTCCGAAAACACGTCCGAGTACAAAATTTTGTCACACTAAAGATTTGACTCTTCTTTCGTACGCTCCGAAAAAGAAGAAATGTAATAAAATAGTTATTATAGTTTCTTCTTTTTTACATTCGCAAGAAATAACTGACGATAAGCCAAATATCATCCGACACTACAATGCGACGAAAGGAGGAACAGACAACTTTGATAAACTTTGTCATTCGTACACCGTTTCAGGAAAAACAAATAGATGGCCTATGAGATATTTTTATGGAATTTTAGATCAAGCAATCGTTAATGCGAGAATTTTGCTGAAATGTAAATTTAGAAACGTCGAACAGAATACAACTGCGATGAATTGTCTTGAGAAAGTTTACTCTGATCTCGTGACGCTGTATTTGGAGCATCGGTACACTGTCTGTTCGCTCCGCAGAGACATTCGTACTGGAATCGCTGCGATTTTAAAAAAGGACATAGCTACAGAAAGGTCACTCGTAAAGGTACATCTGCCTAAACAAATGAGGTGTGAGCTTTGCAAACGCGAAGAAGACAGAAAAGGAAAAAAAGGCTGTTCGAGCTGCCATCGACCTGTCTGTCACGAGCACAGTTATATTATCTGCGACGACTGCGCAGATGGTAAAATGTCAACACTATGAATTAAAAGGCCTTTTTGAAATTTGCTGTATGTAATAATAATCACTTTATTGTACTCTTTATAAAAGCAACAAATATTGCATGTAACATAATAGAAATAATAGTATTCATTACATATATCAAAGTGTTAATATTTTCACAAATCCCTTCATTCTTCAGAATAAATACCTTTTTTGACGGAACCACTATTGAACTTATTTTTTTCTTGTAGTGGTATATCTGTAGTAAACTCAGTTAAAATTTTAACCCTTTTTATAAAAAAATACAAAAGTTATGATTTTTTTTTTGTAAAATACATTATTTTTCCCTGTTTGATTTTTTTCTGTTACTTAATTTAAATTTTATGCCATACGTTCTATATTATCTTCAAAAATAAGTTTGCCGGAAGTTACAAAAAAGATTACAAATAAAAATAGTCGATTCTTTAATTGTTATAACAATTTTTGTCACTGGGATGCGGTACACCCCGATGTGTCAAGTATGTTACGCAACGGAGGTGTGTCAATAGGTAAGGGTTAAATTAAGGGTGCCCATAAAATTATCATGGCTGATCAATCATTTGGCAACTCTCCATTCCTCGATTTTAAAGTGGTGTGTAGGAATAAATTCGTTATGTTTCTTAAGATTAAGGATGAATCGAGAGGTTCCATCTATTTTGGGAACTAAAAATATATTTGATAAAAACTGATCTTCAGATTGTAGACAATTCTCGATTGCTGCCTTCTTTACCAACTCATGGATTCTCGATCATATTCTGCTCCAAATTAGACCATAGTTTCTGGCTTATATAGTCATTTTGTTTTGGTTTCGAAGAAAATGGAATTTCATATCCTTTAATCCATTTATTAATAAGAGCATCGTCTATTATTTTTGACCAAGCATCAGCGAATAACCTTAGTCTGCCGGCTGAAATACCTACATTTGTCGAAGTTTCTAACGCTTCTTGTACCGTAGAAACTCCTTGCGACTCTGTAGTTTCTTCATGTCCGAAATGTTTGATGGTCGTCGTCGTCGATAACCGCCCGATATCGTCATTTGAGTCTTGTATGTTGGTTGACGTGCCGGGCCCTTCAAGTTTTTTAAATTTTACGAAGAGATGACTTTGCAACTGGTTTCAGATCTTTAGTAGCGCGTTCTAAGGATTTAGCGGTCTATATACATTCTTCTAAATTAGTACCGAATACACACTCATTAACAGATGTATTTGTTAATGTTGATTTAAGAGATGAGTTTATATTTACAAGAATTAAACTTCTTCCCGCTAAAGACTCTTCTCGATGTATAGAGGCTAAAAGTCGACTACTTTCGCTAATACATTCGAGAAGTTCAATTCGTTCGGGTGCCCTTAGTTTCAGAATAATTGATGTGGCTTTTCCTAGTGCAGCAAGATACGTCGTAATACGTTCTTGCTTGTCTGCAATTCGTCTGTCTCTTTTTAAAACAGATTCTTGTACTGCAGCGATGATTTCTGAATTTAACTTGGTGACGGAAATAAAATCACAATTTATCGGAGGTGGATACTTCTCCAACAATTTTTTTATTTCCTCGTCCGGCAGACCATTTTTAAAAATCTCTGACCATCGAAGCGCGATATCGTTATGGATTGCAGGATTATGTTTTTTCTCGGATTCAATACGAGTCCCAATAACATTTAAAACTTCTTGCTGCAGATTAATTTAATGGTCTGGTACAACATCATGCATATTATCTGTCGATTATTGTGGTCTTTCATTACGATGTCCAGGAGATTCTTTCTTCAGCAACTAATCCAGTATTTTGGGGATTTGGCAATTTTGCATTCACAATAGATTTTAATAAATTCGACGAATTTTTGTTAAAACCTCCTTTCGGCTGCTCTTAAGAAGCGCCGAAAATTTCAGTGACATCATTGCGTATGTTTGCGATTTAGTCGCCTTCTGGTTACGGTTGAACAAGAAATTGGTTCTCGTTAAAATTAATTAATAAAAATAATGCCGTTAGATTCATGATCAGGGAAAATGGATATCGTTACATTTTTAGAACAAGAAATTAGTTATCCTTAAAATTAATTAACCAAAATTAATATCGTTAACTTTGTGACAAAGGGAAAAGGATACCGTTACTTTTAGAACAAGAAATTGGAACTCGTTAATATTAATTAAACAACATTAATATCGTTAAATTTGTGATAACGGAAATTGGATACCGTTACTTTTTGAACAAAAATTGTTTCTCGTTAAAATTCATTAACAACAGTTTTTAAAAAAAATTAATTAACATGAATCGTTAAATTCATGACCAGGGAGAATGGATAGCGTTTATTTTTAGAACAAGAAATTGGTTCTCGTTATAATTTACAACGGTACTGAGTCCCGACGATACGGGGACTCTGGTTTTCACTCAAAATATAATAAAGGAGGGAATAAAAATAAAAATTATCAAAGGGGAATATGTTTGTATTGCTCTATATTTTTAACGGGAAATTACAAATTGTGGGGGAGGACGTTATTAAATATAATATATAAAAAATATAATACGCCGCGCACTGTGTACAGTACTTACGTTCTCTTCTGTATCTCGAGATTCGCACAAAAAATGATATACGCACTACAATATAATAATTTTCGCAATATAATAATTATCGTTTGTTCGCCTTGACGGTTTACAAAGAAGTGAGTTCTTGACGATGGTCTGGCCCGTTACCATCACGCCACAGCGTCCGTCCTAGGTATTAACCTTCAGGGAGCAAATAAAAAGGAAAAACAATTATAAATAAGTACGAATTTATGACAACGTAAGGACAAAGATGGGGAACATAATCTTGGCAATACTGGGAATAGTAGGGCAAGTCTAAATTTTCAAAAAGGGGTGGGCGACTGAATGAATTTTCTGCACGAGTGCGACGAACATTTACTCGGCACTGGAAGGGGTAATGATACATGTAACGAGTGCGACAAGCGCAAACAATATTGATGACGAATTAGTATTTTATATTGGGCCATGAGTGCGACGAACGTCGACTCGATGAGCGCGACAGCAATAGTCTATTCCATGCATGAGTGCGACGAACGTCGACTACACGAATATGGAAGGTAGACAGAGACGCTGTATAAATGAATTGACCAATAGGGACTGAGTTTGATCAAGATGGCCGACGAGTTGCGCATAAAACTACGCGATAGCCAGTCCACGGTGAACGACGACCAAAGTGACAGGTCGTCTCGGTTTTCGGGATTTTTCTGTGTGTTTTGGAGTGATTAAGTTAAAGTTTGTGTGGGTTTTCTGTGTTGTTCATTCCGGGATCGAGTGCCAAAGGATCGGGTACAGGGAAAATGCAGTCGGAGTCAGCCTCTCGACGGCAACGGGAAAAGGAGTTTTGGAGTTTTGGAGGGATTAAAAAAGGAGCAGTTACGGTAAGGTTTAACATTAATTATTAAGAACTATTTCTTTGTGTAAGGATTGGTAATTTTGTGTTTCAGGGTGAGGACGTCAGCCAGCAGCGGTTCCGGCACGAGGAAGCAGACCATCACAACAGCTGATTGAAAATGTAAGTATGGTGTTTACTTCTCTTCTATATATGCCTCTTCCTTGGACGATGACTTTATTATTTTCACGACACTGACCGATTATTTATTTAAACAATAATAATTAATAATTTCTATGGTTACAGGTATATCGACTTCCTGGACAGCTGGACGAGATGGGACGATGACACCAAACGAGTTGACAGGACGAACACCACCATTGGGGAAAGGTTCCTGGAGAGGATATTTACTTAGATTATGACGGGACGATGCACCAATCTTCGTTCTTCTTTCTTGAGGTAAGTATTTATTTGGGAACGCAAGTAGACAGACCGTCTACTTTGTGTTACAAATTCATTAACCAAAGTAATATCGTTAGATTCATGACAGGGGAAAATGGATATCGTTACTTTTTTTAGACAAGAAATTGGTTCTCGTTGAAATTAATTAGCAACAGTAAAATCGTTAGATTTGTGACAAAAGATAACAAATATCGCTAAAATTTGACAACAATGACCTTGGGTCTCGTTAGAATCACTTCACACCGGATTTGTTTATCATTAGGTTTCACAACAACTCAATTGGGTATCGTTATGAATTATGTTATAAAAGAATTATCCTGAGACCTTTGTTACGGAGAAATGTATATCGTTAGCCTTATTGGTAAGCGGGATTATCGTTAGTTAGCCACAGGTGAGGAGAGGATATTTGCAGAGGATATTTAACTGATTAAATAGACCAGTACCGGTTCTAAGGGGAGGGGGGAGGAACTCAGCCCCAGCTGAGAGCGCTAGGGATTTAGGGGCGCCACCTGATGAAGTATGAAAAATGGATGAGCGACATAAGGACGTGAAAATTGGGGGTGCCGTGTGCAGAAAAATGTAGAAGCTCAGTATAGTTAACATCGATGATTGATTCGCGCGCATGTCGATTTCGAAAATGGCGTCTTCGATCTCGTGTCCTGTTACTTAGCTTGCATTCGATTTGAATCGAATCGTACCCCAATCGTATCCATCGAAATTTGCTTTGATTGACGAAAGGGAACAATAGGAAGATGGAACTCGATTTTCTACCACTGCGGAAGATGGAAGTTCGGTAAACCTGTGGTATCGTTCCATGTTCCTATCGTTCCCGTTCATCAAGTAACATCGAAACAAACTTCGATGGGTACGATTGGGGTACGATTCGATCCAAATCGAACGCAAGCTTACTATATACATAGAGTCTTTGTCCGAAAAACTTACAGCAGTGCCATCTCGCGGTCAGAAACTTTTCGTCCCGTCCGCCCTATTTGCCTTGGTAGGTGCAGAGACCCTCTAGAGGGTCTCTAGGAAAGTGGGCGCATAAGCGCAACTTCGCGGTGAGGTGGCGCTTCTGCGCCCACCTTCCAAGGCGAATAGGTTCTGTGCTTCTACAAAAAGAATGCGACGTGTCAAACGAGAGTTTGATGAAAATGACACTAATGATCCAATTGAAAGTCCACAAAAGAAATTTGAGGTTGAATTTTGTAATTCTTTCCTAGACACTGCAATAGTGTCGATGAAAGAGAGATTTCATCAGATGAACGAGTATTCGCAAATGTGGGGTGTTCTTTATAATTTTCAGAATTTACCAGACTGGAAAGAACTCTGGAAACTTTGTGCCGATCTCCAAATTAAACTCACTATGAATTCCGAATGTGATATTGTCGGTGATTTATTATGTGAAGATTTGATTAGGTTAAAATCGTTTCTAATCGATAAACATGGAGTTACTCCGATGGATGTGCTAAATTTTATAAATCAGTACAAGTTGTATGATTTGTATTCAAATTTATGGGTTGCATATCGCATTTTACTTACGATACCAGTTACTGTAGCAAGTGGAGAAAGAAGTTTTTCTCAATTAAAATTAATAAAAACATATTTAAGATCTACAATGACGCAAAATAGGCTGACAAGCCTTGGAACGTTATACATCGAAAATGCGGTTGCTCAAAAACTAGATTTTTCTGAATTAATAAGACTTTGATAATAAGAAAGTTAGACGAGCCAATTTCATATAAATAAATTCTTATTATTAAATTGTTAAACAATAAATCATTTATTTTTATTCTGCAGTCGCGTTGGTATTATGAAATTTTACACTGTAAAAACTTGTCCAAAGTTTTTTATAATTTCATTATATTTCGTGTAATACTTTGTTTTTTGTGTACAATTGTAAATATACAAAGAAAGAAGAATAATTTGACCTAGAATTAATAGTCTATTCACTGCCCCAATACAATATTCGAAGATTAATTTTAAATTGATCGGTCTAATTCCTAAACTTTACGAACCTTATTGGAATTTGTAGTTCCTATGGTATTTAGGCTTGTCTAATTAAGGAAAGGGCACTATCAGAATTTCCGCTGAGGGCTCCAGGGATCCTAGAATCGGCCCTGAAATAGACATTGAAACTAGTGGGGTTGATGTTTTTTTTTTAATTAGGACCGCAATCGGATCGATTTCACTAATCCTACCTTTGTCTCTCGGTGATACCCGCTAATCTAAGATCCTGGGCTACGGGCACCGAAAGGTGCAAGCGCGAATTATTTTGTATTTCTGTTACGTTAGAGGTTATCGGGCCACTGTGTGGCAGGCTACGGACACCCGCTGTGGAGTTGTAACCCGGGGGTTTCTTTATATTTTATCTCTCTCGGCCCGTAGGGGCAACCCAAAATTATTTTTTTTATGAACCCGTGCCGCGCCGAATCCGGGAAATGAACTCTTCGTTTAATCACTCTGTATAGCTTTCGTTAAGGTGAAATCCATGTTCGATAAAGTTCGTATAGGAAAAAATTCGCGATGTGAATATGTAAGTACCGAAAGGAGGCACCTGCTATCTAATCCCGTGGCGCCGCGTTTAAATGAAGTACCCCGTCCTCGCCGGCTGCAATCGTTATTTTTCATTAACTTCTCGCGTCGTAAGGTTTTATGACCCCGGGATTTGGTAGGTTATGTGTTGTGAGATGCGTACGGTTGTGAGCGGTGACGACGGTGAAGGAATTTTGGGGTTAAGTTTGTTTTTTTTTTTTGGGGGGGGGGGGTCACAGTATTCAGGGAATACGAATTTGTTTTTTAGTTTTAAACTTTGTGCCGACACTAGGGGAAAGCAGGGGTACTACAATTATGATCTTGAGGAAGAGGCGCGAAATACAATTAATCAAATACGTGTATGTGAAAATAATACTTTATTGACAAATAAGTATACATATCACATGAGCTATTGTCTGGCATTTCGGATGTTGCTATTACACTTGTTAATTGATGAACTCATATTATAAATATTATGCAAAATTCGCGAATCAATAATCTAACTTTCGTGATTCTTGCTATTTTACGGTCTCTTACCTCAGGACCTTACGTCTGGAACACCAGATTACCCTCAGACTCCACCAGAGAACTAAGATTCCACGCGATATTAGATGCACTGTAACTGATACATTTCAATGAAAAAATAGTCTTGTCGTGGTGCCTCGCTCGTTTCGCTTGCTCAGATACTTCGACCTTATGAAGAGTTGGCTATTCCTTAATACTCGTTCGTTTACTAACAGCTTTGAGTTATGTTATAAAATTATACCGATATTTGGGGGTGCAATCATATCTACGTCCAAGTGGCTTCGATAGATATATTATAAAAATATAGTGTTTCTTATATGTATAAAAATTGAAAATGAGCATTTTCAAAACTTCGACCTAGACGACAGGCCAGCCGAAGTAATAATAAATAATACTTGTAAAGCACTTATTACTGTCTCTATTATTATGATATATGGGGCATTCCACGCCAAATGTGCAACTTTTTTTTTCATATTTTTTTTTCTTATCTAACTAGTCACTTAACTTTAGAACATAAAAATGAAGCACTTTGGACTATATATATAGTAATAAAAAAATATAATAATAAAATATCGCTTGTATGAAATATTATAGAACTCTTTGCATTAAATAAAAATTTCGACTCTAATTTTTATAAATGATTTCAGCTCCAAAATATTAGTATAAAAAATTAATACAATACATGGTTTCTGTAGAATTTTGATCAAGCTTTCGTATAAAAATATTTATTTTTATGAATTATTACAGAAAGACATACAAAAATCGTTTCGAAGTGTTTAATTTAAATTTTACAATAGATCCACCGTTTTTAAAAATCTGAAAATATTCATAAAAAAACCTCTGTTTGGTACATTTCTAACAGCATATTAAACATCTTGGGCTGTGACTTCTTTATATGCTCATTATCGATTTGAATTTAATAGCAAAAAATGAAGGCCCCTCAATTGCATGTAAAGCTATACAACACAGGGGCCTTCTTTCTCGAAAACTTAAAGTTAATTATCTCCGTCAATTTTGATCGTAGAATAATTATTTTTGTTTAATTTTAAAGAGAATTTCATGCTCTACACGACTTATTTATTCAAATTTATATATTTTTATTTCTTACTAACAATAACTTCAAAAAAGTGCCAGTAGTATTGAAATGGTTATGTGCAATTCCCCAAGTTGGACGTTTTAGATTTTTTTAATATTAAGTTTTGTATTGTCATCCGTTATCTTACTTCGATATATGTCTACGTGTTTTCTCACAAAAATATCTAACTTCGAAATGATCAGATTAGCTATGGGCTGCCGCCGCGTACCGCGAAACTTTCGCACGGTCGGGTTTACGTCTCTTCGGGGTGTGCTCGGATAGTGAACTTTTCCGCCGCTAGTTGCCGTCAGAGCGTTCGTGCATATTTTTGGTTCTCTCTACAGAAATGTTACTTGGAATTTCAGTAGGGACATTTTGATCATATACTTTACATTGATTTTTCAACATGTTATCAATTTCCTTCCGACAATTAGCAAAGCATGGAACCTACGTTAACATTTGGTAATAATTCCCTTTGTCTTGCAGTAATACAACGAATACCAGAAGAAGGAAATTTTCTATGGTTCGCTTTATGAAAAGGATTACAACAACGATCTGTGAAGGAAGGCATACTTTTATAGATTTATACCTGAATTCAGTGAATTACTATAAAATACAAATTTACAGCAATATTATATTTTCATTTATAATGATCAATCTGAGCATATAACTTTTTAACCTTTCATTTGCCTTTCAGAATGTACGTCGTATATAATAGCTAATAAGGTATCGTGTCAGGGAGTACCGACATGCCTCCTTATGACTATCCAAAAACCCATTTTAAATTTTCGAGAAAGAAGGCCCCTGTGTTGTATAGCTTTACATGCAATTGAGGGGCCTTCATTTGTTGCTATTAAATTCAAATCGATAATGAGCATATAAAGTAGTCACAGCCCAAGATGTTTAATATGCTGTTAGAAATGTACCAAACAGAGGTTTTTTTATGAATTTTTTCAGATTTTTAAAAACTCTGGATCTATTGTAAAATTTAAATTAAACACTTGAAACGATTTTTGTATGTCTTTCTGTAATAATTCATAAAAATAAATAATTTTATACGAAAGCTTGATCAAAATTCTACAGAAACCATGTATTGTATTAATTTTTTATACTAATATTTTGGAGCAGAAATCATTTATAAAAATTAAAGTCGAAATTTTTATTTAATGCAAAGAGTTCTATAATATTTCATACAAGCGATATTTTATTATTATATATGGTCCAAAGTACTTCATTTTTATGTTCTAAAGGTAAGTGACTAGTTAGATAAGAAAAAAAAATATCAAAAAAAAAAGTTGCACATTTGGCGTGGAATGCCCCATAGATACAGGGGGTCCCACGGCTCAGCGGAGATATTCAATCGACTAAAAGTACTCAAAAAAATAAGACAAAAAGTCCTCTTGCACTTTATATAAATTTTTAGTTTTGACCTAGTTATCGGATGGGCAAAGTCGAAAAATTGCGTTTTTTCGAATAAATTCAATTTTTCGTAATATATAAAAATTTGTAAACTGGTATTACACGGCCTTGAATACTATCCAATACATAATTTCAAGTTGATTCGATGAATGGAAAAATGTTTAAAAAGGACAAATGGACAGGTAATTTTCCCCCGCGTTAATGACAATTATTAGTCTATTTGCGGGTCGGCTCTCGGGTGGAGAGGTACAGGACAAAGACAAAACAGTACATGACAGAACAAGGCAGATACACAACACAACACCCACCCAGAGCCAGTCCCCCCTACCCCAATATCGGTACCACCAGCAGATTCGGCGGTTTGTGCCTTAGCGAGTACGACGTACGACGTACGCTTATCCCATCTTTATCCGAGATAAGACCCACGACGTACCGACCGCGGATAAGACGCCGACGGTACCGATAACTGCCGACGGGGGTTGGCAGCGGTCCCAAATTCATACCTACGCCCAGCAAGGTTCCCCGGTTATTCCACACTGGACATAAGCAGAGAAAATTGCACGGACGGGGATTCTAACTCGGGACCTTCGCGACGTTCAGTTCGGGCAGACTAAGCTGACGCCTTAGCCCGCACGACCATCACGTCGCTTTTTGAAAAATGTTTAAATAGTAATTGCATAACAATTAAACTACTTTGTAAAGTCTTGCAATAAGCCGATCTTTACTTTTAATCAACACTTATGCTATACAAAAGTTAAAATTGGTGACATTCCTAAACACCCTTTGTAGATTGTTTAAACACATTTTTCAAAATTTATTTCATTGACAGGTATTTGGAAAATACGTTAAGTTTTATTTTCGAAATGTTTGCCACCAGCAGAAAGGCAGCTCCTGCTTCTCTTCAGTGTATCCTGCGTTGCCTTTCTTACCGTTTCAGGACTAATTGTTGCAAAAGCTGCATGGATTCATTCGAGCAATTAATTCATACTGAGCTTCTCCCTCGTCGCGTGTCAGCGGATCAGCGAATACCATAGATTTTACGTATTCCCAAAGGAAAAAATCCAGTGGTGTAAGATGAGGTGATCTGCAATTATTTTATTTATATTGTTATTGCATTATAAATATTTTATCGAATAAATTTCTTTATTACTATCTCTAAATATTAATTAATAGACCTCTACTCTTACTGAAGTATGACTAAAACTGTGCTATTGATTCAGTCAAAAAAATTCAACAAGTTTTGGTTAGAATTTGACTAAATGAATCACTAAATTTTACTATTTTATATATATAAAAATATATATATCTATATATATTATATTTAGTCAAATTCTAACCAAAATTTGTTGAATTTTTATATATTATATATATATATAATATATATAGATATATATATTTTTATATATATAAAATAGTAAAATTTAGTGATTCATTTAGTCAAATTCTAACCAAAACTTGTTGAATTTTTTTGACTGAATCAATACCACAGTTTTAGTCATACTTCAGTAAGAGTAGAGGTCTATTAATTAATATTTAAAGATAGTAATAAAGAAATTTATTCGATAAAATATTTATAATGCAATAACAATATAAATAAAATAATTGCAGATCACCTCATCTTACACCACTGGATTTTTTCCTTTGGGAATATATATATATATATATATATATATATATATAGATTATATATATTATATAAATATATTATATAAATATATATATTATATAAATTAAAAACCGGCAGTAAAAACGCCGACAGACAAGAAACCGACAGCGAAAAAGTAACTTTTCTAATTTCGTAAAACATTTTCTTTATTTATCGATTTTTTCACTGTCGGGTTTTTACCAGCGCAAAAAAAATCTTTATGTCAAAAGTTGTGGGAGCATTGCCATTTAATGTTATTTGTTGGAAAAATGAATAATATATGATTTTCATCAATTTATTTAAAAATTAAAATATTATTAATTTTTTTTATTCCAAAATACAGAATTTTGTATTTTATATATATTTTCGATTGCAGTTTTAAATATCCTTTAAACACTATGAAATTTTCAGTGATACTTTTTTTATATTTTCGCGAAATTCATGTTTGAAATTTTCGTACGAAGGAGGGCCCGCAGGGTACTATATATTGCTTTTCAAATCATTTGTGACTTTAGAAATTATTTTACATCCTATTCTTCACATTAATTTCAAATTTTTATCAATATTTCGACCCAATTCCTCAGCACCCAGGAGGTACGGCACATTCGGTGTGATGGAAAAAAATAAATTAAAAAAAATGGTTGGGTCCCCATTAGGTTTACTCCTTATTACCCGCCGATTAGTCAGCTGTAGACTATGGATTGCCAATCAGTATATACATATGTACTGATTTGCAGAGCTTTTCGCTGAGTCAAATTTAGAGCGTAATTCGCCAGGTTAAGAATCGTTTAACTAGAACAGCATCTTTTTAATGCAGGGTGCATAACGTACGGATTTACGCATTTTTGGCACTTTTTAAATGCTTTTTTGATACATTAAAAGTCGATTTTACGCACTGTTGTTTGCGCGCTGTGCATACAAGTAAGCGTCAGCGCAAAAAAGTAAAACTAGTCCATAAAGTAATACTTTTACGCATGCTGAGCGTAAAAATATTGAAAAAGTAAGCATTATAACTGTTCCAAGGAAATATGAAAGAGTCCATCTATTAAACAATAAATGTATAAACGAATAAAGAGATAAATGATGAAAGGAATACTGGAATAAATAAGTAATTAACAATATGTTATAGTATTAATTTTCTTTTCGTTTCGGAATAATGTCATTCGCCCATTTTCTGCTGCTGATTAAATGAATTTTATCTAAATAGAATTGTAAGTTGATGAATGACTACATTTCATCAAGAATAGTCGGATTCAAGCGCATATATAATTTTTCATTTCATTGGAGTAATACATTGCAAATGCTGAATGTTACGATCCTAATGGTACGCAACAGTGCGAGCGGTGGGGCGGGGAGGGATAAAAAATGAAATGATTAAGTCTAAAGGTCGCTCTCTGACTCTGGACTGTTGACTGACTTCTCGGATGCGGTCTCGAAACGAGAGCGCAGCGGAGCTCGTCGTCACATTTCTTTTCCAACCGTGTGAATATGCTGAGGCTGCACTTCGACTTCCGTTGGATAGAGCGGCTCGTGCATATTCACACGTTGAAGAATTAGATTTTATTTATTAAATTATATGATACAATGTGGGTGGGACGGGCGCTACGTACCACCGGTACGTAACACCTCCCCACCACGAAAAATCGGCGTCCTCGCCGATGGACATGATAGGGCTAGTATGTATTTTTTATGCGATCCTCAAAAGACAATAAACCTTAATGTTTCTAAATTTCTGTCTTGCTTGTATTATTTCCAAACTTAGTACACTAACACTTGCACTCATAACACAAGTAAACTAGCACTCGTTTCCTGGTTTTGTCAATTTCTTCGCGCACTGTCGATAATCAGAGCACGTGGATTATGGTGCTAAACACTACACATAAGGAAACGGCCGAAAGCCCTCTTATGCCGTTGCTTTCCCCCGCTGTCGCTTTGGCTGGAAGGGGGGGGGGGGGGGGGAGGCCGAAGAGCTCAGTCTCGTGCAGACGATCGTGGTGTTCACATCTTTTTCTTAGATGCTAGTTTGACCGTACCTTGGTGGGGACGGCTGTGCAGAGTAGGGCGCAGCGTATAGATCGAGTGCGGATAGCCACACAAAGAGGAGAGGCGATTACGTCCTCTTCCTCTCTTCGGCCCGCTCTTCTGGTGGTGGCTCGTGGGGAGGCTTTGGAAATGCATAGAAGTTACATGTCACTGTCTTTATTTTTAATATTGTTCTTTCTTCGTCTTTTCCATTTTCGCGACACCCACTGGTCCACATGATTTCGTAAATGCGCACTAAGTTTTTTGCACTTTTGATGTTTGACTTAGATTCTGACATTGCTTTTTCTAGTTCTGTGCCAACGTTGGGTTTCGGCAGAACTTCATCTGTCGTTTCCGTAATATCTTTGAAATTCTGGTTTTTCTCTACTGCAGATAGCGGCGAAGGAGGATCTTTTTGCTTCATCTTTGAATCCGCAACATTTGCAATATTTTCGTCAACGTCCTTTGCGCCTATTCGCGTCAACACTTTTTTTATGGAGATGTGTTCCACTACACGTCCCTGAATTAGTTCTTCAGGCGTCGAGTTCTCAGTGTCCGGGGCACCGATCTCATGAATTTCACTCACTTGCTTTTCGTGTCTAATGAACGACAAGTTACAGACGCAAAACTCATCGTTCTCGATGACGGAGTCGCAATCATCAGCGTAGTCCTCATCATCGCTGGAGTTTGTGTCGGCTTCGTAGCCGTCATCACATTCGTCTTCTTCGTACGTTCTGTCATCTTCATTATCAGTTTCTTCGCCGTCCGATATATATATTTCGTTCGTGATAGTGGAATCAACTTCGTGCCTAAAGTGCCTAATGCATCTGACACCATGTTCAAAATCCACTGCATTTATCCAACGGTCTAAATGTGAATAGAGCTGCATGAGATGACCGAACTTTTCTGCTTCGCCGTTTAGTTTTCGCTTTAATACTTTTCTTATAAGCGGCGAATACTTTTCTGGGAATTCCTCTAGACATTGACGTACCTTAGATGCGAATAATAAATAATTGCACTCATCTCCGTAGTACTCCGGAATATGTTTGTCGATATTTCTTTCGTGGAATTCCATCATTCTTCCACTCACGTATTCTTCCAAAAAAATTTTGTTCTTCCCTCAAGCGCTCATACACTCACTCGCGGATTTCCAAGTATTTTCTTGAAAATTCTTGGGGAGGGAAAGATTCATCCTCCCTCGGGATACGCGCACAATGAAAAGGTGCATATACGCGACACGCAATTTTTTAAAATTTGTTCCTTTTTGGGAGGGAAAATCGTCCTCCTCCAGGATACGCGTACTTTTAACATATAGTACGCGACGTGCGCGATTTTTTATTTTACACTCGCGATTTTCAAAGTACGCGCGTATCCCGAAATAAAAAATTTGTCACCCCTCGGTAGCGTTGTGAGGGGGGTTCGGACACTCCCCGTAAAGGGGGTTGACACCCCACATGATTCAATTTATTGAAAAAAAAAATCGCGCGCGGAGCCCCGACGTTGCCACCAATTTAATCTGTTACGTTCCTAATGGTACTAAAGGTCGCTCTCTGACTCTGGACTGTTGACTGACTTCTCGGATGCGGTCTCGAAACGAGAGCGCAGCGGAGCTCGTCGTCACATTTCTTTTCCAACCGTGTGAATATGCTGAGGCTGCACTTCGACTTCCGTTGGATAGAGCAGCTCGTGCATGTTCACACGTTGAAGAATTAGATTTTATTTATTAAATTATATGATACAATGTGGGTGGGACGGACGCTACGTACCTACGTATTATTATTTCCTAGAAAAATAGCCTTCTGCGGCTATTTTGGGTTCTATAGCTTGAAATTTTGAAATTTTGAAGAACATATTTCACCATTATGAAGTTTGAATATTGCGGACTCTATATCTTATGGTGAAGCAGTGCTCTGATTACTTACTATATGCAAAAAATAATCAGCTTTGAAACAAAAATGTCTCAAGAAAAAATCGTATACATGACGAAATTTACAGTGCCGCTTAGGAAATATTATTAATCTTAAAAAAATACTTTTCTCCGTGTAAGAAAAGACTCTTAGACAAATTTGTACATTCGTGGCAACAGAGAAAATTATCGCTGAATATGATTTTAAAAAACCGTCTCAGGTATATCAAGCTGGCGCATCCACATTGCACAAATGAAATTTAAATCCTGGCATCATTTAAAGCTAATTTAATGCTAATTCAATACTCCTATGCCGAATTTAATGCTCTTCGATAAAGCGGAAAAATCTGTGGATGCGCCATCTGTTAGGAACATAATTTAAAGCTAATTTAGTGCTCTCAAAATACCCTAGTCCGAATTTTCCACGACCAGTGTAACCCGTGCTATGCGCATGCGCGAGTTTTTGACCAAGAGGGAAGTGGCTCGTAGAAACGTCGTAAGCGATTTATTTCGCAGGCTTAATTTAGGGCTCATTTAATGCTAATCTAATGCCCAAATACCGAATTTATAGCTATTCGCTAATAGAAGAAACGAGGTTGTTTCTTTCCGTCGGAATTCTTTTTTTATCAGCATGTCCTCGAAGTCTGTTTTTTGGCAAAAAATAGAGAATTCTGCGTACTCGTCGCTTCTTGTATCGTCGTGCATGCTAGTATTCGTCGATACATTTATGGAATTCTCAATATTTCTTTCGGGAATATATCCATTGTTTATTTTTACCACGAAGTCCGGCATGCACATTTTAGTACAAAGTGTACTTGCATGCAATTTTTTATCGAATTCAGTGGACAATTCCTCCCACACGTGGTCGGTTTCACTTTTCAGTTTTACGTTTAGTTTAAAAAAATCATCTTTTCTTTTCAAAATCGCCCTGACTATGTATTCTTCTGGAACATTCGCCTTTCTTTCCTGTCTGCTCATGGTGAAATCACCAAAATATTAGACATTCACAAAAAACTGTAATCCGCAGTACTGTGTTTGTATATATTAATTTTATTAGTTCCGGGTCTTGTCGTGGACCGCTAGGGTAGCGCGCAAGGAAGTACATTGCGAACAAACCAACCTCACACACGCGCAAGTATCTGCCTAAGAAGCCTCAGAAGTCATCAGAAGATAAAGTAGGTATTTACAGTATAAAATGTAAATTAATAATTGCTAATACCATTTTCCAAAATTCGGCTTCCGTACAAATAATTTCATTCGCTTTATAGGATCTTCCAAAAAACATTAAAGAAAATAATTGAGACCTGACACATTTTCGGAAATAAGTAAAAATCATCTATTTCAGTATCAATATAGCTCCGTCTATTCTCAATAAATTTATTCCGTGTTTATAAGGCGATGTTTTATAGTGATTAGAATTACTTGTACGGCTACCGAATTTCAAAAAATCAATTCAGAAACTTTTAATTTATATTTTGCAACGTAAATACCTAGTTTTATCGGTTTTTATTACTTTTTAAGTAATTATTTACAAGTAATTCAATGTTCAAAAAAAAAATTATAATAGAACCACGTCATCTTTAGGACTTCTAAGAACCTCGTGACTTCTAAGCGAGCGCCCTTCGAAGCCACGTGGTGTAAAATTAGATGCAACTCAGAGCTGGTTATCGATCGCGATTGAAGGGTACCCCAACAAACACAACATCACAAATAATTATCGAAATGTTAATATCTGTAAACGTTCGTTCCTATTTTATTAACATTTCATTAACGAATACTCAAGTGCGTTAGCTGGGGTTTGACGTTGTATACATAACCCTACCCTGTATTTTCTGTACATAACATAGATATACGTAGGATGCGGCAATTTGTATAGTTTCGACAGGTTTTTAACCAATGGAATTAATACAAAAAGGATTTGAAAGGTGTATAAAATAAAATATTGTTTCGAAGTCTACTGTTTTATCATTAACAGTAGACTTCGTAACTGAATCCTTGGTTTGATGACAGTTTTACTATTGACAGAAGATTTTGTATCTAAAAGCATGGTTCGATGAGATTCTTATTATCGACAAATGTCTTTAGATGTAAAACCTTGTTTAGATGAGAATTTTCCTATCGATAGATGACTTGAGATCTAAAACCTTGTTTATATGAGAGTTTTACTCTCAACAGAAGATTGTAGATCTAAAACCTTGTTTCGATGAGGCTTTTACTATCGACAGAAGATTCTAGTTCTAAAACTTTGTTTCGATGAGAGTTTTTCTGTCGACAGAAGATTTCAGATTTTTTATATTTTTTAGAGTAAAAAAAGGATGCTTGTGCGCTTTTTTATATTTTCAACATTCGGAAGTGCATTTTGAAGAAGTTTTTTCTTTCGTGCTGTCTAAAAACATTTTTTCTAAAATAATCATCTGATATTTTGTAAGATCTCTCAATTCGAAGTAGACCTGTATTAATATTTTCAAAGACAAATTCAATGGCAATAAAATTTTTAAAATAAATAATATCAGTATCATATTTTATTTATTAAAAATACATTCCACTTTATTTAACAATAGCATTATTAATTAACCTTTATATCGCAAAAATATTGTAAAATTGCGGATTAATTATTTGGCCTCAATAAGGGTAGACAACAAATTTTCAAGCCGCGTACGACACTGAAAATTGCACAGAACTCATGCGCAACACAATTAGAAGTCAACATCAATTAGAAAACAAGGTTTTACATCTAAAAACGTTTGTCGATAATAAGAATCTCATCGAACCATTCTTTTAGATACAAAATCTGTTGTCAATAGTAAAACTGTCATCAAACCAAGGTTTCAGTTACGAAGTCTACTGTTAATGATAAAACTCTCATCGAAACAAGATTTTATTTTATACACCTTTCAAATCCTTTTTGTGTTAATTCCATTGGTTAAAAACCTGTCGAAACTATAAAAATTGCCGCATCCTACGTATATCTATGTTTATGTACAGAAAATACAGGGTAGGGTTATGTATACAACGTCAAACGCCAGCTAACGCACTTGAGTATTCGTTAATGAAATGTTAACAAAATAGGAACGAATATTTACAGATATTAACATTTCGATAACTATTTGTGATGTTGTGTTTGTTGGGGTACCCTTCAATCGCGATCGATAGCCAGCTTTGAGTTGAATCTAATTTTACACCACGTGGCTTCGAAGGGCGCTTGCTTAGAAGTCCCGAGGTTCTTAGAAGTCCTAAAGATCCCGTGGTTCTATTATAATTTATTTTTTGAACATTGAATTACTTGCAAATAATTATTTGAAAAGTAATAAAAACCGATAAAACTAGGTACGAGTATTTACGTTGCAAAATATAAATTAAAAGTTTTTGAATTGATTTTTTGAAATTTGGTTGCCGTACAAGTAATTCTAATAACTATAAAACATCGCCTTATAAACACGGAATAAATTTATTGAGAATAGACGGAGCTATATTGATACTGAAATAGATGATTTTTACTTATTTCCGAAAATGTGTCAGGTCTCAATTATTTTCTTTAATGTTTTTTGGAAGATCCTATAAAGCGAATGAAATTATTTGTACGGAAGCCGAATTTTGGAAAATCATGTTAGCAATTTTTAATTTACATTTTATACTGTAAATACCTACTTTATCTTCTGATGACTTCTGATGACTTCTGAGGTTTCTTAGGTAGATGTTTACGCTTATGTGAGGCTGGTTTGTTCGAAATGCACTTCGATGCGCGCTACCCTATCGGTGCACTTTGACAAGACCCGGAACTAACAAAATTACTCATTCTATACACCCTCTATATACTTTAAATACGCACAGTACATGCCAGGTACATGCACATTTAACGTAAGCATGAATTTAAATATATACAAACACAGTACTGCGGATTAGAGTTTTTTGTGAATGTCGAATATTTTGGTGATTTCATCATGAGCAGACAGGGAAGAAAGGCGAATGTTCTAGAAGAAAACATTGTGAGGGCGATTTTGAAAAGAAAAGATGATTTTTTAAACTAAACGGAAAACTGAAACGTGAAACCGACCACGTGTGGGAGGAATTGTACACTGAACTCGATAAAAAATTGCATGCAAGTACATTTTGTACTAAAATGTGCATGCCGGACTTCGTGGTAAAAATAAACAATGGATATATTCCCGAAAGAAATATTGAGAATTCCATAAATGTATCGACGAATACTAGCATGCACGACGATTCAAGAAGCGACGAGTACATGGAATTCTCCATTTTTTGCCAAAAAAAAAGACTTCGAGGACATGCTGATAAAAAAAGAATTCTGACGGAAGGAAACAACCTCGTTTCTTCTTATTAGTGAAAGGCTATGAATTCGGTATTTGGGCATTACATTAGCATTGAATGAGCCCTAAATTATGCCTGCGAAATAAATCGCTTACGACGTTTCTACGAGCCACTTCCCTCTTGGTCAAAAACTCGCGCATGCGCATAGCACGGGTTACACTGGTCGTGAAAAATTCGGAATAGGGTACTTTGAGAGCATTAAATTAGCTTTAAATTATGTTCCTAGCAGAATTTTCGCATAGCTCCTCCTCAGTCACTGGTTTTACGCTGTGGACGCGCCAGCTTGACGTCAAGCTGGCGCATCCACAGATTTTTCCGCTTTAACGAAGAGCATTAAATTCGGCATAGGCGCATTAAATTAGCATTAAATTAGCTTTAAATGATGCCAGGTTTTAAATTTTAATATGAGCGTTTCTCACAAAATATGAATTTCATTCCTGCGATTTTAGATGATGTGTGGAAATGCCATTATAAGAATTTGTTCACCTATTTCATCTACCAGCTTTTCGGCGTTAACATTTTTCTTTGTATAATTCTTTCTTTGCTATGATTTTTATGACTCTCTTATTCTCGTACGGGTTTTCTTAAATTTTTCAAGATTATCTTAGAAATAGAACACCAGTTTTTAATTATTAAGCAAATGTGCCAATCTTCGTACAGGGCGTCGATATGAATAACGTGACCGCTCACTGCAGGCTTAATTTCACACTTTTATTTACAATCGTTAATATTAACGAAAATATAAACGAAATGATGGAGCCATTTGCTAAACATTTATAATTGAGAAAAAAGCAATCAATAAAAATCGATTTCTATAGTGAGATAAAACTATAATTTCGCGGTAATTAGAATAAATCGAATAAAAATAGTGAAATAAAAAAGAATACAGGAAGGCAGACTATTTGTTCTTTTCTTGGTTATTTTTCCCTCACTTTCATGTGCAGTGTCATGTTTACGTGATACCTAACAGAAATACTGAAGAAATTAATATATAAACAAGTTTACTATCTTTTTCTCTTGGAACAACTTTTTCAGAAATAGTGTATCTAAGGACCTTGTTTTTCCCGAGTATGGACTCCAAATCGGCTTGGGACGCAATAATCCCACTTGTAAAAATAACTTATTCCCACGCAGTGAAAGAAAAATTTTAAAAATACAGCGTCATATTTGATAAATCTATTTACAAATATCATGAAGGGATTGCAAGAATGCGCAATAATTAAATGTAATAACAATACTCGTATTCAAAGAAATTCGTAACATGAGGAAGTTAGCCTTTATATTCTATACCGTTTTAGGATTTATAAAACCATGTATTTGAATTCCTGGAAGAAACAGGAATACGTTACTACAGTTTTTAATCTGAACTTCTAGACGTAAGTGGTACATATAAAAGTCAGAAAACGTATTAAATATTAAAAATGCAAATGAATAAGTCCTGCGTTTCTTTATATCAAACTTATTTTCTTATCATGACAGGTATTCAATTTTGGTGACTACAATACCCTGCATACAACTTAACGTTTAATTCTACAATGTTCGTATTCATATGACTATATTATCTGTTTTTATATGCTGTATTGTTCGGAATTGCTAACAAAAACCGGATGATACATGTTCTTGAATAAACTCGCTTGTTGAAATCAGGTATCCTTTCTGGTAAGAAAGAGTATAGTTTGAAAAATGTATGTACAAAATCCGACAGACAGCGCATGATTGCAATTATACAACCTTTCTCTCTACAAACCGGATTTCATTGAATACGCGTATTGTTATTACATTAAATTATTGCGCATTCTTGCAATCACTTCATGACATTTGTAAATAGAGTTATCAAATATGATGCTGTATTTTTAAAATTTTTCTTTCACTGCATGCGAATAAGTTATTTTTACAAGTGGGAGTATTGCGTCCCACGCCGATGTGGAGTCCATACTTGGGAAAAACAAGGTCCTTAGATATACTATTTCTGAAAGAGTTGTTCCAAGCGAAAAAGATAATAAACTTGTTTATACAGGGTGATTCTCCATTGAATGACTTCCGGTTAACAGTAGATTCTGTGATAAATTCTAAGAACATTTTTCCTTTGAAAAAAATTTGTGCGAAGTATAGTTTTCAAATTATGTAGCATTAAAGTCAGCCAATAGGAACAGGAGTTACTTGATTGTTGCGACGATTGTATTGTCAGCGAATATCGAAATCGTCGCGACAATCAAGCAACTTCTGTTCCTATTGGCTGACTTTAATGCTAAATAACTTGAAAACTATACATCGCACAAATTTTTTTCAACGGAAAAATGTTCTTAGAATTTATCACAGAATCTATTATTAACCGGAAGTCATTCAATGGAGAACCACCTTGTATATTAATTTCTTCAGTATTTCTGTTCGGTATTACGTAAACATGATGCTGCACATGATAGTGAGTGAAAAATAACCAAGAAAAGAAGAAATGGTCAGCCTTCCTGTATTCTTTTCTATTTCAGTATTTTTTATTCGATTTATTCTAATTACCATGAAATTATTGTTTTTTCTCAATTATAAATGTTTTGCAAATAGCACCTTCATTTCTCCGAATGTGATTGTTTTATATATCTTGACTTTGGGTTAATGCACTACATGAAAATTGATAAAACAAACATTATCCTTTAATTTAATTTTTTATTTAATAAGCACGTTTGTATTTTTCTTATTACCGATTGTAAATGAAGGTGTGAAATTAAGCCATTTATTGTTTAATAGATGGAATCTTTCATATTTCCATGGATCAATTATAATGCTTATTTTTTCATTATTTTTTCGCTCAGCATGCGTAAAAGTATTGCTTTATGGACTAGTTTTACTTTTACGTGCCGACGCTTACTTGTATGCACAGCGCGCGAAAAACAATGCGTAAAATCGACTTTTAATGTATTAATAAAGCAGTTAAAAAGTGCCAAAAAGGCGTAAAACCGCACGTTATGCACCCTTCATTAAAAAGATAATGTTCTAGTTAAACGATTCTTAACCTGGCGAATTACGCTCTAAATTTGATTCGGCGAAAAGCTCTGCAAATCGGTACATATGTATATTCTTATTGGCAGTCCATAGTCTACAGTTGACTAATCAGCGGGTAATCAGGAATAGACCTAATTGGGACACAACCATTTTTTTAATTTATTTTTTTCCATCACTCCGAATGTGCCGTACCTCCTGGGTGCTGAGGAATTGGGTCGAAATATTAATAAAAAATTGAAATTAATGTGAATAAGGGAATGTAAAATAATTTCTAAAGTCACAAACGATTTGAAAAGCAATATATAGTACTCTGCGTCAGTGCTCTCAGATTGGGGTCTTTCCCCGCGCATCTTACGTGACCAATAAAGACGTTTATTATTATTTTTTTTTTGACGGAGGGGGGAAATGCATTAGGCACCATAGGGGTTGAAGATGTTGTGTAACCCCCCGTGTGTCGGACTCCCTCACCTTTGATGTTAACGGCAAGGTTTACCGACTAAAACCCTAACCTCCCTTGGCCCTCCAAAATCCACGTGTGCAGTCTGCAGCAGAAAAGTGGCTCCGATATCCATCTCCTCCGCTGCAAACTGCACCGGGCCATTTCGTTTGCAACTGTAACCACTCCCTCTACCATTGGGTTAGTGGTTACAGGATCTCGTGTGACCTCAGTAGACGGAGAGATCCCAGCAGCACTGCTTTCTGCATTCGGCCTGCGATGAAATTTGCATGTTCTTGACAGGCCGGAATGCTTTTGGTGTTATGGAGAAAAGTTGGTTTCATTCCTCCCAGCACTCCAATTATCAGCACGACGAGCTTGATTTTGAATCCTCGATACAGCTTGCGAATCTCGAACAGGAGTTCCTGATATTTCATCCGTTTTTCGTCCTCTTTGCTGACTATATTTGTTTCTGCTGGTGCAGAAAACTCGATGACGAAGATGGATTTGTCATCGAAGTCAACAAGGACGATGTCAGGCTTATTGGCTGATATTTGCCTGCTCGTCGG
Source organism: Trichopria drosophilae (assembly GCA_030407085.1). Classification (NCBI taxonomy): domain Eukaryota; kingdom Metazoa; phylum Arthropoda; class Insecta; order Hymenoptera; family Diapriidae; genus Trichopria; species Trichopria drosophilae. Next base: position 63,829,353 of record CM059582.1, on the reverse strand, counting down.
GAATGAGTATTTCCAGTATATTCGGCAAGACTCATTCCCGACTACGGATTCAATATCAGTGGGGACGTACGGCAAAACTGGGGTTGCATCAATACCATAAGTGCTGCGAAGATGGTAATACAGCACTCGAAGAGCCGCATTGTGACGTTCGATGTATGCTGAAACTGCATATATTGGACATGCTGCCAAAAGATGCATTAGTGTCTCAGCATGACATCTACACAATCTACAAAGCGTACTCTGTACCGCCTGGTGTAAGATGTTCTTGGGGTACGCAAAGGTATTGATGACCCCATCCTGGCACGCGAAGATAAAACCCTCGGTTTCGGATTTCAAGCCGGCTGATCTTAAGAAGGAGAAGGTCATCTCTGCCGACAAGCCAAGTTGTTGGACATTTCGAAAGAATTGTCCATGCAACGGCTTGTCGATATGCCTTCCCTCCAACATACGGAGTTGTTCCTTCCGTATGTTAGCCCTGAGACGCACTGGGCACAGATTGATGACTGATTCAGCCTCCTGTGCACCACTACGTCCCACGTTGAAAACCAGACCGAGGTTTCGCGCCGCTCGTTCCGCCGCGTTGTACAAAAACGCCCCCTTCCCCTGAATTTCATGCTGATGTACTAGCATCATCAGGGGATCCTCCGTTCGATTAATGACGTCGCAAGCTGTTTCGAGAACCAATCGGTCATGCATACACTCCAGGCTTAAAAGGCCACGACCTCCCATATTTCGGGGCAAATACAGTCGTTCCACGGAAGATCTTGGATGCAAACTGCGTTGCATACAAATCATCTTCCGTGTGCTTCGGTCAAGATCCCTTAGCTCGTCAACGTTCCACTTCAGTGCTCCAAATGAATAGAGCACTGGTGGTACGGCCAACATATTCGTGGCTGCCACCTTATTTCTCCTGGTCAATTCTGATGACCAGATCTGACGGAGAATGCGCCGGTATTTCTTAATGATGGTGGTTTTAGCAGCCTGCACATCCTGGACATGCCTTTGAGGTACGCCAAGGTATGTGTAGGCTTCTTCGGCGCTAAGGTGGCGGATGACATTTCCGTTGACGAGCTCCATATCGTTGTTATGGGAGCCTGACCTTCCTCTGTGCAAATGAACGACTGCACACTTGTCCAATCCGAATTCCATACCGATATCTCTCGAGTATGTGAGGGCGATGTTCAGAGATCGATGTAATTGATCTTCGCCTGATGCGTATAATTTAAGATCATCCATATAGAAAAGATGGGTGATCTTATGTACACGTTCGCCAGGCGGTCCACACATGTACCCTTGAGATTTCCGGAGTGCAACGGATAGAGGCAATAGTGAGATGCAGAAGAGCAGAGGACTCAGAGAATCTCCCTGATAGACACCTCTTTGGAATTGAACCAGTCTAGACATGGTTCGACGCTTGCCCGATGTCATGACAAAGCGTGTTTTCCAAAGAGGCATCAGGTCTTCTACAATTCTCACTATGTTTGGGTGGACATGAAGGCGTTTGAGCAACAAGCTTAAAAGCTCGTGCGATGTTGAGTCATACGCCTTCATGTAATCCAGCCAGGCTATCGACAGGTTACGCTTGTACTGGACTGCATCCTGACAAACACACCTGTCGATAAGCAAGTTGTCCCTGCAGCCGGATACACCCATTTTGCAGCCTCGTTGTTCTACTATCCGTTGCCACACCGGTTTCACGTATTTCTCAATACGTTCGTTCAAGATGTTAGTGAACAATTTGTATAACGTATTGAGACACGTGATCGGTCTATGGTTTCTCGGATCGGACAAGTCTCCCGATTTTGGGATCAGTGTCGTTCGGCCCTCCACCAGCCAGTGCGGAATGGGTTGGTCTCCATTTATATAAGAGGTGAATATTCGGGCTAGGTGTTGATGGACAGAAGTGAACTTCTTCCACCAATAGTTGTTAATTCCATCCCAGCCCGGCGAGGAGAAATTCCTCGCTCCTGTGATGGCATTTTTCACCTCTAATGCACTGACGGGTGGGCAATCTTCACTTTCTTGTGTGACTTCGTCGCACAACTCGGTGAAGATTTCAATACCTGGAGTGTCTGCATTAAGCCTAGATGTTTTCTCGTAGATGCTCCCCCAGAATTCCTCAACTGCGGTTATCGACGGAAACTCGCTTGAGGCTGCGATACGATGTTTGAAGAGGTTGGAAGGATTCGTCCAAAATATTGCATTTTGTCGAATTCCATCCTCCCGTCTTTGCAGCCTCTTTTTGGCATCCGCCAAAACCCGAATTTTATCAGCCAAACGTTGCTTGATGTTGAGCAACTTCAGCTTGTTCAGTGTGTGATAGTACGTCCGCAGTTGTTGTGCGAACTTTTTGACTTTAGCCGTAAATGAACGGCCAGATGTTAAATAGTCGATCACACACTGAATTCGGGAAGCGAGTTTCCGTGTCAGTCGAATCTTGCCGTTCAATTGAGACATGCGTTTTGTAATCTGCCGACTCCCCGATATCTGTACCAGATTTCGCGGAATCACCAGATCACTTGCAGCCTCGTAAACGGCACAATTGACTTGCCACAGGTCGCAGTCATCTGGAAGAGCATCTAGAAGTAAGCTATTTGCTCTGTCTATTTCTCGTTGCTTAGGCAAAACTTTCGTTGTTAAATTCCGCCTAAACACGAGTGTCGTGCTTTCATAATGTGGAGCATCTCTCCCAGCACCGCGTACGGGCTCAATTGTTATTGCCCGCACATCCGGTACCGGTCGACAGCTGGGAACAACGAAACCTGTCCGCCTCAGATAGGCCACATAATCTCTCAGTTGTTGTTGAGAAAAGCGATCTGCCAGTTCGGGATGCATTACTGCAAATCGACTGTGCATTCGCGCCATGTAGCCTCTCTGTTGCGGACAGCTCTCCTCGTAGCAGTGCATTAGATCTTGCCTGAGATCCTCCGTCCACTGAAATCGTCCGTGGGCATGTTGGGGTTGTTGTCCCGGGACACCCGTTTCGGCCCCTCCACCTCGGGACTGGGCTGCATCCGAAGCAGCCCGATGGTCAGGAGCCCTGCGCGTTGCATTTCTTGTAACCGCATGTACAGGGAGTAGGGTGGTTGGCCCTACCCCCCGTTGTTATGCCTCTCTCGTTTGTCTCTTACCTCGCCATCCACTGGGGTTGGTTACCCAATCTCTGGCAAGGTTGCTAAGAGTCCAGGGCCCACCGGCTTTAATAAGCACACGTGGAGGTGAGAGTAGGCCATTTGGGAAGATAGGCTAAGATGCAGCTTTTTGCATAGCTGCATTGTGTTACGCATCATTCCCTTTGGGCCCCTTATTATTATTATTATTTTTTTTTTTTTTTTTTTTTTTATATTTTTTTTTTTTTTTTTTTTTTTTTTTGTCGGAGGGGGGAAATGCATTAGGCACCATAGGGGGTTGAAGATGTTGTGTAACCCCCCGTGTGTCGGACTCCCTCACCTTTGATGTTAACGGCAAGGTTTACCGACTAAAACCCTAACCTCCCTTGGCCCTCCAGAATCCACGTGTGCAGTCTGCAGTAGAAAAGTGGCTCCGATATCCATCTCCTCCGCTGCAGACTGCACCGGGCCATTTGTTTGCAACTGTAACCACTCCCTCTACCATTGGGTAAGTGGTTACAGGATCTCGTGTGACCTCAGTAGACGGAGAGATCCCAGTAGCACTGCTTTCTGCATTCGGCCTGCGATGGAATTTGCATGTTCTCGACAGGCCGGAATGCTTTTGATGTTTTGGAGGAAAGTTGGTCTCATTCCTCCCAGCACTCCAATTATCAGCACGACGAGCTTGATTTTGAATCCTCGATACAGCCTGCGAATCTCGAACAGGAGTTCCTGATATTTCATCCGTTTTTCGTCCTCTTTGCTGACTATATTTGTTTCTGCTGGTGCAGAAAACTCGATGACGAAGATGGATTTGTCATCGAAGTCAACAATGACGATGTCAGGCTTATTGGCTGATATTTGCCTGCTCGTCGGGAATGAGTAATTCCAGTATATTCGGCAAGACTCATTCCCGACTACGGATTCAATATCAGTGGGGACGTACGGCAAAACTGGGGTTGCATCAATACCATAAGTGCTGCGAAGATGGTAATACAGCACTCGAAGAGCCGCATTGTGACGTTCGATGTATGCTGAAACTGCATATATTGGACATGCTGCCAAAAGATGCATTAGTGTCTCAGCATGACATCTACACAATCTACAAAGCGTACTCTGTACCGCCTGGTGTAAGAGGTTCTGGCGGTACGCTAAAGTATTGATGACCCCATCCTGGCACGCGAAGATAAAACCCTCGGTCTCGGATTTCAAGCGGGCTGATCTTAAGAAGGAGAAGGTCATCTCTGCCGACAAGCCAAGTTGTTGGACATTTCGAAAGAATTGTCCATGCAACGGCTTGTCGATATGCCTTCCCTCCAACATACGGAGTTGTTCCTTCCGTATGTTAGCCCTGAGACGCACTGGGCACAGATTGATGACTGATTCAGCCTCCTGTGCACCACTACGTCCCACGTTGAAAACCAGACCGAGGCTTCGCGCCGCTCGTTCCGCCGCGTTGTACAAAAACGCCCCCTTCCCCTGAATTTCATGCTGATGTACTAGCATCATCAGGGGATCCACCGTTCGATTAATCACGTCGCAAGCTGTTTCGAGGACCAATCGGTCATGCATACACTCCAGGCTTAAAAGGCCACGACCTCCCATATTTCGGGGCAAATACAGTCGTTCCACGGAAGATCTTGGATGCAAACTGCGTTGCATACAAATCATCTTCCGTGTGCTTCGGTCAAGATCCCTTAGCTCGTCAACATTCCACTTCAGTGCTCCAAAAGAATAGAGCACTGGTGATACGGCCAACATATTCATGGCTGCCACCTTATTTCTCCCGGTCAATTCTGATGACCAGATCTGACGGAGAATGCGCCGGTATTTCTTAATGATGGTGGTTTTAGCAGCCTGCACATCCTGGACATGCCTTTGAGGTACGCCCAGGTATGTGTAGGCTTCTTCGGCGCTAAGGTGGCGGATGACATTTCCGTTGACGAGCTCCATATCGTTGTTATGGGAGCCTGACCTTCCTCTGTGCAAATGAACGACTGCACACTTGTCCAATCCGAATTCCATACCGATATCTCTCGAGTATGTGAGGGCGATGTTCAGAGATCGATGTAATTGATCTTCGCCTGATGCGTATAATTTAAGATCATCCATATAGAAAAGATGGGTGATCTTATGTACACGTTCACCAGGCGGTCCACACATGTACCCTTGAGATTTCCGGAGAACAATGGATAGAGGCAATAGTGAGATGCAGAAGAGCAGAGGGCTCAGAGAATCTCCCTGATAGACACCTCTTTGGAATTGAACCAGTCTAGACATGGTTCGACGCTTGCCCGATGTCATGACAAAGCGTGTTTTCCAAAGAGGCATCAGGTCTTCTACAATTCTCACTATGTTTGGGTGGACATGAAGGCGTTTGAGCAACAAGCTTAAAAGCTCGTGCGATGTTGAGTCATACGCCTTCATGTAATCCAGCCAGGCTATCGACAGGTTACGCTTGTACTGGACTGCATCCTGACAAACACACCTGTCGATAAGCAAGTTGTCCCTGCAGCCGGATACACCCATTTTGCAGCCTCGTTGTTCTACTATCCGTTGCCACACCGGTTTCACGTATTTCTCAATACGTTCGTTCAAGATGTTAGTGAACAATTTGTATAACGTATTGAGACACGTGATCGGTCTATGGTTTCTCGGATCGGACAAGTCTCCCGATTTTGGGATCAGTGTCGTTCGGCCCTCCACCAGCCAGTGCGGAATGGGTTGGTCTCCATTTATATAAGAGGTGAATATTCGGGCTAGGTGTTGATGGACAGAAGTGAACTTCTTCCACCAATAGTTGTTAATTCCATCCCAGCCCGGCGAGGAGAAATTCCTCGCTCCTGTGATGGCATTTTTCACCTCTAATGCACTGACGGGTGGGCAATCTTCACTTTCTTGTGTGACTTCGTCGCACAACTCGGTGAAGATTTCAATACCTGGAGTGTCTGCATTAAGCCTAGATGTTTTCTCGTAGATGCTCCCCCAGAATTCCTCAACTGCGGTTATCGACGGAAACTCGCTTGAGGCTGCGATACGATGTTTGAAGAGGTTGGAAGGATTCGTCCAAAATATTGCATTTTGTCGAATTCCATCCTCCCGTCTTTGCAGCCTCTTTTTGGCATCCGCCAAAACCCGAATTTTATCAGCCAAACGTTGCTTGATGTTGAGCAACTTCAGCTTGTTCAGTGTGTGATAGTACGTCCGCAGTTGTTGTGCGAACTTTTTGACTTTAGCCGTAAATGAACGGCCAGATGTTAAATAGTCGATCACACACTGAATTCGGGAAGCGAGTTTCCGTGTCAGTCGAATCTTGCCGTTCAATTGAGACATGCGTTTTGTAATCTGCCGACTCCCCGATATCTGTACCAGATTTCGCGGAATCACCAGATCACTTGCAGCCTCGTAAACGGCACAATTGACTTGCCACAGGTCGCAGTCATCTGGAAGAGCATCTAGAAGTAAGCTATTTGCTCTGTCTATTTCTCGTTGCTTAGGCAAAACTTTCGTTGTTAAATTCCGCCTAAACACGAGTGTCGTGCTTTCATAATGTGGAGCATCTCTCCCAGCACCGCGTACGGGCTCAATTGTTATTGCCCGCACATCCGGTACCGGTCGACAGCTGGGAACAACGAAACCTGTCCGCCTCAGATAGGCCACATAATCTCTCAGTTGTTGTTGAGAAAAGCGATCTGCCAGTTCGGGATGCATTACTGCAAATCGACTGTGCATTCGCGCCATGTAGCCTCTCTGTTGCGGACAGCTCTCCTCGTAGCAGTGCATTAGATCTTGCCTGAGATCCTCCGTCCACTGAAATCGTCCGTGGGCATGTTGGGGTTGTTGTCCCGGGACACCCGTTTCGGCCCCTCCACCTCGGGACTGGGCTGCATCCGAAGCAGCCCGATGGTCAGGAGCCCTGCGCGTTGCATTTCTTGTAACCGCATGTACAGGGAGTAGGGTGGTTGGCCCTACCCCCCGTTGTTATGCCTCTCTCGTTTGTCTCTTACCTCGCCATCCACTGGGGTTGGTTACCCAATCTCTGGCAAGGTTGCTAAGAGTCCAGGGCCCACCGGCTTTAATAAGCACACGTGGAGGTGAGAGTAGGCCATTTGGGAAGATAGGCTAAGATGCAGCTTTTTGCATAGCTGCATTGTGTTACGCATCATTCCCTTTGGGCCCCTTATTATTATTATTATTTTTTTTTTTTTTTTTTTTTTTTTTTTTTTTTTTTTTTTTTTGTCGGAGGGGGGAAATGCATTAGGCACCATAGGGGGTTGAAGATGTTGTGTAACCCCCCGTGTGTCGGACTCCCTCACCTTTGATGTTAACGGCAAGGTTTACCGACTAAAACCCTAACCTCCCTTGGCCCTCCAGAATCCACGTGTGCAGTCTGCAGTAGAAAAGTGGCTCCGATATCCATCTCCTCCGCTGCAGACTGCACCGGGCCATTTGTTTGCAACTGTAACCACTCCCTCTACCATTGGGTAAGTGGTTACAGGATCTCGTGTGACCTCAGTAGACGGAGAGATCCCAGTAGCACTGCTTTCTGCATTCGGCCTGCGATGGAATTTGCATGTTCTCGACAGGCCGGAATGCTTTTGATGTTTTGGAGGAAAGTTGGTCTCATTCCTCCCAGCACTCCAATTATCAGCACGACGAGCTTGATTTTGAATCCTCGATACAGCCTGCGAATCTCGAACAGGAGTTCCTGATATTTCATCCGTTTTTCGTCCTCTTTGCTGACTATATTTGTTTCTGCTGGTGCAGAAAACTCGATGACGAAGATGGATTTGTCATCGAAGTCAACAATGACGATGTCAGGCTTATTGGCTGATATTTGCCTGCTCGTCGGGAATGAGTAATTCCAGTATATTCGGCAAGACTCATTCCCGACTACGGATTCAATATCAGTGGGGACGTACGGCAAAACTGGGGTTGCATCAATACCATAAGTGCTGCGAAGATGGTAATACAGCACTCGAAGAGCCGCATTGTGACGTTCGATGTATGCTGAAACTGCATATATTGGACATGCTGCCAAAAGATGCATTAGTGTCTCAGCATGACATCTACACAATCTACAAAGCGTACTCTGTACCGCCTGGTGTAAGAGGTTCTGGCGGTACGCTAAAGTATTGATGACCCCATCCTGGCACGCGAAGATAAAACCCTCGGTCTCGGATTTCAAGCGGGCTGATCTTAAGAAGGAGAAGGTCATCTCTGCCGACAAGCCAAGTTGTTGGACATTTCGAAAGAATTGTCCATGCAACGGCTTGTCGATATGCCTTCCCTCCAACATACGGAGTTGTTCCTTCCGTATGTTAGCCCTGAGACGCACTGGGCACAGATTGATGACTGATTCAGCCTCCTGTGCACCACTACGTCCCACGTTGAAAACCAGACCGAGGCTTCGCGCCGCTCGTTCCGCCGCGTTGTACAAAAACGCCCCCTTCCCCTGAATTTCATGCTGATGTACTAGCATCATCAGGGGATCCACCGTTCGATTAATCACGTCGCAAGCTGTTTCGAGGACCAATCGGTCATGCATACACTCCAGGCTTAAAAGGCCACGACCTCCCATATTTCGGGGCAAATACAGTCGTTCCACGGAAGATCTTGGATGCAAACTGCGTTGCATACAAATCATCTTCCGTGTGCTTCGGTCAAGATCCCTTAGCTCGTCAACATTCCACTTCAGTGCTCCAAAAGAATAGAGCACTGGTGATACGGCCAACATATTCATGGCTGCCACCTTATTTCTCCCGGTCAATTCTGATGACCAGATCTGACGGAGAATGCGCCGGTATTTCTTAATGATGGTGGTTTTAGCAGCCTGCACATCCTGGACATGCCTTTGAGGTACGCCCAGGTATGTGTAGGCTTCTTCGGCGCTAAGGTGGCGGATGACATTTCCGTTGACGAGCTCCATATCGTTGTTATGGGAGCCTGACCTTCCTCTGTGCAAATGAACGACTGCACACTTGTCCAATCCGAATTCCATACCGATATCTCTCGAGTATGTGAGGGCGATGTTCAGAGATCGATGTAATTGATCTTCGCCTGATGCGTATAATTTAAGATCATCCATATAGAAAAGATGGGTGATCTTATGTACACGTTCACCAGGCGGTCCACACATGTACCCTTGAGATTTCCGGAGAACAATGGATAGAGGCAATAGTGAGATGCAGAAGAGCAGAGGGCTCAGAGAATCTCCCTGATAGACACCTCTTTGGAATTGAACCAGTCTAGACATGGTTCGACGCTTGCCCGATGTCATGACAAAGCGTGTTTTCCAAAGAGGCATCAGGTCTTCTACAATTCTCACTATGTTTGGGTGGACATGAAGGCGTTTGAGCAACAAGCTTAAAAGCTCGTGCGATGTTGAGTCATACGCCTTCATGTAATCCAGCCAGGCTATCGACAGGTTACGCTTGTACTGGACTGCGTCCTGACAAACACACCTGTCGATAAGCAAGTTGTCCTTGCAGCCGGATACACCCATTTTGCAGCCTCGTTGTTCTACTATCCGTTGCCACACCGGTTTCACGGATTTCTCAATACGTTCGTTCAAGATGTTAGTGAACAATTTGTATAACGTATTGAGACACGTGATCGGTCTATGGTTTCTCGGATCGGACAAGTCTCCCGATTTTGGGATCAGTGTCGTTCGGCCCTCCACCAGCCAGTGCGGAATGGGTTGGTCTCCATTTATATAAGAGGTGAATATTCGGGCTAGGTGTTGATGGACAGAAGTGAACTTCTTCCACCAATAGTTGTTAATTCCATCCCAGCCCGGCGAGGAGAAATTCTTCGCTCCTGTGATGGCATTTTTCACCTCTAATGCACTGACGGGTGGGCAATCTTCACTTTGTTGTGTGACTTCGTCGCACAACTCGGTGAAGATTTCAATACCTGGAGTGTCTGCATTAAGCCTAGATGTTTTCTCGTAGATGCTCCCCCAGAATTCCTCAACTGCGGTTATCGACGGAAACTCGCTTGAGGCTGCGATACGATGTTTGAAGAGGTTGGAAGGATTCGTCCAAAATATTGCATTTTGTCGAATTCCATCCTCCCGTCTTTGCAGCCTCTTTTTGGTATCCGCCAAAACCCGAATTTTATCAGCCAAACGTTGCTTGATGTTGAGCAACTTCAGCTTGTTCAGTGTGTGATAGTACGTCCGCAGTTGTTGTGCGAACTTCTTGACTTTAGCCGTAAATGAACGGCCAGATGTTAAATAGTCGATCACACACTGAATTCGGGAAGCGAGTTTCCGTGTCAGTCGAATCTTGCCGTTCAATTGAGACATGCGTTTTGTAATCTGCCGACTCCCCGATATCTGTACCAGATTTCGCGGAATCACCAGATCACTTGCAGCCTCGTAAACGGCACAATTGACTTGCCACAGGTCGCAGTCATCTGGAAGAGCATCCAGAAGTAGGCTATTTGCTCTCTCTATTTCTCGTTGCTTAGGCAAAACTTTCGTTGTTAAATTCTGCCTAAACACGAGTGTCGTGCTTTCATAATGTGGAGCATCTCTCCCAGCACCGCGTACGGGCTCAGTTGTTATTGCTCGCACATCCGGTACCGGTTGACAGCTGGGAACAACGAAACCTGTCCGCCTCAGATAGGCCACATAATCTCTCAGTTGTTGTTGAGAAAAGCGATCTGCCAGTTCGGGATGCATTACTGCAAACCGGGACACCTGTTTCGGCTCCTCCACCTCGGGACTGGGCTGCATCCGAAGCAGCCCGATGGTCAGGAGCCCTGCGCGTTGCATTGCTTATAACCGCAAATACAGGGAGCAGGGTGGTTAGCCCTACTCCCCGTTGTTATGCCTCTCTCGTTTGTCTCTTACCTCGCCATCCACTGGGGTTGGTTACCCAATCTCTGGCAAGGTTGCTAAGAGTCCAGGGCCCACCGGCTTTAATAAGCACACGTGGAGGTGAGAGTAGGCCATTTGGGAAGATAGGCTAAGATGTAGCTTTTTGCATAGCCGCATTGTGTTACGCATCATTCCCTTTGGGCCCCTTATTATTATTATTATTATTATTATTATTATTATTATTATTATTATCTGCCTCGCGCACCTTCCTTCGGCTTGCTTCGGCTGCTCCAGCTTGATTGATCTTGAGACGGGAACGGAGCGCGGGCGGAGAATATATAGTATGTCGCGCGAAACTATCAAACAAATGACGGGTGGTTGAAACTTAAATACCGCCTTTTGTTAAATATCAAATATGTCCTTGTGGCTCAGTGGTTTGCGCACTTTCTTCACGCTCGTGTAATCGCAAGATCGCGTCGCGAAAGGTGGAAATTTTGTTGTTGTTCCGAATTCTATTTATTAATACTATTTATTTTGACATCGATTATTTCTTTTATTCGAGACATTTTTTATTCCAAAATTATACCACACATATACTATATAAAAAATATTATTCAATAAAAATTTATTACAACACTGCTTGTTACTAATCTACCATGATTTCTGGAGATTAAAAAGTAAGTGATATACAGTTTGTAATTATGCAGTTTTTAAATTTTAATGGGAAGCGTAGAATAATTATTATTCTTTTAGTCGAACATTTCGATATTATGTCACCCATTTAATGTTACCAATACCAGTGCTAAGACACTGGTTTTTGATTATAGATAATAACATCTTTTATTTACTACGTATTTCAGTACTTGTTTTTCATTATATTTAATTATTGATATAACTAATATAGTACGTCCGATTATGTTAGCCGCATAAATGTATGTAGAATAACTGACAGTTTTGTTACTTATTTCTAGATGTTACTATCTACTTTATATCAACAAACATATCAACAAACATAATGAGCAACGTCTGAAATGCCCGACACTAGCTCTTATGTGAGGAATCGGAAATTGACAATGAAGCAACACTATTACAAACATGATTTGGTGCTGACTCTTATCAGCTCGCATTGCTATTCGTACAATTTTTTCTTAAATAATAGGTCTCAAAACGGTTTCTGTCCCGAAAAGCAGAATATGGATTCACGAATTTGGTATAATATTTATAATGTGAATGTATCAATTAACAAGTTTAATGAGCAACATCTGAAATGCCCGACAATAGCTCATATGATTGGTGTCGTTATTTGTCAATAAAGCATCATTTTTACATGCATGTATTTGATAAAATATTTCGTTGTTATTCAACAATGACGTTGAATCTGATTTCGTGCGGACTCTTGTTAGGTCACCTTGCTGTGCGAGATGTTTCGTCCTGAGGTAAGAGGCCATAAAACGGCAAGCATCACGAAAATCAGTGTATCGAGACACGAATTTTTTGTAATGCTTAATAATGCTTATTTGACGATAGAAACAAATAGCAGGTAATGAGCAACATCTGAAGTGCCCGACAATAGCTCATATGATAGGTGTCGTTATTTGCCAATAAAGCATCATTTTTACATGCATGTATTTGAAAAAATATTTCGTTGTTATTCAACAATTATGTTGAATCTGATTTCGTGCGGACTCTTGCTAGGTCACCCTGCTGTGCGACATGTTTCGTCCTGAAGTAAGAGGCCACAAAACGGCAAGCATCCCGAAAATCAGTGTATCGGGACGTCAATTTTGTTTACTGCTTAATAATGCTTATTTGGCGATAGAATATGCTATATATATATACTCAGTAGCCGGGTTGACACTCACCGATTTTCGTAGCAGTGTGCGTAAAAGCGAGTATACGCAGTTTATTTGTTCTGACTGTCGGTTCCATAACTGTCTGTTTTTTTGACCTTGCGGCTTTTGGATTTGTCGATTTTGTACGCCGTCCTCCATAAAGCTCACATTATTATTCTATATATTCAATATGGTACACGTCTAGCTAAATATGTTTATGGGAAAATCCACAGAACTTTTAACTTTCAGCGTGGCGTTACAAATTATCAAATAATACTACATCTAATATCGCCATACACCCGCATTATTTTTTTGCACTTTCCAGGACTATATAACAAACTTCTCGTTTAGTTAGATGTCTCAAAATGGTTTTAATAAAGTTACGAATAAAGAAAGAATGAAAAATTGTGAAAATGGCTGCGTGTTTACTCTTAATTATGTTTTTTGAATTTTGTTATACTCTTCAGTTTTTCAGATAGTCATCGTTATAGCATCACTATTCGTAGTAGTTTATATATGTGCCTGTATGTAATGCAAAGTTACTAGACCTCAAACATGCTTACCAATTTTTTTTTCGTTTTTCAGCAGTGTTATAGGATTTACTTGTGCACCCTTTCAGATATCAATTGTCTAAAGTAATTTCATTTCTATAGAAAATGGAATGTTTTGCGCATAATCCGATAAGTGTGCTACCAATAATGTGTGTACAGCAGCCATTATAAAGCCATAGTCTAAATCGTAAACAATTGCAATAATTCGATTTTTTTAATAGCACACGAATCCTGCTAAATATTTTTAGTTCATACCAAGTGTAAATTCAAGTGTTCGATGTGCCAACTAAAATAAACAAGACGCGTTAAAATTCCGTGCATGCATCAGAAAGATTATTTAAAATTTTTGTTAGTTCTAAAAAAAGAAATAAAACCTGTTTGCAGGAGGCGAAGCACTATACTTATACGCCTTGGCGACCATTGAATATAAATCTGTGGTTCGTATGTCCTCATCAGGCCTAAATTAAGGGTATTTCAAAGTGAAAGCAGTCGCTTCGATCCTGCGGCCTTTGGTTGAGTTCGTTTGTTTAAACAATATATTAGTTACCACTTTTATGTGTTTATCATTTTTTTTTGTATATTTAATAAATTAGTTCACAGATATTGTTATTTTTAATTTGTTTTCACGACTGAAGTTTGTTAAGTAATGTACCAATAATTATGAAATAAAAGAACATTGTTTTTACGTTGATGACGTCATAAATTCTGCGCCCCAACCTTAAAAAGATTAACGAACATTAAATGATCATCTCGTATGGTAACTAAAAGCGTTCACGAAAGCTGGCAAGTGTGCTCTCATTTTTTTTATTTGTATTTTATTTTTACAAAGTTAAAAGTTTTGTTGATTTGCCCTTATATGTCCACAGCTAAAAAAACAGTGTGAAAGCACAAAAGATGGATGGTACCAAACATTCACGATTGGCTGTCGCGTCGTTGGAGAACTATAAATTATTTCATTCTTTTTTTTCATGTTTCAATATTATTTTGTTTCATTACAATTACTCAATATGTTTCCCTCATAATTATTTATTATAGAATAAATTTATTTAATTTCATATATACTTTCTACTGATTATTTCCTAATTCACTTTCTTTGCGTCACACATTCAAGTTGCCAAATGCATTACTACGTCGGCTTTTTGCCTTTCGAATTTAAGAGGTCTCGGTTATTGATCGGTCGGTATTATGAAGATTCGATTTCTCAACTGTCGGCTTTTTGACTTGTCGGCTTTTCGAATGTCGGTATTTTGAATGTCGGTTTTTTAACTGTCGGTATTATGACTTGTCGGCTTTTTGAATATCGGTTTTTCGGCTTGTCGGTTTTTTGACTGTCGGCTTTTTGATTTGTCGATTTTTCGACCCGCACCCATCAGTACTGCAGGCTTGGTACAACATTAAAGCAACGATTAGCAACAGGAGACCCAGGGATAGGTCCGTTAGATAGGGCTATAGGGCTTGCAAGGAACACGACATCGCTTATTCCAAAACTCGTGAGAATCCCACCGGTAGAAGCGAAGCCGAGCAGGCTTGGAAGCGAGTTCTAGCAAAAGACGCAAACATTGCAGAAACCGTGACAGCTTGGGGTGTTGCAAACACGATGAAACTAAAAAGTAAATTAGGCATGGGACTGAAAAAGAAGCAAGCGTCAAAAAAAAAAACAACATCATTGAAAAACACTATTGCGGCTGCTAAAATGTCAAGGTCACCAAGTATTAATGTTTACAGTGTTATATCGAGCGCTTTGAAAGCGCGTGATTCGGTAAAAGAAGCAGGTGGCAAGCGATTCATTCAAAAAACTTGACAGCTATTGATACCTTCACAGGTTGGAGGATTCTTGCCTTTCCTAGCACCCATATTTGCAGGATTAAGTGCTGCAGGTGCATTAGCCGGTGGCGCATCAGGTATAACCAAGACTGTTAATGATGCAAAAGCTGCTCAAAAGCAGTTACATAAAAGTGAAAGGCATAATCGAGCTATGGAGGCAATAGCTATAGGTAAAGGGTTATATCTTAAACCATTAAATACCATACAAAACAGAATTAGGTGTTAAATATTAGAAGAAATCGAAAAAACTTGTAAAGCTACCACATCGAGCCCTCACCGATGTAGACATATTAAGATATTCGAAAAAAGCTGGAATTCCGAATTTTAGAGGTATCTTTATGCGTAATAATTTACCAAAGAATTTCCACGTTAATGAATGTGCATTCATAAATTTAGACGATGCAAGCGGTCCGGGGATACATTGGGTAGCATATCGAAAACGTGGTTCTAAAGTCGTTTATTTTGACAGCTTTGGAAACCTCACCCGACCTGCTGAGTTGGAAAAATATCTCGGTGAAGGTAGCATTTTATATAACCGTTAAAAATTTCAAGACTATACCACTTTTAATTGTGGACATTTATGTCTCAAATTTGTATGCAATCAGCTGTTTTGTTCACACAAGTATCAGTTGTATCAATATATTGCATAAAATGTTATGATAACCAGTGTAATTTGAACAATCAGTATGAATGAATCTTTTACGTTGACGCTCTCGTGGCAGTCTGCTGTATTGGAAGCGCAATACATTCACCGCAGAAGAATTATGCATTGGGTTTAATAGAACTTTTAACGTTTAATTAAATCCTAAATGTTGATGTTAATAATAAATTTCATATTGGTACCCATGAAATTACTGTGCCGATCGGTAGCTATGAAATTAAGGATATAGCAGAATATATTAGAAACAATCTGTTGGAGTATAGTAATATTGCGCTAGATATAAAACTGAATAATAATACACTGCGTAGTGAAATCAGATCTCATCGAGACATTGATTTTACACCAATCGATTCGATTGGGCGAACATGGGCTTCAATAGTCGAATTTTGGAAGCAAACAAGTTGCACAGTTCAGATTTGCCAGTAACGATAATTAAAGTCAATGCACTTCGCGTGGAATGCAATATAAATACAGGCGTTTGTATTAATAGCAGCAGAGCGCACACGATTCATGAATTTTTTCCTACTGTGGCGCCCGGATATAAGATTGTGGAAGTGCCGAATCATGTCATTTACCTACCTGTTGCCGTCAGATTAATAGATCATATTCAATTGCGCATTGTTGTTCAGAACGGTGAATTGGTGAATTTTCGTGGTGAAACAATTACAACACGACTCCATCTTAAATCTATGTAACAATAGGTATTATGTACAATGGTCACAGCCTTAATAGTTACTATAATAATAACCATCATAGATAAAACATATTAGTCGTCATCATATTCGCAAGACGTTAACACGTCGGAACGCTCTATTTCTGAAAAGCTTGGGACTCAAGTTATATTATCATCACAATATCAAATAGTGAATAATAAAAATTGTTATTGCCGTTGTTGTATTTGCATACTTATCGCACATTAGGATAGGGTAGAGGATAGGATCCCCCGCTTTAATGACATTTATTTTGCCTATTCGCGGGTCGGCTCTCGGATGGATAGGTCGGACATACAATCGAATACATTTACAACACAACACCCATCTACAAGGCAACACCCACCCAGAGCCAGTCCCCCCATTAATGCGCACCGTAGAACGTCTTGACCCCTCTGTATCGCATTTGCACGGGGTCTGGGAAAACTACGGAAAACCCAGACACATACAGTCGACGAACTACTTTATCATCAGGGGTTACCCTTTGATGGTAAAGCAGCTGTGTCTCCCACTCAGCAATCGGCCTGCTATATTTGCCGTAGAGGGCGCAACGCTCGTTTTTTTTTATTTTTCACAGTCACTCTTCCAAGTATGGATCCCTAATCAGGATCCTTTCACTTGAAAGAACGACTATGCGTCGCACCAACCACAGGGCAATTGCTGTTGGCATTATCGCACATTATCTTAATAGCAATAATGGAGGATCCAATACTCAGCATTCAAAACCCAGTCGTTTTCGACGAATCTGTCGCTCATTACGAGCAGCATGCACATCAATATTATAATACAAGTACTTTTGGTAAAAATGATGAAATGCGTATTGCTGTGCAAAATCGAGATTTATGTATTTTACCGTGTAAAAATTTGATACATGTTAGTGGAAGGTTGACGAAAACCGACGGAACTAAAGCAAATAATACTAATCTAACGTGTAACGCAATCTGTCCTTTATTTGATGAGGCGCGGCATAAGTTGAATGGTGTTGAAATTGATCGAAATAGAAATGTTGGTATTACTAGCTTGATAAGCAATTTCGACAGTGAAATTGAGACTTTTGCGTTTAAACCACCAAATGAATGTGCGTGGTTAACGTTACACTATAAAAGAGTGTATAGCTGGTTAATGCATAATTACCACGGCTTACCATAGCAATCTGGTGACGTTTATTTAATAATTAATTAATTTATTAATTAGTTGTTGAAACTTATTGTTCGTTTCATATACCGTGCTCAAACAAAATTATTAATAACGTCTTTCTAATTTTAAGTTAAGCCGCTCTCACTTTTATTTTTTTATTTTTAATTTACTTCATTATTTACTTTACTTGATTTACTTCATTAATACTGTAAACAATATTATGTACATATCATGGTTGGCTAAAGGGAGTTAATCCTGTGCCATTAATAAAATAACAAACAAACAAACAAAAAAACAAAACATTAGAATATGTACCTTTCAAGTTTTTTCAACTTCAATTTAGATATAAAATACTTGATTGAAGTTGAAGTAAAAAAAAGTCCTTTCAGGCGTTAATGGGTTAAATTAAATTTAAATCATCATGTGTAGGGGACACAAATACTTGGTGTTTTGGTATTCGGATTATCCCCAACAACCTTGGCTAATGACTCCTATCATGAACGCCTTACCGAATACGCCAGAAGGGAGGTATACAGCATCACTCGTGAAGGCCCGATCTTGTGTTGAAAGATGCATAGGGGACTTAAAAATGTGTTTTCGATGCATTCTCCAAGAAAGAGTGTTACGATACAACGATACTGTATCAGCTGGGCGAATCATAATATCTTGGGGGACACTTCATAATATGCGTATTGCGGGAGGTATGAATATAGGAGTTGAAAATAATAGAGATTTTCCAGTGGAGCAGGAAGACGATATTATTCCTGAAAATATTGATCTTGAAGGTCGAGAAGTGAGAATACGATTAATTGAAACACATTTTGCTTAATTACTATGTGTGTAGTGTTAGTAATTATTATTAAAAATTTCGAAATTTGAGTTGATTATATCTGAGTTATAATACGAATTAATATATTTTTTTTTGGCACAGGCGTACGTTAGTGCGTAAAGTAATTTTTTCACTGCGTAAAGTGAACTCGAAAAAAATGACTATACGCACGCACTTTCATGCACGCACTGGCAAAAAATATCGTATGCACCTGGTGTATGCTTTGTTTACTCGAATAGTAGCACGGTACTCGTCGCCGGTTTCGCGCGCTTGCTATTCTTCATGAAAAAAGTACACCTTACGCACTAGATACATAATATACTATTAAAGAAATGTTTACAATTTATTTAACCAAATTTTGCACAATTATTTCCAAATTACTCGCGATTGATTCCATGATCCCGGCAATTTTTTGCATGTTATTGTCGATACTTTTTAGCGTATTTAAGGTCGCTTCGTGCATTTCTGCAATATCTGTGCATAAATGAACAAAATAACGAAAATATCCAAAAAGTCAGAAAAATGTATAAAAACCTTGAACAATAGGAATAAAATAAAAAAAGGAACAGCCACTCTAATATCGCCATTGAAATTATTTAAAATACTATAAAACACATATTATAATAATTTTTGTTCGTCATAGCGGACGTAAAATTCGATTTTACCCCTCCATTTAAGGGAATAAGGGAATGGAAGTCCCCACCATTTCGTATTTAAATTCAAGCGATAAAAGGGAATTTTATGCACCCCTATGATGAAAAATATTCTTCATATTACGGGCTTAAACATGTACACCCAAAAGACGATCACCCGATTCCCTCGAGCAGGTTTCATCGTCCCCCTCAGTCATGCAGATCGCCTGCGCGCGTAAAACTTCATTTTACGTCCTTAATACGAAAACTCTGATTTCGTACATCCGATAGGACGAAAACGACTATTACATCTCCCCCAACTCTACAAAATTCAACAAATCATTATATATGTTCATAAGGATATCTTGGAAAAACCAGAACTTTGTCAACTCCCTGTAATGGAAATAAATCCTCGGCCCCTGTTAACGATTGGTGGAAGGGCTTGTAAATAAAACACGCGGTTTGATCGGCCACAAGAAAATATTTAAATTTATTACGATCAATCGGTGACGATCCGATCGCGACGCGGACTTCCTAACCCGACGACGTTCCGGAACGTTCTGAAAAAATCCGATCGTCACTTTTTCACATCTTAGTTCGATTTTTCAAACTCTCGAACATTTAAATAGACTACAACGTCATATTATACATCGATATTATACTATTCGAATTACAAATAATTTTATCGAGATCGTCACCATTTCGAAGGGCCTTTACATAATTACCTAACAGGCCTGCTTCGTTTTGAGAGGTACCCCCATTCGGGTGTGCAATGGCGTAGGGAAAACCACCTTTGTGGGAAAAAACCTACGCCTGGTACCGCAGTCGGTAAAACATCGATTCTGTCCGCAACATTCTCCCCCCTGTACGAGGTTGCAGGCCTCGTACACTTCACTAGAATCGATGTTTTCATAACCCATTCAAATAATCATCTAAATCTTCACACGTCATGCACTTTACATAAATAACCTTAGAACTTGCATGGCACTATCTCATGGTACCAACATTATAACTCCACAACCAAGCGTAACTCTAAATCGATGTTTTTATAACACTTTTGAATAATCATTCAAGATTCACGAATCCTTTATTCATATCAATAATACTTCGCACTCAGACATTAGCGCGATCACACTCGCTCACCAGATACAATCTCTAGTGCCTTCACTCATATAATCGCAAATAACATTAGCGGCACACACTGAACCGGCAATTTTCAGAAAAGCTTTCACTTTTCCAAATGACCTCAATTTTATACAGCAAGTCATCGAATCGCGCATTGGCACATAGAGAATAATTCCAAATTAACATCGGCGTAATCTACGTTTATCACGTATAGTTTCTTTTTTAAGTAACTGCGTTCCCTTACTGCTTCGAAAAACGCATAACTTTAAAAACATCGTGCCCACCACCGGACGAAACGCGGAGTAAAATCCGCAATCGCGAAAACCGAATGAATCTCGGCAGCATGGAGACCAGATTTATTGCATTATGGATCTTGCTGACAAGATTAGATAAATTTTAACGTATAAATATAAAAATACGATTTGATAAATCAATTTATAAATTTGGAGCACCAGCATCCGTTCAATTCATAATTTCACCATTCGAAGCACAAGGATCCGTTCAATTCATAATTCCACCAATCGGAGCACAAGCTTCCGTCTTCATAAATTTGCCACCAGTTAGAGCGCAAGCATCTATTGGATTCGTGATTTCCACTGGATCGGAGCACTAGCATCCGCCAAACTTGTATTTCCCCGAATCGAAGTACTAGCATCCGATTCTCAATACATATAAGTTTCTTCCAATTAGAGCACAAGCATCTATTGGATTCATGGTTATCACTAAATCGGAGCACTAGCATCCGACGAAATCGTATGTCCCTGAATCGAAGCACTAGCATCCGATTCTCGTCACGAGTACCGATAACGCAGTTTTGTTCATTCGAAGCACTAGCATTCGATTAAACACGCAACTATCAGTATTCATCGTTGACGTTAATATAGTCAATAGTCGTATAAAATTGGAGCACAAGCATCCAAAGTTCTCGTACATACCCGAAATGCATTTCATTGAAAAGAAGCACTAGCATTCAGTTCTCTATGCAAATCAGGTGCAATATCAATTTGGCACGTTCGATATTCAATTGCAATAGTTGATCAAAGATTACATCGCGGATAATTTAACCAAAGCATTAGACTGAATTCATATGTATCCATATTGCCGTGACTCATCCGTTACATAGACTCCTTTTAGTTTTAGCGCGAGATATCGTCGCCATTTTAGAAGGGCCCGTTAATAACCTATAGGAACCATGCTCCTTGCTCCGACTCTAAATGCACCTTGCTCCGATTTTAGGATACCTTGCTCCGAATCGAAATTTCCCATATCGATCATTTCTTTTCAGAGTAAATTAATTCGAGACTCCACAAATACCGTTATATACCATTATTTGCATCATGTATGCCGTCGCCGTATATAAAGGACTCGTACACAGTACCTGTATAGGCACTCTTCTACTGCGGCTGCCACAAAATTTTATTTTACCTTTTCGCGGATAATTGTTTTCCTTTCTGCCTCAACTTATACATTCAATGCTTGTGAATCATTTTGAACATGCAGCAAGTATACATTTTCTTAAACTAGTTCACGTCGCAGATCTGCAAACTCGGTTTATATTATATCGCCATCAAAATATTACACCGACCGCGCCGGGTCGTTCTGGACCCACGAATACAAGTCCTGTGTTTCACACACACTCAGGTTTGGTATCAATTTCATTTGAAGTTTCATTTCGTCATATGGTTGCTGACTCGACACTAACAAATCCATAGATATTCAAAATGCCTTTCTGTAAAGGTCTTCATAAACCAACCAGTCAAATGACCTTCATAAACATGAACAGTCATTTATATTATTATACTTTATATTATGTTACTACTATTCAAATTGTCATTCGCGCAGAAAGTTTGAAATGAAATCGATACCAAACCGTTCACGAAAAGGTCCAAACAATTCTCTTTCATTTGTAACTAGAATCATAATCCCATTATAGATTCATGCTACTTTGTTCACATATTTAAATACAAATCAAATTTCTTTAATCTACATGATAAAGTCAATAATCAATCGTCATCGTATTTTCTTCAAATATCAACGGCCATACTGAACTTTCGAAACACCACTAAAAATGTGACATTCTTTAGAATATGTACCAAAAAATATAATTCTATCAAACTTCTGTTTGAGACAATGGGAGTGATTTTCCATAAACATCGGATAAAACAAGATGTTTTACTAACACCTATTTAAGGCGGTATTATTTCGATTATTTTTCAATGCACCAAATTTATGTTCAAAACGGGTGAAATAAAACGTGCGGTCAAGCTTTCAAAACTAACACTTTATTCGCCCGAAGCAGACGTCTTGGCGGCAATATCTTTAGAACGATTCGAACTGTTTGCAATAGTTTCGTTTCAATATTTCTAAAGGCGCAATGTTCTCACGGACATCTAGAGAAAGATGATGTTCGTCAGAACACCTGTCAAAGGCGCTATTTTGTATTTGATATTCAATAAACTCGAAAAGATAAACATTTCGACTTAAATTTCTGAATTACAACGTTGAATAAAAAACTCTGCCAAACGTATCGTAGAGTGATTTCGACGTAATTGGATGCCTAATATATCGTCATCCAACTTCGTACTATCATCACTTTTAACCAAACAATCAATTGTTTATTAGGCAGTTTTATACGTCACTCAATTTTCATCACATCTATTAACATGTTTTCCAACTTATGTAAATAAAACAAGTTTTACTATGTGACATATTCAGTTCATAACAGATCACTACTTTTTTTACAATTAACGTATTAATCGTCAATATTAATTTTCAAAGCGCTTGCAGAACTGTTCACAATATTTCGTATAATTGTACATCACGAATTTAATGGGACATCAATATCGGAACTACCATTGATTACAATAGAATCTCTATTTAAATTCCGACTGACTTCTCGAGGAGTATTTCGAGAAGCAACAACTTCTTTGTGCTCAAAAAACAAAGGAGCATCTAAATTAAAAAATAAGGTCAACTTACAGATTCTAGGTTTTTCGTTTTCGCCATAACTCCGAAATTTGAAATTCAAAATTCCCGAAGGCGACGTTTGTTTGAACACCTCTCAGAGAGTACTCTTGTGGAAACGTTAGTTTACAAACGGAGTCATTTCGAATAACTATCAAACGCGTTCCATTTTCAACATTTCTAAAAATGACATTTTCCATATATTCATCAAATTGATATTCTTCTGAATATCAACCAAATCGACACTTATTATATTGAATATTTATTAAACCTTCAACGTAACTTTTAATAAATTACGTTTGAAAATATTTCCGATATTGCCATCCCATAATTATCCTTATTTCTATCGCGAGAAAACTCTTTTACTTAGATGTAAACGAGTTCACTATACCGAACGTCGCGTTCCTAGAGAATTCGAGATTCAATTTCTAAATATCAAGTCGAAATACTTTATTCCCGCTCAAACGCTTCAAAGGTGTTCTAAAAACAATTGACAGTCCTAACCCGATTAAAGAAAACGTATTCCGCTCCGACCCGAAGTACTATGCTTCCGGAGTACAAAAAACAGGTTGACTATAGCCGACCGGAATTTCATGAAATTAATAAAGGAATATACAGGGTTATGAAACGATTAAATTAGAACTGTCAAATGTATATAGATTCATTTCCCGACAATTTCGGAACGAACTAGCATCTCCAGTACAAAGAGAGATGTTCGAACTTTGAAGTCGGCGTCGCGGAGGGCGACAAGACACGATCGCGAGCTACGAGCGTCAGATGGAGTCGCAAAGCAAGCGCGTTATCAATCATTAAAAATCCGCATGTTATGAAATCACTCCATCACAATATCGCAAAAATACTAGCTCACCATGCCGAAGTTTCTATCTTCCGTGAAGATGTTTCCATACAAACTTCCCTCTTCGAAGTCCAGACAGCGACTTTCATTCGAGGATCGTCCGTCGAGACGTCCCTTGCGGTTCGGCATTCCTTGATTGAACGATCACGGTTCTCGGTCCCAGAATCATCCAAACGCTGCATTCCGGTAAAAGTCATCAGTCCCAATCCTCGAAAACCACTTTTACTTTTAATCGCGCATTGAAATATCCGCCATAAAAATTTCAGTTTAATGTCACTCAAAAACAACCATGCGCGAGTCATACACGATGCGCTTCTCAATTCCGACCTAACCATTAAATCATTCACATAAGCCATTTCCACCATTCCCGGCGATTGTCTCCCGGGTTTCGGCACCAATTTTGTTAACGATTGGTGGAAGGGCTTGTAAATAAAACACGCGGTTTGATCGGCCACAAGAAAATATTTAAATTTATTACGATCAATCGGTGACAATCCGATCGCGACGCGGACTTCCTAACCCGACGTTCCGGAACGTTCTGAAAAAATCCGATCCTCACTTTTTCACATCTTAGTTCGATTTTTCAAACTCTCGAACATTTAAATAGACTACAACGTCATATTATACATCGATATTATACTATTCCAATTACAAATAATTTTATCGAGATCGTCACCATTTCGAAGGGCCTTTACATAATTACCTAACAGGCCTGCTTCGTTTTGAGAGGTACCCCCATTCGGGTGTGCAATGGCGTAGGGAAAAAACCTACGCCTGGTACCGCAGTCGGTAAAACATCGATTCTGTCCGCAACAGCCCCATAGCGAAAAAATTTGTTAAAATTCTTCGAATTTATTTAAGACTCGTTATTCAGGGATCGACGAGGATCCTGCTTACGAATCCGTTGTCAGATTCATAATCTTGAACACAGAAAATCCCGAAGTACTCAGTTTCATCTTGATTAAGCAACCTTTTACATTTCGGTCAGCCATCATCAATGCGCCACTTTGAATTTTGAAAATACTTGTGACAAAACAAATTTATGAAAAAAAAATTTGCTGAATCTCAGCTGTCGGCACTTCAAATAAAGTGATATTTATCTTAAAATACGTTTCTTTACGTTCATTAACCCTTTGAGGCATACATTTTTCTTTACGTTGAATTGACTTGAAATTTGTCACAAGGTAGTTTTTGGGGTAGCAGATTACGAATCCAGTGTCAAATTTTCAAAATTCAAAATTGTGGATTCAATATGGCATATTTGTTGCATAATTATATTGTGAACGGTCGTCATGTTGAAGCCACCATTTTGTAGTTCATAAAACCAACATCGGAATCGTCATCAGCGACCCAAAAAACCCTTTTATATCAAATTTCAAATGATTATCTTAAAAAACAGCGTCAATAATGAATTCTTTCGAAAAAATCACGATTTTTTCATGTTTATTTATTTATAGATCACAATCAATAAACAATTACATCTTAATAACTGTGTTTATACATTCTTTTATCATTATAGTAACAGAAAATACCAAAAAATACCGATCTAATTGTGTTAACTGGAATTTAAATGAGCAAAATCAAAGAAATCGAGGTGGTAACGTGGGTTACCACCATGCCGCAAAGGGTTTCCAATCATTTAATGACTACAACACAAACAATTAAAATAAAATTTTGATGAAAATTGAAAATCTGGTTTCTTATTATTCGAGAATATTCAACATTAAAATTCCAACATCACCATTTAAACTTTTCTTTCTATTAATCGCATAGCTATAACATACTTCTATTTTTGCACAGTTTTTTAAAAATAATTAAAAGCACATTGAAAAAATTGCCCTAATCTCTGTAGGTCATTCTCAAAATAACGGCTAACTTTTCATTGAAAAGAAATTTGCACGAATGTTTTGAAATAAGCAATGTTTGTTCAATAATATCTTTGTTATTTATTAATATAGATTACGAAAAGACATTTTTGAAGTGATCAAATTAATGGGATATGTTAAAAAAAGGAACATGTATTTTTATAATTCCGTCATGTTATAAACCTGTTGTAATTTTTTTTTGTATGTAAAAAATCTCTGATTTTGTGATTAGTTTTCGCGCTCAAGTGGTATTCGGGGGATTATTTTTACATCCAAATTTCGGCCATCTGTCAAACCCAATGAGGGGTTAACTAACAATAAAATATAGGCAACATAAAAAATTACCGCTGATAATCTCCCTGCCGGCAGGGATATTTCCAAAAAAATACTCGATGAGAAGTTGTCTCAAGGCGCGAATACCACACGCCGACAGGCCAAAATCGCGGTAAGAAAAATAATGACGTAAATATCATTCTCACTTTGAAATTTGGATGCGAAAAATAATCGGGACAATTTTTTTATTCTTCAAAATAATAATGCATATCAATGAAGTAGATGTACAATGTGAATTAAAAAATTTGCACATCGGCTTCGTGGCTCAGGCGATTAACGCACTGGACTACGAAGTCGTAGGTCGTGAGTTCGATCCCCGTCTGGTGAACAATTTTTCGATTTCGTTTCCAAGCAGCAGCTCGCTCTTGGTAAGACGAGCCACGTTGTTTGTGTTTACGTTTCGAAAGTATTGTTTATCTGGCGGAAATCGACTCATGACCGCCGCTGTACTTGGTGTAGGTTTCTGCAGTCCTACATTTCATACACAAATGTGAAGTATGGCGCCATCTCTCTAAGTCGATCTGCAGCTCTCGCAAAATCATATAGTAAAATAATAAGGCAACAATTTAGTAAAAAGGGCGATTCCGCCCGTTAATTAATTAATAATAAAGAGTGTAGATAAAGTATGCGAGAAACATAAATTTTGAATTTTATATTAATCAAGATACTTTTTTATAACAAATGAAAAATTCAACGATATGGAAAGACAAATTATTAAAAACGGTCGTTACTGTTTGAAATAGGCAAATTTGTTATCAAATTATTGATTTTAAAAAGTATGAAATTTTTTGTATCATGTTTCTAGGTTTATTATCAACGTACTGTATTTTGAAAGGAGGTAAAAAATTGACGACAAAAATAAGAAAATAGTAGTTTTTGATACCAGGGTGTAAAAGTTTTTCCTACGAATGTGCAAGTTGCGGCCCGAGCCGAAGGCGAGAATCGCATGCACATTCGTTGGAAAAACATTTTCCCCCATGTGCCGAAATGTATTTTTTGACATAGTGCGTGTAAAATGCGTTAGAAAAAAGTAAAAAATGCGTAAAGTAGCATTTTACGCACGCAATGTCAAAAATATATATTTTCTATGTAACTGAATGTTAAATTATCATCTCCAATCTGAGAAGAAACATGGCCATTATGTTCGAGCGTATAAAAAAAATCATTTATGTGTGAATACTTTATAAGGTATATGGCGATTTACGTTATTATAAAATCCATCTAACAGCTATTCTGAAACTGAATATTTTGTAATGTCTAAATTAAAATATTTTTCCAATAGACCTAAAAGGATAAAAAGGAAGAAATTTATGAAAATTACTGAAATGTGTAAAATGATTTATGAAAAATCTCAGTTATCAATAGTTGTTAATAATTTTTTCTTAAGTGTGATAAGTAGTACGCTAATCAATTATGCATCAAAACAGCAAATGTGCTTTAGTTTTTTAATAATAAAACAATATGTAAACAACATGTTTATTCTATAGCAAATTACACAATTTCCGATTACCTTTTTCCACTGAGTAACCGTTTTAGAATCGGGCTGCATTGCGTTGAGGATTGAGGTTAAATTTTGCTATTTTTCATTTAAATTTTCTCTGCCTCTAATACCTACTAATGTATTTGTAATGATTTCGGGGTTGTTTTCAGCATAATCTAATATTATTGCCCAGTGTTTGCTAGTGACTCTCATTCTCTACAAATGATGTATTGAAGGGTTATGATTATGTTACACTAGTTTAGGTTTTGAAATATACAAATTGTAATAAGTGAATTTTTAATAAAAGTGACTTTTTTTTTTAATTTAAATTTAATAAATTTTTTATTATATTAATGAAATGTAATACTCTCTGTACTTGTGATGTATAATGTCTTGCAGATTTAAAATATCATCAGTAAGTATCCTATAAATTTTCCAACCTATATGATGCTAGTTTATAACCTATTTATTTGAAAATCTGTACGGTGGTCTGTCATGTGAGTGAAATGACTCTCAACGGCCATGAAATACGACATTTGGCAGATGAGCAAATCGAGACACTCGCATGTCGCAAATCGCAAGAGATCATGATCCCACCCCAGGACTGGATACTGAGAAAGATAAACTCATACACAGACGAAATCCATAAAAATACGACAAGCACAAAATACACAAATACAAAACTAAAACCTACGGCATAGAGAAATACAATTCAATATAGGAAACTAAGTATTAAAAAAAAATTACACACTAGCATCCGCAGCAAACTACATATCAGCAACACTAAACAAAACATACTCAGGACCATACATTATAAAACTAAAATTATCACCAACCACTTACATACTATAAGCAAAGACAGTAATTACAGAGGACAAATTCAAAAAAAAAGGAAATAAAGAACAACAATGACAGAATCCGGAAACGAAAAATATTAGAACCATATTTTAAATTAATAGACATAGACGAAGAGACAACTAGAAAGCAGAGAACACAAGAGGTCGAAGAACGGAGGACGGGGTTTAACCCCAAGTGGCATTACGACAGAGAGAGAGAGAGAGAGAGAGAGAGAGAGAGAGAGAGAGAGAGAGAGATGTGATTGGGTTACGTGGCTCGTTTTTATTATTATTATATTTGGTATGGTGCACGCGTACGAACTCCGAAAATTAGTTTGTGATTAGAATGCTCATTGGGATTTCCAAAAATAGTTTAAATTTGTAAGAACTGGTCACAATTAATAAATTCTTTTTTAAAATTTTATGTGTTATTCCTTTACTGAGGCCCTAGTCTCGTTACACAACATCTTCATGCTCCTATATTTTATTCCATGAACACATGACAGTTCATAACAGTCCACAGAAATTTCTTACATATACGCCCAACAAGTCTCAATTTATTTCGATGTTCAAAGAAAAGTTTATTAAGCAATAATTTCCAATTAAATAAAATTACAATAAGCTCGTGGAATAGGTCTCCTGGGGAAATCACGATAATAAAAAACGCGCTAAGTACACCGCATAAGAGGTGGTGTGTAAATATGTGCATATTATAATGATTACCACTTTTTGAATCCTTGAATCGTAGAAACGGTGGCTATTAGGAATAAAAGTATGCATGCCTTTTTTATAGAGAATTTAATGATCTACCATTTTTGTTCCAGCTAATTTTACGATAAAACTTACAGTTTTGGTGAAAATTGCGAAAAAGTAATTATCGGACCTGTTTGTGACCTTTGACCGCGTGTAATTTTGTTTTCCGAGGACCAGAATTACTCGGAATTTTGAAATGTTATTATTAATTAAATTTTGAACTATTTCATTAATTTTCAGCATTATTTAAACTTATGTTTCTTTGAATGTCTAGATTGACCGGACTTGTGACATTCTGGCTATTCCCTCCCCCACTGCTTAATAAATTAACGATTGTAAAAGACCGGTGAATTCCATAGCTCAAATCAATATTAACGGCATTTTTTAATTTTGAATGAAAAAATGTTGAAGATAACACCGTTTTTTTCATTTCTTTTCTTTTGCTAATATCTTTGTATGTTGGTAAATAAATTCGTGTCCCGTTTCTAATCTATGATTTGTTAATCAAGTAAAATTCTCTTGATATAACATATTTTTTTTTGTTCTTTTAATCGAATTTCTAAAGACCTTTCTGTCTGACCTACGTATGATCTCGCCACAATGTTTGGATGCCGTGTTAATTAAAATTTATTGAGTATAAGGTAAAAATCGGTATTAAATAAAATCTTTCATTAGAATATTCAAAACGCCACTATAGTCTTTAGCGTTACGTTTATGTTACTCTATGTACTTGTCCGTTTGTGCTATTCAGTTTGTATACAATTGTATTCCGAATCCCGGAACTCATATTCTAAGGAGCATAGAACCCCAAATGTGTAATAAATAATACAATTATGTCTGCCTACCTCTAACCTTATAGTTACTTCTTTAATAGCGTTTCATATTTCTTAGACATTTGAAGTATTTCTTCAGTCTACACTGGAGCAGACCTATGTAGAGGAAGGAGAAGTCATTGAGATTACGAACGCGAAAGCAGAGTGGCTTTGGCTACAAATAAGAACTAATCAGCAGAATCAATTGATGTTAATATCATGTGGGAGAAACGTATCCCCTTATTTGGAACGAATGAAAAAGTTTTTTAAATTTGGTCCAGGGAAAGAATGTAAAATCACTTCACTTTACTGTCAGAATATAAAAGGGTAAGTTCCTTATTTATAACATGTAGTATTGCAAATCAATTATTCTGTTTACGTGTGAATAATATATTTCAAGAACAAAGAAAGGAACACACCCTCCGATATTTCTAATGGGTGTGATGGTATTACACGATATCGTTGGCGATATAAAACTCACATATAGTCCAAGAGTTAGCTGCTGGTTTAATAGAGTGGAAATAGAATTATTATCGAAAGTTATGTTGGATTTTCTGTCGCTTAACTCTGAAATGACCGTGGTGGAAATTGGATGTTCAATGGGCCTTTTGAGTCTAACCTTAGCATCGGTGAGTATTAATACAAAGTCGTAATGAAATATTGATTCTTTATTGTAGTGTAGAATATATTTGCAGTCATCCAATTTTCGGTCTAAACACAAAATTAAGAAATATATAAAAATCGTTTATTATTGCGTTGGGCAACAAAGTCCATAGACGAACTAGAATATTGACATATAACTAATAACAAAGATTTCAACTTATTAACTAATAAGCTATAAGGAAAGAAATTTAAAGCAGTTTTTCTTTCATACAGGGAGCAACCGTACGCTGTGCGGGTTCTGATAAACGTAAAATGGCGATTGAAATTCGAAATCATTAAAGAAGGAAATTTTATGGAAAAGGACACTTTTATTATATCTTTGAAAATTTTTATTCATAATTACTAGACGATTAAGTTATAAATAATTATTTGTAATGATTTATAAATGTTACTACAAGTGAAAAATTCGGGTATTTGTTGCATTCTAAGGCTTCCGTATCGAAACAACGATGTAATATGCATCGTATTTTACAAAAGTTCTAAAATATTCATAAGTTAAATTGTAAGACAGAATTCCAGCTTTATTTGCGGCTAACCTATTAAAGTTAGACCAGGACATTCCCTCACTTTTTTGTAGGAAATTGTGTGCTCTACAGAAATAAATAGTAGAATAAAAAAAGTGCAGATTTATTTACTTTTAGCAACGTTTGCCGATAATTACAAAATTAGTAACAAATAAATTATCTAGCAATTGTGAATAAATAATCTTAAAGACGTAATAGAAGTTTACTTAGTAAATTTTCCTTTTTTAACGATTTTGAGTTTTAATCACTATGTTACGTTTGTCGGAACACGTACGGCGTTCAATTGATCGCTGTGTGAAGCAAAAACTGCTTGAAATTTCTTTCCGTGTACTGAGAGTCTCGCTCTGTGGCTATTAGACGATATCGCATTCATACAAAAATTAATAAGCTAATCTAAATTTACATACGAAAAATCTGACAATTAAATTAAAACAGACTAAGCGTGGTTAAGGAAACATGAAAGCATACAAATACGATGTCGCTACATCAACTACTCAAATTATGACCCATAACGTAACTATAACACAGGTCTGCAAAATTCACTTTTTTTTTTATATCAGAGTGACTTCCGACGTAATTTTGTACACAGAACAAGAATCTGAAGACGAAAAATGTCTATCACGTCATGATTTTGAGAAAAGTGGGGGCAAAAACACCAAAAAACGTGTTTTTGTGCTCAAATTAAAGTGTTACGTTCCTAATGGTATGCACCTCGTGCATATTCCCAAGTTGGCGAAGTACAAATATTGTATTTATTTACAGAATACAATAATTGCAGGAGGGTACGATCTACCGATCGTAACACCTCCCCCGCTTGAAAAATCGGCGTCCTCGCATGAAACAACAATTTGAAAAATATTGTCCCTAAATTTCTGTCTTTCTTGTATTATTTCCAAACTTAGTACACTAACACTTGCACTCAAAACACAAGTAAACTAGCACACATTTCCTCCGGCTGGTGGTACACGTTCCAGATGAAGCTCCGCATTTCGGCCCAAGTGCGTATAGCCGTACAAAGAAGAGATCGATTGGAGAGGGGGAAGCCTTGTGCTTCAGTCTAACTTCAGCCATGGCACGGTGCATTTGAACTTGCTTCTTGTTAGTAGCTGATGATGTGCAGTACCTTGGGTGGGGCGCGCTTATCCGCGAGAACGGAAAACTGCACAAAGAGGAGAGCGATAGCTCTTCCTCTCCTCCACCCGCTCATATGGTGGCGGCTTGGGTGGAGGCCTGTAAAATCCACAAAATTGTAATGTCACTGACTCTATTTTGTCATTGACTAATAGTACTTTCACACTATTTTTAGTTAATTTTTGTTTTTCACTCTCTGGTTCGTAAACTTGCAATTTTTCTTTCATTTGTGTTTTCACTTTTTTCACTTTGTCCACTTCATATCCAGTCATTCTGTTCACTTTTCGTATTAAGTTGTCTGTAACTTTTCTTTTTTCGCGAGTTCGATTATTTTTCAATATTTTCAGGGGTGCATTTTTAAAATTGTTCTTCATATTTTCTACGAGTTTGATTGTTTTTCTACTTGTTTTTTAACTCTCTGAATGTCTTTCTTCAGGATAGTCGGATGCGACCGGCAACTTTTCTTTCTCTTGTTGGAGTGATGTTTGCATCTCTTTGTTAAATTGCCGCTCTTCTGTATCATTTTCATTAATTATAGTTTGTGTAGAATTGGCTTCTTTGCTTTTGCCATCACTCGATAAAAGTTTTCGGAGATTTTTAGGAAGTTCAGGGGGTGAAGAATTTTGTTCTTTGCTGCTATCGCAGGTTGTGAGAAGGTGATCCTCAACGATCGGTTCGCCTTTGGCTGCATGGCATGGGTGGTGAGGTAGTACATCTCTAGCCAACTCATCCTTGTCGCACGTTACATTTTGGAGCAACTCTTCTGTTTCTATATTGAACCTGCCGGCGAACTCACCGATCTGCGAGGAAACATCCAGGCCATCGACGGCGTGGCACCGGTGGCGAGATAGCACATCTCCAGCCATAATTTCTTCCGCTACTTGCGGCACTAAAACTTCATGCGTATTTGGAATGAGTCTTGATTCTTCATCATTCTCAACAATAACCCGTGCATGTACAATTTCAGGAAGTGTCCATTCTGAAATTTCGGACACTTCTTCCTCCACGATATTTTCGTCCACAAAATTGTTGGTTGGTATGCAATATACCTGTTGTAAAGGTGATTTTGGTTCTTGATTTTTCTTGTTCTGAGTTACAGGCATTTTGGACTTACGGTCGGTTGGCAAGTATGTATGAGATTTGTGTGATATAACGGATGTAGATGGATGGGATCTGGCGGTATTCTCCGTCGTTGACCTGATTTCATGTGAAATCGGCAAAATTACAGGAAAGGTTTTCTTATAGCCTTTATGTGACCGCCTGCTCCTGGGTTCTGTGCCCGTCTGGAGAGTCTTTAGCGTTTCAGAATTAGTTTCGACCCTATTCTGTTTATTTCTTCGCAACGGAACTTGTGACTGTCGTCGCGATTTTCTTGCAAGGTCAATTTTCTTTGCATCCACCCGAGCGAAGTTCTCTATGGTAATCATGGCATCAGACACGGTCTGCGGATTGACTCGTAGCACTCTAATTTCAATTTCTTCATCTCTCAACCCCGCTGTAGAATAATCCACTGTATCGCGATCAAACGTTTGCCTAAAGTAGTTCTTGAGTTCCGTATTTTTCCAACTCAAGCGCTGTTATCCCATGTTTATACAAATCGACTACGCGTTCTATGTAGTCTGCTCTCCTGCCGACTCTGCTGTATGGTCGACATGAGCCTACTGCAAGTCCAAAAGTCAATTTTCATCATTACTGTATACCACAAACACACCCTTCAACCGACCACTCACTCGCGTAATTCTCCAAAAAATTTTTGTTTTAAGGAAGGAACGTTTCTTTCTCCCTCGGGATACACGTTATTATTAAGAGTAACGCGCGACGCGTGCGAGTCACTTTTGAGTATCCCGGTATTTTTACCCCTCGGTAGCGTTGTGAGGGGGGTTCGGACACTCCGCGTAAAGGGGGTCGACATCCCACACGATTCAATTTATTGGAAAAAAATCGCGCGCGTAGCCCCGACACTGCCACCAATTTAATCTGTTACGTTCCTAATGGTACGCAACAGTGCGAGCGGTGGGCGGGGAGGAATAAAATATGAAATTGCGACGGATTAAGTGTAAAGGTCGCTTTCAGACTCTTGACTGATTTCTCCGATGCGGCCTCGAAACGAGAGCCCATCGGAGCTCGTCGTCGCATATCTTCCAAACTGTGGGAATATGCTGATGGTGCATTTCCGTCGCCCGGCTTCGCCGTGCGAATATGCACCTCGTGCATATTCCCAAGTTGGCGAAGTGCAAATATTGTATTTATTTACAGAATACAATAATTGTAGGAGGGTACTATCTACCGATCTTAACATAAAGCTTGATTCTTCCCCTACAAAAATCATATACGATAGCTTTAAAAAAAATTTCATAGTTTTTAAAAAAAATTGTTTTAACCTTGCTATTCCTAGTGATTATGATGAAAATGCAAATTATTTAACTACATTGAGCAGAGTTCATACAAACCACTACTTGACTGTTGGTGTTTAAGGGGAGAAAACTAAGTAAAGTGATCAAAAATCTAAATTTTTTTTATTTCATATTTCGAAAGTATAACATCTTGAGAGTATTCTGGCAAACTGAAAAGTCGAAATTCGAAATATTTACGGAGCTATCGCCCATTATCGAGACGCACCTGGATCGACGGGAGCGTACCTGAAGCGCTTGGGGCAAAACTGGTAGAGGTCAGGTCGTCAAGAGACAAAATAAATTTGGCAACTGTGGGCAGAGTAAGCATTCTTTGTCAACACCTTTGTAGAACCCTTCTCTATCGCATACACATTTATATAGTGCGGAGCTGTATAGGTATGTGAACCTAACGTCGCGCAAGCAACAGAGTCAGTTCGACTCCAAAGTTTCACGTGTGCTGTCGAATTTATATTTGAATTTAAAATGCCAAACTATCGTAAAGGATCGCGAGGTAACATCGCTCGAAACCGTCCTAAGAAAAAACATTTTGAAGGGAATCAATTTGCAGACAGCAGCGGTGAAAAATTTGATATGAATTCAAGTGACGATGGTGTGAGTGCAAGCGCAAAAAAATTGAAGACTGCCACCAGTGAAGATATCCGTACGAATTCTTTGCACACGTACAGAATTATTGACTTTTTTACCGTGTCTATTGCTCTGTCAGACATTTTGATTTGTTCGACGTGCAAGCAAAAAGTACGGTTTGAAGAATCAGGGCAGAGAGGACTCGGTTTCAAAATTGTCGTTATATGTCGCTGCGGTAGTAGACAAATAAATTCAGGACCTTTTATTTCTAATGGTTACGAAATAAATCGAAGAATAGTGTTAGTCATGAGATTGTTCGGCATCGCAAGAGAAGGAATAAATATATTTTGTAATCTTATGGACATAAGCAGTGGATTGAGCCAAAGCAGTTACACTAACATCATCGAACATATTCATGCAGCTTGTAAGTCGTCATTCGACATTTTATCCAAAAAAGCTGTTAAAGAAGAGATTGAAAAAAATGTCGAGCACGGAAGAGAAGAAAAAAAATCTCAAAATTTCTGGTGACGGCTCGTGGAAAAAGCATGTATTTTAGTCAGTGTACGGTGTTACAACGCTCATCGGATACTATACCGGCAAAGTGTTCGACTTAGTTGTAAAAAGCAGTTATTGCCATAGTGGTACGTTCTGAAACGAGAAAACTCATACTGAAGAGTATCGTAAATGGTATGACGATCACGAAAAAGAATGCATGCAGAATCACGAAGGTAGCTCCGGAAAAATGGAAGTTGATTCGATGAAAGAAATGTTTTCGAGATCGGAAGAGAATTTCGGCGTGAAATATGGTAATCACATCGGTGATGGGGACTCAAAAACTTTCAAGGCCATACTTGAATTAAATCCTTATGGTGACGAGTTGACTGTTGTAAAAAGTGAGTGTATCAGTCACGTCAAGAAGAGAATGTACAATGGACTCCAAAACGTACGAAAGGAAAAAAAACTTGGCGGAAGAGGCAAGTTAACGAATAAAGTGATAAAAAAACTCAATATATTATGGTTTGAGTATCCAATGAAATGTAGACAGCGTTGAAAATATGAAGAAATCAATTATGGCTACTTATTTTCATATTTTTTCAACAAAAGAAGAGCCGAATCATGAAAACTGTCCGGCTGGAGCCGATAGCTGGTGCAAGTGGCAGAAAGCTATCGCTTTAAACTCAGATCCAAAACTTGAAGATCTTACTCCATTACTTCCTGAAGAAATAAAATAGCATGTTCTGCTAATTTATAAAGATTTGAGCAGAGAAAATTTACTAGAAAGATGTTTGGGTGGACATACACAAAATGCGAACGAAAGTTTTAACTCCACAATTTGGCGATTAGCTCCAAAACATGTTCATTCTGGAGTGAAAATTATCGAGATCTCAGCCTTTAGTCTATAATATTATCGAAAGGATATACCTAAAGTTATATGAATATCGCGAAAATAAATTATTTTTTTGGGGTAAAAAGTGTTAAAAAAATAGTAGAAAAGTTGCATTTTTTATTAAAATGCCTACCAAA
Organism: Trichopria drosophilae; assembly: GCA_030407085.1. Classification (NCBI taxonomy): domain Eukaryota; kingdom Metazoa; phylum Arthropoda; class Insecta; order Hymenoptera; family Diapriidae; genus Trichopria; species Trichopria drosophilae. Next base: position 63,792,398 of record CM059582.1, on the reverse strand, counting down.
TTTTTAATTGTGCACTTTTTAATAATCTTATAGGTACATCCTTCGCCGAAACTCATAAGTAATCGAAAATTTTTTTTATTTTTTGTTTCAGACTGCTACAAAAAACGTGATAATGGCAGCCTTTTTCCACCTCGCGCAAAAGACGCCAAATTGCGAAGCCTGTAACGCCATCATTTTCTTTTGTAAAAAAAAAAAAAATTTTTTTAGTGCTTGACATCTACAATTAAAGTATGCCAAGAGTTGAAATTGATGCGATTCTTTTATCACCTCTAAAAAAATTGTTCAAAAATCGCTTATTTTCGTGCTTCTACTTAGTTTTCTCCCCCTAACGTCTACCCTATAACCTCCGTTTTATTTTATTCCGAAATTTCAAAAATTGAGCAAGTTACCATGAGTTGAAGTACTTTTCAAAAACTTGATTTTTATTATTTATTAAGAAAAGTAAAAACCCCATAAATTTTTTTCAAAGAAAAAAAATATGGACCATTTCATTCGGCATATGGATTAAGCAATAAAATTTAAATTTGAAATATTTTTAAAAATCGACTATTGGACAAATATTTTTCTGCCGAATCCGCACGTATGCCCGTTTGATCGCCGGAGGTTCAATTACGAACTTTTATGATATTGTTGTAGAGACGCATACACAAGCAAACAGAAAATGAAAAAAAAAAAGAGAAAGCATACAGACGAGTTTGATGTTTCTAGGGATGGATCATGGAAATGAAGACATCAGTCATTGCTTGGTGTTGTAACATTAATAGCAAAGTCGTGTGGTAAAGTAATAGATTTGATAAGAGAAATGTCGATCAAGACTCTGAGAAATATGCTGAATGGTCGGCATTTTTTTAGAAATTACTTTTCAGGAGTATTCAAAATACTGTTACTAACAAAACCTCTTTAGATTTTTAGTTACAGATAACAAATAAAGCCGCTACCATGCAAGAAAATTTACACTCGAGTTTGACAGTGTACGGCGTGCCATTTTGAGAAAAAAAATAACAAAAATCATATTGTTTACTAAGGATGTAACTAACTCACACTAAAAGATTTTTAAAAAAATCAACACTTATTTACCCAATACAGGATTCTTGAAAATCTATCACGTTTCGCGACCGTCCCCCCTTAAATCTCAGTTCTTGTTAGCTGCCAATATGTCATATAAATGGGTTTCTCTGCATTAAATTTCTCTATTACAGGCGATCTTTAAAACGGCGCTCTTACAATATCTGTGATATCCATTACACAGGTCTGTACGGATTTTTTTTTTAAATATCAGAGTGATTTCGACGTATTTTTGTGCGCTGAACACGAATCTGAAGTCGAAAAATGCCTATCACGTCATGATTTTGAGAAAAGTGGGGGTAAAGCCACCAAAAAACGCATCATTTTCTTGAGGTTAATTTAAATTTTTGATTTTACGTCCGCCATCTTGGATCCGCCATTTTGAATTTTATAAAGGCGACACTGGATTCTTAAACACCAACCCCGAATACAGTTAAGTAGTGCTTTGTATGAGCTCTGCTCAATGTAATTAAATAATTTGAATTTTCATCATAATCACTAGAAATAGCAAGGTTAAAACCATTTTTTTTCAAAACTATGAAATTTTTTTTAAAACTATCTTATGATTTTTGTAGGGGAAGAACCAATCTTCAATTTAAGCACAAATTCAAGTCTGTAGCACGTCAGGTTTCAGAGAAAATTAGGGGTAAAAACACCCAAAAACGCATTTTTTGGTGTCTTCACCCCTACTTTTCTCAAAATCATGACGTGATAGGCATTTTTCGACTTCAGATTCATGTTCAGCGCACAAAAATAAGTCGAAAATCACTCTGATATTTAAAAAAAAAATCCGTGCAGACCTGTGTAATGGATATCACAGATATTGTAAGAGCGCCGTTTTAAAGGTCGCTTGTAATCGAGAAATTTAATACAGAGAAACCCATTTATATCACGTATTGGCAGCTAACAAGAACTGAGATTTAAGGGGGGACGGTCCCGAAATGTGATAGATTTTCAAGAATCTTGTACTGGATGAATAAGTGTTGTTTTTTTTTAAAATCTTTTAGTGTGAGTTAGTTACATCCTTAGTAAACGATATGATTTTTGTTATTTTTTTTCTCAAAATGGCAAGCCGTACACTGTCAAACTCGAGTGTAAATTTGCTTGCATGGTAGCGGCTTTATTTGTTATCTATAACAAAAAAATCTATAGAGGTTTTGTTAGTAACAGTATTTTGAATACTCCAAATCTGAAAATTAATTTCTAAAAAAATGCCGACCATTCAGCATATTTCTCAGAGTCTTGATCGACATTTCTCTTATCAAATCTATTACTTTACCACACGACTTTGCTATTAATGTTACAACACCAAGCAATGACTGATGTCTTCATTTCCATGATCCATCCCTAGAAACATCAAACTCGTCTGTATGCTTTCTCTTTTTTTTTTTCATTTTCTGTTTGCTTGTATATGCGTCTCTACAACAATATCATAAAAGTTCGTAATTGAACCTCCGGCGATCTAAAGGGCATACGTGCGGATTCGGCAGAAAAATATTTGTCTAATAGTCGATTTTTAAAAATATTTCAAATTTATATTTTATTGCTTAATCCATATGCCGAATGAAATGGCCCATATTTTTTTCCTTTGAAAAAAATATATAGCGTTTTTCCTTTTCTTAATAAATAATAAAAACCAAGTTTTTGAAAAATACTTCAACTCATGGTAACTTGCTCAATTTTTGAAATTTCGTTATATGGTAGACGTTTTCCAAAATAAATGAAGAAAAACAAAGTTAATATGTTTATAAACAAAAAAGATATCCGTTTTTTCCAAGAAAATGTAAATTCTCAGTATCGAAGACTTTAAGCGCTTCGTTTGATGAGCGAATTTCGAGCTTCCGAAAACTTCAAGTGAGAAAGTTGTTCGTTAAGATATGAGGAAGTTTTCTGGAAAGTTTCATAAAAATCGGACCATTAGAAAAGAAATTGTTGTATAATGTTTACGGATTGGGGAGCTCTCGTTTTCGTGCATTGTTGCCGTATCATTGTTTACACAAACAAGTATATGTACTTTTTACGGGAGAAGTGTCTTGCTGTAATTATTAAGTATACAAAACAAAAATGATGTTTTAGAAATATCTATAAAGATAAAATATAACAATTCAAAGAACCATAAAAATAAAATGACTGTAAGATGTATTAGATTTATTATAAAATTATAATATTAATTACAATTATTTAGAAATACTACATTGTAAAATATTTTAAACATTTTAAATTATAAACATAAAAATACCTCGATTAGTAATACAGGGAATAAGGTAGCCCGTCTTCTTTTCCCCGACACTTGTTCCCCGACACTTGCTCCCCGACACTTGCTCCCCGACACTTTTTCCTTGTAATATTTTCCTCGTAACATTTTTTCCTTTAACACTTTGTCCTCATCACTTTTTCCCTAGCACTTTATCCCTTGTTGATGTGTCGACAAATGTGAATAAAAGTATTCAACGCTTTTAGGCATTATAGTCATTGATAGGAGTAGGCAGAGTTCTGACTGGTTAGGTTATGTTAGTTTCAGGACATGCATATGCTAAAAGACAAACTTAGTGAGAGGCGGAGTCCTGTCCGGTCATCCTTTATGTAAGAGAAAAGAACCTTGGTAGGCTTATCCCCTCTCATTATAAACATGAATAATGGAAGAGTTCACTGGGAAAATTGTTCGGGAAAAAGAGTCGGGGAAAAAGTGACGAGGAGAAAGTGTTGAAGGAAAAAATGATACGAGGAAAATATTACAAGGAAAAAGAGCCGGGGAAGAAAAGAACCATGAAACAAAAACCTTCTATTATACATGCTTGCGTCTCTAACGTGTTATAATATTCAGCTTTCATTAAAAAATGCTTGTCCAGAAGGACAAACGTAAGTCAAGAGGCTTTGAACGTCTTTTATTTTGGACCTTTTATAATAAATAATTTTTATTATAAATCTAATATATCTTACAATCATTTTATTTCTATGGTTCTTTGAATTGCTATATTTTATAGGTATATCAAGCTGGCGCATCCACATCGCAAAAATGAAATTTAAATCCTGGCATCATTTAAAGCTAATTTAATGCTAATTTAATGCTCCTATGCCGAATTTAATGCTCTTCGTTAAAGCGGAAAAATCTGTGGATGCGCCAGCTTGGCGTCAAGCTAGCGCATCCACAGCGTAAAACCAGTGACTGAGGAGCTACATGAAAATTCTGTTAGGGCCATAATTTAAAGCTAATTTAATGCTCTCAAAATACCCTAGTCCGAATTTTCCACGACCAGTGTAACACGTGCTATGCGCATGCGTATGCGACCAAGAGGGAAGTAAGTGGCTCGTAGAAACGTCGTTAGCGATTTATTTCGCAGGCATAATTTGGGGCTCATTTAATGATAATTTAATTCCCAAATACACAATTTACAGCTCTTCGCTATTACAAAAAAAAAAAAAAAACGCGCGGGCGCGCCTTTTAAATCATACTGACATATGTAAACTTTGGTGACTTTCAGTTCGTTTCAAGTTCTTAAATGGCAATAATATTTATTACTTCATTTAGGGCTCATTTAGGGTTAATTTTAGGCCAAGTACCCGAATGTAGCGTTCATTATTGAAACGAAGTAGAAGAATAGACGTGCTAACTTTACCGTAAAGCCGGCCGCCCATGCTGGAAACAGCTGAAAACGCCTTGTAACGGGTTTGTTCATTACGTTCAATATTTGCAAGTGTTAAAAATAAAACAAGTTACATATGAGTAAGAATTTCTGAAACGGGCCTCTAAAAATCTTGATATCTCATTTTTTATAAGAAATAAGCTTTTCTTGTAGAGTTTGGTGTCAAATAGCAATTTCCCCAAGAGATATTGCAAAAAAAATTATATTTTTTCTATTAGCAATTGAATTTTTATGAACATTTTAATTAGAATATTCACAGTTTAGAAAGTTGTAGGTTGATTTTCATAATCCGAAGTGCATACTATTTGTTATAACATAATGTTTCACCTTAATTTTTTTCGTATGAATTTATTTTTTTTTTACATTGTTTAAACGGTATTTATTTTTAATTAGTGAATAAAAAGCAGTGTTCTTGGTCGAATTTTCATTTGAAAAAAAATCACATAGACTTTAAAGCCTTCTGAATAAAATTCCGTTGAGAAAAAAAAATGACACGCACCTAGTAGAAGATTTATTTAAATATTTATACAAGAACTTTTAGCAACAACAATCTGAAAAGCGCGAGGCTCTTGTTTTCCAGCTATAACGCGTCACTCCGTGCCTAAACGAGCATTCCGCGGCGTCATGTATTCCGGTATAAATATTTAATTAAATCCTTTACTAACCTCACCTGCGTGCCATATTTTTTAACGGGATTTTATTCCAATGTTTTTGAAGTGTATGTGGTTAAATTACGATTTCACGAAAAATAAAAATAAAAACTGCATTTATTAGCCTGGTCATATATCAAAAGATGGACCTAATTGTTTTATGTAAAAAGATAATTATTTAATTTGTTGTCCTAGATACAATGATCGAATTCGCTTGAATTTGTTACTCGGGGGTTTTCGGGGTCGTTGATTACGAATCCCCGATTAAAAATAATAACATTTTAAAATTTAAATGTCATTTTCAAGGTGAACTCCAAAATAAATCGCTTCAGATATTTTCGCTTTTCCCCCTTAGCTAACTATAACTATAAAATCGAACTTAGATATTTTAGGAACCTTCGATGAGCCTTAAATCACAAACTTAAAAAAATGTATAAATCCTGTATCGTTAGTTTTACGTTACGGATACGCTTGTTTGACATAAAATTCCTGCATTAGTGAAGAACATTAAATTCGGTCTTGAATCATTCAATTAGCCTTAAATAAGACTTAAATAAGGGGCTATCAAAAGGAGAGGCTGGGTCAGGGAGGGGGGACGAACAACGCACCGGGAAAAAAATAGGTCCGGACACCAAAATGGTCTACTGGGGTTAGCTGAGCAACCCCACGCCAAGGGGTGCCGCATAAGATGGTCGGAGAGTCTTCGGCGCCTTACGGGGCCCAAATCTGCCGCGACCTTTCACAGACAGCAGCTGCAAAATAAAAGGGGTACATTCAATTATTGGCTTAATTGGTTCAATAACCTCTTTACGCGGACATCCTACTTTCCAAGATATTACGATCGTCTTATTTACATCCGAAGGTATTTTCTAACTCATAAACGACAGGGGATTTGACTTTAACAATTTTACAGGGACCAATAAAACGAGGGGCTAATTTCGCGGCGAAATGTTGGGCACTAGATGATAATACCCTATTACGTCGCAGAATAAGATCACCTACTTGATAGCGAGTATCCCTTCGGTTCTGATTATAATACTGGGCTTGTCGTTTAGAGGCTTGTTCTAAATTCTTACGAACCCAATCATGAATAAAAGGAAGTCGTGTTACACGATTATGCCAAATTTCAGGATCCCCCGGCTGAAGAGCAACATGGTTATTTTCTTATGTGCTACTCTCGGGACGGGGGTTGCGACCAAAATTTAGGAACGCGGGAGTCATTCTAGTAGACAATTACAGCAGTATTTACCACAAAACAAAATTAAGGGAGGTGGAGATCCCAATCAAGGTTATTTGCGGACACGAAGGAAGTAGTCATTGCCTTAAGGGTACGGTTGACACGTTTCACCGGATTCGCTTGGTGATGATAAGGAGGGGTGGGGGTTCTAAGAGTACCAATCTGTCGAAGATGGTTATCGACATATCGATTATCGAATTCTGAACCATTATCAGCCAAAATGAATTTTGGACGACCCCAACGATGCGTTATTAAGGTTTCCAGGGAATCAATTATAGTTGCTCCAGTGGCTACACGCAATGCACACGCTTCCACAAATTGTGTGAAAACATGCTGAAAAACTATAACGTATTGGTTACGTTTTTGACTGGGGGAAATGGACCCATAATGTCAGCAGCGACAGTAGTCCATGGTCCTTCATAAGTTCTTTCTCTCATTATTCCTACGGGAGGGGCTTGGGATACCTTACATTTCTGACAGGTAGGGCAACGCGAAATATATTGAGCGATATCTTGAATTACATCTCTAAAATCTATATAAAACCGATGTTTACCGTTTGACTTATGAACTATTACGGGATTACTCATCCATGGACTGGTCGATTTCTCAATTACATCTTCAGTTATCATCTTATCTACCTCATCTTGTGCTATCTTTAACATATAAGGGGACAAATTTCGAGCTTTTTGTCGAATAGGGAGATTATTTCCAACATCTATTGAGTGCTGGGTTAGATGAGTCATACGCAAAACTGGGGACGGGGAGGGGGTGAGGTATTTATCTAACAAACTCTCTATTTCTTGGGAAGATTCATTAGAAGGTGTCGCCAAACCGATACATGTATTCGCTAAATAGGCTTGAATAGGAATGTGAGTAGCACGGAACGGGTGCTATGCACCATGACGACTACGCCATCGGTGCCTACCGTAATCAACTTCGATATTATATAAGTAAGAAAGTCCATTCCTAATACACGAGAGTATGTTATCGGAGCCAATCTCATATCCATCTTTTGGATGTTACCGTCCAATTCCATCTGAAGCTGGAAAATTCCCAAAACAGGTAGTCTATTCCCATCAGCGACCACCACTCCTTCCATTAATGGTCGAAGGGAGGATGACACTAGGGACGAATGTGTCTCGTCCAGGAAGCTTCGTGACGCTCCTGAATCAATTAATGCTTTGACCGGGGTATTTTCAATATTGATCCATAAAAAATACTGAGGATCTACCAGAAGGGAGGATAGATCTGTGATGGGCATATCACCAGGGGAAGTAGGGTTTGCAACAAGAGAGTACGGGGACGGGGAGGAACTAACTGAAGGGGAAACTGAACTCGATTCCTTAAAGAAAACACTAGAGCTATTCTCTGGCGGCGACTCTACTACTGGAATAATTGCAGATTCTAATACTGGGGAATTAAATACTAATGGTGTAGGGGGTTGGGTTCTACAAGGGTGGGAGAAGTAGTTCCTACCGGCTGGGACGAATTAGACACTAACGGTACCGGGAGGGGGGGGGGTCAAAGGGTTTCCTCCCCCCCCCCCTCCCTATTGGTTTCCCGAACGCATTTTTGCGCACTTTGAACAGGTATTAGCGGTGCAACCTGGCCACCCACAAACTCGACAAAAGAATCCAAAAGCATAGGAGGATTCGCAATATACATGACCGGGTTGCTTACAATTCTAGCACGTTACACCTTTCCCCGGACTCTGCGAAAGGCGGAATGGTGGGTAGCGATGAGCTATATCGAATAGAGAGGGGATTTTAGAAGCCGTAGGGGTATGGGTTGGGGGTAGGGTATATTGACGCTGATTTGAAGGGGTAGAAGATTCTACATCGGAATATCTGCTTTGAGGGACTGGGGAGGGATTACTATTTCTGTTAGTGGGGGAAAAAGAGTTCGGTTGGTATCGCGGAGGTTGGTCCGACAATTCCGGGGTGCGGAGGGAGAACAAAACTCGCGCTTTAGGAGGGGGCCGGGGAGGAGGGGTAGTAGCTAACAGGTTTTCCTCTCCGGTAACTAGCTTTATTGCTGCCAGTTTCTCTTTACCTTTCCCTCTTTTAGGGATATACGCGAAAGCAGGGAATGCAGAATGAGCTGCAGAGGGTGGAGGCCTATAGGCTTTCTCTCGGCAATTCACAATTTGGTAACTTCGACATACTCTGAGTAAGTCAGAAAAATCGCGCAATACACCACGCTCCACATGTTCCGTGAATTCGGGACGCAAATTTTGACAAGCAATATCTAACTGTTCATAAAGGTGAAGGGGACGATTTATCATATTAAATAGACAACGAAAAGAAACTAAAAAATCATGAACTGATTCATCGGGTCGTTGGGTACGTAACGAAATATCTCTTTTTGTACTGGCTTGTAGGTGGCGCTGACCGAAAGCCACCCGGAAATAATTCACAAATTCTGGTAAGGAAGGTAACAGGTTCTCTCCACCCTACATAATTTTAACGCAGATCCCCGAAATGCCTCTGGCAAGGCGCGAAGTATTTCTTCTTCATTCAGACTGCGGGTCATTCCATACTCATATAATTTGAGTAGGAAGTGCTCCGCATCCTCAGTATCCTCATCAGTGAATCTCGGACCATAGCTACGCCACTGGTCAATCGCCGTCTTATTTCCTAACCACGAAGGTTCCCCGTATCCCATAGGTCTCCCATGAGGTGCGGATTCGTGATGTCCCGAGGGGCATAAGACGCGGGATTGTTAAGGGGGTACGTGGGTCTATTTACCCAGGCGGCGACAGGGGTTTGATTACGCGACCACGAAGAGGGAGGAGGGGGTCTACGATCCCAAGCAGTTTGCTTGCTACTGTACCGCGTACCGGACTCATTTAAATTATAACTTAGATCAGGGGCAAAATGCACGGTAGAACTACGTTGGGAGTATGCTGAAGGCATTGTAGGGGGTAGGGGATATACACCGGTGCCATACGGTGTTTGTAGGGGGTCATTCCACCGAATAACAGGTGGGGGTATAGAGGAAGTAGAAGTCTGTGGGAGTGGTTGGGAGGTAACGGGACTTTGAATAGGAAAGGGGGTGGATCGAGGAGGTATTAGGAGAGGTACAGGTGGAGGAGGATATCGACTATCGGCCGAGGGATTAGAAGAATGTGAGGGTAGATTAGTTGGAGGGTGGTGAGGGGTAGACCAATTGGTGGGAGGATGGAGTGTATTATTAGGGGGTTGAGAAGAATGAAGGGTTGAAAAGGAGGTTATAGTAGGCTGAGAGAGGGGAATATGGATATTTACCGCTGGGGCCGGGTGAGGAAGGGGTCTAGTGCGCGATAAGTCCGCTAGAGGTCCTATGGTAGTTTCATTAAAGGATAGGAGATCCTGATAAAAATTTCTCGACTGATCCGAGGGGAGGAAAGGTTCAACCCAGGGTATTTGGATTCCTACGGAAGGACCACGATCAGTGATCGCGGGAAGACTAACTGAGGGTGACGACACGTCCATTGTCGGAGGGCCCGTATTACGCGGAGGTCCAGAGTAGGGATAGAGGGTTACATTCTGGAGGCAATCCCCAATAATGTCATCCTCTAGTGCTAACGAGAGGGTGAAGGGAGGTCCTCCGCTACGTTCATCAATGACGGACTACCAATTCACCAAAGTATCGGGGTATCGACTTTTTACGCGATATCGACTTTTTACGCGATATCGGGTAAGACTACCACTCGTGGAAATTCCTGCTCGATCACAGATCAGCATCTCGAATGCCATCCACCTCACTCTAAATGGCTACATACTGGTCTGCCATGACAATAGCAAGTGGTGCCACACCAGACAAAGTGGCGGTAACAGACGCGGTGGTAGCCGTCGCTAGGATGGTCGTTATTATAGGGGTGGAGCTAGTGGTGGTTACGACGGTTACTGAAGGGGTATTGGTGGTACCACTACGTCACTGGGACGTTCACTGGCCCCCCAGGCGGAGGAGGGGGGGGGGGGTTCTAATCATTTTTCCTCTAATTAATCGACACACGCAAAAGGGAGTTACAAAAATAAACTAAAAATAATTGAAAATAAATTATAAAATAAAATAATCAAAAGTGGGGGAAAATAAATTACTGGCATTGATCAAATCAATAAAACCGTTATACCGCAAACCGTTATAAACCGCAACCGATTGTCAGGAAAATTCTCAATGTCCAAACTAACAAGGAGAGGGGCTTTACTTCACCGACCGTTTGCACGAGACCCGAATCGAAAATAAACACACACCTTCCTATAATTCCAAATTCTATAAATTAAACTAAGATAAATTTAAAATAACGCAAAATCCACCAAATACGGTAAATTATTTCTACAATAAATTAAAAAAGGTAATCTCTAAAAAAAAATAAAAAAGTAGGGGTGTGATAATTTTACCTCGCCCAACAGTCACTTTTTCAAAATTTATATTTATCTACATCAGCCCATCCCGCCCGGCGTAACGTACTTGAATTTTCAGTTTGGTGTGTCTGTAATATTTCATGGCCGCGATTTCACCAGCACGAGGCCTTTTTTGGACGCTTAATTGTTTTTTTTTTGTATTAAGGATTAGTGTAGAGTAAAATTTATTAATATTTAAACGCCTGTGGATTATTTCGCCAGGACAACGCAGTGTCGATTTGGAGAGTGCACTTAGTGCATCTTCAAACCAAGCGCCACATACTTAATCAGCCGCTATAAAAATCCCCGAGTAACAAATTTTGTCGAAATAGAATTACATCGTAAATTTTTGTGTCATATTGAATCTGCCATCTTGAATTTCGAAAAAATATTTTCGGATTCATAATCAGCGACTCCGAAAACCCCCGAATAAAAAAATTTTGTCCAAATAGAATTATATTTAACATTTTTTCCGCTATATTGGGTCCGCCATTTCGAATTTCACAAATCTAACCTCGGGTTCGTAATCAGCGACCTCGAAAACCCGAGTACCAAATTTTTTCGAAATACAGTTATTTTATTTTATTTATTAAATTTTCGCGACGAGCCTTTTGCTTACAAAATATGAAGATAAAGATAGAAGTTATATTTAAAATTTTTGTCCGCCATGTTGGATCAAACATTTTGAATTTCATAAAACTAACCTCGGATTCGTAATCAGCGACCTCAAAAACTCCCGAATTACAATTTACAGCCAAATTGAACAAAAGGAAAAATGCGTGACTCAATTGGTTAATTTATTTCTGTAAAATATTTCTAGTTCATTCCCTACTCAAAATGCCAGGAAATGCTCAAAAAATTGTAAGCATGCACGAAGCTGGATGAACTTTACAGCTGAAGATAATAACATCATATGACATTACGGTTGTTCGCACTTGTTTTTAATCATTTTCGATTTCTTTTCGCTCATAAATCTAGCATGTACAATCCTTTGTAAATTAAAAAATGCATTTTCAATATCACATTTGAGAAAAGATTGCTTACATTTTGGTAGAATTTCAGAAGCTATGCTTCAAGCAGATCTCAGTTTTGTGTGATCTCGTAGGCAGCAATGTTGGACTTCACATTTTATTTCTATGAAGGCGTTGCCAAAATTATTGGCCAGTTGAATGCTTACAATGTATGTTGTCATAATACAGAATTAAATAGATTTCACGTAGGTCAATTTAAAAATTAAAATAAACTAATTACCGGCTTAAACCTAGCAATTGAATTAGATTAATCAGATATTTCAAGGCCTATAGTGAATAAATATGATGGAATTTTTTGCAACTTATTTTTTTTTTATTTTTTAAAAATCTTTCGGTTCTTTTGCCCCCTGAAGTCAGAAACTTATCTGCTACATCAGAGGAGTTGCGAAATTCGCCACAAGATTATATTTCTTAAACAGATGGAAAGTTTTTCGAAAAATTATTTTTGTCATCAGACGAGCGAGAAGCGAAATTCAGTTTACTTCGTATAAATGACTAACGATCTAATAAAAATATAACAACGGCGTACAGGGGAGGTCTGTATCACAAAGCCCTGCTGATGATTCCAGCTGATACAGACCGGGATGAAACGCCAGAGAGAGGTTCTCTCCATTTTTAATGAAAAAAATCATTCTCGTTCGTCTGATGACAAAAATAATTTTTCGAAAAAACTTTCCATCTGTTTAAGAAATGTAATCTTTTTGTGAATTTCACAACTCCTCTGATGTGGCAGACAAGTTTCTGACTTAAGGGGGTAGAAAACCGAAAGATTTTTAATAAATAGAAAAAAAATAAGTTGCAAAAAATTCCATTATATTTGTTCACTATATTGAAACTGAATTCTGATACACATGCATGATATTTATGTAGAACCCAGGTAAGAAACGATTTTCCAGTGATTGAAGGGATGATAGTAGTAATGTGGGCACTTGGGGCCGTCATAATAAACGTGACTCATCGAGGCCACTTACCTCTTGGCGCCCCGATGAGTCTCTTTTGCGACGTCTCATAGTGCCCACAGTAACCTAATGATGTGAATCCCCCTCTTTCTGTCTCTCACTCGCTCACTCGTGCTCTCTCTCTCTCTCTCTCTATATATATATATCGGGCATTCCACGTCAACCGGATCACTTGGCTGGCCAAAATTCATTACCGCCAAAAAAATTGTTTCAGGGTTTAAAATTTAGCTCAGTATATCTACTTTTAATTTCCGTGTGGTATTTTTGAAAATTCAAAATGGCGGCTCCAATACGGTGCTTAAAAAGACCACACTTTTGAAAACGAGAGTAAAAACCTTTCATACAGTTTTTTGTGCCCAAGAAAAATACCATTTTAGAATTTAGTTCTTTGTTATTGGATGCTCCAATTACGAATCTCGTATCAGAATTTTGAAATTCAAAATGGCGGATCCAATATGGCGGATGAATTTGTAAAAAGTGATCGGATGTTGATGAAATGTGTTTCTCGGGGATTCTCGGGGTCGCAGAATACGATTCTGATGTTAGATTTCAAAAATTCAAAATGGCGGATCCAATATGGCCAATGAATTTTTAAAAAGTGATCGGATGTTGCTGAAACTTGTTTCTCGAGGGTTCTCGGGATCGCAGAATACGATTCTGATGTTAGATTTTAAAAATTCAAAATGGCGGATCCAATATGGCCAATGAATTTTTAAAAAGTGATCGGATGTTGCTGAAACTTGTTTCTCTGAGGGTTTTTGGGGTCGCAGAATACGATTCTGAACTTAAATTTTAAAGATTCAAAATGGCGGATCCAATGTGGCGGATGAATTTTTAAAAAGTGATTGGGCGTAGTTGAAACTTGTTCCTCGGGGAGTTTTGGGGTCGAACAATACGAATCTGGTGGATGACAAAGCTAAATTAAAAATTGTATAGTACCAAAATAATGTCGAAAATCGGTTAAACATAGAATAGCTTACCTCTAGTAGGGGTATAGTGTTATAATATGAGTATGAACACAAGTCGTTTAATGAATTATTGCAACCTTCGGATTTAAGATGTTACGACCTCTGAACCCTATATGTAACAGCTGTTGCCATCGCCAGGAGGCACTATTACCCGTAAAGTTAGATTGTCGTGTTTCTCTTCCGACATTTCCCGCAGCTCTTGAAGTGATGTTGATTTTGTATCGTCAATTCGGAGCGAGTTTCGTTTTCGATGCAGATGCATCTAAAAATCATGCCCTTCTTAGCATTACCCAGGATGAATGACGCGGACGTGATAGGGTTCTCATCCCATTGGGGTGCTTTTTGAAAGTGAGTCCCCTTGCCTCTCACGAATTGGGGTGCTTTTTGGAAGTGAGTCCCCTTGCCTCTCACAAAAGGAAGAATCATATTAATCATATAATTTAAAAAAGGAAAAAGTAATCGAACATTGTCATAAGCTCTGAAAAAACCCGTCTGCTAAAGGTTTACAATAAAAATCATTTCTGGATTTCTTAAATATTTAATATCAGTCAATAATGGTAGAAATAATAGCAATATCAATATTAAGAATATAACGTCATTTTAAATTTAAAAATTGTCAATAACTTCAGTACTGGACTTTACTAGTGGGATTAATAGCACTTGAGTATGTGATAACATTCAATATCTTACTTGAATCTGGTACGAATGCATGTGACATTCGAATATTTGGCACGGCTGGGGCAACTGTAAATCTCTTATTTAGAAATCTCTGAGCTTTCTCGTGTGTTTGTTTAGTATAGTAGAAAAATTGAATATTTTTGAACTTATTTTTTGCCCAGATATATAGAGCTTCCGCGTTCAAAATTGCTGAATTTCCTTCGGCCTGAAGACTAGCACGCGTTGCTTCCCTTTTTAAAGTCACGCCGATACCATCGCATGCTCCTTTTCCATGCACTGTCGCATGAAAATGCCATTCAGCTTCAATGCCGAAATCGATTTTGTGATACATGAGATTTTGATTTAGATACATGAGAGAAGCTGAATGGCATTTTCATGCGACAGCGCATGGAAAAGGAGCATGCGATGGTATCGGCGCGACTTTAAAAAGGGAAGCAACGCGTGCTAGTCTTCAGGCCGAACAACATCTGCGTCTGCGTCATACCACAAAATTTTAAAAGCTTAATTGATGCCGTACATTCGAACGAATTGACTGAAGATTTGGCATATTCCAAATAAGAATCTTAATCTTTCAAAAAGGAACAAGTTTCAACAACGCCCAATCATTTTTCAAAAATTCATCCGCCATATTGGATCCACCAATTTGAATCTTTAAAATATAAGTTCAGAATCGTATTCTGCGACCCCAAAAACCCCCGAGAAACAAGTTTCAGCAACATCCGTTCACTTCTTAAAAACTCATCCGCCATTTTGAATCTTTAAAATCTAAGTTCAGAATCGTATTCTGCGACCCCGAAAACTCCCGAGAAACAAGTTTCAGCAACATCCGTTCAATTCTTAAAAATTCATGCGCCATTTTGAATCTTTAAAATCTAAGTTCAGAATCGTATTCTGTGACCCCGAAAACCCCCGAGAAACAAGTTTCAGCAACATCCGTTCAATTCTTAAAAATTCATCCGCTATATTGGATCCGCCATTTTGAATCTTTAAAATGTAAGTTCAGAATCGTATTCTGCGACCCCGAAAACCCCCGAGACACAAGTTTCAGCAACATCCGATCACTTTTTACAAATTCATCCGCCATATTGGATCCGCCATTTTGAATTTTTAAAATCTAACATCAGAATCGTATTCTGCGACCCCGAGAACCCCCGAGAAACAAGTTTCAGCAACATCCGATCACTTTTTAAAAATTCTTCCGCCATATTGGATCCGCCATTTTGAATTTCAAAATTCTAATACGAGATTCGTAATTGGAGCATCCAATAACAAAGAACTAAATTCTAAAATGGTATTTTTCTTAGGCACAAAAAACTGCATGAAAGGTTTTTACTCTCGTTTTCGAAAGTGTGGTCTTTTTAAGCACCGTATTGGAGCCGCCATTTTGAATTTTCAAAAATACCACACAGAAATTAAAAGTAGATATACTGAGCTAAATTTTAAGCCCTCAAACAATTTTTTTGGCGGTAATGAATTTTGGCCAGCCAAGTGATCCGGTTGACGTGGAATGCCCGATATATATATATATATATATATATATATATATATATCGTAAAGTAAATATGCAAAGTGCCTGTTATGGAGACCAGGGGTAGCGATTTTGGTGACACATTCCTCGAAGACACACATCTCGATGGTGCAATGTACAGATATATTATGAGATACACTATACTAAATATTTAAAATAAAGTTAATTACGTTTATCGTTTACTGTCGAATTTATTATCTTTGATGTGTCATTGTTTATGACCGTATATATGTCTTTTTTTAATAAATAGGATTCTCAATTTGTAGGTATAAAATATGTTAAGCTATGAAAAATTACGTTTTATAAGCAATATTTTTATCGAGTATTTACAAACGCATACTCAGCGTTGCTGAATTTATGTTGCGTTTATAATGCAACTAACACAAAATTTAAGACCACACCGTATGATGAACGTGTTAACATCAACGAAATCTTTCAGTTCGTTTTTTATATCGTATCATACAATGTCGATGCGTGAAATTTTGATAGCGGTCTTAAATGTCGTGTGTAGTAATCAATATAACCCTGTTATAACTAATACGAATAAAGTACTGTCGGTATATATTAGAGGACCATCAATACGTCGTTTCAGTATCCACCATGGACACACGTTGGAAACATCCTTGGACATCAATGATTTGTGTTCCTACGGGATGTGAGAAAACTGTATTTGTTAGAAGATTTCTGCCTCTTATATTATACCGAATGGCAGCCTTCCTACACAGAGTTAGAAAACGATATTGAATTACGGGAGGGGTTACCGTAAAGTACCCATTACACGAACGATTCTCACCCTAAACTTTTAATTATCGACGACTTAATGCGGGAATCGTCAACTGACGGAGCGATCGTAAACCTTTTTACAAAGGGTAGCCATCATCAGAACCTAATTTTTATAGCGTTATTTTTATTACACAAAATTTATTTCATCAGGGTAAAGGTCAAAGGGATATATCACTCAACACAAATTATATCGTTATTTTTAAAAACCCACGAGATAGGGCACAGATTGGACATTTAGCATGTCAGATATATCCGGAAAATGGACGGTTCATTCAAGAATGCTACTTCGATGTTACGTCGCAGCCGCACGGATACATTCTTCTCGATTTGAAGCCAGTCCAGTCAGGCCACGCCTGACAATGTACGACTCAATACTTACATTTTTCCGAATGATGAATAGCATTATGTATGCGTGCAAAAAAAAAGAAATAAAAGGTTACACAGAGCACAATCTAACTCCAGTAACACACTAGTAATGGAACCGAGAGCACATATGCCTATTGGCATTAAGTACGCTAGTATATTGAGAGCATTATATCATCTTTACACACGGCAGAGACGTGCAGTGCTACAGCACGCAGATCGTATTATTTAATAATATCTTATATTTAATAATAAGCATTTGTGAAATAGCGTTGAATATTTTACGAGGTAACGTGCTTCTTAGTAAAATTCACAAGACACGTTTACGCAAACACGCAGCTATTCTGAGAAAATTATCAAATCCTGGCAATTCCGTGGGGGATAAAAAACGCATTTTCATACAGCCTGGTGGATTTCTACCAACTCTCCTAGCACCAGTACTTGGTACGCTTTTAGCAGGCATTGTGAATAGCGCTTTGTGATATGGAATACGCACGAAAACTGGTTCTAGTACCTCAAGAGCTCGCCAATACAGTACAAAAGAATAACATAATTCTGCATAAGACTGTCCAAACACCTGGTACAACAACTAGTAGACTCGATATCGATATGAACGAAATTTTTAACTCACCTACAATTGATCAACGTGAAAAGTTGTAGCGATATTGTCAGGTGTTACAACGCTATCTATATTTCAAAAATTTTGGTCAAAAGCGCGACGATTGGTTCGGCATTTATGTGGTTCGGAAAACACTCGATGGAATAATAGCGGCGAAATTTTAATAGATGGCGATACCATCCATATTAAATCTGCTATCTTGAATTTCGAAAAAATAACTTCGGATTCATAATCAGCGACTCCCAAAAGCCACGAGTAATAAATATTATCCAAATAGAATTGTATTTTAAATTTTGTTCGCTATATTGGGTGTGCCAGTTTAAATTTCAAAAATCAAACCTCGGATTCCTAATCAGCGACCCTGAAAACCCCAGAGTAACAATTTTCAGCTAAATTGGACAAAAGGAAAAATGCGTGACTCAATGGGTTAATTTATTTCTGTAAAATATTTCTAGTACATTCCATACTCAAAATGCCAGGCAATGCTTAAAAAATTTTAAACGGGTATTAAAAGGGTAGTCGCGAATACTATGTTCAGAGCACCTGGTGAAAAGGATCACTGATGTCGAGGTCCAGGTCTTCCTCTCCATAGTTTATATCATTAGTTCAAATATCTCCACAAGGTATTTAAGTTCTTGCGGTTGCACTTGGAGGTAATTTCAAGGTCAAATAATCTATTCGGATTTGTATATGTATTGAAGATAACTGTAAAGAAGGACACTACACGAGTATGTTACGCAACGGAAAGTCTAGGATTCATGTAAACGGCAACATTATAACAAACAAAATATGTCCAAGAAATTCTAAGGATTTACACGACCCTAATTTACATGAAGTTTACAATTTCAAAAATACGATATTACACATGGTATTTTTCAGCAACTGTTGTATATTAGCAAAAATGAGTAAAATCCTCCGAAAAACACTTGTAAAAAAACTCGCCAAGTTCTTATTAGTAAAACATAATTACCACAAAAAATGCTATCGGAATTAAATTATGTGCAATTATAAGGCTATATTCTTATTCTACAAAAAGCATTGAAATCATGCATTAAAGCCAAGTTCTTTCTAATGCTGTAACTGCCTGTTGTATGATTAGCAAGATCGCGTTTGAAAAGATATATTCGCGTATTAAATCATCTATGACCACATCTAAAACACATTTGAGACGTCTAGCGCGGAAGAAGCAAAGACACCCAACGAACATAGAAAAGAACATTCAAAAGAAAAATAAAGAAAATGCATAATATTCTACAGGAGATTTATTATGACCCTGCTCTGTCATTGGAATATACAGGCTCAATTCGAAATTTTTACCAAGCGACGAATAAAAAGTTCCAATACAATCAAATATCTGTGTTAGAACAAGACAAGAAATGCACATCAAGAAATATAACATAGGAGAAGAAAAGTATACCTGGCGAGATTGTAGCATCATTCTTCATGTCGATGCTTACGAAGGTGGTCATACGATCGTGACATGAAGGGAACGGCAAGGTTACATTAACCTAGGTCGTGCGGTGAGTCAGTGGAAATGAATGACATTGAACCTCTTTCCATATGGTCATACTGCTTGGTAGAGGAGAAGTGGTGCTATCCGATTGAGGTATCGTGGGGTTGTGGATTGCAAAATGACTCTTCCAGCAGAGGGTGGTTCTCTCAAACTTGTACCGTTCTGATGGTACAACCGACTTACCCGGTCGGGACAAGACGCGTGGAGGTCAATAGTGGACGACATCTTCCGCGTACGGGGTCTCCTTGTTTAAAGCGGTAGCGCCGCAGTAGCGGACGCCTCCCATTGCAGGAACCAAGATTGTTCTTTGAGTAAAGCGGTAGCGCTGCAGTAGCAGATGCCTCCCATTGCAGGAATCAAGATATTTATTGATTAAGGCGGTAGCGCTGCAGTAGCAGACGCCTCCCATTGCAGGGACCAAGACATTTCTCCATTAAGGCAGTAGCGCTGCAGTAGCACACGCCTCCTATTACAAGGACCAAGACATTTCTCGAAGTTCACGAAAAAAAGCAATTTTTTTTGTACGGTTTGACAGTTTCCGCGGTTTCGTGCGACGCAAGTTCGCCACCCAAGAACAAGTTGTTCAACCGTCGAACACTCTGACCAACGATTTAGGAAAATCGACGCGTCCTTGTCGGTGAAATTCGCGGACGCAAACACGTGGGCATCCGCCTTATTGGAATTATTAAATTGTGGAATACGTTGTGATTAGTGTGGAAATAAGTGCAATTAAAGTAATGTTAATAAAACTCCAAGAATCATATTTTAATTTGATAGGGCGAACCCTAACCTTCTCTCACTCTCATGTGTTTCCTTGTTCACTCCACGCTCTATCGAGCGCGTCCCAGCCTCTTGTCGTGAAAGGCTTAATCACTCCTTCATCGACATGAGTAGTTAGAAGGTCAAAACGCTTACAATCAGCATCGTCGTACGCGTCGTGTATTTCGCAGACGTTCTTATATAATGTGCGGAATATTAATTGTGTTTGGGAGGCCGATTTAATGGATGTGAGCTCTATAAAGACTTATAACAATAAAAATACTTATTTGTTGGTGGTAATTGACACACTAAGCAAATATGTTTGGGTAGAACCTATAATCGATAAAACATCGTAAAACGTTGCTAGGGCTTTCGAACAAATTTTGTTGAGAAGTGGGGGTAGACAACCGATGTCTCTTCAAAGCGATAAGGGAAAAGAATTTGTCGGTAATCATATGCAAAATTTGTTAAAATCTAAGGATATAGGATATAGAACTGTTTGTAATCCAGACATTAAAGCCAGTATTGTCGAACGTTTTATAAGAACTCTTAGGGAAAGACTGTGGCGTTATTTCTCGCATACAAATACTTGTCGTTACGTGGATATGTTACAATCTATCGTCACATCTTATAACAGCTCCAAAAATTCGGGTACAAATGTAGTATGGATAGCTTTCGTTAATTGGTATAATGCTGCATATGCTTGTTCAAATCTTGTTCAACGCCATGGTGCTTTGAAACCGGCACCGTAACCCCTAAATATCGAGTTGGTGACTTAGTGCGTATCAGTCGGGCAAAGAATGTCTTTGCAAAAGGTTACGAAGGTGGATGGAACACAGAATTATTCAAAATTACACGCATATCAAAAACACGACAGCCGATTGTCTATATACTTGAAGACCTCCAGGGTGAACGCATCGACGGGTTCTTTTACGAGGAAGAATTATGTCGAGTTCAAAAAGATTTGAATACAGAAGTTTTCGTAGTCGATAAAATTTTAAAAACTTTCGGTGCAGGTAGAAAGAAAAATATTTCGTACGTTGGTCGGGTTATCCCGATAAGTTTAATTCCTGGATTAGCGCAGACCAGTTAAAAATTCGCAATGAAGGAAGAATTTAATATTATGTTACCAACTAATAGCAGTATGGAAATTTAAAATGATAACAGAACCACCAACTTTATTACGCAATTACCACAACATATGCGTTTACAAGGAGAGTGGTGTGTAGCACTTACAGAGGTTCAAGTACCTCTGACTTTTCAACATATTTCTGTCAAGGAAGAAGATAGAAGTATTAGATTTACGAGATTTAAGACCCACTCCGCACGGATAGGATTATCAGCTACGCATAGTAAAAGTGAGAGGATAAATACGGTATAGGTGTCTTATGAGTTACAAGAGCGCTAATGCATTAATCTAAGTGATTAACAGCTTACCTTGTATAAAAGGACATCTGTTATTTAGTGTTGGGCTACGCATCAATTTCACGAATCGGTGATGATGAATGTCTGGATGATTGGTATTTGGTATTGGTATGGCTTTCATCAGGTCCGGGGTTGAGACCTCCGAAATCAGCGCACTTGACAATTTGCCTTTGTACGCTATTCCTGATTCCATTTCAGGGTTTAGCTGGATAACCAGCCTTATGGCAGAAGTTCAGAATCTGCTGAAGACTTCGCGCCCTGATTTCCTCCTTCGCCAGAAATGGAAAGTCTAGGAATTTCCTTCGTGTCTCCATTAGGGCAGGACATTCACAGAGGAAGTGCGCTGTGGTCTCCTCCATGTTTTCGTCGAATTTAGTACACAGCGGGGAATTTTTCTTTCCCACCGTATAGCCATGCTTATTCAGGTTCCCATGTCCAGGGAGGATTTCAATGGAAACTCTTATCCTTGTTCTGTTCAGTTTGGTCAGCTGTTCAGCCCATCTATCAGCCCTCAGTTCACCTGCAAGGCTTTTGGTTGTGCTGCATTTTTTGTGGTTGATCCACTCCTTCACCTGCTGAGCTCTAAGATGGCTCGTCAGCCTGTTAAGTCCTTCCTGAAAGGGCATAGCAACCCTCCCGGCCATGTCCAGGCCATTTATTATGCCCGACTTGGCCAGGGAGTCCGCCCTTTCGTTTCCTTTCCAACCCATGTGTCCGGGGATCCATGTTAGGTTGAGCTTATTACGTATGGCCAGATGTCGCAAACTTGCCTTTGCATCTCTGACTAGCGCCGATTTAACGATAGGATTTCCTATGGCTCTCAATGCCGCATGGCTATCGGAGCATATCCATATCGTATTACCTGTCACATCCTTCCTCAAAAGGGTCTCGGCACATTGAAGAATGGCCGCCACCTCTCCCTGGAAGACAGTGTTGAATGTATTGAGCTTAAGGGAAAAGTTCTCCTTAAGCTTCGGTCCGCAGAACCTGCACCTACACCTTGACTTGTTTTGGAACCAACAGTATACCAGATGGTTCCATGCTTAGGTGTTACCGGATGTCTTTCCCAGTCCTCTCTATCCGGGAAAAATATCTTAAAGTTATTTTCCCCCGAGTCGAGGATCCGGATTTTATCCTGTGGTTGATTCCACATGGTTCTCAGGCTTCCACAAAAGAGTTCATCTAGCCCTTCCAGTCTGACTTTTAATTTTCCCATACATTTGAGTCTGTATACGGTTCTCCTCGCTTCGCCTTTAATAGCAAGGGCCAAGGAGGGTACCCCCAACAGAGTTCTCATTGCAATTGTGGGTGTACTTTTCCTTACCGAGCAGATGCCCCTTAGGAACATACCCTGTACTCTATTTAGTTTTTGTTGTACATTGGCCTTTTCCACTCTACGGTACCATATCGCTGCCGCGTAGGTGATTCTGGGTGTCACTATGTGCTGGTAAAGCCAGAGCAGTTGCTTTGGTCCTAGACCCCAACTGCAGCCTAGTGCTCTTCCACATTGCCAAAAAGTTGCGATTGTTTTTTGACATTTCTGTTCCAGATGTCCATTCCAGTTCAACTTCCTGTTCAGGATTACTCCAAGATACTTGGTTTCTCCGGTATATGGAATCTGTTTCCCCCTATCACCATTTCTCTGAGTTTTTTCATCTTGTACCTTCTCGAGAAGGTGATAACGGCTATCTTCTCCGGTTGTATCGAGAGTGCTTTCTCCATGCACCATCTTTCGACAACCCTTAGGGCTTCTTGAATGAGCTCCTGCAAGACTTCCTCAAAGTTTCCTCTAGCCATGATAGCGATATCGTCCGCATATCCTATAGCATAGATTCCACTATCGTTTAGTTTCCTTATCAGACTATCTGCCACCAAGTTCCATAAGAGCGGGGACAACACACCTCTTTGAGGGCAACCCTCGGAGACCGTTCCCCCCACTATTGTTCTCTGCCGTTCTGTATAAATATACCTGTTTTTTAGGGTACTCAAGATCCATCTAACAATTTCTCTCGGTACCCCATGCTCTTCCGCTCCTTTCCGCATCGCTTCCATCGAGGTGCGGTTGAAAGCACCCTCAATATCTAGAAAGGCGCCTGTGCACACTCCCCGTATATTGAGTTGCTTCTCCACAAACCCCACAGCGGACATTAATGCTGTCTCAGCAGATTTGCCGGCTTGGTATGCGTATCGTTCACCATGTAAAGGTGAGGTTTTCAAAGGTCCTTCTACCAGATACCTTTCAACCAGTCTTTCCAAGAGTTTCAATGCGAAAGATGTTAGGCTGATTGGTCTGTAATCCTTTGCTTCCACGAAGCCTCTACTTCCTCCTTTCGGTATGAATCAATTCTACCCCGACCTCGTATCTGGCCCTTATAGTACCAAGGCTCTTGTATTAATGCCATGGCTTTGTTTGTGCGCGTCACATTTAGACCCCTCATAAGTAAAGCTGCGGCATCTTTGCTGTGATGCAAATTAATCTGAAAAATTTCAGCACGATACCTAGCCATTGGGCTAATTCGTGTTTGAGTTTTTCTTCGCCGAACTTGTTGGGTTCCTGGAGACTGGCCTAAACACAACCTCACCTGTCCCCAGATAAGCTCGGTAGCCACGAGACTCAAGGCGTTTCGCCGAGTCCTCGTCCACACCGAGAACTAAGAGGGAGCCGTTCTGCAACTCCTCTCTTTTGTGGACTACCCACGTCCCAACCTTCAGGTCAGCATTTTGCTTGTTAATTATTTTAAGCAAAACGCTGGTCTCTCTCCTGGGTGGTGGTGAGAGCACGGTCATCTTCACCCTCTTGACGAGTTCCTCAGGGAGGACTATCCTCACCTTACGGCCCTCCTCAAGAGCGATCTGCGGTACAACTCCGTGCAACCAACCAGCACTCCCCTCATCCACACAGAGAAAAGTAGCAATCCCCCCCCCCCCCCCTCAGGGTGGCCTCCACGAACCTGGGTATGAATTCCCCGTCCGGGATATCCACCACCCTGTCCATGATGACCCCCCTGAGTTGGTCGAAAACTCCCTTCTCGACACGCAGCTCCGCGTCCTCACCGAAGGCGATCATAACCTTCGGGAGCCCGGAAGCCGCCTGCGAGTAGGTCCTTCTGGGGGCGGAGACTTGCTCCTGCCTACCCTTTGCTTCCTTTCCCTGGGGTTTAGCAGAGGGATCAGAAACGCTCCTCTCAGCCTTCCTTTTATCAGCCACGGATGGCGCCTTCTTCTTCCGCGAACCGCTTTTCCTAGAAGCAGGAGGAGTGGGGAGGGGGAGCCCTTCTGATGCCGCCCTTGCCTTCTCCTCTTCGTATTTAAGCTACGGCTCTCTCCTCCGCTGTACGCGACTGAGTTTTTGGGGTGGATTTGCGTCCTCAGCCGTACCCGTTTCCATCGGAGTGTCATACGCCAATTCCGATGCTGTTTCTCGGTGCCAGGCACCTGAGGCGTTGGATTTTTGTTTTTTATAGTTTGTGTCTGCATTGTGTTCCCACGAGCTGCTAGGGAAATAGTCTTCCTCCCGGCAGAGCCCCGCATACCGAGATGAGGCGACTTAATACGAGGGGTGGCGCCTGGTGCCCCAAGGGACCGTTTGGCGGTACCTTCTTAACCCCCGGTACCAAGACATCCAGGCTGTTACCCGAATGACAAGTCGATCCCCGGGAGTTTGCCAGTTTCCAGCACGGTGCCTACCACACCTTCCGACTTAGGGGCTGTCTCTTCTTAGTTGGATCCTCCTTTCAACCCACAGATGCGGCAGGTTGCCCCCCTCTTACCAACCCAGCTGGGACACACCCACCCAGGCAGCAGAGCTGCTCCGGATGAGTATACTGGGTTACCAACCCGAGATCGGCCACCAATTTGCTGACATAGTCCTCGGGTTGCGTAATAGTCACACAAGTTCGGACACCTACAGTGTCACAGTCCTTGGGTAGATCAGAGAAATACCTCCAATCCTGCGCCTGGGATCGGACTCAAAACATGGGTCCTAGTCCCCAGGAGTCAACAGACTCCCGAGATCGGACACCAATTGGTGTCACAGTCCCCGGAGAGCCCGATGATGGAGTGGAGGTCCACTTAAGCGGACTCCTCAGGTAATCTATCTATTGGCGAGCGGAGGATCGTAAGCTCTCCCACCAACGACAAGGTCTTGAGACAGATAGAGAGAGTGTCTGGATGAAAAACACATAGTTTATCTACCAGGTAAATTAAGAAAGATACTTGGTTTCGATAATACACCCACTTCTTAAAAGCGATAGTCGTGAGTGATAATACTTTAATTTACGGCAAATATCCCGTAAACCTACTCTGTGTTCTACCTTCAATACTGATGGTGTACAGCGATATTTGCGAACCTTATGTCACAGGTGATGTTCAGACTCGTCTATTGCGGGCTGTGCCCTTTAAACACGATGATTATACTTACGGTGATATAAAAATGTGCAGTTTTCCCCTTCTGTATATATACCACTGCTCAACGGTTCCTTCCAAAGTATTGAAATAGATATAAGGCATGAATATGGAAAATATGTCCCATTTGATTACGGTACACTGATGGTGACACTGCATTTCAAAGGTATTGATTAAAGGTAGATAAAATAGCTCATTACGTGGCATACTTTGATAGCCAAATAGGAGGTAATATAAATGTTGGGGGTATGGGCCATGGATACAGAGGAGCGCTGTACCAGAAAAGACACGGAATCGGTAATTTTCTTGATGGTCTATTCAGAACAATACTATTATTACGAACGGGTCTAAACATTCTTTTCGACATTGCGACGAACAATACACCAGTAAGAGAGTCGTCGTGTCAAAGAATCGGGGGCCAATTTAAAGAGGAAAGTAGAAGAAAAATTTGATGATATAATGGAGGGGTCAGGGTATAAATTCCACGATACTCAATTGCTGGTCATTTACCCGGAGACAACACAACATTCGACAATCGTTATCATTTTCGATTGTCTCAACCCCATTCACGAGTTCCGAAGAAGGTGAATACGAATAGGACTGAGAAGAAAAGGAAGAAGGCGAAATCCCATCGAGATCTGAAAACAAGGAGTAGTCGTAAATATTCAACATCTAATCAGAAGTCAAAAAGGATGCGACCAAAGACAGTAAACAACAAAAATAAGAGTCGTGCAGTAGCAGATATATTTAAATAATAGAAAATGTCTCTTTTACATATGCATTCGTGCGAGTGCATGAAATTTGAACTGGATCTGTTTACATTACCACCTACTCAGACGATTATTGAGGGCTCTCATTGGGCACAGTATAAATCCGTGTCGGCACTGTCTCATGATTCACCGATGGAAGAATATATTGATCTAGCACACACGATGTTAAGTTTGCGTATAACGTTAGCCGCTGACAAAAATATGCCGGATGATATACCACAAACAGAACCTGATATCGTCGGTCCTGTGAATAATTTTATGCATTCGCTTTTCCCAGGTTGATGTTTATTTTAATCAAAAGCCGGTTTCCCTACCAAACAACGCATACGCCTGCAGATCATATATTAAAACTGTGTTAAATTATATTCCTGTTGCCAAAGGTTCTCTTAACGAGTGTTTTAATGTATGATGACACGCCGAATCATATGGACGCGTTTAATAATAATGCAGGGCTCCTTTAACGTCGCAATATCATGAACGCCGGAAAAACAGTAGATTTGCTTGGACTCTTGATTTACATTGCGATGTATTTAATCAAGAAAATTTATTACTGAACGGTGTGGAGGTACGTGTACGTCTGATAAAATCTCGAAATGTCTTTTGCATCGTGGATCAAACGGGTCATTATTACGCGCGTATTGAGGAAGCAAGTCTTTTAGCACGACGCGTGACAGTTGATCAATTGCCAAAAAGTGATAAATTGTAATAAAAAGTAATAAATTGCCAAAAAAAAGTTGTGGTAGGGTTTGTAGAAAATAAAGCTTTCAATGGCGATCGCACTCTAAACCCATTTAACTTTAAACATTTCAATATCAATTTTCAGTGTTTATATGTTGATGGTAGATACCTTCGAAGCCATTTCAGCCGGATTTTAGTGCGTCAAATTTTTATGTGGACGCTTTCCACACAATATTCTCGGGGACAGTTATATATTTTCTTAATGAAGGAAATTCCATCACACGTGACGGGTATACAGGTGGATATTGCCTTTTCGTGTTCGATTTGACACCCGATCTCTCAACTAGTGATTCTACTCATTGGAATTTAGTCAGATATGGCAGCGTCAGAATTGATGTACGATTTGCAATGGCTGTAGCAAGTACGATCAATTGTATAGTTTACGCTGAATAAGAAAATATATTAGAAATCGATGCATCCCGGCAAGTTGTCGTTGATTTTGGGTCGTGAATTCATTCCTGCAGATGGCTCTCTGCATGCACAATCTTGTAAATTCCAAAGTTAATTGGAGGGTGCAGTTGTCTTTTAGCCACGGTGTACAACAGACGTTACAATGGATCTAGTGATTGACGAACAGTTTTCTAGAGATATACATAATAAAGTGATACCGAAAGAGGTGTCCGTTTTGTCTGTGAATAACGACTTTATCGGTCACTGGTTAGTCGCTCCACCATATTCAGTCGATGTGTTGTGACGGAAAGCCAGGAAACAAAATAATTGGTTAACACATAACCTCGATATACAAAAAATTACGAGAAATTAAGTGCTCGAAATATATATGTGCCTGGAAAAGAAAAGTGGATGCTCCTAAACAAGGTAACCGCCCGCAATATAATATATTTGGTAGAAGATAGCATTTGCCCATCTTTCGACGAACTACCTTGAGTAGGTAATTACTGCCTACAACATGGATGCAAGTTCAACTATTTGCGCTTTACTTGTGCGTTAAATAATGCACATCGTTTACGACTGTAGATACTTTCGGCAAATATAGTGAAGAATAAAGAAAGTGATATCACGGACATTCCGGACATAGTGTAATATCTACTTACATACACGTATAGAGCCATCGTTAGTAAACGTAATAATAAAACATCTGCTTTAAAAACGGGTGATTATTCGTTTGTAGACTTGCCAATGCGCATAGAGAGTCGGAATAACAACGGTATCAGCGAAGTAGACACACCTATTTATACATTTAAAGTACCTACAATTTTGGAATAATGAATTGTTTAGACATTTTAAAACCTATATCCGAAATTAAACACCACACCGTAGGTGTATTTCCCGCGGACCAAATACCCCATGTTTGGGTAAACCTGCGCGCTTTGTTTAAAATACAGATGGTCACAAAAAACCACGTATTCATTGCGTGGCTATATATGCCGATATGTATGGAAATGCATTCTATTTTGACAGTTACGGATTACCATTTTTCGTACCTGATCATATAAAATCATTGAAAAACAATTGTCGTCAATTTCAATGGAAGATCCACCGGCTACAAAGTAAATCATCGGATGTATGGGGTCAATTTTGTATAATGTTTCTGCGCCACATGGTTGCCGGTCTAGGTCTCGAAGTATTTCTCGAAGTACTTCTCTAAAATAGAGACAATTGCTTTATTGGCAACGGCGTAAACCCAATGTGATGCCTACAAAGATGTTATTAAAAATTTTGAAAAAATATTAATGCCAGCTTATAATACCAAATTAATGCTGAAGATGGGTTTGGGCTTCATGGCATTTCTCAAGAATTTTTCAACGGATTTCGTAAAAAATGATTTCATTGCTCGGTGCTACCTCAAATATAAAAATATCTGTCGTGAGTTTATTGGTAACGGTCTTAACCAAATGAGGAGTCTGCAAAAATGTTATTCAAAATTTGTCAAATATTAACGCTATATGATATGATGAGGAAATAACACTAAAGCTCGTTCAGGTATAATTTTGAATAAAATGTTTGAAGTGTGTGCAGCCGAAGAATAAAAACGCATACTGCATAATACCAATATGTTGGGTGTTAAATAAAAATATGACATAATTGGCACGATGGACTTTTAAGTACTGTTTTCAATACAGTGCTGACGATGTCTTGCTGGTACTGCTTTGCTGCATATAAGATAAATACTTCAAGATCGTGAATATTAAAAATCACACATAACCACGTCAGAAAATGCTGACACGATGCTTACGAAAGCTCTTCTGAGAAGATTAAATCTCCTGCCATTTCCCAATCTTTAATCACAGTTACTCAGAACGGTGTGCAGTGAATTTGCTCTCGGCTAGCAGACAATAACGGATGAAAAAGGCCAACACAACACCTGAGCTATCAACGATACGTGACGACAGTAGGAATAGACCCCACCAAATTATAGGTACAATTTATTTAATTTTTTTTTCATCATTTCTTCCGGGGATTTTAGGTTCACATAGAAGATAAACTTATAATAAACACAAAACGTTTTTGTTTTATTGATTTTAGACGACATTTACCACCTCTATCCTGCTTGAAGCGTGGGAACTCAAAGATTGAGGCGCTGCGGCAAATACCCCATAAGTCCGCCATTTTGCAATATTCTTACACGAAAGGATTCCTGTATCATCTTCGATGTTATGTAAAAATATACTGATAATACCAGGATGATTGCTTGTTTATTTCCTTAAAAAAAAATCACGTAAAACACTTCAATTTTTGCCGTTTACATCAGACTCTCCCCTTAATTAGGAAAGGAAAACTATATCTATGCTGGCACATCTTGATTATTATTTAAAGGAAATTACTTAATCAAAAACGTGCCCTTAGTGAATAGAAATTTTAGTCTGGTATATTATTGATAATTAATTATACATACTTATAATATGTATTTATACGCTATAATAATAATAATAATAACAATGATAATAAGAATAATAATAATTCAAAATGTTCAGCTAGACAACTATAGAACTAGATACTGATGATGTAAATACCGTTAGCATTATGGATGTGAGTTAGTAAGGGGATATGTTAGTTAAAGATAGATCATGCGGGAAATATATTCCAAACTGCCAATTCGAAATGATTCTTAATGCATACTTAGTATAATGTGCATAATTAAATTTTGAAACTATGTTATTAGTACGTAATGTGAAGGATCGATAAAGATTTAAAACAAAACTAGTATTGAGAACTCATTCCCGCTCAGAGTCTATTGACAATAATATAGATTTAACGTAGGTTAAATTTAACGCAATACTCGAGAGATATCGGCATGGAATTCGGATTGGACAAGTGTGCAGTCGTTCATTTGCACAGAGGAAGGTCAGGCTCCCATAACAACGATATGGAGCTCGTCAACGGAAATGTCATCCGCCACCTTAGCGCCGAAGAAGCCTACACATACCTGGGCGTACCTCAAAGGCATGTCCAGTATGTGCAGGCTGCTAAAACCACCATCATTAAGAAATACCGGCGCATTCTCCGTCAGATCTGGTCATCAGAATTGACCGGGAGAAATAAGGTGGCAGCCACAAATATGTTGGCCGTATGACCAGTGCTCTATTCATTTGGAGCACTGAAGTGGAACGTTGACGAGCTAAGGGATCTTGACCGAAGCACACGGAAGATGATTTGTATGCAATGCAGTTTGCATCCAAGATCTTCTGTGGAACGACTCTATTTGCCCCGGAATATGGGAGGTCGTGGCCTTTTAAGCCTGGAGTGTATGCATGACCGATTGGTCCTCGAGACAGCTTTCGACGTGATTAATCGAACGGAGGATCCCCTGATGATGCTAGTTCATCAGCATGAAATTCAGGGGACGGGGGCGTTTTTGTACAAGGCGGCAGAACGAGCGGCGCGAAACCTCGGTCTGGTTTTCAACGTGGGACGTAGTGGTGCACAGGAGGCTGAATCAGTCATCAATCTGTGCCCAGTGCGTCTCAGGGCTAACATACGGAAAGAACAACTCCGTATGTTGGCGGGAAGGCATATCGACAAGCCATTGCATGGACAATTCTTTCGAAATGTCCAACAACTTGGCTTGTCGGCAGAGATGACCTTTTCGTTCTTAAGATCAGCCGGCTTGAAATCCGAGACCGAGGGTTTTATCTTCGCATGCCAGGATGGGGTCATCAATAACTTAGCGTATCGCCAGAACATCTTACACCAGGCGGTACAGAGTACGCTTTGTAGATTGTGTAGATGTCATGCTGAGACACTAATGCATCTTTTGGCAGCATGTCCAATATATGCAGTTTCAGCATACATCGAACGTCACAATGCGGCTCTTCGAGAGCTGTATTACCATCTTTGCAGCACTTATGGTATTGATGCAACCCCAGTTTTGCCGTACGTCCCTACTGATATTGAAGCCGTAGTCGGGAGTGAGTCGTGCCGAATATACTGGAATTACTCATTCCCGACGAGCAGGCAAATATCAGCCAATGAGCCTGACATCGTCCTGGTTGACTTCGATGACAAATCCATCTTCGTCATCGAGTTTTCTGCACCAGCA
Source organism: Trichopria drosophilae (assembly GCA_030407085.1). NCBI lineage: Eukaryota > Metazoa > Arthropoda > Insecta > Hymenoptera > Diapriidae > Trichopria > Trichopria drosophilae. The sequence goes on along the minus strand of CM059582.1, from coordinate 63,760,381 downwards.
GAAACAAATATAGTCAGCAAAAAGGACGAAAAACGGATGAAATATCAGGAACTCCTCTTCGAGATTCGCAAGCTGTATCGAGGATTCAAAATCAAGCTCGTCGTGCTGATAATTGGAGTGCTGGGAGGAATGAGACCAACTTTCCTCCAAAACATCAAAAGCATTCCGGCCTGTCGAGAACATGCAAATTCCATCGCAGGCCGAATGCAGAAAGCAGTGCTACTGGGATCTCTCCGTCTACTGAGGTCACACGAGATCCTGTAACCACTTACCCAATGGTAGAGGGAGTGGTTATAGTTGCAAACGAAATGGCCCAGTGCAGTCTGCAGCGGAGGAAATGGATATCGGAGCCACTTTTCTGCTGCAGACTGCACACGTGGATTCTGCAGGGCCAAGGGAGGTTAGGATTTTAGTCGGTAAACCTTGCCGTTAACATCAAAGGTGTGGGAGTCCGACACACGGGGGGGGGGGTACACAACATCTTCAACCCCCTATGGTGCCTAACGCATTTCCCCCTCCGTCAAAAAAAAAAAATTCAAAATGTTCAGCTAGACAACTATAGAACTAGATACTGATGATGTAAATACCGTTAGCATTATGGATGTGAGTTAGTAAGGGGATAAGTTAGTTAAAGATAGGTCATGCGGGAAATATATTCCAAACTGTCAATTCGAAATGATTCTTAATACATACTTAGTATAATGTGCATAATTAAATTTTGAAACTATGTTTTTAGTACGTAAAAAGAAGGATCGATAAAGATTTAAAACAAAACTAGTATTGAGAACTCATTCCCGCTCAGAGTCTATTGACAATAATATAGATTTAACGTAGGTGCATTTAAAAATTAAAATAAAATAATTAACGCCTTACACCTACCAATTGCATTAGATGTTAAAATGCTATAGTTTGGAAATTTTATAAACATTTCAAACACCTTCCGTCGTAATCGCTCGGATTCACAAACGTTTAGGCCTTGTCGAAATATTTATAATCTCAACTAGTAATGAAATTGACAATGAAAAAAGGTAATAGAAAAAAAGAAAGGATAAAAATTCTATTCAATAACTATAAAGTTGATACAATTTCGATTTGACAGTTATTTGGGTATATGAATATGATTTGTTAGCATGTGTTCCGAAATGTATGACGTAATATTAACTCTGAAGTTTCTCCTCTCCGCGTTCTGTCACGCTTCCCCCTCCTGCACCTCCGATAAAGGAATTCAATTGCGCGATTCATAACGAGTCAGTTCTGATCTCTATGCGAAATCGAGCAGTTATCAAAGCCTTTCAATTCTCCAACGTTCTTTTGGGTGTTATGAACTTTTTCAAACGCGAATCAGTTGATTGTACGTGAACGATAATTTGATAATCATAGCGCGTTATATTTCCGATCGTTTTTTTTTTTGTTTCAAAGGAAAATATAAGTGTTTTCATGCAAACTCAGAAACAGTAGTATCATATTTCATTACACAACAGTCCACTCTCCTCGAGAATTTGCTTGCCATCTTTTCACCACATACTTCCGATCCTATTTTTGTCAAACCTTCTCCTAGATTTCTATAATCGAACAGCATGCATTATAATAAATCTAAACAAAGAAAACGGCAATTAATATAACAATATAAAAACAAAAAACAAAACAAATTTTTTTTATAGATGTGCAAAAAAATATATAGACATGCAAAAAATATACAGATAAATAAAAATTAACAAATTAAAAAGATACTTGCATGGTGTTTCGTTCAATCCCCTTCGCAACTTCGAAACTAGTTTTGTAATTTGGGATAGCATTGTACTTTTATTACTTAACGCCATAAATAGATTACTAAATGACGGCGTTTTTTTTTAACTCCCAAAACTTGAATAAAATGGCAGACAAGTTTTCGACAAATCAGTTGTGGAATGCTTGGATTAAGGGCCAATGTGTATATTACTGATGATAATTAATAACATTTTTTTATTAAATGGTAATTTCATTAAACAAATGATTAGAATTAGTTTGATTTCAAAGAAGTTTCTTGACAAATTTTGTGGAGTTCTGAATGTACGCAAAAATTTCTTTTCAAATTATTGTATATTCATTAATGAATAGTTTTATTCATTAATAAGAATATAGCCTTATAATTGCACATAATTTAATTCTGTTAGCATTTTCGTGGTAATTATGTTTTACTAATAAGAACTTGGCGAGTGTTTTTACAAGAAGTGTTTTTTGGGGGGATTATATTTTACTTTGTATTATTATTATTATAAAAATTATTTTCCAATATCTTACCTGGTAAAATTAATGTGGTAATTTTGTTGAGTTTTTATTATTGCAGACATAGTCATGGATTTTATAGAAAACATTTTAATAAACAAATTACCCTTTAAACTCTCATTTTACTATACAGGGTGTCCATTAAGGCGCGGACCGTGTTAATAACTTGAACAAAAAATTTGTTTTGGAAAACGCCGAAACACGTGTAACGATTTTCCAAAAAATCTATCTTTTTTGGGGTTTGCGTCGCCCCTACCTTTAAGGGGGCATGCGGGTCACGCGGGAGTATCGAAGATCTTAAATGGCAACATAGGTCGACGGGGGCTCATTTGAAAGGTCTTTTCGATACGGATTCAAGGCACTAGGCACAGATGGTGCTGCGATCACTTATCAAAGGGGTTATTTGACTTTTAACATTTCTAGACTTGCCATTTAAGATCTTCGACCCCTCTGTAGATGTTGACATCTTTAGTAGCATTCCGGCATCACAAAAAGACAATATTCCAAACGTTTTTAACTGCCTAAACAAAATTGAAGGTTTCATAAATAGAATCAAATTCACACTAGAGATTGAAAACAATCGAATCAATTTTCTTGATATTCTCATTTATATACTGATTGGTTTCATAAAAAATCCTTTTCTAGAAAGTACCTTAATTTTTATTCAAATCATCCTTTAACATATAAAATGGGAACTATTTACAATTTAATGTATACAGCCGTAAATTATCAAATATAAAATTCAGATAAAAAAATTTAAAACTTGTTAGAGAATTACTAAAAAGTAATGGATATTCAGATAATTCAATAGATAAATGTTTCAAAAAAAAAAATTCACAATATTTACAACCCCTTTCAACATACTGAAATGACAGATTACAAAAAACTGTCAGTGTCAAATCCGTCAGTGATAAATTAGATAATTTACACCAAAGTGGATTAGTTTATGAAATTAAATGTTTAAACTGTGATGATGTATATAGTGGACAAACAGGAAGATTATTAAAAGATAGGATTAAAGAACAAAAAATAAATATTTTACAAGAGACTAAATATTACACAGGTCTGACAATCCACAGAATCAATCATAATTTCGATTATCAAAATGCCAACATATTAGCCAAAGAAAAAAATACACACTAAGAAAAGAAATTTAGAAAACTTTTTATCAAAAAAATGTGAATTCCGTTAATATCAGGTTTGAACAATCGAATTTACCGGAAATGTATTTTTCTTTATTAAATTAATTATACTAACAAAAAATTACTATTTTAATATCCAAAACTGCAATTTTCCAAAATAAATAATATCATCAAAATATAATATACATACTTCAAATTCTAACGGGTCACATTCCTGTAAGTCAATATGTTCAAAAACTCGACCCTATCGTACACTAGTACATGTTTGTTTAGTCCCAATAAACGTATGTACATTCGAATATAATTTCAGTTGGTTTTAGAATTAAAAATAAAAAGGTGTGCTAAAAAAAATTCAATTTTCAATATTTTACTAAGTTTCCTGTGAAACTTATCTTTCAATATTTTTTTAGATTCGTTTTTCCAGCCAACATAACACACATATATTTTTTTGTTCTTTGAGTGTTCTAATTCGCAACTCAACAATATTACCACATTCATTTTACCAGGTAAGATATTGAAAAATAATTTTTCCATAAATAAAATAGTTATAATACACAGTAAAATATTATAATAAATATTAAAAAAAAAACAGAAGCAAACAAATTTTCTTATTTATATTAAAATTTAAAACAATGTAAAAGTTTAATGTAAATTATTCATTATTTTACCACGTTTTTATTAACTCGTATTCTTGTCTGTCTGTCTGTTTGTCCGGTGCAAATCTTGTAATCGATTTTAAACTAACTTACCGATGAGCTAGAGACTTGAAACTTTTAGGACAGCCCAAAATTGGATGACAATGCATTCCTTTACAGTTTATTACAAGTTTCAATCAGTTTTCAGAACATTTTCAGCAAATTTAAATTTTATATGAAAAAAAAATAAGTTTAAAAAAAAAATGCGATTATTTTCCGTTCTTGATTGAATCTATATATTCCTTGTACTCGTTTTTCTTTCGTTGTTTTGTTCTTTAACATTTAGCGGGGGGCCCGGCGTTTTCCCCCCTTCCTCCGTCGCGCTTGTCCTTATCTTTTCGCAATCGGGAAAAGTCCTCCACTGACGTCAATAATTCCCTTGCCTATATATACTCATCCATGACGGCACGTGAAGCAGTAATGAATGAGTGTCATATATATAAGTGCTGCAACAGCTCACGCATTCTGGCGTGAGAAAACCTCATCAGGGGTCTCAACAATTCTGGGCGGTGTAAGCCACCGGAGGGGCCTGTCATCTAAAACTACTTGCACATTCTTTTCATTTTGAAACTGCTCTTTTCAGATTGTTTATAAAAGTAATAGTTTAAAATCGATTGTAAAATTTGACCTATTAAAACTAAAAAGCAGAAAATAATTAATAAATAAAAAATTCTTTTTAAAAACCACGTTTTTATAAATGGAGTAAAAAGGATAAAATAATTTTTCCCATCCACACAGGTCACTAATACCATGCCGAAAATGTGGGGCGCAATAGGGGTAACAGAAATGACTCCTCCTCGACGAACAATAACAAATAAGAAACTTATACTTAAATGAACAATATGACACGCTAGTTTAGACATGCTAGTCATTTCTGTTACCTCTATTGCGCCCCACGTTTTCCATTTTAAGTCTTACAGATATTTTATTTCCTAATAAAATGAAAAATTAATGCGTATTTATTTCGGCATGCTATTAGTGACCTGTGTGGATGGGAAAAATTATTTTATCCTGTTTAGTCCATTTATAAAAACGTGGTTTTTAAAAATAATTTTTTATTTATTAATTATTTATACTAATTTTATAGAATAAATTTTGATGAGGACCAAAAATCAGGGTTAAAACGTAAGTTGTTTTTCAATTAACTTTCAAAAGGATCCTATAAACCAAGAAATCATTAGCGATTACCTTATTGTAATTTAATTGGATCAAGAAGAAAACCCGAAACTATAATATAATTTTATTATTGCTTACTATAATCAATATTGTGTTACCCTGAAAAACACATCAATATAGAAAAAGTACATCAGATCGTTTTTTCGACATTTAACCTTCATTTTTTGCTTTTCGAAGATCGCATAGGCAATTTTACATCAGACAAATTTGATGTAAAATTTTCCTCTCTTTCAATTGACGAGGTCAAAAAAGGGCCATTTTAAAAAACGAATTTACCTTGAAATACCCTTGTAGGTTATCGACAAGGTCAAAACCAAGGTCACAATTAGATCCAGCGCTTAGTTACTTCGGAAATGACCTGGTTGAAAAATATTTTATAAAAAAACATATACACGTATTTTAATACCTTTTGGACACACTATATAAGTTAGCTTTAGAAAAAATGGCATCCTTGACAGACTACGGATCCTAATGTGGATGGCGATACTCAAAGAGAACTGTATGGGTTAAGAATATTGTAATTAAATTGCCCTAAAAATAAATTTGTGGCGGCAAGTGAGTTGAGATAACGAGCTAAATTTGAGGGAACTGATGGACTGTTGTTGCATATCATCATCAATGGGAAGTAATAGGGTATAATAATCTGGCTACACAAGTTATGACAGAAAACAAAACAGAGAGGAAGGATTTTATTGAGTATTATAGCGTAGAAATATATTACAAACAATATCCGAATGTAACACTAAGGTAGCAAGAATTTGTTTAAACAATAGAAAATATTTAATGCAAAATCTAACAATAAAGTCTTATAACTATATGTCATAAATTCCGAATCGACTCGAAAAAAATCACAGAAGCGTAGAAATATGTTACAAACAATATCCGAATGTAACATTAAGGTAGCAAGAATTTGATTAAACAATAGAAAATTGTCGACTGCCAAAATGATAGTTGTGCAAGTACGCCCGAGATAATGAACTTTAAATTATTTTCAGAGGTTTTAGCAGAGGTGATTTCGAAATTCGATAGAAATTTATGTAGATTGAAATATGTAATTTTATGGGTATCTGACTATGATATCCGAAGTATAGAACTGAAAAAGGGGAAAAAAGCGTAGTGATATTGAAATCAAGTTTCATTATTTCTAGACTAACTTTCTCCTTATGGTAAAGGTATTGCACGCGAGATAAAAGTAATACATATAAAATAATACTGTATCTAAAGTTTATTCAAAAGCCTGACATTATTATAAATCTAAATGAAAAATGTAAATCAGTAATAATATAATCTTCATTAATTTAAATTCGAGAAATATTTCATTTTTCAGAAATGTGACAAAGTAATTGGCCTTGCAACGGAGTTTGAAGTAAGAGAGGCTGAAGAAACCAGTAATCTCAATGATGTAAAAAATGCCACATTTATTGCTTGCAAGCCACATGAAGTATTGACTAAAACATCAGCTATTCTTAGAAATTGTTTATCAGTTGCAATAGTTAATGCTAGTTCAAATTTTGGTAAAGGTAGGATTAAATATTACTACAATAAAAATAATAGCATCTTACAATCTTTATAAACTCTAGTTTAAAAGGTTTCTGTTTTACTGTGTAATTATCTTTCTTGTTATGAAACGTATTTTGTCCCATTTTGTGTAGTGGTAGTAGTAGTAGTGGTAGTAATAGTTTTTTTTATCAGAAGAGGTGAATGAATGGAGCCATCGGGACTCCCTGGTATGTGGGACTCTCCTACGGGCAGGCCTATGCACTAAACCTCCCCGCTATCCCCGCTTCCCTTTTTGATCCGGTACCGCTGTAGTTCTAGACAACTCGATTCTAGATGTTGTTCCCTTCTCTTCGTCTGTAGAACCTTTTCAAGGTACCTGGTTACAGCATTCCATTGTTCTGCGGAGCTCAGCATTGTGTCGAGTATGATATCTTGCTCTAACTGGATAGCATACCAAGCTGTAACACCTTACCTTTCATGTTTCCATTTTACACACGAAAAGAATGTGTGAGCGGCGTTGTCGATAGCGGTCGGGCAGTAGTCGCAGAACCGATTATTCCGCATCTTCACTTTCCACATATATTCATTAAAACACCTGTGTCCTGAGAGAAATTGCGTGACGTAATAGTTCACCTCTCCGTGATTCCTGTTTATCCACGGTTTTATGTTTTTTATGACTTGACGCGTCCACTTCGCCTTCTGATCTTCCTGACATCTTTACTGCAATAGTACTATGGTGTGTTCTTTCTCAATCCTATTTCTTCCTGTCTATCGGGGTCCATTCTTTTATTGATCGGGATAATGCCCGTCATTAAAACTCCGGCGTTTTCCGAAACAATGCGATATGCCGACGCAATTCGGAGTGCCACTGTTCTTTATACCGCGCCCTTTCGGTGTCTATAGACCTCGATTTTTAATGAATCTGCCCACATCTCCGCTCCGTGCAATAGGGTAGAATGCACCACGCTTGCCAGTAATTTTCTTTTCCCAGCCATTGATCCAGACGTGTTTTGCATGAGTCTCGTGAGTGTTCTCGCTACTCTGGATGCTGTATTTGCGGCGTTCTGTATGTGCTCGCTGAGATGTGATTGCTTGGGTTCGATATAAATCCCGAGGCATTTGATGAGCTTCACAGCTCGGATTGCATGGCCGTTTACAACCCTGACAGGTTCATGCAAAATTCTTTTCCTCGTCCGTCAACCATTTCAATCTTTCTTGTCGCCAGCTGTAGATCGAACTGCGATAGCCTATCACTTACGCAACGTGTGGCAAATTCCGCTCTCGGGGCTCGTTGCTTCTTACAGTTAAGACTACGGCCAGGTCGTCGGCGAAGCACTTCAGTTGAATACCAGAAGGTTGTGCTGAAGTATTCCATCATATAGCATGTTCCAGAGATCCGGCCCCAGTGCTGAACCTTGTGTTACTCTTGCGGTAATGCTTCTCTTCTGGAGTCTTTCGGTGGTATCGTAGATGATTACGCGATTGAAGAAATAGCCATGTAGGACTGCGCATAGATACACCGGCGCTCTGAATCTCTTCCCCAGTATATCCATGATGTTCGTCCATCGCGCGGAGTTGAATGAGTTCTTGATGTCCAATGCCACAACTGCGCAGATGTATAAAGATCTGTGGTATCCCGTCCATGCCATAAGCGTTGTACCTACAATGTCCGAGACTGCGTTCATTGTCGAATGACCTGGTCAAAGGCATGTTGGGTGATTCATACTACATACTTTACTCGTGTGCGACAACGAAGAAGAGTACTGAGCTAGTCGGGGCAAAGTGCTTAATCTCGCAAATGTGCGAACGAAACAACGAACCGGTGAACTATTACGAATATATAATAATGCATAAGATCGATAAAAATTCCCATCACATTCCAAACAATTACATGTTTACCTTACAGGACCACCGCACTTTTTGGACTTTAAAACTTCGTACTTATTTGGCGATAGTGATTACCATTCAATTTGCTTTTTCTTGGCATGAAGTAATACCTCACAGCCTCACTGAGAGCAGCCGACGATGAAATATGCGTTGTATGCAGTATCGAAGTGATGGCATTCATGCCATCATGTGCAATGAAATGTCCCGCCAGCAAAACGTCGAACGGTATGGTCCAAACTTTTCAATAAGAAAAAAGCACTTCACAGGCCCAAGGAATCACTTTTTCGCAATCAAATTTCACTTAGTCTAACGGTTCTGAATTACTAACTAATTAAGCACTAAGTTCTAACCGATATATGTGTATCATCTTCATATTTTTGGTAAATTCGCAGAATAAAATTATTAGTTTTTTAAAATCGGCAACTCCATTTGTAGCATCTCACGGTATTATTAGGATTGTATACAAAGTCAACAGTTTTGCGCAGCAACGTAATATGATTACTATGCGTGATGTTACGAACTGCAACACTACCTCTTGGCTGTGCTGGATACGTGAGGTGATGCCCCATCGTGAATTACCCCATGTATATAATCGCTCTAATTCGACTTCGCGATCTGTCGTGGACATCCTAACAAACATTTACTCGTTAATAAGTGTGTAAATCATAAAAAGCGTATAATACAAGGACCGGCCCTTAATTATGCGTTTGCCATAGTTATCAATTGGCTGAGGGGTTCGTTTGAGGATAGTTAAAACATAAAAAGTGGCTATTATGGGGACATATGGTCTTTTTGGTTATGTATAAAAAGTGTCTATTATGGGGACAGTCCTTGAAAAATATAGATAAAAAGTGTATACTTGAAACCATGTTACTTCGGGGACATTTAAATGTATAGTTGAATATATAAATATAACATAGAAACTGCCTACGTTTAATGTTGTAAATTCACACTTAAGCCTGTAAGAAAGTTACAACGTGGTGTAGTGAATTTGTAGTAAATTTACAACATTAAGCGAAGTAAAATTACAACGGGTTGTAAAATTACCAGAATTAATAGGTTATTTACATTTACGTTTTTTTACGGTGTAGGAAAATTACATCTACGATCTTTTATCGTGCACTCATTGTTTACTTCAAGCTGACTTACTGAATGCGGCTGACAAAAGTACTGAACAGTGAAGGCAGTACTCGAAACTCCAGTTTCAGCCATTCCATGCTCACTCGCAGCCAATGGGGAGAACCGTACGGGCTGGAATTGGCCAATCAGGAATGCTCTACTTTTAACATGGCATGCCCTATGTTCGGATCGTACAGACGCACCCTGTATATATATATATATATGGTTCATTCCATGTGAAATTTACAATCAAAATTTAAATTTCCGTGAAATATTTTTTTTCTTGTTTTTAAGGTAAAAATAAAAGACACGTATGTTTTTATTTTAATATGATACGCGTAATTTTCGAGTTATGAATTTTTAAAGTTCCGAATTTTAGAAAATATCCCTATTTTCGATCGCTTACAAGTCGGAAATAATAGAAATAGAAAAAAAAGTACAAGGTATGAAAGTTTGCATTTTTCCTCAGCTTTCTAAAGAAATAGGTAACAAAAATATATTTAATTATTCAACAACAAAATTTTAACGTTTTTATAAACAAATTCGATTTTTTTTAAGTTGGACCTAATTTTTTTCAATGATTTTAAATTGAAAGTGTTCATTGAACTATGTAGAAAATACTGTGAAAATTTCAGAATGGACCGTTTAGAACTTTTCGAGTAATCAATCATTGTCTGAAGACACCATGGCGCGAAGCGCCGCGCCGCGGCGTTCCACGCCCCGTGTTCCAATCGCACGGTATTAAATACGCTTCAATATGAATTAAACTATTAAGAAAATAATTTATGTCGTTGAAAAAACTTCACTGTTGTTGACAAAATTAAACATTACATATCCCGTAATGCACTAATTAGGAAGGATCGCGTCAGAAGCAGGTTACGAGTTCAAACCTGCATAGCTCGGGCACGCCGCGCCACGGCATCTTTAAACAATAATTGATTACTCGAAAAGTTCTAAATGGTCCATTCTGAAATTTTCACAGTATTTTCTACATAGTTCAATGAACACTTTCAATTTAAAATCATTGAAAAAAATTAGGTCCAACTTAAAAAAAATCGAATTTGTTTATAAAAACGTTAAAATTTTGTTGTTGAATAATTAAATATATTTTTGTTACCTATTTCTTTAGAAAGCTGAGGAAAAATGCAAACTTTCATACCTTGTACTTTTTTTTCTATTTCTATTATTTCCGACTTGTAAGCGATCGAAAATAGGGATATTTTCTAAAATTCGGAACTTTAAAAATTCATAACTCGAAAATTACGCGTATCATATTAAAATAAAAACATACGTGTCTTTTATTTTTACCTTAAAAACAAGAAAAAAAATATTTCACGGAAATTTAAATTTTGATTGTAAATTTCACATGGAATGAACCATATATATATTACTATTATTATTTATACATGTTTATTTTGAATCCTAGCGATGGAGCCATTATATTCTTTTGAAGAGGGTCTCCCCTTCATATAGCTCTCCTGGCACTCTGGGTATGTGGCCAAATTTTTGTTCTCTCTGCCGCATCCGCAACAGAATTTTTTACGCGGGATCCGGCAATGGCTGTAAAGGTGGCCCGATGATCCACAATTAACCGGTAGGTCTGCATATAAGGCAGCTTCCTTTCTGTCCCATTCTTCTTTTTTTTTTTTCTTTCCCTCTCTTCTTCCTCCATCCGCTGCTTGTATTGGGCCTCCATGACCCACTTAGGCATCACTTTTATATATTGGGAATTGTGACGTGGATTAAGGGAGTATTGCTTCTTTCAAAGTGGCAGCATTTTGCGCCATTCCGCGTCACGTTCCTCAGTGGATCGGGGCATTGATTGCATTTTTTTTTCTTCTTTTACGCCCCGGCATGAATCATGATTGGACAGGACATGAAAGATACGGAATAAAACAAAGATGCAAAATGTTATGATCAGTGTAATGCTATGAACATGGGTAGAGGAAGAATGAACTTCGCCATTATTTCAATATTTATTCATTTCACCGTTGGCTCCTTCATTCGTACCAACTGCATATTACTGACTTTAACTATTTGTTTCTACGTTAACATATGGTTTCAAATCCTTAATTGACACTTCTTTATTATCGTTACATTGGCATCGGTAAGCTCAAACACGACAGGTTACAGAACTTTCCTTATCATGAAAGGACCCGAAAATTTTGGTGCCAGTTTGACAGCCACATCATTAGGACTTGACGACAATACATGACTTCTTTTCCATACTTTATCACCGATGGGAAATGATCGCGTTCTTTTACTTAAATTATAGTATCGTGATTGTTTCCGGTAAGCATTATCTAAATTATGTTTTTTTCAGAATTTCTAACCTGTCTAACCGTTCGGCCCATTTATTCGGTGTACTCGGTACGATCTTCGCTCCTCCTTCGATTTCGCGTCGTGCTCGGTTTACTGAATCTAATTCGCATCCAAAATTCAGGAACGCTGGAGTAAAACCGGTCGATGTATGTAACGCGTTATTCATCGCGAAACAAAATTCTTATAGATGTTCGTCCCATTATCTTTGGTCTTGATTAAGAAGGGCAGATATCATGGTTTTTAGAACGCGATTGACCCGTTCGACGGGGTTTGCTTGTGCATGATACGCCGGTATCGTCGAGGGGTAAATTCCATACTTCTTCTTGTCCTTTATAATTTTAATATCGTACTCGGTACCATTATCGTTATGAAGTACTTCCGGTACACACCACCGATTTAAAATTAATTCATGAAACGCTAACTCGATATTTTGGGCATTAGCTTTCTTCAACGCTCGGCACTCTATCCATTTTGTAAAAAGATCTTGGAATACTACTATATAGATGTTTCGTTTACGGCTCGTCGGTAGCGGACCCATAATATCAGTTGCTACTACGGCCCAGGGTTTTTCTATAATCCGCAGACCCTTTAAGCCTGCTTGAGCTGCTTGTTCTGGCTTACGGCGCTGACATCTTTCGCAGCTGCTTACAAGCTTCACAACATCTCGATGTGCGGTAGGCCAGTAGTACAACCGAGTTAATTTGTTAAAAGTTTTCTCAATACCCAGGTGACCCCCTTGAGGGGTGGAGTGAACTTCTTCGATGATCCGTTTTCAAGTGACTTCCGGTAACACTAGTTTGCAAGCGTCGTAGTCTTCCAAAACGTCTACGGTAATTTTATTAGGGCGATGGTAATATAGGCAGTTGTTCTCTATTTTCCACTTCGGGAATCTCTCAGGATTTCTTTCTACCTGTCCTTTTCTATAAAAATACCAACGATTGGCTTCTTCATCTAAATCCGTGATTCCATTGACTTCAGCCTCATACATTCTGGACAAGGCATCCGGTGCGTGATGAAGTGCGCCCTTTCTATATTGAATCTCGTATTCACATTCAATCACCTCGAGAGCCCATCTAGCTAAACGTCGTTGGATTTTTAAGATTTTGGAGCCATCGTGGACAACTATGATCAGTTATCACGGTAAAATGGTATCCTTCGAGGTAACATCCAAATTTTTTAATGTCCCACACGACCACTAAGCATTCTTTTTCGGTAGTCGAATACTTTCCTTAGGCTTCGATAAAGTGCGGTTGGCATAAGCGATTACATATTTTTGTCCCTGTTGTATCTAAGTGAGAAGAACTCCTAACCCAAAATCGTCGTTTGTAGAGTAAACGGTAATGAGAAATCTGGTCTGGTTAAAACAGGTGGTGACGATAAAATAGATTTAATTGTTGTTAACGCGTTCTCTTGTTCAGTACCCCATTTCCACTTAACATTTTTACGTAATAATTGGGTAAATGTCGCGGTAACTGCGGCTAACTGAGGCGCATTAATAAAAAAACATTTTTCTAATAAAAATTCTATTCCGATATTAAAAGTCTTTAAAAAATCTAAACTTAAGATACGCATTGACGCTAAACGCGGTACTACATTAAACGTTGCATAATTAAGTCGGTTTTTTTATAATACTGGCGCGGTAATTTCACCAGCAATTATATCGACCGCTCCATTAGCTAGTAAAATCGCCTTATTCTCTGGTTTTGCTATGGGAAACCCTAATTCGGTAATTACGTACCCTCCACTTTGTCCTAACTACGTTTTTGTGGAACCAGTATCCGCGAGTGCCAAAATAGGTTGGTCCTTGACATAAATTACTAAATGTAATCTGCAGTCGGTATTGTCACTCCCGATTGGACCGCAATGCGGTACTGGCGATTGCTTTCCCCTCGGGACCAGTTCACTAGGACCGGTGTTGACTGTCTCCTTATTAGTTTCCCTGGCAGATACGACAGGCATCTGTCCATTGTCCGGGAGTACCACAGATTCGACAGAATCTTGTCAACCGGTACTGGCACTGCCTCCATCGATGATTGTCGGACTCGCAATTCCAACAACAATTTTCCGGTGGCTTAGTAACCAATCCTTCGCCAGTTGATGGATTTGTCTCGTGGACCTGATTCGGAACACCAGTATTTCCTAGATTGTTAGTGGGTGCTGGTTCAGTACTCAGCCCAACTGCTCTATTGGCGGTTACTGGTACTCCTTGAATTGCATTTGGTCCCACATCCGTATATTTCTGGTGATACATATTCCCTTTACTACTGGCGTATGGATTCCGATATTCCTGTGTTACTGGTCGGTACCATGAGTATTGGTAATTATTCACGGGAAATTTAGGTGGACTATTACCGCGGTAATCGCCTGAAAATTAAATAATTAAAATTATAAGTTGATCTATTTGGACGATTTTCTAAACTATTATTCCATCGTTGTATATTATGTTGGAATCCTGTCCAATTTCGCGGTGTACTGGGTCCCTTATCATTTCCTGGTCTCCATAATTCTTCGGACTCACGATTATTATTGCGTGGTATCCAATCCCGATTTTGTACTGGCGAACGATTTCGGTAGTCTGGATCGTCTACTTTATTCTTTGTCCAGTTACTGGCTCTTCCCGGTGAAGTACCAATGCTGGTTACTAGCTCTTCCCGCTGAAGTACCAATGCTGGTTACTGGCTCAATAATACGAACTCTCTTTTTCGGTGTTGTTTCAGTTTTTCTTACTTTATTTCGCGAGCGGGTAATTTCCGTTTCGGTATCGGAATCGATCGGGGCGGTTAAATTCTTGACCTTCTGGGCAGTATTATTTCTAATTGCGAATGCTGTACTTAATGAACTTTTCTTTCGTGATTCTACTTTATTTTGATCTTTTTCAAATCTATCGGTATACGCGAGATCTCGCGCGACTTTATTCGTGACGTCATTGCCCATTATTTACATTCCACGAATCTATCATATTCTCGCATTAGTTGTTCTAATTCGTCTAAATTTGCGAAATCCTGAAATCGAATATACTTTCGATATTTATCGTGTAATCCGGATCGAAGGGGGGATTCATGCGATCGAACATGGCTCTTAACGCAGTACGATAGTTTAGGGCCGAATCTTTTGGTCCCTGTACCCTTTGTCGAGCTTCTTCGCTTAAAGATTCTTGGTTATCGTAGCGACCATACCGTTGCCGAAAATCGTATAAAAAATCGCGCCATGACCCCCATGTTCGTTTATGTAACCGAAACCATGGTAAGGCTTCTGCCTTTAATAATTAGGATTTCACGACTTGTAACATTTGTCGCTTCTTGACATTCCTCGATCCGCAACAAGAATTTCTCCGCCGATTCATCTGGTTTACCGGAAAAATCGATATTCCAACGCGAGACTATTTCCCACACCGTCTTCGTATGATAATGAATTTGGGGTACCATATAATGTGAACTTATCTCTATCACAATTTCTGTCATAGATTCATTATCATATCCTCGCCTCTTTTCTCTAAGTTTCTATGACGCTTATATATTTTTCGCCCGATTACGAATATATATACTCCTACGACCCAAATCGAATATAAACTTATTCCTAATATAATTTCTTTTATTTCTTCTTCATTTAACATGATGCTTATTTACCAAAGTACCACGGTATATTTTATCCGCCAGTAATATTATATACAATACAAATTTTAAAAGCGAATAAATTATTAACTTCCAATACCGTACTAGTATTACATCGATTTCATCATAATTTTGCATTTCTTTTATTTTTTATCATTGATCTTACTAATATCCTATTATTTATTAAACGAAAAACGATATTTTATTTAAATCTATAAACAGTGTATGCTCACTTTTTTATTTAATTCTTTACGCCGGTAATCTACTATTTAACTAATTATTAAATCGGTACATTATTAAAAACGTTCATTGAGACAATCAAAATTAATAAATTAATATTCAACGTATTGGTTATATAAGTACACTTGGTATTTACACTTAATTTTCGTTAATGTATATTCACAATTTTGTAATCAAAATATAATCTATTTATAATTAGTATTTTTATTTTAGACTAAATTAACCTATTATTATTTATTAAATTCATTAAATTTTATTTAGTTAGGGTTAAAGAGAGCAAAAAAATTATTTGGTATATTTATAAATTGTTTATTTTAATTATACTTTATTTTCCTATTTATTATTTTCTAAAAGAAATTTAAAAGTTTGCAAACTTTCCCAAAACTATCCGTTCAAATTATTAAATGTAGAATTTAAACACAATACAAAAAAAAATAATTAATTAATCCGTAATTTCAAATTACTTCCGTTGTATCTATTTTAATCTCAATTAGATGATTATTATTATGGGTTGCGGTAATTAGTTCAAATTAAAGTCGAGTATTTCTTTATTATAAGTATTTAAATTAAAGAGTTAATTTTCATTTGCATTTCGTACGCGAGATGTTGCTGTCGACCGAGGATCATTTACGCCAACCAATGTCAATGTCAGACTTTGAAATACTCACGTGTATTCCATGTTTGGCCGTGGACAGGGCGAGTCGACCAAGAGGTCGACTTCGGGTAAGGGTGAACGGGGCTGCTGCGCTGAAAATGAATTGAATAAGGAAAAACACAATAAATGAACTTGATTTCAATAACTCAAATATAATTTATTTATAAAAAGAGAAAATGTTTACAAATTTGTGTTTATTTTTTTGTGTGGAGCGAACAATTCCCTTGGTGAGGGTAAGGGGGAAGTCGGAAGAGGAGGATCCAGAGTGGGATCTCGGGGAGGAGCAATTGGTATATGGGTGATTCTACGACAAGAGGTTTTGAGTCCATAGTGGTTTCGGCCAAGGAGAAAAGTTGGAGTTTTTTCGTTAAACACTTATATTACGATTTTAGTCCCATTTATGTACCTTTTCACGCAAGGGCAAGTCACTTTATATATATTTTGCTATTTTTTAGAAGGCCAGGGTAAATACATCAGACAGGGTAGAGACATCAAGATCAGGGTAGATAGATATTTGACCAGGGGGAGAATTTGACGCAATAAAATAATGAATTAAATCAACAAAATCAACGTTTATTAAATATTATACTTAACTTATAATCGGAATATCATTGTAGTATTACACTATTTTGTTAAATCTAAAACTAGAGCGTCTTTAGTGACAAGAAACAAATAATAAAATATTCTTTTAATAATAGTAATTAAGTAGACCAGCGCCTTTTAAGTGATAATCAGACTTGTGATAATCAGACTTGTGTTAATCAGGATAATTTCTATATTACCTATACTTATACTATATGTTTCATTAAATGAACATGTTTTACTCAAGATAAAATAAAAAAGCAAATAATAAATTAAAAGGCATTCTCTTGCCTACATGAACAAAAAATAAAATGCTTAAGCTTTTTCAAACACATCCACCGACTTGTTGAAGGAGTAGAACATCCTCTGCCCTTTCAAAATAAGATTTGGTGTAGGGAGTGTCTGGACAATCTGATCTTCTGAGATGAATGAAATAAGACTTCGTCAATTTTAAATAATTTTCCAGCTTGATCCCTTATTTTACAGAAAACTACCTGTATCTCGTCATCTTCTTCCGAACCTGTACACATAGCCACGTAACGGTACTCTGTTTTTTTTATAGTAGTTTAACTAGAATGAAGTCGCCGTTCTTGAATGTATTTTTTGATGTCGCCGGTTCTTGTTCATCCTCTATCTGATACTTGTCACCTTTTGGTATAACGATTTGTTCACTGTCAGATGGATTCTCTTTCTCGTTCTCGGACTCTGAATCCGGTCCATAAACATCCTTGACTCGGAGACGAGATTTCTGATTGGACGAGTATGTTATGAGACCAATTTTGAAATGATCACAATTTTTATATTCATTGCAAAAGCAACTTAAAGATTTCATTTTCAATTTTTTTGGATCGTCAATGTTCCATAACACCTGATGGACACGCAAAGTGCCGGGAAAAGTTTTTATGTGTTCTTTAGCACTGGCAAGTAAAACCTCTTTCTGTAGGATATTTTGGTCGTCAATAAGAAGAACATTGATGCTGGGACAGTTTTTCTGGATAGCATCTGATAAATCGCTCAGAGATGTTATGTCTCTGCCACTTGCCACCAATCGGTCTGCTGATCTCTTGCAAACAGCACTGACACCATCAGGAGCCCCTTTACCGTGTCCAGCTTCATGGTAATTCCAAGTAAAGTGTGTAAGGGTTGGGTGGAATTCTATTAAATGTGTACCAAGAAAGTAAAACATATATTTGTTGCGATATTGTGTTACTGGTCCATCACTCCAAAAATGCAAGATCTCCACTTCGGGTGGCAAGCTGTTCAAAACTGGCTGTAAGTGTGCCCATATAGCTGGAGACGAATGTGACAAATTTTGTGACATCGAACAATAGCATGTAGTCTGTACTTCACCTGATGTCTCGCCATTCGTGTAAGTCACAACCGTGTGCAGACTTATCTGTTGACGCTTGGATTTCAGGAAATTTACGTGGGGGTATGGGCAACTGAATTTTTAGGGACGAAGCGTATTCGGCGGCGGCTTTCCGAATGGCACGTTCTAGGGCTCGTTTCTTATTTTTGTAATAACTCCGTGGTTTAGTTTGTCCCATTGGAAAGGAAAGAATTCATGTTTTTACTAAGTTGAAACGGTGATTTTAAGGAAGGGACTAAGGAAATGGAACATATGTTGTTTTCTTTTTATCAATAATAATAAAAAATAGAAAAATAAAGAGTACAAAAAAAATCGCGGAGGGTTCCTAATTTCCCTACTGATTCCTGTTGCTTATTCGCCTGCCATGGGCTAGCAAAAGAGCGACCTGAATCTCTGAATAAAAAAAATGTTCCCTACGATGCTGTTCTCCCTTGTAGTAAAAAAAAAGGATGTAAAAAAAATTGATGACGGGGAAGAAAAAAAAGAAGAAGAAGAAAAAAAAATATAAAAATAAAAGATTATTTAGTGTTAACACACTATTGAAATTTTCGTCTCCTTTGGGCAAAGGAATGTGGGGGGGGGGGGGTTGAAAAAAGGTAATTATAAGGGAGGAATACTTACTTTATTTTAATGCGACGATGTTTCTTGATCGAAGACCACGGGGCGACAATTGACTATTTGAAGACCTTCAAATATAATTTCGAATATACCAATTTGCCGAGCTGCCGGGTGGAAGCCTCCGTTTGTTGGTTTGTTTTTTTGCTTCATTTCGAAAGAAAAGGTGTTAGGGTGGCTGGGATGTCGAACTCTCAGAACAACTATGAGTTGAGGGTAAGAGTCAAGGTAATAGAACCAAGGAGAGACGGATACAGAGTGTAGAACACAGAGAGTGGAATACAGAGTGCAGAACAATGAGAGCAATTGAGTATTTGATCGTGGTATTTATACTATGTGTCCCACCAAGAAAAATTTCGGGTTTTCATAGGTGGGAGAGGTTTCCTATTACGACAGTAGTCGTGAACATTTTTTTACTATTTTCCGACGATTTTCAATTGTTACTATTTACACTAATTTTTATTGATTTTTTATGTTGGATAATTTTGTGATATTTTATCAGTAGTTCATACAAAAATGAACGGAAGTTGTAGGATTTATAGAACTATTGTTATGGAAAAAAAATGATTTTGGTAAAATACTAAAAACTGCAACAATTTTGTTAATTAAAATTTGTTGCTGTAAAACTGTACATTTTTGTAGATGTATTTTTGCAATTTTAAATTATGAATTTTCCTACTTTCTCCATTTATTTATGTATATTTATTTTTACAGGTTTTATAAATATGAACGGTGGTGTTCTCTATTTTTTAAAACAAATTGTAGTTTATACTGTTCTGAAATCTGCTGGTTTCAGTTATATAATTTAATACTATTTTTAGCGGTAGTTTATACAAAAATGAACGAAAGTTGTAGGATTGATATAGCTATTGTTTTTTTTAAAGAATGATTGTTGTAAAATACTAAAAGGTGCAACAAATTTTGTTAATTAAAATTTGTTTCTGAAAAAATGTCGATTGGGTAAACACGTTTTTGCAATTTTATATTAACAATTTTTCTACTTATTCCATTTATTTATGTATATTTATTTTTATAGATTCTATAAATATGAACGGTGGTGTTCTCTATTTTTTAAACAAAAAATGGAATCCATGTTTGTCTGAGCTGCCCTGAAATTTGTTGGTTTTTTGTATAAGAAAAAGGGATGGCATTTATTTCTTTTTCCTATTTTTAGAGTTGAGGTAAGCGTTGGGTGTGGTCGACTTCTATGTATGTGTGTAGGTCTGTGATTTTTTATTGCCTTTAGGAATGTCTAAGAACAGTGGGCTCTTTGTACGTGTTTTTTTTAGAGTGTAGCGCATTTTGGAGTTTTTCTTTGATTTTAGGTCATGGAACAGTTTTTAAATAATAACGAATAAAGAAATTGTTTAGATTTTAAAATTATTTATTTCTAAATAGTAAAAAAAAAGGAAAATCGTCAGATGCGTATAATTTTTGGATTTGGTTTAATTTTCTTATTTGTAGGTAATACAGGGATTGACTTTGTCCGAGACTTGGAAAAGAAAAGGTGTTTGATTTACCATCGAATTTTGTAGGTTTGTAGTTCATGGGACTTGGGGGCGCTATAATGGTATTCTCTATGTGGTTTCGGGGATTCCCGTAATTTGTCAATTTGGAAGGTTACGTAGGACGTAACATCAACATTGGATTTGCATCTCTGATTTAGTCCAAAAACTTATTTCTATAATTGTATATAAAATATCGGTATATCATTGGCGCAACGTTGAACCATACAATACTTTAAAAATTTGAATAAACTATTGAATTCTATTTAAAACGAATACCCAATAAACAATGAAACAAATTAATGCCAAAAATGTTGTGTTTAAATCACTAATTTACGGTAATATTTACTTTTAGTTTTAATATAAGACAACTTCAAATTGATTTAAAAGCTTTTAAATATCACTATTCTTTTATTTTTATTTTTAAACCAGTTCGATTTTCAAGGCCGTTGTTTACTTTCGGCTTCTCTGGATTGTCGCCGCGATCTCCCATTTCCCTCCGGCCGCGGTAAACAATGTTTGAGCTTTTCGTCGAACTTTTATCTTTGTTTACCGGTGTTCGAATTTGAAAATTTTCACTGACATTCGTTTGTTATCATTTGTACCGGTATTTTTTTTTTAACTTTTATGATTTCCAGGACTGATACAAAATAACTTAGGACGTTCACAATTTTAATAAGTTAACATCAAAATAATACAGAACAATTTATATTTTCAATTATTTGTTTTCAAATCTTTCTCCAAAAATTCTCGTCTCTTTCAGAATTTCTTTTAATTAATTTCTTTTGTTTACTAAATTTAACTTTTATGAATTTTTACTGGTTATTTTTTAACCTATTCAAATTATACTAATTAAATCACTATATGCAACGCTGTATCACGCACTATTCTAATATCCGTCATAAATATAAAACTTAACGCTAATAATAAATTAAAACATGCAAAGTTAAAAGGTACCAATATTAGTAATATTCAAAATTCTGCTAACGGTATTCTTATATTTTTGAGCAATTTTAACTTTTTACTTCTGATTCATCTTTATTATTCATTTATTAATTTGTTTTCTGTAATGAAGTATGGAAAAAATGTCATATCAATGATTTACTATTTATTTTAGTTCTAAATCAAAATGCCACACCAAGAAAACCTAAGACTGTATCAAGACTTGAATTTTTAAGTTACAAACACGAACATTGAGTGATATCCTGGCAGGATCGCCTATTTGTAACGGCCTTTATTTGTTTGTTTGATTTGATAATTTTTATCATTAATATAACAAATCTCGATTTCGGTAACCGTTCAACTTCGGGATTAGTATGTTCAACCGGTAGAAAAGAGATACTTTTTGTCAGTCAATGTCAGTTTAGGTGTAAAAATATAATATAGACAAAACGAGGCAAAACAACGAATACACAATCAATAATAAAATATAGAGACTTGAAATAAGATAATTAGAATTTTCTGTTCTTATTGTGGAAAACCCGAATTTTACAATAAATATAAAAAAGACATGTCATTTATGACGGACTTATGACGTCTTGGTGATGGCACAGTAACATCGGTTTGACATAAAAAAAAGACGCTACCGTAAATGCTAGCTGGGCCGCTTACACCTAATAATGCATAAATGAATGGCTGCACGGGGAAATTTTTAAATGTGTGATATTTTGTTGATGTGATATTTTATCAATGTGATATTTTGTCATTGTGATATTTTTATGCGAGATATTTTATCATTGTGATAATTTGACATGTGATCAAATGTCCGTGATATTTTCTCGTGTGATTATTTGTCCGTGAAATAAAGACGTGCTACCGACGAAACAAAATGGACACTTTCGTCGATTTCACGACTCGGTATTTTCTTTCGGGGTAGATTGAAGATCCGGAGAATAGATACGAATTAATTACTGTTTATTATTGAAATTAAATATACTCATCCGTTATGAGTCTTTACAAAATAATCCGAAAAACCAACCTTTAGGTTCGTCGCGAGAACACAGAATGCCGTTGATCGAGAAACATCGACAGATTCGGACCCGCGCGACGAATCGGTAAAGATCGGACGGTTTCGTGTCCTACAAGACGAGTCAAAAATGTTGACGTTTACTACGTTGCATATGTTGGTTTTTGGCAATAGGCGTTGACGGTAAAATAGATTCCTGTAGTCAGATTTTCTTTTGCTTGATAGTAGAATATCACAGGTGGAATATCTATTTAACGAAGTCAGCCAAGTGGATGTATCCAAGGTACCCCAAGACGGTGGTACAGTCAGAATATTACTAATTTGACAGATATAGTGTAATCTGAATAAGATTAGTAAATTAAGAGTAGTAGTCTCGAGTTCGCCAAGTCCGAACTGCTCCCTGTCTCGGGCCAAGTAGCACTATATGTGATGTGTCTCTTAGTGTGTCTCCCAGAATATCATACCAACAACTAAAAAAATAAGAAAAACCAAATAAAATATATTTAGATAATAAAATATGAACAAAAGTAATACAGGTGATCTAGATCGCAATAATGTGAAAATCTCATAATAATTCCTTAAAAAGAAAGAAAAAACTCCGAAAGTGAAAATAATTTATGATTATTATAAATAGTTTTTATTGCTAAGAGGTTATTTTATTAAAACTTAAATTAATTCTTCAGGATTTCCGAAAGAAACAAGTTTTGCGCTGACTTGCTCCAAAATTCAAATTTTTTAGACGTTTGCTGCCGCATCTTTTCGATTCAATAGTTTCGATACTTGATAAACGAGAGAAAATGGCTGCGTCCGTCACCTCCCTCTTCTCCTGTTCACCCCCTCTCTCCTGGTCACGCCGATCGCCCCCTATCACGCTTGTCTCGAGCATGCATGCGTGCACATGTGTGGGGGTTCACCGACACGGCTTCCGTGTTTGTGTGCGTCTTTAATCCCTTCGCCGACCCTTTTAATCTCTTCTGCAGAAATGCGTCAGAATCGCTGCAGACTAGTCGGCAGGTGAGAATTTCCAGCAAATTTGCTGTATATGTGATGACGCATATTCCGTAGTTCTGCCGACATATCGTCCGCCTGATTTTCCCCTTATATGCGGCAATATGCAGCAGATCTGGCTGTCTGGGTAAACAGTCATTGTTCTGCGAACAACCCGCCCGATCAGAAAGACTACTCCAAGATATATTACAAATCCCATTTTACCAAATTTACGTGTTTTCATTTCAACCTATAAATTCAGTTCAGGTGCAGAGGTTAGCTTCCGCATCATTCACTAACTCGGAGAATCTTAGTCCGGATAGTTTTCAACTGATACATCTGAAAGTGATCATAACAGTTCTGCTCAATTCAATTTATCGGTACAAACTGGTGATTACTCGACAATTTGGAAGCTTTCATACATCATCACACTGAATAAGATTACAAACCCTCTTACATTGGGAGATACAAGACCAATAGTTTTTCCCCTAGAGTCTACCAACTCTGAATAGACCAGTCTATGGAATACTATTGGCCTATAGATGATTGGTTGCCGGTCGTTGGATAGGTACATTTTTGGAACTCGTTTATATACCCAGTTTTAACAACAAATTTTCATATGTAGAACAGAGAGAATTTCGTAAAACCGGATCCTCCGATTCCTCAACAATTTCTCCTCCTTCCAAATGCCGATATATCACACAAATTATTTTGCAAATTCATTTCGTATTAGAGCAATTAAATCATGGAATTCGTTACCGATTCACATTGGACAATCGTTAGCTATCTCGACATTCAAAACGGCATTCCGTTTGTTTATTTTCCGATTGTTATCTTTTACTTACTGAATACGTGCATTACTCAATAAGAATATTTGCCCAAGGAATTATTATTAAATTTGCAGCTCAAAATACTGTTACTATTACTTCCCTCAGAGATTACCATCAACTTTTGCAACAGAAAATACCTTTCACATCATTTACTCAAGGAATCACCGTCAAGTTTTGCAAAAGAAAACACCGTTAATATTATTTGCCTAATGAATTACCGTCAATTTTTGCAACCGAAAATACCGTATATATTTTTTGCCTTAGGAATTACCGTTAACTTTCGCAACAGGAAATACCCTTAATATTCTTTGCCCAAGGAATTATCATTAACTTTCCCAACCAAAAATACCGTTATTCTTATTTGTCCTAGTAATTACCCTCAGATTTTGCAAGAGAAATTCAGGTTAACATTATGTGCCCAATAAATTATCATTGACTTTTGCAACAGAACATGCCGTCAATATTATTTACCCCAGGAAATATCATTAACTTTCGCAACCAAACGTACGGTTACTGTTATTTTCCCTAGGACTTATAAATATTTGCAACAGAAAATATGCGTAATATTTTTTGCCCAAGGAATTATCATTAACTATCGCAGCCCAGAATATCATTGATATTGTTAGCCCAGTTAATTACTGTCAACTTTTGCCACAGAAAATACTGTTACTATTATTTGCCCAAGGAATTATCGATAACTTTTGCAGCAGAAAATGCAGTTAATATTATTTGCCTAAGGAATTATCATTAAGTTTCTCAACTAAAAATATCGTTATTATTATTTGCCCAAGGAATTACCGTCAGATTTTGCAAGCGAAATATCGTTAATGTTGTTTGACCAATGAATTGTCATTAATATAAACAACAGAAAATACCGTTAATATTATTTGCCCAAGGAATTACCCCAAACTTTTGAAACCGAAAATACCGTTAATAGTATTTGCCCAAGGAATTATGACAAACTTTCGCAGCCCAAAATAACTTTAATGTTTGCCCAGTGAATTACCGTTAACATTTGCCACAGAAAATACCGTTACTCTTATTTGACCACGGAATTACAGCCAACTTTTGACACCGAAAATACCGATAATATTATTTGCCCAACGAATTACCGTCAACTTTTGCCACAGAAAATACCCTTAATACAATTTGCACAAGGAATCACCGTCCACTTTTGCAACAGAAAATATCCTTAATATTCTTTGCTCAAGGAATTATCATTAACTTTCGAAGACCAAAATATCATTAATATTGTTTGCACAGTGAACTACTGTCCACATTTGCCACACAAAATACCGATAATATTATTTGCCCAACGAATTACCGTTAATTTTTGCAACCGAAAATACCTCTTATATTATTTTTCCTAACGTTAATAACTTTTAATGTTATTCTAGTATTTGAAATTTTATCATATTTCTTTTTTTTTCGGAATTACCATAAGGGAGTTGAACTCGATGCACACTATACGTGAATTTACATAATTTTAAAATAACAAATTTTCGACATTCTCAAATATCACGAGATTGGTAAGAGATTCATGAAATTTGATGACATTTTGATGCAATGTCTAAAGCCGCAGTATCTCGAACGATGAATCGAAGACGCTATACACAGCATAATCATTTTCAAAATGTCTAAATATCTGGAAAACGGTACGAGATTCGTTAAATGTGACGAAATTTGGATATCAATTTTCGCTGAAAAAGTTAGTTTTCTGATGTTAATTTTTCATTTGCAGGTCGACTTTGGCAATTGCTCTATTATTTCTAAGTAATAAAAAATAAAAGCTAACTAAAATTACGGCTTTTACAGCGCTTTTATCCTGGAGCCCTCTATTTTCGGGTCGTTCGCTCCATAATAAAATTTCTAAAAAATTTGAGAAGACTTTTTTTCCGAACAAAACGAGATTTCAAAAATAAAAAATGAAACTTAAAGTACAACTTTTATGGACGGTTTTTCGTTTTTTACCCCCTTCCCTTCGCCCCTGTAGTTTTTCTTCTTCCTTCTGTTTTTTTTTGCGTCTACGAGGTTCTTATATCGCATAGATTAATACAAAAATTGAAATTTAAAAAAAATTAATAAAATTTTTTCGTTGAAACTCAAACATTGCAAACTTCAATATCGTGGGTTTTTTTTAGTAAATTGAGTATTAAGTTTTTTGCAATAAATCGCCGCCATTTTGTTAATTTTTATTTTTTTTTAATTTTGTAATGCTGGTTTACACGAACAGCGAATAATCTATTAACGCCAAAAGAAGGAAGTGGAATGCTTGCATTAAGCGAACAAATATGTCAATTTAAAATTTTTAAACTTTGAAAATTTATAACTTTTTTTTAGAAAAGTGTGAAAATACATGTCGCTTTATTATCGTCAAAAAATAACATATTTTAACAGCAATAAATTGCACATCATGAGCACTAACTCTCTGCATAATTTGAAACAGATTCGGTCACAAGGAAGCATGGGTATTATATCTCTTATCTATAAAATACTTTGATAATATTTGCGTTCAATGTTGAACTGCTAGTAACTACAGTTATAACCATTTACCATCAATGTGTTTAAACACGAAATTGGTGATAAAATATCATAAAAGAATCATACAGACTATGTATTCATTTTGCTGATATAGCTAAAATTTACTCCGAGACTGAGATGTAATTTTTGATTCAAATTAATCTGTAACCATATTTCTTTGTACGTTTTGCAATTAAAATTTTGAGACATTAGTTACACACTGAAGTAATCATGTTTGTCACGTCTAGACAACTCCGGAAAATTATCCATGGGCAGGACCCAAGGAGGCTCAAGAACCTTTTTAGAGCCTAACAATTTATTGCCCAATTGGGTTTCATAAAACCAGGAATGGCGGTCGTACTGCGAGAGAAGGAACAATTCATTATTAAAAAATTGTTAACACAAATTAGTATATATATAAACAAGAAATTGTGCATTCATCAATCTCTTATTAACTCAACTTTTTTTTTATTAGAATAAGTCGCAAAAGATTTCATGTTTGCAAAACATTTGTCAAACAGGGTCGCAATGTTTATATTCTCTATTTTTTGTAATTTCTCCTGGCATTCTGAAAGTTTTAGAAAGTTATTTTTTTCTAACTCTCTTTTGAGAAAGAACTTTTGTCTAATCTCTCATAGCCTCTCCTTGACTATATGGAGTGTTCGCGCTATTGTGATTTGGCCGTTGACGAGGCCGTGCGAGATATTTGTTGCGGTAGCCGTGCGAGCGTCGTGGTTTTGATCCCCGTGCAGGCGCCTTTGTGTCGGACTCGGTCGCGCTTCATTGTTGCGATCAAGAGGGCCCAGCGCGTGGAGGGTCGGTGAATAAGTCCCCGCGGCCCGCCGACGCCGCAGGTTAGGCGAGTCAGTGCTTGTTTAGCAACGATACTAGCAACATTGTCGAGCAGTTTGAACGCGTCGAAGTTGTGTCCGGCAGTTACCGCAGTTTTTTCTTGATCGTCGATAGTGGTGAGGGACCACGAGCGAACGTGGTATCGAACGGCGATGCTTTTTTTGGTGTGTAGCGTGAAGTGTAAGTATGGGGGCGCGATTCCCCGTTTGGTGCGTTTTGTGCGGGCGTGTGCTCTCGTGACAGAGCTTGATAGGACCAGAGGAACAGGATCTATGGATGCTGCGTCGACGTGATCTGTTTCTGGGCGAGCGCTGCACGCGACAACGTTATTGTTTGTTGCCCAAGCCACAAAGTCAGGTTCCCGAGACGTTGAGACGCATTGCTGGCGAGGTCATTGCGGACCATCTTCGCTCTCTCGGACTCGGCTTCCACCTTTTGGACCTTGGGCGAAGCTGCGGTAGACCGTTTTGTGCAATAGTGTTTTCTCGAGCGAAACTGGGGATAGGTAAGAGAGCTCACAAAGTTAGCGTTAGAATGATCATCCAAAGGCGGTTTTTGCTTCGTTTCCCCGCGTAGTTTAACTATTATTGCTTATTCACTTTTGGTATTTAGTCTTTAACTTTCCGTTATAATAACTGTTATCAATTCATTTTGATTTTGATTTTGTTTTCAATAAAAGTAGTAGCTTGTTCGGGCTTTTCCTTTGCTCCGTGGGGTTTTTATGTCTATACAAGTAATTTTTTTAATTATCCGCGAAATATACTGTGTTTTTATTTGTAGGGCTGCCACTCACCCATCCTTTCTATTTAATTGAAGTAATTTTTGAGGTTAGCGTAAAATCTTTGTTCATAGTGCCCCGAGTAAGGAGTGATTGGCAGGTTTGATTTGTTTTTTTATTCTTGTCGAGAAACGTGTTCGCGGAATTAAAAAAAAAAGAATAATTAATTATTCCTTAAAAACTTATTGATATAAGCAATTAGTCATAATTAATATAACTGATATTAAATAAATATTTATAATATTAACAGATATATATAATTAGATATATATGTATATTAATATATATATATATATATATATGGAATACGCCGGGATATATAGTAAGGGAAGAAAGCAAGAGGAATGGAATAAGGGTGGAAACCGGGTGTAGGGAATAAGGCATGAAATGAAAATGGAGAGAGAAGAAGCGCCAAAAATACTATACGAATGTAACAAAGAAAGAAAAAGGAAAGAAATCAAATATGAGTGGACAGAAGAGAATGAGGAGAAGAAAAAGTATCTATGGAGATGTGGTATAAGTGTAGAAGAATGGGAAGGTAGCGGGAAAGAAGTGGATAAACTTCGAAGAAGAGATCTAGAGGTACAAGGACAGGAAAATTATAACAACATAGAACAATCGAGATACAACGTAAGGTACAAACAAATTAAAGCAGTACACGTGCCGAGATACATAATGTAGTGGGTGGTAGGAAAGAAAGAGTACATACGAACGATAGCGAGGGCAAGGTGTGGAAATATGGAAAGGAATAATAAGTACTGGATAGACAGAGGGATATGGAATTGTGAGCCATGTTAGAAAGCAGAAGAAAGTATGGAACATTGGGCGCATGAGTATACAGAGACAGAAATATGGAAAGGAAGCGTGAATGAAGTGTTAGGAGAAAGTGGAAAGAGGTATGGATGGATAAGTAGAATGAATGAAAAGTTAAATACTATAAGAACAGAATAAGATAGAATAATATAGAAGGATAAGAAAAGCCGGAAGTCGGTAACATGTAATGCAAATATGCGATCATGGTAATAAAGTTTATATATATGGGTCATTCTCCGTCAACCGGGGAAGCCCCCTGACCAAAATTTGTTTCAACTAAAACAAATAAGTAAAGGCTTAAAATTCGTGAAAAAATATGAACTTTCGAATACCGTGTGCTGTTTTTCACTAATCAAAATGGCGGATCCAAGATGGTGGTCCAAATTCGGAAAATGTTGCTTAATCGGGATGAAACTTGGTACTCGGGGATTTTCGGGGTCGCTGATTAGGAATATGATGACACATTTACAAAATAAAAAATGGCAGATCCAAGATGGCGGATCCAAGATGGCGAACCAGATTCGGAAAATGTTGCTTGATTGAGATGAAACTGAGTACTAGTGGGTTTTAGAGGTCGCTGATAAAGAACATGATGTCAGATTTCCAAAATTCGCAATAGCGAATCCAATATAGGTGATCGAAATGATAAAAAATGTGCAAAGCTTTGTGAACACCGGTATTTGTTTTCTTAATATTATTTACAATATATTTGCAGGCTCCTACGCTAGGAACGTATTTTACAATATATTTACGGCGTAGTAAGGAACAGATTTTACACTATCGCTACACGGCATCTACACCAGGAACGGGTTTTACATCATATTCTATATTGCACCTCCGCCAGGACAAGTATATTTTACATTGTCAGCATCCTATTTAACGACAAGTAAAAATTGTGCTGTTTTCGGAGGATGAGAACGTTTTTATGATTAGTTTCTTCCCGTCTAATTGGACAAAAGAATGAGATTTTTGAATGTTGGAAATTGCTGGTACTGATTTAAATCACCTATTGAAGTGCGCTGCAGCTTTTTTATGTATTTCATTATTATTAAAGAATACGTCAATATTATCCAATCTATTCTGAGCCCATTCAAATAAACTCTTTGACGTCAGAATAGGACGTGATGCTGGCGCTTGGAGACTCGCGCGAGTTGCTTCTCTCTTGAACGCAGCACCGACACCATCGCAGGGTCCTTTACCGTGTGCTGTTGCGTGAAAATGCCATTCAGCTCTTATTCCAAAATCTTGTTCAAGAGCGAGTAAATTAGCCATTTGGTAACGATTCTTAAAATGTTGTTTCGCACCGTCTGTAAAGTAAATTACTTTTTTTACATGATGTTTCTCCTGAATTCGCTGTAGTAACATTTTTTGAATTACATATACTGCTGTTGTGTCAAGGGACAGACAGTCTGATAAAGCAACTACAGACTAGTGCTTTACTTCTGCTCCAGATGGATAATAATATACTATCGTATGAATAGTACATTGGTCGTTATTAAAATGAAAAGTTTGAGCAGCTTCCTGGACGATAAATGCATAATTATCTGCAAAACCGAGTTGCACTAGGATTTAATCATCACGAAGTATATCTTTTCTTTTAGTCATGTAATTTGTTTGTTCTTTTGCAATAAAGTTATGAGGATTTAATTGTTTAAGTTGCAAGCATAATTCTCTTAAAAAT
Source organism: Trichopria drosophilae (assembly GCA_030407085.1). Classification (NCBI taxonomy): domain Eukaryota; kingdom Metazoa; phylum Arthropoda; class Insecta; order Hymenoptera; family Diapriidae; genus Trichopria; species Trichopria drosophilae. The sequence continues at coordinate 63,729,271 of CM059582.1, read as the reverse complement.
TCATCGGCAGGAAGTTTCTCCGTGCATAAAGTCGCTCTATCGTTAGTTTTCCAAGTACTGAAAAGAACATGAGTGATCAATTTGTCACTTAAAAGTTTGTCAAGAATATCAACAAGATATTGTTCACCAGGACAATCGGGACATTCATTAAAATGACATTTCACACTTGGATTGTTACACATGACCACTTTTAGACAATCTTTATAGTCATTTATTGGTGTTTGTAATTGATTCGTTAATCTTGATATATTTATTGCATCGAGCATCAACTTGCAATTTTGATGAATAGTGCAGACACATACACTATGTGTGTTACTCTTGCCAGCAAGTATACAGTTGACAGGACGCAACTTGGCAAACGTACTGAAACCGACAATACCATCTTTTTTCCCCTGTTTAAAATTTATGTACTGATCATTTAAATTGAATAGAAGAAGCCTTTTTTGTTTTTTACTTTTTGTTCATCAATTACAACAGTGACCGTATCTTTCATTCCAGCCATTATTCTGCTGTTTTCATCTGATTGATAAAAGTCTTCGATTTCTTGAACAGTGTCTTCAGAAAGACACTTTCTAGCTTTCAATACGGGTGATGCTAACATGCTACATTTTTCTCGCAACTGTCGGGCATTATTTGCCGAGCGCCATGAACAATTAAACTCGTTTTCTACTTTGTTAACGCTCCAAAATAACGGAGCTGATGTTAATATCTTAATGCGCTCCTGATTATCGGCAAGGTTATTAAAATAATCTTTGATTCCACACACAAATGCTTCAAGTTCTTCCTCCCTAGACTTTTCCGAACTTGCTGCATTTGTAAGTTTAGTTTCTTGGGACTATTAAGTAGTTTCTTCGCACTGTTTTGCAGCTACTTTTTTTTCTTCACGACTGGCATATTTTAGCCGTCGAAGGTAAATATGAATATTTCTTCCTTAATTCGTTTGAAAGAGAGTGCAAATCTTTGCCAATATGGGATTATTCACCTGGTTTTACAAAGGGACAAAACACCGACGAGAATGAATATAAGATTTTACCTCCATGTTAATTTATAAAATATTTTTACAATAAAAATATTGATTATTTTAGTAAACGTTCAAAAAACTCAAGAAACGTAAAAACGTTCGTATGCGTCAGTCGCTGTTCGCTTTGAAAGATCACTTTTATATGCGCTATTATATATGGTATAAATGATTCGTGATGTTAAGCTTTTTTAAGTACTAATTGAAAATCCATTTCTCTAACTATAACTAGAATAACTACACTCCATGTATTCAAGTTGATGCTCGATTAGTGTTGCCGCCCAAGCCAAGAAATGGCCAGATTAACCTGCAAAATTTCTTGTCTGTCAAGTTTCTTTGTTTTAACCCCTGTGATATATTTACCGCTATACTTCTTGTAGCTTCTTGTCTCGGCTTGTCTCAGAAATCCACAAGACTCCGATAATAATTATAAGAAACATCCCATGAAAAATTATTTGGCTATGATTATTAAAACTATTTTTACTTTTCGGTAGGTATTTGGTATCACACAATTTGATATCAGTGTAGATTTAGAATTCCTACCCGTGTAGAAATTGCCCCACTAGCGCCCCACTTGCTCCGACTAGAACCCGACTAGAACTAGCGTTACATTTATGCGAGGGTAACCTGCGTAAATGCAATTGATCAAAAGCGTGCATTTTTTCATTTAAAAACTACATTATTAAATAGCTTATGCAACGGAATGAAGTTTTCTTCTTAACTCTCTATTTATGCAAACATTTTAGTAACTTAATTGTTAAAAATTAAACAGAACTCGTACCCGCCGTCCTTCGCAGTTTCACAGGTTAGAAATTCGTAATTTACCCTCTTTCAACTAACCCAAATTAAATTTCTTGATTTTAAGGAAATCTCTTTTACACGAATGCATTAAACGAAAATAGTAATATTAATGAAATGTTAGTTCCGTTTCCCCAAATTTATCTTATTCAAAACATAAAATTCATAAACCTGTAAAATAAATAATTTTGCATTCGTTGGCAACGGTTCATATGCTTAATGCCACTCCTAAGATATCACCCTGCATTATGATATATATGAGTATGTTCAAATGCATTTTTTAACTACATGTTTATGAAATATAATGTTCTGAATGAAAGAAATTTCAGGAAACGGAACTAACATTTCAATGTCCTTATTATTTTCGTTTAATACGCTCGCCAGACCAAGATTTCCTTAAAGATCAATAAATTTAATTTGGGGAAAGTTTTAAACAGTGTAAATTTCGAATTTCTGACCTGCGAAATGCGAAGGAAGACGGGCGCGAGTTCTGCTTAATTTACAAATTAAATTACTAAAATGCTTGCGTAAATAGAGAATTTAAAATAAAACATAATTCCTTTGTCCCTGGCATAATATTTGTCATAAAACTTGTCACTGGCGGACGTGCAATATAGATTATGATGTAAAAACCGTTCCTGGTATAGATGCCGTATAGCGATAGTGTAAAATGTGTTCCTTACGTAAGTGCATGTAAATATATTGTAAAATACGTTCCTGGCGTAGGAGCCTGCAAATATATTGTAAAATACGTTCCTGGTGTAGGTGTCGAGTCCTGTAAACGGTGATACCTCCACGTGGTACAGGATGGATAACGCTAAATCACCATTTTTAAATAATGTGCTTAAGTTTTGCATTATTTCAGAAATGAGTAATCCACAAATATACCCGAAAACAAATACCAGTGTTCACAAAGCTTTGCACATTTTTTATCACTTCCATCACCTATATTGGATTCGCCATTGCGAATTTTGGAAATCTGACATCATGTTCTTAATCAGCGACCCCGAAAAACTCCTAGTACTCAGTTTCATCTCGATCAAGCAACATTTTCCGAATCTGGTTCGCCATCTTGGATCCGCCATTTTGAATTTTGGAAATCTGACATCATATTCGTAATTAGCGACCCCGGAAATCCCCGAGTACCCAGATTCATCTCGATCTATTAACTGTTTCCGAATTTGGTCCGCCATCTTGGATCCGCCATTTTTAATTTTGGAAATGTGTCATCATATTCCTAATCAGCGACCCCGAAAACCCCCGAGTACCCAGTGCCAAATAACGGCACATGCGCAATGTATTGAAAATGGGAAGCGCAACGTAAATGGCATTTTCTGCTGTTGTATGGAACAAACGATTGACTTGGACTACACGGAATTTCCACCTAAAAAGAAAGGACCTGGTAGACCGAAAGGTACTCGAACTAAACGAGGAAGAACAGAGGAGAAGCTTACGATGGATTGTGTAACGCATGATGTTTTAAAATCAAATTTCTCGCTTATATTTGCGAAACTGAGTTGTCTTGATGTGCTCAACTCTCACATAAATGATCTAAAGTCATCCTCAGAGTTGTATCGCGTTCAAAGTGAACAAGCTTTCCAACGTTCTTGTTCGGAGATAAAATCAACAGTCAATCAAATAAAGTCAACAGTCATGCAAATAAAGTCGTTGCAAAGTGAAAATGAGAAAATTGAAGCTGCAAATGTAAATATGTAAAATCGTCTTGCCGCAATTGAATTTAAAGAATTTGAAAATGACATTTTAATTGCTGGATTCCCAGAATTTGATAATGAAGAACCAAATGCATCGGTTTGCGCTATCGCTGAGTCACTTGGGATCCCACTCCTTCCAGCTGATATTCAAAGTGCTAAGCGCATGTTACCGTCTCGTGCGCCTAGGAGGAATGATGCATTGGTCTGTGCCCCACTACCACTGACACAGTCAAAGCAAAATGTAAATACCACGGAGTCCTCAAATTTAATAACTGCACGACCATGGAGTATTTTCGTTCGCTTTGCCAATAAAGCTAAACGACACGCTGTCATTAAAGCAAGCATTTCACGGAAATCACTGAAAGCGAACGAAATTATACACTCTCTGCCAGCGGCTAATGTTTTTATTAACGAATATGTGCCGAAGCAAATGGGACTCAAATTTCAGCGAAGAAAAACAATGATCGAGCTTCGTTCAGAGGATGGAAATCTGAAATATATGATTAAGTCTATCTCTGACTTGGATAATATCAAGCCACAAAACTGACATAGTTATGACAATGAGTCAGCTTCTTTTACGTATAGAACTCAGCAAGAGGTAACTACGAGAACAACACTGAACTCCTTAAATGCGCCTTCGACTTTGGTGCCGTCTTCAGCTTCAAGATTTCAGTTAACTGAGTCATCATCGATGAAATTTCGTCGTTGAAATTTTGTAATAAACTCCATTTTGTGCGCGTGAACGCGAGATCATTGCTATTGCATTTTACTCAGATTAAGTCAATTTTAATTGAAAATCATTATGATGTATTGGCGATATCGGAAACATGGTTGAATCATTCGGTGCTTGATTCGGATATTTTTATTGAAAATTATTCTGTCTTTCGGGCTGATAGGGTGTGGAAAAGAGCAGGTGGGGTGGCGATTTATATTAAGAATTATTTTTATTGCTCAAAAATTAACACGACTTCAGATGAGTTTGGATTAGAGCAATTGTTTGGCAATTTGTTGGCCATATTTGAAATTCCATAATAATTGTTTTACAATATGTGTTCTATACAGGCCTCATTATGCCTCCTTGAATTGCTTAAACAATCTGCAAGAGTTTATTCACTTATTACGAGTCAAATCTTACAAGATCATTATTTTTGGAGACATTAATGTTAATTTGTTAATACCTTTTAAACTGGATGCGATCAAATTTTTTGAAATTTTAAAACAATGTGAATTTAAACAAATCGTGCAAAAAGCAACACGTATCACATTGACATCAGCTACTCTAATTGATGTAATTTTAGTATCGGATATGGTTAAGATTATGAAGGCGTTCTCGACCAACGAATATGACATTGCTGATCACAACCTGATCGGATGTTGTATAGATTGCCCTAGACCTCCTAGAAATGTTAAGTATGTAAACATTCGTGATTTTAAATATTTTAATAATTATGAATTTAATCGTGTTGCAAGTAGTTTTGCACGGGGGTTAATTTCTAATTTTACGGATATTAACGATAAAGTGGAGTTCGTTAATAGTTTAATTATTTACTTATTTGACTTTTTTGCACCTATCATAAACATTAGGGTAACAAAACCCCATGGATAACTGGCACAATTAGAATTTTAATAAGAAAACGAAATGCAGCGCGAACTAAAATGAGGAAAACTAAGTGTATCCATGACAGAATGCTTTATAAGTCGCTTCGAAATTTCACAACATCTGCAATAAGAGCTGAACGGAAGGCGTACTTGCACCACCTGAATACAAAATCTCAAAAGAAGTTCTGGTTGGCATTAAAGCATGCAGATGTGCATAAGGTGAGACCAGCAGAGTTACCTCCCAATTTCAGTAATCCTAATGAAATAAATGAGCACTTTGCTAATTATCCGCAGATTTCACCCAGTCCGGAATTGATACAACACCTTAAAACTTCTCGGTCACATGAAATTCCTATGAATCGTTTTTTTTTTTCATTTAGTCAAATATCGAGAGAAAAAATGGTTGAAATAATTTCTGAAATGAATTGTACAGGAGCTGGCTCTGATGGTATCTCTGCCGAGATGTTTTAAAGAATTTATAAATATTGTCTACCAGAAATTCTGCAAATAATTAACACGATTTTACATACAGCTGAATTCCCAAATTGTTGGAAAAGTGCGATTGTTCGCCCAATTCCCAAGAATGCAAACCCTGCTTGAATGTGTAGCGTCGATGTACATACGCTACTTGAAAGCATCATTAACAAGTAATATTCAACCCCGTGATGAACGACAACCGCGCATACATATGTGTATGGAGGGTTGCCCAACGTCGACTTTGCAGGGGCTCAAATCCACAAGAGAAGTGCGTTCTCCAGTAGTCACAAGGAATTCATTGGGACGATCAAACCAGCTTCTGCTCGATCGACATTTTTTTACGTCAGTCGAGCACCGGAGAATCTTTCTCCAACATCGCCTTTCCCACCAGGGAATTAAGGAAACAAATTCCGGCGATAAACTTTTTGGCTCTTTTTCTATCCTTTAGACGGCAGATGCAACCTCCGACACACCAGGCGGAAACCAATCAACATCCGGCTCCATCGATCTTCACCATCGCAGGCGGGACAACACGGCCGAATTTCATCTTCCGACCTCGTCTGAGGGTCTGTACTGCGGTCCGGATTACGAGAGGTGTCGAGAAGCAGCATCCAAGTCCACCGTCAGCGGGTAGCGGAGGCCTTCATCTTCAGGTCCCGGCTAGCACGGCTACTCCACCTGACAACGCCACCTTCTCACCGTATACACCGCGAGGGACGCCACCGGCAATTCGTACAGCACGAAAGGAATTTTGATTTTGCGAGAGCTGCAGATCGACTTAGAAAGATGGCGCCATACTTCACATTTGTGTATGAAATGTAGGACTGCAGAAACCTACACCAAGTACAGCGGCGGTCATGAGTCGATTTCTGCCAGATAAACAATACTTTCGAAACGTAAACACAAACAACGTGGCTCGTCTTACCAACAGCGAGCTGCTGCTTGGAAACGAAATCGAAAAATTGTTCACCAAACGGGGATCGAACTCACGACCTACGACTTCGTAGTCCAGTACGTTAACCGCCTGAGCCACAAAGCCGATGTTATGATCAAATTCTGCAACACTGTAATAAGTATAACCTTTTTCCGCAATTTCAATCTGGGTTTAGACGGTTTTTTGGGTGTGAAACAGCACTCTTGGATATATCTGAAGATATATTAACAAATTGGGATAATCAATTATTATCGATAATATGTCTGCTTGACTTCTCAAAAGCCTTTGATACGCTGAATCACGAATTGCTAATTGCTAAACTACACTTTTATGGATTTAGTGACTAATATTGTTAACTTATACAGTCCTATATTGTCATAGATCCCAGTTCACTATTATTAATACTGAAAATGCACAGATAATGTCTTCTGAAATAATGATAAATCAAGGAGTTCCGCAAGGAGCCAAATTAAGTGCTTTACTGTTTATCATATTCACTGCAGACATTTATGAGTGATGTTCGAATGTCAGTATTAAAACATATGCAGATGACACGCAAATCATAATGCCACTGAATCCGAACAAAGTGCTGCAAACGGTTAATTTATTTAATTTGGATATTCTGCAGATTGAGAAATGGGCGGATGATAATGCTTTAATTATAAATCCTGTTAAGTCGCAGCTCATTGGGGTAGGTAGTAATAACTTACGCACCAAAGTTGACCTCTCACAAATAAATATAGTAATTAAAGGAAATATTATACCAATTGAGGGGCCGGATCGTAGAACCGGCCCTGTGGGATTTTAGTTGGCCCCTGGATTTCTCCGGCTTTAACCTTTTCACGTGTAATTTTAAGTGAATAGATCTTATAGTATTCTGAGAATAATAGTACAATCAAAAAAATATTTTAAAAAGATATAACATTGCTTTTTGCTTCTAATAAACAATGGTTTATAGATGGATACTTTCATGTGCTACGGGATCAATAATTCGATTACTAATATATACCTTAGACAACGGTTTCTTATATTTTGGGGTCGCCGTTTACGAATCTGGTATCAGAATGTCAAAATTCAAAATGGCGGATCTAATATGGCGGACGAAAGTTATGAAACCAATCGGATTCTTTTGAAATATAATGCACGGGGGTTTTCGAGGTCGCCGATTACGAATCTGATATCAGAATGTCGAAATTCAAAATGGCGGATCCAATATGGCGGACCAAAGTTATGAAACCAATCGGATTCTTTTAAAATGTAATGCACGGGGGTTTTCGAGGTCGCCGATTACGAATCTGATATCAGAATATCAAAATTCAAAATGGCGGATCCAATATGGCGGACGAAAGTTATGAAACCAACCAGATTCTTTTGAAACGTATTGCACGGAGGTTTTCGAGGTAGCCGATTACGAATCTGATATCGGATTGTCAAAATTCAAAATGGCGGATACAACATGGCCGACGGATTTTGTAAAATCTACTGGATTGCTCTTGAAACTTATTACTAGGGTTTTTTGGGGTTGTTGATTACAAAAGAAAACTTCGAAAAACTATCATTAACAGTGGTAATAACTATTAAAACTGGTATTTTTCAGCCAGTTCGCAAGACTGTCTGATTTTATTTTTGTTAAAAAAAGGCACGAAATAAGAAAGCCAGGTTAATAATATTATTACGTATATATTTTATAATTACAGTGAAATGCATAATAATTTGTACGTTCATATTTTACAATGACTACAATCATCAAATCATAACATTAAAGTTTTATTCACTGTCTGACGAAATCGGGCTATCATTATATTTAGGTGTTTTTGCATTTTCCAAAACTTTAAAATATTCATTAAAGAATATTTTTCCTTCGGACGAAAGGAATTTCATCAGGCTTCTGAGATCGTCCATTTTTGCTTTTGTTAGCCTAACTAACGGAGGGCACTTTCTTTTAATATCTATGAGTTTTATTTTCGGCTTAAACATGACTTTAGAATAGAAACATCTTGTAAATACATCGAACTTATTAAAAACTCCCGGAGAAATCCAGTGGCCAACTAAAATCCCACAGGGCCGGTTCTACTATCCGGCCCCTCAATTGTGAAGGTAGCTAAAACTTTAGGCTTATATATTGATGATGAATGGCGTTTTTCCTCGCATAGCTCTAAAAAAGTAACAATATCTTAAGCGCGGTTACGTCAATTATACCCGTTCAGAAATGTCTTGAATGTAGATACTACGTTGAGATTATGTGAGTCGTTAGTCTTACCACATCTGACGTACTGTTTGTCGGTATATGGTCCGTGTATAATTAATAAAGATTGGTGTAGAGTGCAGGAGGTGCAAAATGCGTGTCTTCGGTACGTCTACGGAATACGTAAATACGACCACATCTAGCATGCGTTTCAAAATTCGGGCTGGAGCAAAAAGCGAGATCGCTTGGAAATTAGGATCTTAACCCGTTTCGTCCTGAAATGCCGTAAATTTTGACTTCTTTTCATCAGGTGCTTTCTTAGACAAAAAAATCACTCAACCGTTTTGATATGACATACCTATTGTATTTTTTCGCAAACTTTCTAAATCCGGTTTCAGATTGACCATATCTGCCGCCATTATTTTACTATGGCGGTTTAAACATAAAAAAATTGTGAATTTTGAAAAAATTTGTTCATATGGTGGAGTAATTAGTTACACTAAAAGATAGGATGGTTATTAATTCTCCATTTAAAATGGCGGCTTCAAAATGGCGGTTCTCAGTTAAAATTTTGTTGAAAAATTTCTGGACGATCTAACTCAAAAGTTACGAGCTTTTTAAAAAAAATGTTGAGAATGAAAAGTTCTTAGAATTCGTTGAGAAATATAGTGGAATTTTTTCAGATTTTTTAAATGAAGTTTTGAGACATTTTTTTTCAACATTTTTTTCAAAATTGTAATTTATTTACGAACAATTCTGAACAAAATTTAGTGCATTCTCTGATAAATTCTTTTGAGTTTTTTGTTCTTTGCAATTCTTTCCAAAAGTTGATAGTTTTCGAGGAAATGAATTTCAAATATTATAGTTCAAGATTTTTCTTTCTCGAAAACTATCAAATTTTGGGAAAAAATGCATAGAATAAAAAACCCTTAGAATTCGTCAGAGAATGCACTAAATTTTGTTCAGAATTTTTCGAAAAAAAAATTACAATTTTGAAAAGAATTTTGAAAAAATTTTGCAAAAATTCATTTAAAAAATCTGAAAAAAATCCACTATATTTCTCGGCACTAGATTTCTCCATCCTATATTTTAGTATAGCTATTTACTCCACCAGATACAGAGATTCAGCTTGATTCGAACACGGTTTCCTGTTCAAAAATACGATTATATAAACAAATTTTTTTAAAATACACAATTTTTTTATGTTTAAACCGCAATAGTAAAAAAATGGCGGCAGATATGGTCAATCTGAAACCGGATTTAGTAAGTTCGAGAAAAAATACAATAGGTGTGGATTGAGTGACTTTCTCCACGAGAAAGCACCTGATGAAAAGAAGTCAAAATTTAGGGCATTTCAGGAAGAAACGGGTTAACCTTGGTGTGTAGGTTGCTAACTTACAAGGTTGAGAGGTATTCAATGGAGAGATTGAAAATGTTAGGTAGGAAATCAGTTACCATAGGGGGGCGATTGTATATACACTTTGTTTCCCGAAAAGCTATACTACCAAATTTAATGGCGCATTTTCCTATGTTTCGACTAAACTCTTTAATGCATTGCCGATTCCAGTTCGTAAATTGATTCTATTACTCCGAAAATTTGTTAAGTCCATGAAAGAGTATTATGTTGCGCGTGGTTGAGTAACCTACTCTGTATTTTGTGGTAAGGTGTTAATTAATATTAATTGATTTCTTTAAATTTGCTGAATTCATCTCAGCTATTTTTTATGTTTATATTTATGTAACCGGTCGAGTGCGCTGTAATTTTAAGTGTACTGTAATTTTAATTTATATTTTATGTAATTTTTTATTTTATATTAATGTACGGCAGTCTGTAAAACAGCAATTTAAAAGCTGTGGCTCGCCTGTTGTCTAAATAATGTCGATTTTTTTTTTTTGACGGAGGGGGGAAATGCGTTGGGCACCATAGGAGGTTGAAGATGTTGGTTAACCCTCCGTGTGTCGGATTCCCTTGGTGTTCGGGGCAAGGTTTACCGACTAAAACCCTAACCTCCCTTGGCCCTCCATAATCCACTTGTGCAGTCTGCAGCAGAAAAGTGGCTCCGATATCCATCTCTTCCGCTGCAGACTGCACCGGGCCATTTCTTTTGGAACTGTAACCATTCCCTCTACCATCGGGTAAGTGGTTACAGGATCTCGTGTGACCTCAGTAGACGGAGAGATCCCAGCAGCACTGCTTTCTGCATTCGGCTTGCGATGGAATTTGCATGTTCTCGACAGGACGGAATGCTTTTGATGTTTTGGAGGAAAGTTGGTCTCATTCCTCCCAGCACTCCAATTATCAGCACGACCAGCTTGATTTTGAATCCTCGATACAGCTTGCGAATCTCGAACAGGAGTTCCTGATATTTTATCCGTTTTTCGTCCTCTTTGCTGACTATATTTGTTTCTGCTGGTGCAGAGAACTAGATGACGAAGATGGATTTGTCATTGAAGTCAACAAGGACGATATCAGGCTTATTGGCTGATATTTTCCTGCTCGTCGGGAATGAGTAATTCCAGTATATTCGGCAAGACTCATTCCCGACTACGGATTCAATATCAGTGGGGACGTACGGCAAAACTGGGGTTGCATCAATACCGTAAGTGCTGCGAATATGGTAATACAGCACTCGAAGAGCTGCATCGTGACGTTCGATATATGCTGAAACTGCATATATTGGACAGGCTGCCAAAAGATGCATTAGTGTCTCAGCATGACATCTACACAATCTATAAAGCGTACTCTGTACCGCCTGGTGTAAGATGTTCTGGCGATACGCTAAGGTATTGATGACCCCATCCAGGCATGCGAAGACAAAACGCTCGGTATCGGATTTCAAGCCGGCTGATATTAAGAACGAGAAGGTCATCTCTGCCGACAAGCCAAGTTGTTGGATATTTCGAAAGAATTCTCCATGCAATGGCTTGTCGATATGCCTTCCCTCCAACATATGGAGTTGTTCCTTCGGTATGTTAGCCCTGAGACGCACTCGGCACAGATTTATGACTGATTCAGCCTCCTGTTCACCACTACGTCCCACGTTGAAAACCAGACCGAGGTTTCGCGCTGCTCGTTCCGCCGCGTTGTACAAAAACGCCCCCTTCCCCTGAATTTCATGTTGATGAACTAGCATCATCAGGGGATCCTCCGTTCGATTAATCAGGTCGCAAGCTGTCTGGAGGACCAATCGGTCATGCATACACTCCAGGCTTAAAAGGCCACGACCTCCCATATTTCGGGGCTAATACAGTCGTTCCACGGAAGATCTTGGATGCAAACTGCGTTGCATACAAATCATCTCCCGTGTGCTTCGGTCAAGATCCCTTAGCTCGCCAACGTTCCACTTCAGTGCTCCAAATGAATAGAGTACTGGTGATACGGCCAACATATTCTGCCATTTTATTTCTCCCGGTCAATTCTGATGACCAGATCTGGCGGAGAATGCGCCGGTATTTCGTAATGATGGTGGTTTTAGCAGCCTGTACATCCTGGACATGCCTTTGAGGTAAGCCCAGGTATGTGTAGGCTTCTACGGCGCTAAGGTGGCGGATGACATTTCCGTTGACGAGCTCCACATCGTTGTTATGGTAGCCTGACCTTCCTCTGTGCAAATGAACGACTGCATACTTACCCAATCCGAATTCCATGCCGATATCTCTCGAGTATGTGAGGGCGATGTTCAGAGATCGATGTAATTGATCCTCGCCTGATGCGTATAATTTAAGATCGTCCGTATAGAAAAGATGGGTGATCTTATGTACACGTTCACCAGGCGGTCCACACCTGTAGCCTTGAGATTTCCGGAGAGCAGCGGATAGAGGCAATAGTGAGATGCAGAAGAGCAGAGGACTCAGAGAATCTCCCTGATAGACACCTCTTTGGAAGTGAACCAGTCTAGACATGGTTCGACGTTTGCCCGATGTCATGACAAAGCGTGTTTTCCAAAGAGGCATCAGGTCTTCTACAATTCTCACAATGTTTGGGTGGACATGGAGGCGTTTGAGCAACAAGTTTAAAAGCTCTTGCGCTGTTGAGTCATACGCCTTCATGTAATCCAGCCAGGCTATCGACAGGTTACGCTTGTACTAGACTGCGTCCTGACAAACACACCTGTCGATAAACAAGTTGTCCTTGCAGCCGGATACACTCATTTTGCAGCCTCGTTGTTATATTATCCGTTGCCACACCAGTTTCAAGGATTGCTCAATACATTTGTTCAAGATGTTAGTGAGCAATTTGTATAACGTATTGCGACACATGATCGGTCTATGGTTTTTCGGATCGGACAAGTCTCCCGATTTTGGGATCAGTGTCGTTCGGCCCTCCACCAGCCAGTGCGGAATGGGTTGGTCTCCATTTATATAAGAGGTGAATATTCGGGCTAGGTGTTGATGGACAGAAATGAACTTCTTCCACCAATAGTTGTTAATTCCATCCCAGCGCGGCGAGGAGAAATTCCTCGCTCCTGTGATGGCATTTTTCACCTCTAATGCACTGACGGGTGGGCAATCTTCACTTTGTTGTGTGACTTCGTCGCACAACTCGGTGAAGATTTCAATACCTGGTGTGTCTGCATTAAGCCTAGATGTTTTCTCGTAGATGCTCCCCCAGAATTCCTCAACTGAGGCCATCGACGGAAACTCGCTTGAGGCGGCGATACGATGTTTGAAGAGGTTGGAAGGATTCGTCCAAAATATTGAGTTTTTTCGAATTCCATCCTCCCGGCTTTGCAGCCTCTTTTTGGCATCGGCCAAAACCCGAATTTTATCCTCCAAACGTTGCTTGATGTTAAGCAACTTCAGCTTATTCAGTGTGTGATAGTAGGTCCGCAGTTGTTGTGCGAACTTTTTGACTTTAGCCGTAAATGAACGGCCAGATGTTAAATAGTCGATCACACACTGAATTCGGGAAGCGAGTTTCCGTGTCAGTCGAATCTTGCCGTTCAATTGAGACATGCGTTTTGTAATCTGCCGACTCCCCGATGTCTGTGTCAGATTTCGCGGAAATACCAGATCACTTGCAGCCTCGTAAACGGCACAATTGACTTGCCCAGGTCGCAGTCATCTGGAAGAGCATCCAGAAGTAGGCTCTTTGCTCTGTCTATTTCTCGTTGTTTAGGCAAAACTTTCGTTGTCAAATTTTGCCTGTCACCCGTTTCGGCCCCTCCACCTCGGGACTGGGCTGCATCCGAAGCAGCCCGATGGTCAGGAGCCCTGCGCGTTATTCTATGAGTAACCGCATATACAGGGAGTAGGGTGGTTAGCCCTACTCCCCGTTATACTAGGGCTGGGTAGTTAGCCATTCGCCCTAGGCCTGTAACCCCGGCAGGGTGCCGTTTACTCGCCTTTTACAACAGGCAGGCATGCCCTGGAAGTATTCTTGATCCGCTCCCAGACGGATTTATTTTAAAAGAAATTTATCTTATATAAAAATATCAATAATTTATATTTTCTTTTGAATAAGAATAAGAATTTATTTTTTAATAATTTTTGAATGATCTTCAAATTCAATTTATTCACTATTAGGATCAATTCGATCAATTTCTCAAACTATTTCATATGAAGTAAGAATACTTTTAATTATAATATCATTATTTTTTTTTTATTCAGCGTTTAGATTTAATATTATAAATTTATTTCAGGAGTTCCGTCTGAGCTTTCGCAGCGAGCAGACGTGTTGTTTCGGAGCGCGCGTAAACAAATAATATTGTGTAAATAACAGCCTTCGGTTCGACTAAGAAACCGTATAAACTATCCAAGTGGTATTGTGCTTGAGTTTCTGTGATTTTTTTCAAAGCTAGCACGCTAACTGCGGTTGCAGTAGGCGTTGCTAAAAAGTGAAATTGGCAAGAACTATGGCCAACGCCTATCTTGCCAACATGACCAACTCTTCGTCTCAAAACTCTCAAAGTCCAACCTTCGCCAGCATCACAGCAGCCTCAGCCCGACCACAAAATGAACATGCAGTCATTATCGAATCCATAGAAGGATACACCAACGATGACTACCTCGACGGAATTGAAAAACTCATAGACCTCCGAGAAGTACGATACATCTCCAAACTCTCTGGAAATCGAGTATGCATTTTCCTCTGCAACAACAAGGTCGCAGATTCGCTGGTAAGCAAGAAAATTACAGTCAAGAATCACATCTTAAGTATCCGCCCCTATATTGAAAAAAACAAACGCGTCGTTATCTCTAACGTAAATCCAACTATTCCGGACGAACACATTCTCAAGGTACTTCAAGAGGCAGGCATCACACCAGTGTCCGGTATAACTAATATTCGTGCTGGTTTAATTAAGCCCGGCAGATCGCATATACTATCGTTCCGCAGGCAAATCTACATAAAAGAAGAGGATGAGTCCCTACTTCCAGACTCTGCTCAAATACATCATGACAATACCAATTACTGGATTTACTTAAGTACGAGCTCGACTAATTGCTTTACCTGTAAACAAAGCGGGCACATTGTTAAAATGTGTCCAAGTGTAATCTCGATGGATAACGAGAATTTCCCAGCTCTGGCAAACATAAACAGTTCTCGCGGCATTCCTCTCGGCGAAAATACAGAAATAAACATGACAATTATAAACAAAGTAATCGAGCAAACGAACAAAAGGCAGCTTAGTACAACTACAACAAGTGACACACACTCAGAGACGGCTACAGAAGTACAGCCCCCACCCCAGCCTTTCGATGCCATTCAACAATTGACGATTAAGAATAAAAATTTTCCTGTAGACAAAAAAATTAAAAAAAATTGCACAAACAATGAGAAAGCAACACTTGAACCAACTGATTCTCTGCTAGCTGCAAGAGAGACGTTGGAAAATCCCGACTCTTCTTTTGTCATAAGCTTTGATAATTTCAAAGAATTTGTCAAGAAATCACATGGATCCCCTGATATACACGCTTTGCAAAAGAACTATACAAATGACACAGAAGGTCTGGTGATCATGATTGATGCCGCTTATCCATATGTTAACAGACCTACTAAAAATAGGTTAACGAGAATTAAAAATAAGTTACAAAGCAAAATTCGGAATATTCGGAGGAAATAGAATCAGCCGAACAGTAAACACCATAATACAAAAATGAGTACAACGATAAACATACAATTAAAGATTGTATATTGGAACGCTCGCAGTATTTTTCCGAAGAGAAACGAGTTAGTAAAGAATCTCGCGGACGTGGACATCTTTATATGTGTCGAAAGCTGGCTAACTAAAGAAATAACAGACTTACATTTTGCTGGCTATAAAACTTTCAGAAAAGACAGACAATATGGACGAGGAAAGGGTGGGGGAATACTAATGCTTATCAGAAATAATATCGCCTATAGGGAAATTACTGATCTTGTGACTCCTACGCAAGAAGTAGAAATGGCAGGAATCACTATGACCGACCTCAAGGAACAGAACGATATCCTGGTCTGTTATCGGACCCCAGGACGAGAACTCTCTCAAGCCCAGTGGGACGAGATCCTTCGAAACGCAAACAGACATAATCAAACTCTTTTGGTTGGAGACTTCAACGCGAACAATGTTAGTTGGAACTGTTCCAGAACCGATAAAAATGGGGAAAGACTATTTGATTCATTAAATAATTCACCCCTGATTCTGCACAACTACGACACCAAGACACACATTAATTCAGCTTCAGGAGAATTATCAAATCTTGACCTAATTTTCGCAAGTCCTGGTATATCCGGCTCCTTGGACGTCGATGTTGAAAGCGACCCCAGAGGATCAGATCACTTTCCGATGCGAATCAAGATAGAAGTTGAAAAATCATTGTACATCAAACAGAGTTTTAATTTGAAGTCGGTGAAGACAGATTGGTGGGCTGTTTCGGAGTCCCTCGACAGAAATCTGTTTCTTTTCTTTACTCAGGAATATGAGGATATGGCACCTAATAAAAAATACGATAACTATATTGATGTACTGTCAGAGGCGCTTCGGACCAGCACACCAAAAAGAACGAAAGTAAGCGCAAATAAACATAGAAACCCTGTACCTTGGTGGGACTCGGAGTGTGACAGGGCGGTGAGACTCAGAAAAGCCTCGTTAAAAAAATGGCAGTATTCTAAATTGCTAACTGATTTTATTGAATTCAAAAAACAACGCGCCTGTGCCACTAAGTTATTTAAAGACAAGCGACGGGAATCCTATAAAAAATGTATTGAATCAGTAAACTGCAACTCAGATCTAAAATATACTTGAAACATCTGTAAAATACTGAAAAACAGATGGATAAAAATAAAGCCAAGTCACACTCCTGAGGCTCACCAAAGGGATGGGAAAGTCCTTACAGCACTTGATAAACTAAGCCCGGCATGGTGCCCATCGAATCCAGCAACCTTACCGGTTTGTAAAGAAAATAACTTCCTCGATGCGCCCTTTAGTTTTGCAGAGTTCAATTCGGCACTTAAAACAAAAAAAATTAAGTCAAGTCCTGGTGTCGACGGCTTGGATTACGAAGTGCTACAGAGGCTTCCAATAAAATTCAAATTATTACTGCTTGACATCTTAAATGAAATGTATACCACGGGGTGCTACCCCCTTCAATGGAAAAAATCCTTTGTACACTTCGTGGAAAAAAGTGACGGCACCAGCGTTCGTCCCATTGCACTGACTTCCTGTGTAAGCAAGCTGTTCGAAACACTGATTAAAACCAGATTGCAATGGTATATTGAAAGAAATAATATCCTACCCAAAGCTCAGACAGGATTTAGAAAAGGTCAGAGCACCGCCGACAATTTGACCAATTTGACTCTTAATGTTATCGACGCGTTCACTCAGAATAAAGATTTGCCGGCTGTGTTTCTCGATGTAAGCAGCGCTTTCGATAATGTAATCATCGACATCTTGTTACAAAAACTCGCTGACATAGGTTGCCCCATAAATACAGTGAGATTTGTCAAATTCCTAATAACCGAAAGAACGATCTACACCTCAACATCTGGTAATTCGGCTAGGCTAGCCCATAAAGGAGTCCCCCAAGGAGGGGTCTTAAGTCCCCTTCTATTCTGCATTTATGTGGCAAAAATTACAGAAAACATACCTAAAAGCGTTCAGATATCGGAATTCGCCGACGACATTGCTTTTTGGTGTAATCGGTCCCCAAACAATTCGGCTAATAATCTCTTACAAAATGCAGTAAATTTAATATGCGACAATCTATATAGCCTAGGCCTAGAAGTAAACCCGAATAAAACCACTTTTATACAATTCAGTAAAAAATCGATAACGGAAGGTTCAAACAAAATAAAAATCAGGGACCCCATGGTCGGAAATAGTAACTCGGTACGCTTTCTGGGAATTCGATTCGACTCCAAACTCTTGTTCAAAGATCAGGTCGAGTCAGTACAAAAAAAGTGCCTCAGATCGCTTAATGTCATTAAATACGCCAGAGGTACTTGGTGGGGAATTAAACCAGATACCTTACTCAACATGTATAAGAGTTTTGTGCGATCGATAATTGATTATGGTATTTTTGTATACTACCCCACCCAAAAAAATCAAGTAAAAAAATTAGAGACACTACAAAATACCGCCATTAGACTGTGTCTAGGCTACAGAATCTCCACTCCCACGAACATTCTCCTGGCCGAGTCAAAATTGCCCACCATTCAAGACCGATCACTGTATCTCTATAAAAACTATCTGCACAAGGTGTACTCTAATAGCAATCTGATTATTTACAATACAATAAACCGGCTAAAATGTAGGATAAATAGCACATTGTACAACAATTGCAAAAGGCTTCTTATTGTAGGTATCAAAAGTGTTTCAAATTGCACAAATATTATTTTCATAGGCAACAATTACCCTCTGTATACCACACAATTCGAAACACTTACGTATAAACCAGACATAAATAAGGACCTTCTAAACTGTCAAACAGACAGTGCACAACTGAACCAAATCCTGCAAGATTTAGTTAACAAAGAAAATGCTATCGATATATATACAGATGGAAGCAAAGCACCAGAAAGTGTATCGGCTTGATGCGCCTGCGTGTGTCCAGTCTTAAATCACTCTTCCTTGATTAGCCTTAACAAAAACGCCTCAATCTTTACCGCGGAGGTTTTTGTTCTCCTACAAGCTGTAGATCTCACTTTGTCAGGGCCCGACGTAAATTACATAATATTTACAGACTCTCTCAGTGCGCTGACATCCCTCGAAAGCATGAGCTTAAGCATTAAAGTCAATCCATATCTTCTTGAAATTAAAGAAAAAATTCTAATGTTCAATCGCGAATCACCAAATGGCAGTAAAGTCACTCTTTTTTAGGTGCCCGCGCACAGGGGAATCGAAGGCAACGAGATCGCTGATACACGAGCCAAGGAAGCGTCGATGCTGGAACCCACACTCCCGATCAAAATCCCGTTTACGGATCTAAAACAGCACGCCAGAAAATACGCCCTCGATAGCACCAAAAACCTTCTCATTCATGAAAGCAACCAAAAAGGCAAAGATTACTTTGCAAAATTTTACAAAAGCTCTGCGAAGCCTTGGTTTTTTAAAATGAATTTATCGAGAGAAAATATTTCAACCGTAAATAGGTGCCGAGCCGACCACTACAACCTGAATGCTTCTTTGGCTCGGGTTGGACTAGTGCGAAGTTCACACTGCGAATGTGGATACGAATTGCAGGACTTGAATCACATACTCTGGCAATGTCCACTATTTAATGCCCAGCGTTCCACTTTCCTATTCAACCTAAGGAAACAAAAATTATGTCTACCATTACATGTAAAATGCCTATTGACAGACCCTAAAGCAAAACTCTGCAAAATATTGTATGCGTTCTTGAAATCATGTAATTTAAATGTATAAATGTATGTAAAGCTGATACAGTAAATGCAAAATAATCTCGCTACAGAGATTAAAACTGCATAAATTAAAAAAAAAAAATTTATTTCAAATATATTTATGAAATATTATTATTAAAACTTATTATGGAAGGGAAACGATATTGATTCGTGGCCTTGTGGAAGTTGGAAAAATCTGTTTATTAAATCTGCGGTCGTACCTACTGGAGATCTTTCACTGCAATAATTCTTTTCTTTCTTTTGTTTTTCTTGCTGCAACCGGTCGCGTGTATATCGCGGTCTGATGCGGACGACTCGAACCAGCAATAGAACGGTACACGCCGCCGCAGATTACGGCGCACTCGCGCCATCTCTCGAGCTACCCTCGAAGCACGCACGAAGAGTGGTAATCTTAACGATTATATTTATAATTTTGGCAGAATTAAATCGTACACCATTTGATTTATCAGGAGAATGAGAATTAATTTCTGGATTTAATATCGAATATATAAGAAGATTATTTGCAATAATTTTTTATCATAATATGGAAATATTATATTTATAATATATTTATTTAATAATTATTATTATTTTTTTTTTATTAATTGATTAACGGGCGGAATCGCCCTTTTTACTCAATTGTTACCTTATTATTGACTATGATTTTGCGAGAGCTGCAGATCAACTTAGACAGATGGCGATATACTTCACATTTGTGTATGAAATATAGGACTGCAGAAACCTACACCAAGTACAGCAGCGGTCATGAGTCGATTTCCGCCAGATAAACAATACTTTCGAAACGTAAACACAAACAACGTGGCTCGTCTTACCAACACCGAGCTGCTGCTTGGAAACAAAATCGAAAAATTGTTCCTCATACGGGGATCGAACTCAGGACTTACGACTTCGTAGTCCAGTGCGTTAACCGCCTTTTTTTTGGTAAAAATAATATTATTTTATTTTATTTTATTTATATATTAATCATTTTTTTAATTATTTAAATTCGAGGACATTTCCTCGAATTCGATATGATAAAATTATTTTTAATTTGAAAAAAATTTTTACCTATATCATTAAATTATTTAAATATAATAAATTTTATTAAAATAATATTTATATTAATATCAATTTTCTAATAGGACTTCCGGTTGAGAGGTAAGAGAGAAAGCATACGCATGCGAGAATATTTCATTCAAAAAACAAAAATTTAGTAAGGAAAACTGCAAAGAATTGCCCTACGGGGAGTTTTGTATTGCAGGAAAGAGCTGGGCGAAAAAACAGCTCGAGATCTAGTCGGGCAGCGAGGTGAAAGGCGAAATAAGTCCATCTGTACCAAGGGCAACATAACCTCGGCTTGACAGGTACGAAAGAAAAGGTATACGCACAAAAGTGCGGACAGGGGACTGACGTATCACAATAAAAAGGAACAAAAATTTTATTAGAAATTTTTTAAAAGAAAGTACACGTGCAAATTAAAAACAAAAGCTCGTGCGCAAAATATCGGAAGTAAAGAGACAGCGCCGAGAAAGCTACGCACGAAGTAAGGGGAAAGTATTGGGAGGTGGAGAATGAGTGAGACATTCGCTACGGAGGAAAGCCAAGATACCATTCTAGCGCAGGTCGAGCAGAGAGGTGGTTAGAGGATGGAGACAGCTGTGGCGTGAGGCGGGGGGAAAGTGATAGCGGTGAACAGGAGAAACGAAAGAAGAGAGGAGAGAGCGAGAGGAAAGGAGGGGTAAAGAAAGGAAGACCAACGAACGCGGAAAGACTAGGACGAGTGAGTAGGGATAGTAGTGTCGTGAGTATCCCAAGTTCGTGGTGGACGAAAAGTGGGAGAGAGAGCGACACGGTCGATAGCGAGGAAGAATTGGAACGAGCAAAACAAACTGCGAAACGCGCGAAAGAAAACAAAGGTAGAGAAAATCAAAACCAGGAAATCAAAATGAAAAACGTAGAAAAAATGGAAAAAATGATGGAAAGATTATCAAAAAAACAGAAAAAGGAAATAATAAACGAAATGAAAAAAGAATTAATTGCAGAGGTAAAAGAGATGGTAAAGAAAGAGGTGAAGATAGAAGTGGAAAAATTTAAAAACGATGAAAGAGAACAAAGAAAGAAAATAGAAGAGGAAAACGAAGAAATGCGTAAAAAATTGCAAGACATAGAGAAAAGACGAGAAGATCAAGAAAGAAGAGAAAGAAGATTTAATGTTGTATTGAGAGGGGTGGAGATGCAGTGATAGAGATTTTGAGAAAAATGGGGGATTTAGATAAGGAAATAAAGATAAGAGAAGCGATTAAAGTAGGAAGTAGGAAGAATGAGAGTATCGTGATTGTAAAATTAAATAGTTTGGATGATAAAAAAGCGATTATGATATAAAAAAGTAAATTGATGGGCACGAGAGAGTATGTTGATGACGACTTGTCACGCAGTGAAAGAGATAGACAGAAAGAGATAAGAGGGTGGGCAAAGAGAGAGAAAGAGAGGGGTGGACATGTTAAAGTGGGTTTTGGAAGAACGTGGATGAATGGCAAAGAGTATGAGTGGGTTGAAGGGAGTAAGAGTATGAGTGAAAAGAATTTTTATTAAAGCGTGATCAGGAAAGAAAAAGAAATGAGGGAGGTACAGAGAAAGAGGGGGAAAGAAAGAAAGTGGACGTAAAGAGAGACAAAGAGAACAAATACTGAAATGTTAAATGTAAAAAGATAGGACAGATGACAGAAAAAAAAGATTTGCAAAAGAATGAAATATGTAAAATATTGTTTTGGAAGGTAGCGGGGATTAAAAGAAAGTTCTGGAGTTTTGGGAGTGGATACAGCGGTATGATGTGATTTTCTTTCTAGAGACATGGCTCGAAAATACTAATTGGGAAAAGTTAAAACACATATTACCAAATAATTGGGAATGGAAGTGTATAGGGGTTACAAGAAATAATATGAAGGGGGATGGCGATGGGTGGATTAATTATGGGTGCAAGGAAAGGTGTAATGGTTGAAAGTATAAGTGTAGATAAGGAATGGATGATAGAATGTACGATAAAATTAGAAGGGAAAAAGCGGAGGATAATAGCTATATACACCGTGTTTCTCAACCTATTGAACCCCGTTTACCATCAGATAGAGCGTAAAATTCTGAAATGAAAGTTCCTTTGCCGAAAATGTTTTCAAGCTACCGTTTTCAAGTTATTCAGCATTGAAATAAACCAATAGGAAAAGAGCTTTGCGATTATCGCAATGGTAGTATTGTCGGTGCATGTTGAGAGTAAATAGGAAGAAAATGCACATCGTCCATAAACCGCGCAATTGTTTTCTAGCGAAGCAGCGGAACGTTCGAAAGAGACTGTCAAAAATATCGATCGGATTCGAATGTCTCACCTACCACTGGTTTTCGGTTTCGAAAGGAAAATTAAAACTTTTAATTCGAATTTGTAATGAATCAAAAAATGATTATTTTACAGGTTAGACATTCATGTAGAAAATAACGTTTCGTATGTTTCGAAACCCTGGAAAATATTTTCTAAATTGTGTAATGAGAATATAAAAGTTAAAGATTTAAAATTAAGGGATAGACAGTTTTTTGAAAAGTACTTGGATTTAAAATCAGAAAGCATGGATTTGTACAAAGTCGTAAGATGCATCTCTTTTTCCTTTTGAAGCCCCTGGGTGGAATTACGCATATAAAGACCACCCTGGAAAAGTCCCTTGTTTTTTTTTGTATGAATTGCAAACGGCACAGTCTACATCAGTCAGAGTTGCACAAGATTAGCCCGTAATTGTTATTAACAAATAGTTCATAAAAATCAATTCTAAAAGGCACAGTTTAGTAATGATTTTTATTAATAATTTGTTAATAACAATTACGAGCTAATCGCGTGCAACTCTAAATGTAGTTATTATTAAAGTCGATGATTTAATCGTGCAATTGGACAAAATTGGAGCTCCAAAAATGGTTCTGTGCCGTTTAAAAATGAATTTTATGCATAATTTGTTAATAACAATTACGTGCTAATCGCGTGCAACTCTAAATGAAGTTGATTATTAAAGTCGACGATACAGGGTGTCCCAGAACTCTCTAATAATATTGTAGGGGGTGAATCTTGACATCATTCTGAGCAAAAAAGTTTAATACAAAATTTCGATCTGATGCATAGAATTTGAATGGCGAGCAATAATAGTTGACCAATCACAGCGCGCGGTAGGCCCGCCGCCAGGTACGTCTGTATAGCCGCGGGCGCTACATTCGGCGGCCCCTCTTGCGTACTTTCCGTATAAGTCGCGTCAGCTGTTTTGCCGAGCAGTCCAAAATGGAGCGTATGATGTGCATGATCATTGTCGCTTCCGTGTGTTCTTTTCTCGTCTTCTGCAGCATTTTTTAACCTTAATTTAAAATTTTGAGTAACACTCGTACGACAGGTTTCACTCGATTTCATAATCCCATATGTGATTGAACACTGATCAACGACTAAAAATTCCAGCCTCAGTCTCGAGTCTCCAAATCGAGTTTGGGATCGCGATACCTGTCAGATGTATGGGACAAAAATTGTATAGGTTACCGATGACCAAATAATTTCAGTATCGAAATTTAAGTAATATTAATAAAAAAAATAATACAATTAAACGATATTTGTTGATATTAAGATGTTGTATTCTGCTTTTCAAGAGCTTTCCTTAATTAAAATTTTTAATTTTTATCAACACAGATTCTGAAATCTCGAACTCGATTAGGAGATCGAGTTCGAGATCGAGATTCAGCTACTTCGTAAGCATACGACAGTTACATCGCGATTCCAGCATTTCCAGAGACAGTATTCAAAGAATATTGCATCGTCATAAGTTTCACCCATATCACATTTCACTGCACCAGGAACTAGATGGCGATGATTTTCATAACCGCGTGGTGTTTTGTGAATGGGCATTTCAAAAAATGCAAACGAACCACAATTTCTTTGCTAATGTATTATTTTCAGATGAATCTACATTCACGAACCATGGTGGCGTCAATAGGCATAATATGCATTATTGGAGCGTAGAAAATCCCCATTGGTTACGACTAGTTAATCATCAACGTCCTTGGTCGGTGAACGTTTGGTGTGGAATCATAGGAAATAAACTCATTGGTCCTTATTTCATTGAAGGTAATTTGAATGGAACAAAATATCGAGATTTCCTAGAACAAGAAGTACCATTACTACTTGAGGATGTTGCTATGGACGTCCGACGGACAATGTGGTTTCAGCATGATGGTTGCCCAGCACATTTTTCAAGAGTAGCAAGGGAAATACTAGACCGTGATTACAATGGTAGGTGGATTGGTAGAGGTGGCCCCATTAATTGGCCTGCGAGGTCACCTGATCTAACATCTCTGGATTTCTTCCTATGGGGTTACCTAAAAGGTAAGGTTTATGAACAAGTACCAACGACTCGTGAAAACATGGTGGAACGCATAAGAACTGCTTGCGCAGAAATTTCTGCAGATATGATTCTATCATGTATAAAGTCATTTGAAGAAAGAATAAATAAATGCATTGAAGTGGAAGGTCAACATTTCGAACACTTACTCAAGTAAGTGAACAGTGAGACAGTGAGAGGCAAGGGGACTCACGTAAAACAAGCACCCCAAAGGGAACAGAAAAATACTACGTCCACGTCGTTGTTCCTGGGTAACGCTAAATGTATTTTTTCCCGGCTTTGTTAGAATGACCGTATTCCATATCCGCTACGCGGGCGAAAATTGTCAATATTGGAGAATCCAAATCTGCAATAAAAACTGGGGGTTCCTATTTAAGTTTTATTGTTTTTGCCCCCACTCCAACCCCAGGGGATGGAGGAGGGGGTAAATTTCATTATTACGGGATGCCCCCCTTCATGTCGAACAACTTTCATCCGACAACTTTTTTGATTCTGTGCATAGTTCTCGAGGTATTTCAATGTCTTGGGATAAATTTGGATTTTTATCGATTACAGCGACACCTGTGAACCAAAATGCAATAGCTCCTAGGTCAAATTCGTGTACTTTTTTCCGGAGAATCCAAGTCTGCAATAAAAAATGGGGGTTCCTATTTAAGTTTTATTGTTTTTGCCCCCACTCCACCTCCAGGGGATGGGGGAGGGGGTAAATTTAATTATCACTGGATGCCCCCCTTCGTGTCGAACAACTTTCATCCGACAACTTTTTTGATTCTGTGCATAGTTCTCGAGATATTTCGATGTCTTCAGATAAATCGGCCACCCTGTATACATATCGGATATAGAAGAGGTGATGAGGAAGGGGCCAGGGGGAGTGAAAGTAGGTAATAACAAAATATGGTCATTGTGTAAGACCGTTCCACTCAGTAAATGGGCGCAAAGGAAGGTCGCGCAAATAAAAATCACAAAAATCAAACGTGTACTGAAGGAATTATATATTTGTCGCAGAAAAGAAAACCATGTTATTTTACAAATTTTAACGCAGACAATGATATAGCGGGGCCCGTGAAATCACGCGATGGTCGGGCTTCTTACGCAAGACCGGAGGCCAACACAAAAAAAACAAATCCGCAATGAAACGCCGCACTACCCGCACACAAAAAAACGGTCCAATGTACGCGAAGTCGCTATTTCCTCCGAGAGGTTAAACAAGTCTTGAGGGGGGGGGGGGGTTTATAGGTCTAAACTCACCGAGACCTAGGATGGCGGCGATTCCTTTTTATTGGCGTGACGAGGTTGAATCCACCGGCTAGACAGGGTCCTGAAGCACGCGACCCGTCTCAATATGACCCGCGGACAGTTGGCGAGGGTCCAGGCCTCCTTCCGAGGTGACTGCCTCCGTCAAAAGCGAACGTCAAGTCTTCGGTCACCCACTAACACCTGTCACCGTCCACACCGTATCTCCACACGAAAATTTCACGGCACTTTTCACGGAAGAAGCTGAGAGTAAGAGATAAAGCAAGATGGAGGTGTGGAAATGAGACAAGAGGTAACTGGTACTGGATGAAAGAGGAGGAGAGAAAATGTAGGTTGTGCGGAAAAGAAAGAGAATGCATGAGGCACCTTAGGGAGTGTGAGAAATTTGATGGAGAGAATGAGAGGGTGGATGTATTAAATGAAGATGGAAGAGGGTATAAGTGGATGAAAAAAATGAAAAAAATGAGAGAAGAGAGAGAGAGAAAGGGAAGAAGAAAGGTAAATAAATATTGTAAAAGTATGGAAAAAAAACAAATTTCGATGTAAGAAGTGCAGAGGCTACCGGGAGCCATGTAAGCATAAAAATTTGTGGATACATTAAATAAATATATATATAATTAAAAATATAAATATTGAAAAAATCTTGTAATTAAAATTAAATTTATATATAATAATATTAATATAATAATTATAAATAAAATTTATCCTAAAATTAAAGGATTATAAAATTTATAATTTAATATATTATAAATTTAAAAAAAATAAATAAAAAATAATTAATAATAAATAAATATCAAAAAATAATTTAATTAAAATAGTAATTTTGGAAATTAATTATATAATATATATAATTTTTTTGATAACATTATAAAATATTAATTTATAATTTACAAAATTATTGTTTTCAGCTGATTGTAAATTCAGTTGACAGTCGTGACGAGCAGTCGTATTATTTGTTGCTCTATTGTATTGCAATTATTTCTGTCAGTCGTGTTAGTCCCACGCTGCAATATTTATTATTGGCGGTCTGTAGTTTTGTCAGTGTATTATTGTGCAAATAAATCTCTTTTTTGTATTTAAACGTTGGAAGTTTCTGAGTGATTATTCGAAGTAATTTCAAAATATTATTATTTTATAAGTATAGATATTCTTATATCTATATTCTAATTTAAAATCCAGCGAAACCTAGAATACATTAGCGAATGATGCGGCACTAATAGATTATATCTTAATTTAAGTAAATGCAAGATAATGCATCTTACGAGGTCACACTCTACTATGCGATTTCATTCAAGGGCATGGCGTACTTTGTGTACAAACCATAAGCGATCTTGGCGTGAAATATAATTGTCCAGGATCGTTTGCTGAGCACCTACAGTTGGTTCTGTACAAAACTCTAGTTCTTCCGCATCTATTATATGCCTCATCTATCTGGACCCCTTTCACCAACTGTGATATCAAGATACTTGAATCCGTTCAAAGGAAATTTTTGAGATATCTCTCTTACAAAACAACCATTCAAATGAATAGGTTCTCACACAGCTACTCAGAAATATCTACCCAATTTCATATTCCTGCCGTCCATTCAGTTCATAAATTAAATTATATCATCCTAGTAAGAAAAATATTATCCGGAGTAGTCTCATCGCCTGAGGTGTCTAATCTTATCACATCACGTGCGCCAACACACTCTCTTCGATTCTATCGTACGTTAAACGAATCCAACTGTAGGTCCAATATATTGTACTTTTCCGCAACTAATCGTCTCAGGAGGACATGGAATGCGCTCCCTCATCGAGTATCAAATATCGATACTATGTCTTATTTTATCGACACTTGCAGGAGTGAATTCGCTGTCAAGTACTCCTCTTAAATTTAATTTGGTTATATAGTGTATAACCTTAAATAGTTTTATTATAGTTTTATTATGTTTTATAGTGTCCTTTTGCGTATTATTTGTATTTGTATTTATATCTAGTGTTACGTATTATGTTTATCGCAACCGATCTACCCGTCTATTTTTTTTATTTTATTTTTAATTCTAATTGATTTTTGAATGCATTGAATATATTGAATGCGTGATATACTGCGTATTTTAACTTCGACATTGCTTTTATTGTATTTCTTTTATAATTTATATATGGGTCGTTCCAGCCAACTTTTCAAAAACATTGCGCATGGGGGTCGGCTGCTTTTTCCGCCGATTTTTTATGTTAAATTACATACTGAAAGAAGGCTTGCTACCAATTTTCAGCCCTTTATGTGCCCTACAGCCCGAGGTACACTGTGGTGAATTTTTAAAAAAGGGCAAAAAATAACTGTTTTTTAAAAATTCATTAAGGCTTTCTATTGGACCAATTCGAACAAATAAAAAAAGAAATTTTCATCTTTTTTTCTACTTTTGGAAAAAAAATATGTTGATTTATTACAATGCAATAGGTGGTTTATACAAAACAAAATGTGAACGCGAATTTGGTAGGTTTTTATGTTATCTTTCATCATTTACTACTTTATGAGTTTTGTATATTTGAAGGCTATACTAGGCTCAGTTCGTTTGTCTACAAAAAACGTTTAATTTTCTTATGTATTCATTCAATTTTACCCAGTAGAACCGAAGTTATAGCCCTTTGAAGTTAGGTCAATTTTCGAAAATCGCGAAATTGGACATAATGTCACCAATTTCTACATATATGAATTCTTTTGTAACTTTGGGAAAATTTCGCCCAAACATAGTAGAAAACCATCCCTAAGCCTTGTTTGGACGCAATAATTCTTGTTTCAACCTCGATTTGGAGTTATTTTTTCATGCAAAACGCGGTATTAACGGGGATATTTTTTTTAATACGCATCCATTTTGCACATTGCGTACACAATTATAGCAAAGCTTGACTTTTTGTCAGGTTTAGAACGAATATTTGGATAATTTGAAGGATTATACGTGGCGTATATAAGGAATGCTTGAGTGCTTAATACTGTTGTATTTAATTACCCTATTATAAATAACAAATTGTTAACATTTATTAATTTATAGTTTAATAACTTTTTTGGTGTCATGATATGAGGGAATTTCAACTTCGATGGTACGTCTATTACGTGGTTTAAAACAATGGTATTTTCTGGTATTAGGGATGGTTTTCGCTGATTCAAATCTCTCTTTTAATTTTTCTTGCGTTTCTTGAATCATTTGACTATCAACCCAGTAAAATATGGTAATTAAATACAACTGTATTAAGTACTCGAGCATTCCTTATGTGGGCAAATCCACAGAACTTTTGACTTTCATGTTATTTTAAGATTCACATAAATAAGCTGTACAGAAATATTTATAAAACATTACTATTTACTAAAAAGGATATGCTTTTCAAGGTACAGTTATTTGTTTTGCATGATAGTTGATTAAAAAACCAAAGGAAACACGAAAGCTCATAAAATTTGAATAAACTGCTGCGTGCAAATCGTATTTTTTTAAATATTTTGTTCTGTAACTTTTGCAACGTGTATTCTTTTCATTTGAAAATCATGTCGTTGATTAATGGCACTTTATAAAAGCCAAAGATACTTGAAAAATAAGTGTTCCTATCGCTTAATAAGAACGACATACATCCAAAGTCGCGTGCAGAAGATTTATGGAAAATTGAATTTTCGTTAATTTCTAACAATAACTTTTGGAACAAACAATATTATGGTTCCATACTTTCGGAATTTTTAATTGATGATATAATTAGTGATATATTCCAAGGAATAAGGTGTGCCTTGTCTCATCTCAATTCTGTGCCTATTGCAACCTATAGCCTTCGTGCGTAACTGTTGTTGAAAAATGACACTTTTGACAGGCACACGAACTATACACAATTAAATGCCTCGATTATTGGCGCAATTTATTGTTTTAGGTGTCATAATAATACTCTGAACTTGTTCCAAAAATACAATACGATGTTCGGGGGTAAAACAAGACATGAAATTATCTCTTTGACACAAACTCCTTTCTTTACACGGAAAAATGCTGAAATTTGTTACGCGCGGGTTTTATTGGTAACTGATCATAAATATGTCGACGAATATTAAAAATTGAAGATGGTAGATACAATATGGCGGACCAAATTCCTAAAAAGTTGCTTGAACCAGCTGAAATTGTGTATTCGGGGTCGCTCATCGGTAGAGATTCGCTATAGCTTTGGTCCAGAAATAATGAAAATGTAACTTTGGGTAACTTTGTTTTTCATCTCCCTTGCTTCATCTTTTCTGATTAAAAATGAATAAATATGATACTTATGACAACTTCCGTTATACGTATTTAAAATTTTTGGTTAGGATTGCCGGGATTGTAACGCCTTAAATCGACTCAAATAAATGTTTGCTGCTAAAATTTGTATATTATGAACCTAAAAGCAAAAAGAAAGAAAACCCCCGAATGCCGAATTTGAGCTTGTGTGAGTAACTTCTTACAAATTCGGTCTTCCATATTGAATTCGCCATCTTGAATTCTGAATATCTGATGACGGATTCGTGACCAGTATCTTAAAAAACCCCGAGTAACAAATTTCATCTGTTTTCCGCGTACAGCAATATGTTTGGTTCGAAGATATAATTTTAGGTCTCGTTTTACCTGACTGCGCTGGAACAATCCTTCAAAAGTCGTAACGTGTCGTTTTTTCTATATTTTATATGTTTAGGAGTGGCCTCAGGTTGATTTTAAATGTGTGCCACCGAAAAAAAAAAATATTTTTTTTTAAGCGTAAAGTTAAAAGTTCTGTGGATTTACCCATATACGCCACGTGTAATCCTTCAAATTATCCAAATATTAAAACTGAAAAAAAGTTAAGCTTTGCTATAATTGTGTATGCAATGTGCAAAATGGATGCGTATTAAAAAAAATATCCCCGTCAATACCGCGTATTGTATGAAAAAATAACGCGAAATCGAGGTCGAAACAAAATTATTGCGTCGAAACAAGGCTTAGGGGCAGAACCAAACTTTTGGGGTGATTTTCTACTGTGTTTGGGCGAAATTTCCCAAAATTTACAAAAGAATTCGTATATGTAGAATTTGGTGACAATATGTCCAATTTCGCGGTTTCCGAAAATTGACCTTACTTCAAAGAGCTATAACTTCGGTTTTACTAGGAAAAATTGAATGAATAAAAAAGGAAAATAAACGTTTACCCAGACAAACGAAATGAACCTAGTGTGGCCTTCAAATATACAAAACTCATAAAGTAGTAAATGATCGAAAATAACATAAAATCCTACCAAATTCGCGTTCACATTTTGTTTTGTATAAACCACCTATTGCATTGTAATAATTCAACATATTTTTTTCCAAAAGTAGTCAAAAAGATGAAAATTTTCTTTTTTTGTTTATTCGAATTGGTTCAATAGAAAGCCTTAATGAATTTTTGAAAAACAGGCATTTTTTGCCCTTTTTTTTTAAATTCGCCACAGTGTATCTCGGGTTGTAGGGCACAAGAAGGGCTAAAAATTGGTGGAAAGACATTTTCCATATTGATGGGAATATACCTGATGAAAGAGAGATATTAAAAATCAGCAGCAGAAATCGGCAGTATCATATCTGGTCCACAACTTAATTCACATTTTAAATGATTGAAGCACAAATAACATCCTCCTTGGTGATGACTAAGTTGACTAGAAAATGATTAATATCATTAGTTACAGAAGCATTGGAGCTGTTGGTATAAATTGAGCTAAAATTCGTAGCAAATAAATTGGCAATATCTACACCGTTATCGGCATAAGTATCACCAAGGAACATGTTACTTGGAAGTTCATTGTATTTACGCAGGTTGTTAATATATGCCCAAAACGATTTGATATTCGTACGGGAATAGAATCCAACCTTCTTAATATATTGCAGATAAAGATCACGGGAAGAACGAATACATCGCACACGAAGTTGTTTAAAAGTTATGTAATCATTAAGAAGGTTAGATTCTTTCCACGTCTTGTGCGCAGCTTTTTTGGCGTTAATCAATTGGATTAATTCTGATGTATACCACCGCGGACGAGTAATATTGGAAAAAGATTTCTGTGAAATATGATTATGTATAACATCAGTTAAAACATTTCACACCAATTAACATTAAACAAAATATCATTCAAAACATTGTAATTTGCATTAAAAAAATCAAAAGTCTTATCATTGAAAGATAATGATGACGGCACTGACATATTAAGACTGAATACACTAGTAACATGATGCATGTCGGTTGGTAAAATGGAATCTTCTTCTGTAGAGCAATGCAAAGACGTATATGAAGAAAAGAGCAAATCCAGTTTATACCCTTTAGACGGCAAAGATGCTATGTATTGCTTTAAATTTAGCGTTGAGAAAGTGCTGTGTAAAGCTGCCGGATTATCCATTATATTGGGTTGCACGTATCCATTTCTATGGTAATTAAGAGTATCGGCAGTGTAGCTCCATAGAATATTAGGCAAGTTGAAATCGCCAAAAATCATCCATTCACAGTTTGTGAATTTGTCGGCCAAAGTACTCAGTAATTGCGCATATTCGTGATAAACTGAGTTGAAAGATGCAGGTGAAAAGTAGGAGACAGCAAAGATATATTGCCGCCCTTTTAACCGCATCCTGATGAAAATATGTTCAGCAGTTGGGTGAACTTACTGTATATCACAAGGGGTGGCTGCAATGTATTTCTTGGTGCCAATAAGAACTCTACCACCTCTTTTCGAATTTGATAGCTCGTAGGCGCGATCGCAACGGTAGATATTATAATTATCCAATCCCAGTTCATCGTCGGAAATGGAGTCGTTTAACCAAGTTTCTGTAAAGGCTATGATGTCTGGATTATTAATGAGCGTATTAATCGAAACATGTAATTGCGCTAATTTAGTTCTGAGACCCCGACTATTTTGGTAAAGACATGTTAATCTGGACTCTGCTGAGAAGCTGACTGGTTGTGCTTTCGAATTTTGCAGTCATTGCTCTGACCGAAGTGAAATTAGATCATCCTCAGTAGTGATGCAGTAAGTATGCTCACCATTAGTAGTTTTTAAAAATATTTTGTGACCTCGTCTTTGCAGTTTAAGCCCATGGTCACGTTTTGGCTTTACCAAGTAGTTTGTATAGAGAAGGTGGTAAATAGTCATTAATAAATATCTCGTTGCCCGGCCAACTAGGATTCATTTCATTGGACTTTAATGTACCTTTTAAGCGCCGTGCTCTAATTAAATCATCGCGAGCGTTCGCTCGAGCTAAATGGACAAAAATATTGCCCGACCGTGCCGAGTTAGTACGAGCCGGAGCGAAAGATGGACCGACCTCAATGGGCATGCCAAAAGTGATGTTAGTCGAAATATTACTGGTAGTAGCAGCGACTGGCGTTCTATTTATACGCGCCAGATCTTCGGGAGCTATCGGGACACCAACCAATTCACACACGCGTAGCACTATTGCTGAAAGATCTTCTCTATCAGTATATGGGACACCTGCAATTACTACGTCATTATTATGACAATGGAGTTCAACTTCTGCCAGACGATTCTCTTTTAGCTTATCCGAATTGCGAAGGATGATATTTTCTTCTCTAAGAGCTGAGACCTCTTGTTCCAGAGAAACAATTTTCGAATTTTGATCAGAAACTAAAGAATATAGTTCATTAGTTTTAGTGATCAAGGCACTAGAATGTTGTTCCGTGGATAACTTAAAATTATTGAGGTCATTTTGAATTATATCCAGTGTATCCAACTTGGCCATTTTGCTATTTAAAAACGTCAGTTGATTTGCAATTGTGGCGAGAGTAACCCCATCCTGTTCTTCGGATGTATTGATAGAATTTTTAGCTCTGGGACGTTTAGAGGAAGTCGATGCAGCAGGCCGTCCTCTAGGACGCTTTTTCGATTTGGAATTGCAATCTTCAAGATTAATCAGATCTCAGCAGCAGAAAATGCCATCATCATTCAGAAAATTTTCCGTGATGCACGATTCGTGAACGACGTTACGACATTTGTTGCACAATGCACTATGTTGACCGCCGATCGAGACTTGACAACTTGTACAATTTTCGTTATCCTTTAAATTTACTAAATCGGCGATCTCTATAGTTTCTGCTACCGCGGTATCCACTTGCATTTTGGGAGGTGTCTTGAACATGTTGAAAAATATTGGATTAAACAATGTCTAAAAACACGAACACTTTCGACGACCCTAAAGTCCACGTGTCAAGATGCGGGTAATAATGTCTTTAAATTTAAAATCAAACACAATGTGACACAAATATGTAAACACTGATAAACAGTCAATAGTAAACACCGAAAAAATTCGAACAAAAAAATAAAAAGTTAAGTTTACGTACTGTATGGTCAGCAATAACGCTGATTGAGGAAGTCATACAATAATAAAATTATAATATAATAGTATAAAAATATAAATATAAAATCACTCCAAAATTTTGATAAAAACGTCTTTAAAAGGGCCGAAAATAAATAACCGAAATTTCACTTTAATATTCGTAATATTTAACATACACAAACACTCGAACGGTAAGCACTGAAAAACTTCAAAATAAAAACGTGTACGTATACAGTCCGGATTAACGACGATTTTGAAATCCGGTAATAATAAACGTGTAATAAAAATATAATCCGACTAAAAATTTGGATAAAAGTCTTCTTAAAAGGCCAGTATGCAATAAAATAATTACAGTATATATATATATATATATATATATATATATATATATATATATATATACGTTGCTATTTTTCAGTGTTGTGTGGTGTGTTTTAAAGTGTAATTATTTTATTGCAATATATATACATATATATCCAATCCGATAGTTATATGAGTATGATAACAATATAATCGGACTAAAAATTTAGGTGTCCTTAAAAGGACAGTTTATAATAACACGAATCGCACTTTAAAACTCGTAAAATATGTAATGCACAACACGCAACACTGAAAATTTCGAAATAAAATCGTGTACGTATTGAGTTTAAAATAACGAAAATTGAGAAAACTCAATATTAATAAAAATATCGTTGTATTCAAGAAAAAGACCAGTTTCGATCAACTTATTTAATCACTGGAAATTAAGCAAATTACGTGGTGTATTTTTATTATTAAATTACCGAATAAGTGAGCGAACGTTAACCGATATTCGACCGAGTCAACACGTCTGTGACTTTTATTTTTATTTATTTTTTGAATGTAGAATAATTCCAACTTTTTAATTAATTATGTGTTGAGGATATCAACCAGGACGAATTAAAGCTAGATTATATATAATTATAATATAATTATATATATAATATTTGCTACTTTATCAAAATTAGTTTATCCGTAGCAACCCGTCTACCATCCTGGTGAAGTTAATTTCAGAGGAAATCAAGCTGCCGATTTTTTCCGCAAAAAAATCAGTCCTGCAAAATACAAAAATCTTTATTTCGAACGATTTAACAGACGAGGAACGAGTAATTGCTTACAAGGCACGAGTGGCATATCGTACGGCTACTTTATAAAATCAATCTTTTAAAAGAAAAGCTAATCTTTGCCGTTAATAATGTTTGGTTTAGTTGGCCCGACAAAGATCAAGATTTTACTATTCCTTGCCAAGTAACAGGCCGAATACATTCTGCACCTGCTACGGAATCCAACTCTGGTGTTCAATTTAGAAATACGGCTTTTTCTCAACGTCGTTTGGCAAGCAGCACTTCGCCTGTGGATGGTTCATCTAGTTTTCAGAGTCGGCCTTTTTAGATGGTTCCCGTCTTCGTCCTCAATCATTACTACAGTACGTTCCGACTAGTCACGCAAATTTGTTTAACTCACCCCACTCGTCTTCTTCTACCGACATATTGAAAATCGCGTTTTGGAATGCTCGTGGAATTTACAATATTGCGAATAACTCTTTTTATTCATCTTTCTGTATTTTTAATCCGTCTGAAACTTAGTGTGAAACAGAAGATCGAGTAAAAGATATAGATAATGGCACTTCAAAGCTCTCTTCTCCGGCCTCTTGCACGTCTAAGTTTGTGCTTCTCCGGCCGCTGTAGTGGAGCTCTCCTCTCTTTACTTAAAAACAATTTAGAATATGTTACGCTGGAAATTGCTCCTAGCTGGATTTTTTATTTAATTAAAACTCAACCGGTCAAGTTATTAATAGAATCTGTTTATTTTTCTCCAAAATCTGACTTAATTAAGGATCTCCAAATTCTACAGACTAACATAGACACTTTGAAAGCCCAGTACCTCGGCTGTGTGTTTCTTTTCGGTCGAGATTTTAATTCAAAAGTTGTATTGTTAGATGATTACTCAGACTTTCCAGAAATATTTGAAAATTTGACTGTTAATGAGATAAGGAAATCACATGATAAGCAGCACAACAGGCGAGGTAATTTTTTGCTCGATGTTATGCGTACAAACAATTTTATTCTGTTAAACGGCCGTTCGCCCAGCGACCGCACATTTTACGTTTCTTGGTAATAATGGATACAGTGTAGTAGATCTTGTGTGGATCTCCGTGTCCTACCTCGCCTTCATGCATGATTTGAATACCTGAGCTGATCTTTACGGCTCGGATCATCTGCCCGTGTGCGTGTGTCTATACTTGCGTGCAGATAATTGTATCCCTAGAGATCCCTTCTACTCTCCACGGAACGTTATCGAGAGCTAAATTTTTACCGTCGAATGACGGGAATGTACATTTTGTCGATGCGCTTAGAACATTAAGTAGAAATGTGAATGATAAAGACTCGTACTCAATTGAATCGAACTATAACTGTTGCATGACGCGGTGAACCAAAGCCGTGGCAACTATGTTGAAAAATGGCCAGGTATTAATGAATCCAGTGTCCTTATGGTTTGCACGTGTTTATTCACTGTATTTCACACTGTGGTTGTGACCGGACAGGTTTTGACGCGAATGGAACGGAAATAACTAAGTCAGATTACTTACGACAAACATACAATTTTAATGGCAACTGATTTTGAAATAATACTTTCTGAAATTAAGGCTGTGCGGTATGGCCGATGAATTCGCCACGTGGCGCGAGGACGCTTTCCGTACTTTCGACAATTGATCGACGCGTTCGATGCTCATCGATCGAAAGCTTTCGCTAATCTGACCTGGAATCGTGAAAAATCGGAAAACGTACGCCGAAAACAGCGACCCAACGCGCACGCGTGCGCGATAAAAGATCGCCAAACACGTGAGAATCGCAACAACCGCCCCCCGTGAGCCACAGTGGTAGAACCGGCCTTCTGGGATTTTAGTTGGCCCCTGGATTTCTCCGGCTATAACTCAGCCAATTTTCAACCTTTTCACGTGTAATTTTAACTGAATACTTCTTATAGTATTCTGAGAATAATAATACAAACGAAAAAATATTTTAAAAAGATATAACATTGTTTTTTGCTTCTAATAAACAATGGTTTATAGATGGATACTTTCATTTGCTACGGGATCAATAATTCGATTACTAATATATACCTTAGACAACGGTTTCTTATATTTTCCAGGTCGCCGATTACGAATCTGATATCAGAATGTCAAAATTCAAAATGGCGGATCCAATATGGCGGACGAAAGTTATGAAACCAATCGGATTAATTTAAAATGTAATGCACGGGGGTTTTCGAGGTCGCCGATTACGAATCTGATATCAGAATGTCAAAATTCAAAATGGCGGATTCAATATGGCGGGCGAAAGTTATGAAACGAACCAGATTCTTTTGAAACGTTTTGCACAGTAGTTTTTCGAGGTAGCTGATTACGAATCTAATATCGGATTGTCAAAATTCAAAATGGCGGATACAACATGGCCGACGAATTTTGTAAAATCAACTGGATTGCTCTAGAAACTTATTACTAGGGGGTTTTTGGGGTTGTTGATTACAAAAGAAAACTTCGAAAAACTATCATTAACAATGGTAATAACCATTAAAACTGGTATTTTTAAGCCAGTTCGCGAGACTGTCTGATTTTATTTTTGTTAGAAGAAGGCACGAAATAAGAAAGCCAGGTTAATAATATTATTACGTATATATTTTATAATTACAGTGAAATGTATAATAATTTGCACGTTCATATTTTACAATGAGTGCAATCATCAAATCATAACATTGAAGTTTTATTCACTGTCTGACGAAATCGGACTATCATTAGGTGTTTTTGCATTTTCCAAAACTTTAAAATATTCATTAAAGAATATTTTTCCTTCGGACGAAAGGAATTTCATCAGGCTTCTGAGATCGTCCATTTTTGCTTTTGTTAGCCCAACTAACGGAGGGCACTTTCTTTTAATATCTATGAGTTTTATTTTCGGCTTAAACATGACTTCAGAATAGAAACATCTTGTAAATACATCGAACTTATTAAAAACTCCCGGACTCCCCCATTCACAATAGTTGAGAATGGACAAAATATTATTCATGATTTTGAGAAATCCTTTAAAGGTATTTAACTATACCAAAGTGTGTAAAGATAAGCAAAGCTCGTGTTATTCATTATTTACCTACCGGTGAAGTAGAGTTCTTTAAAAACTACAAGAATGAGAGTCCATCTAAAGTCATGTTTTTTTACTGTAATTATAAAATATATACGTAATAATATTATTAACCTGGCTTTCTTATTTCGTGCCTTCTTTTAACAAAAATAAAATCAGACAGTCTTGTGAACTGGCTTAAAAATACCAGTTTTAATGGTTATTACCATTCTTAATGATAGTTTTTCGAAGTTTTCTTTTGTAATCAACAACCCCAAAAACCCCCTAGTAATAAGTTTCTAGAGCAATCCAGTTGATTTTACAAAATTCGTCGGCCATGTTGTATCCGCCATTTTGAATTTTGACAATCCGATATCAGATTCGTAATCAGCTACCTCGAAAACCACCGTGCAATACGTTTCAAAAGAATCTGGTTGGTTTCATAATTTTCGTCTGCCATATTGGATCCGCCATTTTGAATTTTGACATTCTGATATCAGATTCGTAATCGGCGACCTCGAAAACCCCCGTGCATTACATTTTAAATGAATCCGATTGGTTTCATAACTTTCGTCCGCCATATTGGATCCGCCATTTTGAATTTTGACATTCTGATATCAGATTCGTAATCGGCGACCTCGAAAACCCTCGTGCAATACGTTTCAAACGAATCCGATTGGTTTCATAACTTTCGTCCACCATATTGGATCCGCCATTTTGAATTTTGACATTCTAATATCAGATTCGTAATCGGCGACCCCGAAAATATAAGAAACCGTTGTCTAAGGTATATATTAGTAATCGAATTATTGATCCCGTAGCAAATGAAAGTATCCATCTATAAACCATTATTTATTAGAAGCAAAAAGCAATGTTATATCTTTTTAAAATATTTTTTCGTTTATATTATTATTCTCAGAATACTATAAGAAATATTCAGTTAAAATTACGAGTGAAAAGGTTGAAAATTGGCTGAGTTATAGTCGGAGAAATCCAGGGGCCAACTAAAATCCCACAGGGCCGGTTCTACGATCCGACCCCTCAATTGGTAATATTACAAATCTTAAAGCTAAAGTTATGTACTATTCGACTCCTTCGATTCGAGGTCAATCGGTAACAACGCTAATTGTGTGATCGGGCGTGTAAGTTCCGACGCAGCGGTACGCACCGTCACAACGCGACTAAGACCGTCGCTACCCGGATGACATTTAATTACTCTTGCAAGTGGCCAATGAGTAGGTGCCAAGTTAGGACGTTTCACTAAAACTAATTTGCTTTCTAACGCGGTATTGTCTACAAATCGCCATTTAGTAAGCTGCTGCAACGAGACCAAGTTATCCAATGACCTTAAACGCCAAAAGCGTTCGTATAGCTGTCGGCACAGCTGCCATCTTGACAACCGATTGATGGGATGTACTAACAACGATGGCTCAGGGATCGCGTTTAAAGGACTGCCGATCAAGAAATGTCCTGGCGTTAATGAGGTGAGATCATCAATATCGTTTGTTAGTGGACCTAGCGGACGCGAGTTCAAAGCCGCTTCGATTTCACATAGGAGCGTAGTTAGCTCTTCAAAGGTGAGAGTATGATGCTTCAAAATGCGTCGGAGATGATGCTTAACGCTTTTGACACCAACCTCCCATAATCCTCCGAAATGAGGGGCAGCTGGGGGAAAGAACTGCCATGTAATTCCGTTAGCGGACAGCAGGTCTTGACAGGAACTATCGTTAACTGCGGCGCGGAAGACTTTAATCAATTCATTGTTTGCTCCAATGAATGTTGTCCCTTGATCGCTGTACATACGTTTTGGAATTCCGCGGCGAGCGATGAACCGTTTGAGTGCAGCAATAAATGTCGGAGCAGAATAATCAGATTTTTCTACGTGAATGGCCTTTACCGCGAAACAGACACGAATGCGCCTTCCGACCGCGACCGGATGCAATTC
Organism: Trichopria drosophilae; assembly: GCA_030407085.1. Taxonomy (NCBI): domain Eukaryota; kingdom Metazoa; phylum Arthropoda; class Insecta; order Hymenoptera; family Diapriidae; genus Trichopria; species Trichopria drosophilae. The sequence goes on along the minus strand of CM059582.1, from coordinate 63,688,658 downwards.
GGACTTGCACTGGACCCGCATAATAAACACCGCAGTGCATGAAGTGTCTTTCAGGTTGGGTAACTCGAGCCGCGGGTAAATCACCTAGAAGCTGAGATCCAAGATTAGCCTTGATTCGTGCGCAAATCACACATCGAAAAATCACCGCTCGAATCAGCTTTGTGGCCTGAAGAATCCAAACAGTTTGGCGCAGGGTGCGGAGAGTGAGGCGTACTCCGCCGAGAATACATCGTCGATGAATATGGGCAATATAAAGCTTTACAATAGGGTGTGCTCCAAGGACGATCGGGTGCTTCATATCTGGGGGCAGAGTCGAATGTTTTAGACGACCCCCACGCGAATGAGACCATCTTCATCTAAAAAAGGTGTAAGAGTCGCCAGACGACTCTTGCTCTCAATACGACGTCCAGAGCGTTACTTAGTCACCTCATCGAAAAATAAGGACGTTTGTAGCCAGCGGAAGGCTACAGTCCTTGCGCGCAGAAGATTGCAGGCGCTCAAGCCTCCACGATTTGTGGGTTCAGAGTCGAAATACCGCCATTTCAACAAGTACGCTACAATGCGAATGAGTCGCATCCAAGTAGAGATGCGGTCAGTGAACATAGAGAGAGAGTCATTTTGATGACTTAGGTTCGCTGTTACCTGCGGGCGCTCTTCAGGCTGGTTGTCACCGTTTAAGGCAGGAGTACTGCAGGGCCAATATGACTGGTCTTGTGCTAACCAGGATGGCCCACGGAGCCATAATTGGTTATTCACGAGTTCGCTTGCTGGGACACCTCGTGAAGCCATATCGGGTGGTTTGTCAGCGCTTGGAACATGTCGCCAACTAGCTTATGGTAGCACAGTTTGCAACTCGGAGGCAACTTTAAGCCCGCCTCGTCCTAGGAGTGCTATTAGCTGAAGTCGAATTAATCGAGCTCGTGAAGGAGTGTCAGCACCAAACAGACAGTCATCAACGTATGACCCCGCTAAAATGACCTCTGCCCCTAACGGATATTCAGACCCGTGGTCTTCGACGAGCTGACGTAAAACTCTCAAGGCGAGAAATGGCGCCGAAGCTACGCCAATAGTTACAGTGTTGAGCCTGTAGTCTTTTACAATATGGTGGGGGGCGTCACGCCAAATAATTCGCTGGTAATCTCGATCGCCGGGATCGACTAGAATTTGGCGGTACATTTGGGCGATATCCGCACAGTAGACATGCCGAAATGTACGCCACCGCAATACGACGTGGGTAAGGTCGGGTTGGAGAGTCGGGCCTACCAACAGCTGATTATTCAAGGACGTGGCGTTTGACGCCTTAAACGAGTCGTTGAATACGACGCGAAGCTTCGTCGTGGAGCTCGTAATTTTAGTAACGCCATGATGCGGTAAGTAGACCGATTTTGCCTGACGTTCATTCGAAGAGAGGGGCGTCATGTGACCTTGAGCTTCATAGTCCCGCATGAAGTCTTTGTACGATGTGGCGGTCTCAAGGTTTCGAGCAAAACGTCTTTCGAGCGCTTCGAAAGCGCTGACAGCGGCCTTGCGCGAATCATGGATAGTCACACGGATGGGCACCGGAATGGAAGTCGCACGACGTATCGACCTTCGTGATCGCGAGTGTAGGTCTCGCGGAAATACTGCTGACATTGCTCATCTTCTGGTGAGAGTGGCTTACGGCAAGGAACTTCTTCCGTTTCCCAAAATCGTAGCAAAGCGTCGTTCAGAGACGTGTTGCTGATTACATGATGAGCAGTGATCACTGAAGGAGTGGGGGTAAATGCAGCGGTAGTCCACCCCGAGAGCATCCATCCAAAAATGGTTCGATGAGCAATGGGATCTCCGGGGCCACCCTTGACTACTCCGTCTAGTAAGATGGCGCCGTAGAGGTCGGAACCTATTATTAACTGAATAGGTTCAGTCCCATAAAGGCACGTATCCGCGAGAGGGAGGTTTTTAAGGAGAGGCCACTGAGTTATCGAATGGTTCAAAGTGGGCACATACGACGTGAGTGTTTTCATTATCAGCGCCTGCGTATGAAAACACGGCGGGTCCGAATTGTGCGGAGAAATCCGAATGTCTGCTGCTCGCGTGACGGAGCCGGCCGATACTCCGCCGATTCCGTTAATTGACGTTGAGACGCGACATAGGCGAGCTTGAAGAGCATGCGATAGACTATCGGACACGAACGTCTAAGTGGATCCTTGGTCAATCAGAGCTCGTACTTTAAGAGCTCGCCCATTCGCGGAGTGAACCCGAACAGTCGCAGTAGCTAAAAGAATACTCGCGGCCCGAATGGATTGATTTGACGAGAAATGCGTCATAATGACCTCGGATTGACCTTCAGTGGCACTCGAATTGGCCACTAAAGAATTTTCATTCAGAGGGACTGTATCGGTTTGTTCGGAACCCTTGTCCCGATACAGCAGCGTGTTATGCCGTTGATTGCATGAAAAGCATGAATGTGTATTTGAATAATTAGATACCGAGTGTGGCCCGAAACAATTAAAACATAATTGAAGCTTTTTAACTAGTTCAAAACGTTTAGACACATTTAAGTTACGAAAACGCTTACAGCTATATAAATAATGTTCGCCAGAACAACTGCGACATCGTTTTTTCCCGGTATCAATTGCATGAGATGTTACCCTTGTCTTATTTTTATGATTGATTTCGCGTTCGATTTAACATTAGTTCCGTGAGATGAATGTCGCGTGAGACTGGACGCAGCTGCTTGAAATCCCTGAATTCGATCTTTCAAAAATACTTTCAATTCCTCAAAGGTCGCATACGCGGTGTTGGAGCCTAGTGAAGTGGCCCACGTCTTACGAGAATCCGGATCTAGTTTCGTGACAAACAAATGCACTAATATCGCGTCCACGTTTCGATCGGTTGACCGAGTGAAGCTAACGCGTTTACGATTGAAATTCCCGAGTGGTAGAGTTCGCGTAACGCATCGACGGATTCAGACCGTAAATTCGGTAACTCGAAAAGATCATGCAAATGCGAATTGATAATACATCGTTTGTTTGAAAAATAAGACACAAGCGTATCCCATGCAATAACAAAATTCTCATTGGTCGACGTTAAATGATCAATCATATGTCGCGATTCCCCCTCGAGACACGTCTTTAAGTAATGGAATTTTCTCACATTATCTATGCCGTTATCATTGATTATAATCGAGGTAAATAAATCACTAAACGATTCCCAATTGTTTTAGTTACCAGTAAATTTAGGTAGTTCGATACGCGGCAGATGCGCAGACGCACGTCCGATGACAGGAACTGGAACAGGTTGAACCGGAGCCGTTGAGAATTCAGTTGACATTGATGGTATTGCAGCTATCAAAGCCTCTTCGAAGTCTGCAGCTAAGTCCAGATACAATGTTTCAGCCTTTTCGTAAAGTAGATCCGAAAAATATGGATGTCTACGCTCCACTGCCGTAGCGAGATGAGAGATCTTAGCGTGAGTAAGTCGACAACGTTCCCATGTTGATTCGATATACTTTCGACGCACATGAAGTTTAGCGACGGTAGGCTGTCCACTTTCGTCAAAGTTCACACGAGCCCGTGTCAAGCTGCTGAAGTTGGCTTCCTGAGATGCGATTAACTCCTCAAATGTCCCCTCAACGGATACAAACGACATTGTAATTGATTACGATATCAATGAGGATACTCTCAAAAAAAATCGCAATTGACACGCCAACGTGTCGTGCCGAAATTAGCTGCGACTAAGATTTCGCTGCAAAGCTCGTCAGGTGCGTTAATCGAAATTCGACGATCGATGCTAGGCGCACGACGAGCCTGAATGAGCGATAAAGCGTTCGAGAAGTGTGGAGACTCGTGGATTCGAAAAACACGAGCGTCGTAGTACGAGTGCCGCGGGGCGGTGTATAGGGACACAGCGCCGATGAACCAAACTCCGAATTTCGCGGCACGAGTGGGGGTACAAAGAAGCGTCCCGACAAGATGGCGATGCCGAAATTGCAAAATGCCGAAAAAGACAAAATTATTGTTCGTTTTGAACGATGAATGTTTTCCTATTTTTCTCACAGAAACACTCACTGGCGCACACAGGGACGCGCCACAGAACCGGAGCACTTTAATGTTGTACACTTTCCTGTTCAGCACACAAAGCCCACAGTATCCTGGCAGGATCGCCAAAATTTGTTGCACGACGCGGTGAACCAAAGCCGTGGCAACTATGTTGAAAAATGGCCAGGTATTAATGAATCCAGTGTCCTTATGGTTTGCACGTGTTTATTCACTGTATTTCACACTGTGGTTGTGACCGTACAGGTTTTGACGCGAATGGAACGGAAATAACTAAGTCAGATTACTTACGACAAACATACAATTTTAATGGCAACTAATTTTGAAATAATACTTTCTGAAATTAAGACTGTGCGGTATCGCCGATGTATTCGCCACGTGGCGCGAGGACGCTTTTCGTACTTTCGACAATTGATCGACGCGTTCGATGCTCATCGATCGAAAGCTTTCGTTAATCTGACCCGGAATCGTGAAAACTCGGAAAACCTACGCCGATAACAGCGATACGACGCGCACGCGTGCGCGATAAAGGATCGCCAAACACGTGCGAATCGCAACAATAACATTTTAATTATTCCAGTGACTGGTGAGTACAGTAGACGCATTTATTAACGCTCTGTATCGTTTTATTTATAAATTCTTAATTTTTGCGCTGGGAGTTGCTATTCATAGCACTGCATCCCTGGAAGACTCGGAAATCGACCACTGGTCGTGTATACCTATTCCGAGACATAGAAGGGTTAAAGAAGGAAAGAAATTGAACAGTCACATTTGCTTGTTCCGGAGAGGCTTGGAGCGGATTAACCTTGGAGCGGTTGCATATTTTCAAATTTTGCTAACGTGTCAATTTGTAACGCCACCTGGGATACATTACCACTTTAGTTGAACACGCCTTGACTGCCAGCTGTCACTTGCCTTATCGACACCACTCAGCTGTCAAGCCTTCGTTTCAGTGGAATAGTCATCTTGGTATGCGTCTTCTGCGTTATTGCGATTTTTAGTCTAATCGCTCTAGTGTTGTGAATGTCATATTTTTCCCGTCGACGATGTGCTTTGGTAACGTGTTTTAGATGTCATAAACCAGTGTAAAACAAATTGTCGTGTTCAAATTGAGATCGATCGTTTCATCGATCACGTTCTCGTATATTTATTTCCAGAAAGTTGCGCTCTAATTGTTGTTTTCGTGCCTTCTCTCACTTGCTTGCCTCGTCTACCCCTTCCGCAACTGAGGCTCTACTCCTTTCTACTGTAGTACCGTCTCCCTCAACTTGCACTGCCCTTTCTCCTATTACTCCTCTGTTGCGTCCCCACTCTAGTAATAATCCCTCTTGCACTATGTCTCTCCCTTCTACGTCATTCCCTAATGCCACAGCAAATATGTCAATACAAGAAGCATTGTTACCTGTCTTCCCATCGGATTGGGATTCGTTAACATTATCGCAACAACTTGCACAAATTATGCAATCGAATGTTGCTATGAATAGAGAGTTATTTGCATTGAGGCAACTTGCACATAGATCAGATCAGGATATTTCTGAGATTAGGAAGGCTGTCGATAACAATACAGCAGCGTGTAAAACCATGGAGACCCGTCTCGACGAAATGTCAAACGCTCATGCCCATTATGCTCCCACCCCTGAGCTCATTATTACAGGGATCCCGTCACAGACTACTATTTCCCATAGCGACATTGTGACTCGCGTTCTAAAACACCTGAAATTGGACGGATTATTTTCAGCAGATCAATATCTTATTGTGTTTATTCGTCGCGTTAATAATTCAGATAAAAATGCTGCTTCCTTGCCTGCAACATCAGCTGTTACGAATCCGATGGGTTTTTGTTCTTTAATAGTTTCATTTAAGTCATGTGACATTCGGAATTTTGTCATTAATGCGAAGCGCAAAGTGGGAAAAATTACTGTTGTTGATATTTTTCCGGAACTTTCTGCTACAGCGCATGCTTCTAAAGCGATATTTGTTATTGAGTTTCTGCCTAATTATACTTACACTTTACTTAACAAAGTGAAAAGTGCAGCTAAAGCAGCTGGATTTGAATGTGTCTGGATAAGAAACGGTAGAATTTTTTTTCGCAAAAATGGTTCGCAACCCGAGATGCCAATTAATACGGAAAGCGATCTTGCACGTATTGCATGACCTGCAACTAACGTATGCTCCAACTCTGCGTATTCCACTGCATTAAAACCGCACTCGAATGACTCTATTAAAATATCGCACGTCAACAACAATTCACTGCGGGCCCATCTCAACGAAGTTGAATTTGAACTTAACAAATATTCGCCGCATATATTTGCGATTACCGAATCATGGCTTACCCCTCTTATACCGTCTTCTTCTGTCAATATTAAATACTACAATTTTATACGTCACGATCGTGGAGTTATGGATCAGTCAAATTACAGATTTATCCGAGGTGGGGGTCTTGCGTGTTATTTGCACAACTCAATTACATTTTCAATTCTTGAACAATTAGTAACTACTAGTATTGATAATCCGGAGTTCATGTTTCTAGATATTAAATTGCCTGACTCATCAAAACTATTACTAGTCATTCTTTATCGCCGTCCACAAGGTTATCTTTTTTCTGATTTCTTTACCAAATTTTCGCAATATCATACAATATACAAGAATGTTGTTATTACTGGTGATTTAAATGCAAATCTGCTTGCTGATACTTTTGATTCTAACTACGTTAAGAACTCTCTGATCTGTCGCTTTATTCTATCCCTTTTGGAGCCACTCATCATACCCTGCACTCGGATACTCACTTAGATGTTATGATTGTTGACTCCTCCGATAAAATAATTTCTTTTGGTAAATCATCAACACCCTTTGCGGCGGGGCATGACCGTATCACGCTGGAGTATGCTACCACATTACGCTTTGAACCAGCTCCATTTACCTATTGTGATTTTAGTAATTGTAACCAACTTGAGTTAGCTCAAGATCTCAACAATATATTTATGTTGGATCTTATTCCGAATCTTGATGTTATGCGTATTAAATGTTATTCTCAATGTCATGCGCGCGATGTGAATAATGTTGTGTCTTTATTTTATAAGTGCGTTAATAATGTATTAAATTGCCATGCGCCTCTTATAACGCGTTCTCCAGGCAAACCGTTAGCGCCGTGGATTACTCCCGAAATAAAATGTAAAATACGTAAGCGAAATTCTTTATATCGGCGGGCGAAGCGTCAAAACTGTCAAATTATGTTGTCAGAATATAGCACAATGCGTCGTGAGTTAAAATGTGCTATTAGTAAGGCTAAAAGTGAGTATAGGTGTTCGCTATTGTCCAATCAAACAAACCCAGCAAGTATTTGGTCTCTTTTGCATAAAATGGGACTCTCACGTGACGCCTCTCAATCCGCACTTCAACATTTTTCACCTACTGAGCTAAGTTCTCATTATTGTGCAGTATCTTCATATCACGCACTCTGCACTAAGTCAGAGCTTGAATTTATTTTACGAAAACCACTATCGCATAATTCTGAAACATTCAATGTTCCTTTTCTCCAAGAAACGGAAGTACTAGAGAGACTCAAACTGTCACTATCGAAGTCTCGGAGGCGTAGTCCTGATGGTGTCCAGTTAGCTCATCTCAAGCAGATCCTTGATACTATTAGTTCTCCGTTGACACATCTGTTTAATATATCTCTAGCCACGGGTGTGTTTCCTTCGATATGCAAAAATATTTTTGTTATTCCCTTGATTAAAAAAAGTAATCCGGCTTCACCAGCAGATACAAGACCCATAGCGAACCCTCCACATCTAGCCAAGGTTTTTGATGCGGTGGTATCTTGTAAAGTTGTACAGTTTCTCGAAACCAATGATCTTCTCCATCCTCACCAATGCGGTTTTCGACGATATCACAGCACCCAATCAGCACTTCTGAAAATTCTTGATGACGTACGGTCCGCTATTGAGCGAGGATTTGTCACTGTGCTAGTACTATTTGATTTCTCTAAAGCCTTCGACTCTCTTAGCCATCCAATAATTTTGCAATGCCTCCGCGATATTGGCTTTAAAGACTCTGGCTATTAAAATTTATAATAAATAAAATATTATTTAAAGACTGGCTATCAATTGGTTATATTCATTTCTCACAGGTCGAACTCAATCAATTGTTGGAACCAATGGAGAATGTTCTCCACCATTACAAACCACATCTGGTGTGCCTCAGGGTACTAGTATTGGACCTATAATTTTTATTATAGTAATAAACACTCTTTTTCGTCGATTAACTTATGTTCGAGACACTATAGTTATCTTTGCAGATGATGTCCAGTTTTACCTCCATACTCCTATAAATGGCTTAGATGAAACGATTACCAAAATTAACGCGGATATTGAATCTCTTATTATCTGGTCACGAGAATATGGACTTACCTTGAATATTAAGAAAACTCAAGCGATCATCTTAGGGTCTAATTACAACTGTGCCCTAGCTAAAACTTTAGTTATTCAACCTCTAATTGTCGATGGCAATCCCATTGAGTTTCTTGATAACGTTAAAGATCTGGGTGTCTTTCCTCGGACTTGTCTTGGAATCGCCAAATCTCTTCCATCTCATCTAAAGTGCACTTTAATCTCTATCGGCT